>QXEO01000334.1:715566-1915566 GCA_007115705.1 Dactylis glomerata
ATGATCATGTTCCTACGACATATTGTAACATAAATAAAGAGGAGAGCCCATTGAATCACCTCTTTTGATGGAAAAGCTAGCCTATCTACTAGGGTTTTGCCTAAACATCGCACGATGAAGCGTTAGAACCCTCGACTCTTGTGACAACCCAGAGTTATTAATTAATTCTAGTTAAATGATAAATGATATATAACTGGTTTCATTTTTTGCTAATCTCTCGTGTTTAATTAGATGGTAATATTTCATTGCAATAAGAGTTATATGACTTAATCCAAGTGGAAAGCTAACCTAATTTTGTTTGTGCATAGTGAGTAGGAGTACTAATGCATCTAACCAGTAGTATTTGCGCATAGAAACGGAAAGAGATAGTGAAGCTTGCATACATGTCAACTGACTCAAACGAACTAATTAGAAGTACTAATCAATATATTGTAAAGACAACGTGACACTATGCTAGTAGTGGTAATGCATGCATGCTTTGTTGCTAGTAGATTAGTGCATGCTAGCTCTCTTACGTGAACTTTTGCATGGACATGAATATTTTTACATTTTGAGATGGTTACACAAATAATATTTTAACATTACATATTTTAGGATGGTGCCACTTCAAAGTCGTGTCTAGGGTTTACGGCAGGTGCATGCATCAAGGGCCATGCTGGATTTCTATTCTATTTTTCGCACATCCAAGACCTAAGTTTGTGTCTATTGGGGCTACCCCAAGAAGGGTCTGGTACAACGATGAGGATATCACGACTGCCGATGTTCGACACTCCCACCTTCAATAACCTCCTGTGTGCCGATGTGGCTGTGGTGGATCGAGGCAAGGAGGTGGAAGATCACATGCTCTACATGATCTTGAGTTAGTGATGTTATGGCCAACCGTGCCGCGGACGGGAACAATGATCCTTGACTTAGCGAGAGGGAGGGTGAAGAAAGTCAAGGGTGATGTGTGGAAACTATGACTAGGGCAGTGGGCTAAACATGATTTTTAAGTAAAAAAATACTTGAAAATAACAGAGAGAGAAGAAGAAAGTATGCATATATGAATGCATACGTCGTGATATACATGTGTGATTGTTTAGTGAGTTCTCCTTTTGTATACACTAGTAGGTGGCTTTGTGAACAAATCTACTATGGGTCCACACGGACAAAATCAAATGCAAGCTGCACCTATGGAGAAGTCAGTCTTAATACGTACATTACTAGCTATACATGCTCATGATACTAGCTGGATATACTATATGGTAGGAGCATAGAACTCGAATCATACGAATTCGCCTTGACCACTAAGCAACCGACATGCTCCTCGTTGCCAATGCAACCCAAGGGCTCCTTTCGAGGGAATAGAAAACATGACTGGAGAAGGAGCGGACCGTGACAAGTTTCATCGACCGCTGCTTCCTCCGTCATGACCGGCGTTGGTTACACTACCTTGTCACTCTCGATGCCCCAAAGATTGCCACAAGGCCATAGCTATCTAATTAAGTCATAAACGGTGTTTACTGACACACATCTAATGCAAGTTCTTAGTGATTGTGAGACGCCGGTTTCCACGGTACCATGAGTTACACTCATGTGATCACTGATAGATCCATCACCGGTGTCGATGACACCGCTACCTAGCAGCCGTCGGGTATGCAGTGGGCATGGTGGTGTAACCAGATGTTGCGTGCTAAATGTCGGCCAGTCTCAATGCCATCATTGTCACCGCGTCGAGAGAGCGACGGTCTTTGGCGCGCTTGTCGCTATCTACATCCGATAGGGCGAAAGAGCGCAACAAACGAGCGACATTTTTTTTTGACATTAACCTAGGCATGTTTTTTGTAGTCTTATATATTTTCCATCTATCTCACACCGTTCTGGCTAGGCCTATGGAAGATATTGCAATTTCTTCCATCTATCTCATGATCTATCATTAAAAAATATAGTACCTCATGATCTCAAATAATAATCAGCAGCTATTCATGAAGGTTGAAACTAGGTGAAGAAAATGAGACTTTCTTGAAAAGTAAAAAAAAAAGACTTTGTTTTACATGAATGAAGAAATTAATGTAGTAGTATACAGACCCGATGTGAAATCAATATTTTCCCAAGTCCCAACAGGCGTCGATCCATCTCCAGCCAAAAAAATATCGTCTCGTAGAAACAATCTGGAGCATCCAACCATCTAATCCCTACCCAAAACACAAAACAGCAGTATCTCTCTGAACCACTTCACTATCTCCCCAGCCACCCACAGCGCCGCCGCTCGCGGCTCCTGCCGCTCGCCGCCGGCCGCCGGCCGGCCAAACCCAGCCTCGCTGCCTGCCGGCGCAGTTCTGTCCCCTCCACCCCGGCTCGTTCCCTCGCCGCCGCCACATTCCCGGGCCCTCAATCGCGATTTTTCGCTAACCCTAGCAACTGGCCTGCCGGCTGGCGTCGAGGACGACGGGCCTCGGTCTCGCGCGGTTCGGCTCGCCTCCGGTTGGGCTTCGCCGTCGATTTATCGGCCGTGGGAGCCGCTGCTCGTCAACATCAAGGACTGCTCCTGTCCATCCCCGTCACCTGCCGCCTGCAAGGTCGCCGCTGTGCGCCAGCTCCGGCACATGGCCGGCGTCTTTGCGGGGTCACCCGACGGCAGTGATCCCCTGGACGTGGCCGTGAGTGCTGCATCTGAAGGCCCAGCACCAACGCCGCAGTTCAACAGGACCTCGTCAAGGTATAATTTTCCCCAATATTTTTTTTTTGAAACTATTTTCCCCAATATTGGATAAGCTTGTACACGAGCGCATCTCTGACATTGTAAAGTGGACTGTTTCAATAGTGGAGGTGTACTTGACTATTTTAGAGTTCAGGATTGAGCACTGGACTTTCCAAAAGCTTAGCCTTGAAAATGAGTTTTTTCCCCTTAATACATGATCGTGAAACTTTCATGAATCTGCTGCCAAGACAAAGTGCTTCAGCCGAGATTCACTATACTTTTTGAACTGCTTTGAACCCCAGCCGGTTCCTGTTATTGGTAGTTGTCCTGATGACCTAATTTCTTTCTCTTTTTGCATCAAATTTCATCCATATTGGCATTTCGTCAATCTCAAATTGTTGTGATCTTCTTTATCTATCAAAGAGCAGTAAATATTAAAAACCTGGTTGCTACATAACCCAGAGTCTTCACCTGGACTGCTGGAAACCAGATGGATTATTGAAGAATTATATTCTGAAACTATTTTCTCATGAAACCCCATTGCACAATTTCGGTCGAACTAATCTGAATAGTTCTTTATTAATCAGTGGTCAAAAAGAAGTTTGACTGCATGTTTTCTTAATGTCATCTTATTTGGAAGAGAAGTTCCTATATAAGTGTATTCTTCCGTTTTCGTTTTCTGTGATTTGTAGTGATAACACGCTAGCTTTTTTTACAGCTACAGGGAAAGTTACTACGAAAGTTGATGTTTATGTATATGGCGTCATACTAATAGAGATGATTACTGGAAGGAAAGTACTTGATGACTCATTACCTGATGAGGATTCACATATTGTAACAGTTTCCAAAGAAATATGCTTGACAAAGGGAAGTTCAGGAAGTTGTGGATCCTACATTGGAACTCAGCGCTGAAGCTTGGAAGACCTTGCTAAAGGTAGCTGATCTTTCTCGGCATTGCACAGCACGAGAACAAAACCAGTGGCCTGACATGTGCCACTGCGTGAACCGACTTTCTAGCCTACTTGATCAGTGGAAGCCTACAGAAGTTGATGATAATGATGAGTGTGAGACAAGTGAGATGGGTCTCAACCAGCAACTTGTGAAATGGAGGTGTGATGATTTCACCAGATCTGATTCAGATACATTCAATATGTCAAGGAAGTACAAATGATAATTTGCATAACCTGCATCAAGGACTGCTCTTGTCCATCCCCGTCACCGGCCGCCTGCAAGTTCGCCGCCGCGCGTGAGCTCCGGCACATCGACGGTGTCCTCGCGTGGTTTCCTGATGACAGGGAGCCCTGGATGCGGCCTTGAGCGTGGCATCTGAAGGCCCAGCGCTGACACTGCAGTAAAGCAGGACCTCATCGACATCAAGGTATAATTTTCCCATCTCTGAACATATATACTGATGTACTTCTTCTGAAGTTGATTGTTGATTGGTATGTCAGCTAGCTTGCCAGTTTGCAAGTCTATCTAATTAGCTACTCGATGCATGTAGCAGTTTGTTACAGCCGCAGCTAGCTGCAGAAGTACCTTGTAAAGTATCGATAGCCAGCCGGGCAGCATGTCCAATCCAACACAACCTTCTTTTCTTTTTTTTCCTCGATACTTGTATGACGCGTTGTGGTGAATAGTGCCGCTGCGTGGGCATAGTTTTCTTAGACGGGTGATTATGTGGTGAAGCTGTTGCAGATCGATTGGTTGTTCAGGGTTAAACAGTAGAAGGCGATGGTACTTTGCACCTGTATGTCACCTTCGTTTGGCTTGTTAGCTGAGCTCTGGGGATATGGTTGGCCAGTCAGGAGAATCGGCTGTTTTCCGTGTGAACGTCTTAGGTAGTAATTCCTTATGTTTGCAGATTCTAGGGGAGCTCATATGTATCTCTTATTGTGTCGTTAATACGCCTGCTTGTGGAATTCTGGAAATGCTCTGTTTGTATTGACTCTGGAGAAGTTACTTTTTCCTCTCTGCATATGTTTTAGTTTCGCAGGAAAACTTATGCAATTCTTCTTTTGCTTCTTTAGATGAATGTGTGTGAAGCATTGAACTCCGCCCTTTGTGAGTAGATGGCTGCGGGGGCCTTCTGTTTTCTTGATGGGAGAAGAGGTACCATCTTTAAGAGATGTTGTATATTTTTTATTACTTGCCCCCCATCCCCCTCCTCTGAGTCTGAAACATGTTATTTGTGCAGGTTGGAGAGTACCTAGGTGCATACAAGGTGAGTACTTTGTATTAAGACTAATGTTGTCTCTATCATGCTGCCATATGCTTGTGCCCTGCTAATGAAAGTTCTGTTCGTTGCTTGAGTTTTTTAAACCGTTGTGTCATTGTAGTTCTTAACTCTATGCAAAATAAAATTATCTAGAAATATACATTGATTGACATAAACAGTTAATCAAATTTTAATGAAACAAAACACCTGTGATATATTTGCCCAAAGATTAGTGAGGCAGATTGGCCTCTGAAAGGTTCTCACCTGTTGGCATGTGTGACCATTCCCTTCTTTTAGTATTGTTGTTCTGTTGTAAATTTTAGTGGCAATGTTATCTTCAGTTCAGGACTGTTATTTCAAGTCGTCGAAAAATTCAATCATTGAAATCAGCTTTCATATTTTAGTAAAAATAATTAAGCTGTATACGTTCGACTTGTGATAAAATCTATAAATATTGACCTGGTTCGTATGATTGCTATAGCTCATGCTTGTGCTTGTTTGTATAATTGCTCATGCTCGTGCTTGAATTTATATTAGAGAATTTACCTAGCAATGGCACAGTATAATGTAGTACAATTTTTTTGTAGTTAACTGAACTTCGTTTTGCTATATAATTCTGAAGCTGAACTTTGTTATAACTTTCCAGTCATCATTCTGTGCATGGAGCACGTGCTTGTCGGAGCTTCCCGGCTGGACGCGTGCTTGGCGGATGCTTGCCGGTAGGATGCGCTTGCCGGCGCTTACTGCTGGTAATGGAGCACGAGGATCTTTGCTGGGGCTTGCTGCTGGGAAGGAGCGGAGGAGATGCAGGCGCTGGGTTATTGGGGGAGTGGGGAGCGGAGGATGTTGCCGTGAGCACGGCATCTGAAGGCCCAGCGCCTATGCCGTAGTTCAACAGGACCTCGTCGATCGACATGAAGGTATAATTTTTCCTGACTGAATAAAATAGTACAGGAGCGCATCTCTGAACATTCACCGATGGATTTCTTCTATACGTGAGTTAGCTTGCTAGTTTGCAATCGGTCCAAGTAGCTACTCGATGGATGTAGCAGTTTGGTTCAACCGCAGCTAGCTGCAGAAGTACCTCGGTCCCTAGCCATCCGGGCAGCATGTCCAATTAAACACAACCTTCTTTCTTTTTTTCATTCAATACAGAGATGTCAATATCAGTTTGTACGTGTACACGCATTGCTTGCTTCTTGCGACCCCCATGTGTCGGTACCTACTATTTGTCTGTTTATTAGGAAAATGTTGAAGCGACCCCCATGCACCCATCCACTACAATGTATGTCAATTCTGCAACATCGGTTCTATATGGGCATGTTTGGATGGTAGCCCCAGGCAGCCAATCCAAATAATGTGCGTTGACCAAGTACTTATGTATTGTTTGGGATTGAAGCCAATAATTTGGCGTGCCCATACTGCTTTCAGCTTCCAGTTCAGTTCCACGCCAGAAGGTTGGCCAGGCGTGGGCGGTAGAAAGCCACTCCAGTATTTTCGCTCAGCCCCGTTGGCAGGGCTAGCCTAGGTCAAAACCAAACAGGCCCTATATGTTCAGTCAAGTACTCTGACAGCTCCTCTGTGCCGCACATTCTTATAGATTTTTTGTTTAGTGAACGACAAACCTTTCATTCTTTATTCAGTCCCTATTTGATAACTATGTGTATAAATGCACATGGTGTATTGGTTACTGGTCATCCGTTGCTTCAGAAGCAACTAATAAGAGTAGTGTAGATTTTCTAATTGAGTTTTTTTTGCTTCCAATGCAATTCTTCTGTTTTTAGTATATTTAATTTTTGTACCTACTGGCTCTTAGCTGTTAAATGATGTTCAATTGATGAAACCCGATTACTTAAAAAGATAACAAAATACATCGTTCTTATCAAGTTTTACTATATTGTATCACCCTTTCCCCCACTCGTGTTGTTTGCATCAACTATATATATGCTATATTGTACTGATTGAATTTTGGCGCTACGCCTTTCACTAGGGAAGGATCAGGCAAGTGAAGGAGCGGCAAGGACCAACTTGTGCTATTTGCGGATGCTACCACTTCCTGTTATGAGAGTGGCGACGAGGAGCTCACGGTGACTCCCCGGCCTGCCAAGGTGATCATCACCGGTAACAACTGGACAAAGTCCGTGCTATTTGGTCTGCAAGGCCTTCTGAAAAAGGCTGCTGGCCTTGGAGGCTGGCACTTGTTAGTGAGGATTCCTTCCACTTGTTTAGTTATCCCATTGGAAATTTGCATAGTTGCTGGTTCTCTATCTTGAAAATTTGCAATGCAGAAAAGAATAATATCTCTTGGCTTTTCTTTTTGGGAAGTACCCATCAAGTATTCTTAGGTTGAGGCTAGCATCGTTTAGCTTAAAATTTGGAGATATATGAAAATCTAATTGAAAATAACTTCCACTTGTCAAACATAACAATTGAATTTTATCTTATGTTTATATGGTACAAAGCATTCACTTATGCCTCAACTTGGTGGTCTGGGTTTAAACTAGGCTTTAATGGATTCTGTTATGCATTTATATACATATGAAGTTGTGAACCTGTGTTGCGAAGTTGTTTTCTATAGCAGCTTACGTGGTTGTGTGTAGTGGGCTTTAACGTCAGATACGATCTATCAGTGAGCGAACTCACAATCCTGAGCCACATCTGCTTGTGTGTGTTTTCCAGGATGCGCGCCTGGAGCCCACAATGGTCTCCTGCATTGACATCAAGCTCGTAGACTGCCATTGGTCTTGGATGGTGTCTTTCCGTGCAACCCGGAGCTGCAGTTGCCGTCTTCCCGACCATGTTCTTCAGCTGCTGCTGCCGGCCACAACTCTGACCTTCTATTCCTACGCCCGGCCATGCCCCTGGGCTGCTACTGCCGGCCGTCACACCAACCTCCTGCTGCCGGCGAGGACTCCGGCAGTGTGGGCTGGTCATGGCCTCCTACGCCTCATGATTGATGGTAGGCTTGGCTCACACCCGGTTTTGACTACCTCTCTACTACCTCCTTGACTCCCGCCGCCACACAGCAACTATCCGGTGAGCTCCTCGGGTTCCCTTCTTGCTTTTCTATGTTCTTTGTCCATCGAGCTGCAGCGTTTCTGTGCTCCGGCTTTGTGCGGTGTGGTTTGTAATCCTTCAAATTTGTGGCTTTATTTTCATTACGCACATATGATACTTGATCATTTAATTGGACTAGTATAAGACCGTCAGTGCTGTTTCTCAGCTCTGGTGCAGACTTATGAGCTTTGGTAAATGACGCTAAAAAATCAGTTTTGATAATTTGTAGGCTACACAACTCTGACCTCTGATCCTGAATATTAGTTATTGTTTTCTGATGGCATAAGAGAACTCGGAACATTGTTTCTTTGTTCATGACTTCATATTAGCCTTATATCTCCATTGTTGTTTAAATAATTCATATAGTGACGGATTTCTTGTTTCTGCCAACAACCGCGGCTGAATCTTGCAAGCCAGTTGTTTACTTGTAGTTTACCAATATGGATGAGGAGTGTCGTTGACGCAGCACAAGGTTGTGGAGGAACAACTCCACCTTGCTGCTACAATGCGGACAGCACAAATGTTGAGGGAACCGCCTCAACGTGCTGCTCTAGATATTGCTCTAGGGGCGTTGTGCTAGATATCGCTCTAGGGGCGGGGGCTGTCAAGAGCTTAGTCCAAAACTCTCAACACACAAGATCTAATCCAAGATCTTAGATAAGAACACAAAGTTCCTTTTATTGATAGGTAGTGGGTACATAGTCTGGTTACATTGTTAGAGGTGAGGACCTCTATTTATAGGCTACATAAGCCTTTACTACTTAGCTCTACTCATAACTAGAAGGCTCTAGAGAATACTACTCAGAACTAGGAAAGAAATACAAATATCTAGATACAACTTATAGTAGAACACTCTGGAAACTACTACACACATGTGACTAAAGGACCATATTACCTAGAGTATAGTAGAAGTGTGTAGAAATTAGTACTAGATTTTACTCATGCTTTATTTTATTTTATTTTCTCTGCTGTCCCTCATCATCCTCCCCTGGTTGTTTAGAACTCGACCTCGAGTTATCTTCGTAGAGTGCTTGTTCGGGATGATAAAGTATCAAGTCTTATCACCAACTTGGAATGATTTTATCCTCCGTTTGGAGTCACTTTTCCCCTTCTCCTTGGAGCTATTACGAGTTGATTGGTTGGGTAGAATGGTGATTTTCCGCTTGTTCCAAGTGAAAGAGTAAGAATTTTCCTTCCCTTTGTGTGTAGTATCCACATCAAATTGCCAAGGTCTTCCGAGGAGAACATGGCTGGCATCCATATCAACAACATCACATAGCACATTTGAGCGATAGTATTTTCCCAAAGAGAGTGGTAGGTTGCATTGTTTGGTGATCCTTATATTTACCCCTTTCTTGATCCATCCTATAGTGTAGGGATTTGGATGATCATGTGTCTCAAGCTTTAAATGGTTCACCAAATTCTGAGAGATAAGATTCTCACAACTGCAACTATCAATCATTAATTTGCATACCTTGCCATTCAATGTGCATTTGCCCTCAAATATCTTCTTTCGTTGTGTGTTGTCGGCCTGTGGTGTTGAGCACAAGAGACGCTGAGTCATGCATACCACCTCTTCGCCCTCTTCTTCACAAACATCTTGTGCTTCTATTTCTTCAGATTCATATTCTTTGTCATCTTCACCATCATGGATAGTTGTGTTGACAAGTTTTCTTAATGGGCAGTTGCTAGATACATGTCCATCCTCACCACATTTGTAGCATTTTATAACTGGCTCTGCCCTACTCTTTACTCCGGTTTGCTTTGGGACAAGTTGTTTTCCCTTAGGTTGAACGATTTTTTCTTCAACTCTATGGGAGTAATTGCCGGATGAACCTTCTGTATGAGGATATGGATTCTTACTTGCCCTTCTTGTCCTCACCAACCTCTCAGCCTTTAAGGCTAGAGCTTGTGCTTGATCAATGGACCAAATTTGCTGCATCATCAAACGATCCTGGATAACATCATTGAGACCATTGACATACCTTGCAACTTGTTGATCTTCAGTTTCAGCAAGGTTGCACCTCACTTGTAGCCTTAAAAACTCTTCGGTGTATTCTGAAATAGTCCTATCTTCTTGGACACAATTCTGAAACTGGGTAAATAGGATTTGATCATAATCTGCAGGCAGAAATCTCCCTTTCAAAAGATTCTTCATCTGCCGCCAAGATCTCACACGAGGTTCTCCTCTTAGTCTGCGGTCTTCTTGAAGACGATTCCACCATGCACCGGCTCCTCCTTTCAGCTTGTATGCGACCAAAGAGACTTTACGGTCTTCCGGAATATTCATGACCTCAAAGAAAGTCTCTACCTCATACAACCAATCAAGGCACCCTTCAATATCAACATTTCCATTGAAAGTAGGAATCTCAGCCTTCACCTTGTATGTTTCTCTCCCATATGTAGCACTGGGTACTCTAGGATGTGCATAGAGATCAGGTTCTTCAAGGCCCTCATCATATCCGTCACCTTCAGAAGCTTCAACATACATTGGCCTCCTTGAAGTACGCTGAACAACATGGGGATGAGGTGTTTTTGCTTCAAGACGACCTCCCATTCTTCGTCGTCGATCATCTTCCTCCTTTGATGATTCTTCATTGGTAGCAGGAGGAACACCTTTTCTTATCATCCCAACCAGTTGATCAAATCTCCGATTAAGATCCTCACGTAGTGCTTGGATTTGTTGTTCTGTAGCATCCATTCTCTTTTCCAATTCTTCCATTGTTTGGTGCAGCTTCCTCTCAAAGAGAACACCAAGAATCGCAATGGATCAGCAAGGCTCTGATACCACCTGACGCAGCACAAGGTTGTGGAGGAACAACTCCACCTTGCTGCTACAATGCGGACAGCACAAATGTTGAGGGAACCGCCTCAACGTGCTGCTCTAGATATTGCTCTAGGGGCGTTGTGCTAGATATCGCTCTAGGGGCGGGGGCTGTCAAGAGCTTAGTCCAAAACTCTCAACACACAAGATCTAATCCAAGATCTTAGATAAGAACACAAAGTTCCTTTTATTGATAGGTAGTGGGTACATAGTCTGGTTACATTGTTAGAGGTGAGGACCTCTATTTATAGGCTACATAAGCCTTTACTACTTAGCTCTACTCATAACTAGAAGGCTCTAGAGAATACTACTCAGAACTAGGAAAGAAATACAAATATCTAGATACAACTTATAGTAGAACACTCTGGAAACTACTACACACATGTGACTAAAGGACCATATTACCTAGAGTATAGTAGAAGTGTGTAGAAACTAGTACTAGATTTTACTCATGCTTTATTTTATTTTATTTTCTCTGCTGTCCCTCATCAGTCGTTTGCTAGACTTGTATGTGATTTGATCATGCACACAATTCCATTTCATTTTCACTAGGACTTATAATTGTTGATAATGTTTAGAGCCTTGCTTCATTATATCGCACTACGCTGTGAGTACCTACTTTGTTGTACATATAGCATAAATGCCTCTAGTTATCCTGGTTCTGAACCGTGACTCTACAAATTAATCATCCTCTTCTGATGGTATTATAGAAAAATTCCCGACCCTGGTCTCTCACCAAGAGTCTCTAGAAGCCATCGATTTATAGGCCGTGGGATCCGCTGCTCATCAACGGCATCAAGGACTGCTCCTGGCCATCCCCGTCACCGGCCGCCTGTAAGGTCGCCGCCGTGCGCGAGCTCCGGCACACCGCCGGCATCATCACGGGGTTACCCGATGGCAGGGAACCCTTGGACGTGGCTGTGAGCACTGCACCTGAGCAGGACCTCGTCGACATCGAGGTATAATTTTTCCCATCATTGGATAAGCTAGTACACAAGCGCATCTCTGAACATAAACTGATGTATTTCTTCTGAAGTTGATTGTCGATTGGTACGTCAGCTAGCTTGCTAGCTTGCAAGTCTATCCAAGTAGCTACTCTATGCATGTAGCAGTTTGTTACAGCCGCAACTAGCTGGAGAAGTACCTCAGAACGTATCGATAGCCTATTGGGCAGCATGTCCAATCTAACACAACCTTCCTTCCTTTTTCCCTCAATACAACCCATGAGCCCATCCACTACAAATGTATGCCAATTTTGCAACTTTGGTGCTATATATATTCAACTAAGTACTCCGACAGCTCCTCTGGGCCGCATGGTTTGATGACGATTCTTATATATTTTTTGTTTAGTGAAGGACAACCATGTCATTTTTTATTCAGTACCTGTATTTGATAACTGTGATGTATTTCTTACTGCTCATCCGTTGCTTCCAAAGTAACTAATAAGAGTAGTGTAGATTTTCCAATCAGATTGTGTTTGCTTCCAATGCAACTCTTTTGTTTTTAGTATCTTTAATTTTTGTACCTGCTGGCTCTTAGCTGTTAAATTGGTGTTCAATTGGTGAAACCTGATTACTGAAAAAGATAACAACATACATTGTTCTGATCAGGTTTTGCTACATTGTATCCCCTTTCCCCCACTCGTGTTGTTTGCACATGATGTATTGCTTGCTGCTCATCTGTCGCTTCAGAAGTAACTAATAAGAGTAGTGTAGATTTTCAAATCGAGTTTTTTTTGCTTCCAATGCAACTCTTATGTTTTTAGTATCTTTAATGTTTTACCTGCTGTCTCTTAGCTGTTCAATTAATGAAACCTGATTATTGGAAAGATAACAAAATACATTGTTCGTATCAGGTTTTGCTATATTGTATCCCCCTTTCCCCGACTCGTGTTGTTTGCATCAAATATATATATGCTATATCTCTGTTGAGTGAGTTCTATAGTCCAAGTGAAATAAAAATAGATTGCTGTGTTGAGGAGCAAACATGGTTTAGAAACTAAATTTCTTGCGAAGAGAATAGAAATATTGCATGGACCTGTACATATACATGAATTACATGCGCCGATCTATTCAATTTGTGTTTTTCCAAGGAGACCCTACAAAGAGGAACTTGTATTAGAGTAGTTGTAGTTTAGACGAGTCAAAATTTCTCGTGCCTGCGCTCCAATCGATTCCATGATCGCTATCCAAAGTAATTTTGTTTAGCTACTCTATTTGTGTGCTGTGGTTTGATTCTGATTATAGGAAAGAAAATAACAGCATTATAATTACTACTACATTTAATTTGCTGCTTTGCCTTCCTGTCCATGAGATCCGAAGCTTGCACAATTTTTTCTCTAAGCTAGGATACTAGTTCGATACCATGATATGATAGCTAGTAGCCTCCTAAGTCGTAACTCTTATATTGAGAATTCTCTTGTAACTGAAGCACACCTCATGCTTAAAAAAGATCACTTTAGGATTTGAAGTTCTCTGTTTATTGATACTCTTACTTTGACCATAATTTTAGAATTGGTTGTATATGGAAACATGTGAACCTCAACTTTAGATTTGAAGTTCTCTGTTTACTTAGAAAACAAAACACTGCACCAATTCTAAAAATACAATGCTGATTGTTTGTATATGGAAACATGTGAACCTCAACTGTTAAATTTGTCTTCTTAATTCCAAGGATCTTGCTTTATGCAGGCACTGGCACAGGAAGAAGCATTGAGCTGTACATGGACATGGTATCTCATCATCGGCTACAATTCTCTCAGGTGATTTCTTGGGTTTCCTTGGATTGTGATGTGGCTTGTTGTTTCTGGCCAATGAGTCGTTGACTTTTTATTGTGCTTTTTGATGGTACTGGATTGTGCCATTGTCGTTATAGTTGAGTCACATGGCCTCCACGACACAAAGTTGCCTATTATTTAGTCCATGTCGTCAATACTAACATGGCTGTCTTTCTGAAGATCCAATTTTAATTCACCATATTATGCCAATTTTTTGTCCTTACTCCTTTGTTTAGACAAGCCGCTGGAGAGTGTTTTTCCCTCACATTGTTCCGTGTCTCAATTTTATTAGCTTTTAGGTTCCTTCTTTCCTATTATGCATTGCATGATTAATGTAAAATGTTTGAAGGATGCGTAGATAGACAAGATTGTTTGTATATTTTTCAGTAACAATTTTGATTTGAACGGGATTTACTATTCCTCATAGCAATCAATTGGATGCACGGTAGCTAGAACTTTCACGATTGCTACCCCATCAAGTAACAGGAAATCCTTGCATGATCAGTCTATTGAGACAAAAGAAGTTGATGCTATAGAGTGTGAACATTATTGCTAAATCTGGAAACATTATTTTGGTACTGGATTGATTGTGCCATTTATTATTATGCTGCTGAGAGTTAATCATGCCCTATCCCTTGTATCTTGTTGGCTATGTACTGATTAAATTTTGGTGCTATGCCTTTCACTAGGGAAGGATCGGGCCACTGAAGGAGCGGCATGAACACAACAAACTTGTGCTCTTTGCGGATGCTACCTCTGCCCGTTATGAGATTGGCGACGAGGAGCTCACAGTGTCTCCCTGGCCTGCCAAGGTGATCGTCATCGGTAACAACTGGACAAAATTCAGTGTTGGTTGGTTTGCAGGGCCTTCTAAAGAAGGCTGGTGGCCTTGGAGGCTGGCACTTTTTGGTGAGGATTCCTTTCTGTTGTTTAGTTATCCCATTGGAATTTTTCTTGGTGGTTGGTTCTCTATCTTAGTGCATTTTAAAAGAACAGAATAATATCTCTTGGCTTTTCTTTTTGGGAAGTACTAGTCAAGTATTTTCAGGTTGAGACTAGCATTGTTAGCTTAAAGTTTGGAGATATATGAAAAATCTAATTGAAAACAACTTCTACATGTCAAACACAAGTATTGAATTTATCTTCTTTTTATATGGAGCAAAGCATTTACTTATGCCTCAACTTGGAGGTCTGGGTTTAAACTAGGTACTGCTACAGGACTGCAATCACTTAGTTCAAATTTGTTATGGGATTTTCCCTTTCCTCATAAGCTTTTATGGATTCTATTATCCATTTATGTAGTGAACTATACACATACAACATTTTATTCAGCTTGAACTGTGCATATACATGTGAAGTTGTGAACCTGTGTTGCGAAGTTGTTTTCCACCGCAGCTTACATGGTTGTGTGCACTGGGCTTCAACGTTAGCTGTGATCTGTCTGAGCGAACTCAGAATTCTGAGCCTCATCTTGTGTGTGTTTTGCAGGTCAATGATGCGCGCCTGGAGCCCACAATGGTCTCCCGCATTGATAGCATGCTTGTAGACTGCCATTGGGCTCAGATGGTGTCATACTGTACAACCCGGAGCTGCAGCTGCCGTCTTCCCGACCATGTTCCCGCTGCTTGCCACAACTTCGACCTTCTATTCCTGTGACCGGCCATGTTCCTGGGCTGCTACTCCTGGCTCACACGAACCTCCTGATTCTGGCAAGGACTCTGGCAGTGCTGCTGTTGGGCTGGCCATGTCCTCCTATGCCTCATGATTGGCCGTAGGCTTGGCTTGCACCCGGTTTCGACTACCCTACCTCCTCGACTCCCTCCGCCACACCGCAACTATCTGGTGAGCTCCTCGGGCTCCCTTCTCGCTTTTCTACATGCTTTGTCCATCGGGTCGCAGCGGTTCTGTGCTCCGCCTTTGTGCGGTGTGTGTTGTAATCCTTCAAATTTACTTGATGTAATTTTGTTGCTATAAAAAAATCAATTTTGATATGTATTTCTATTTATGATAATCTTTCTACACGAGAAACTTATATGTGGCTTTCTTTAAATTAAGTACACACCATGATTTAATTGGACTAGTATAAGACCACCATTTTTGTTTCTCAGCTCTGTTGCACTCATGTGTTTGGTAAATGACGCAAATTCAGTTTTAAGAATTTGTAGGCTACTTAACTCTGAGCTCTGATCCTGCATATTAGTTATTGTGTTCTGATGGCATAATAGAACTTGGAACATTGTTTCTTTGCTCATAACTTCATATTAGCCTTATGTCTGCATGGTTGATTAAGTAATTGATATAGTGATTGGTTTCTTGTTTCTGCTAACAACCGCTTACCGACTAAATCTTGTAAGCCAGTTGTTTACTTCTAGTTCATTACCAATATGGATAAGTTGTGTCATTTGCCAGACGTGTGTGTGATTTGATCATGCACACAATTCCAATTCATTTTCACTGGGACTTGTAATCTTTCCTACTTATAAAGTTTGGAGTTGGTGGTGAGTTCACTCTCCCAATAATATTATATAATATATGTGGGACCAACACCACCAAAGTCTTAAATAAATTACTACAACCATCTATCATGTGGGGCCATAGAACCATCTAGCATGTGGGGCCATAGAACCATCTAGCATGTGGAGCCATAGAACCATCTAGCATATGGGGCCATAGAACTATCTAGCATGTGGGGCCACCAAGAGCTGAAATAAACAACTATAATCATCCATAAATGTGGGTCCACTAATCATGCAAAAAATATCAATGAACAAAATGCATTATAATCATACATAGGATCAGCAGTTTCTAAAAACTAATATACTCATGCGCTCTCATGGAAACAATATATTTTTTCCAAAACTGCACAACTATTTCATGGCACCAAGACTCTTTCAAAAATCTTTATACACATGGGATGTGATTTTTCGTAGCAAAGCACGGGCTTGTTGCTAGTCACTGATAAAGTTTAGAGCCTATCTTCATTGTACTGCACTCTACGTTGTGAATACCTGCTTTGTTGTGCATATAGCATAAATGCCTCTTGTTATCCTTGTTCTGAACCTTGACTATACAAATTAACCATCCTCTTTTTATGGCATTATAGACAAGTTCCTGGCCCTGGTCTCCCACCAGGAGTCTCTGGAAGCTAATGTAAATGAGACAAAAGCTACAGTCATTTTCTAGATGAATAAGGTCCTCTGCAACCTGTCGATGGAGGAGACGTGGATCCAACAGAACATCCTAATGAGCGTCAACTTCTTGTTTGTGTGCGTGGAGCCTCGTAAACGCAGACGCCTCCTCGGAAGAGGGGACATCGGTGTCTAGTGATCTCTCCCTGGGCCACCGATTCTGGTGGCCGCTGCTCACTGGCCTATTCTGCCATTGATGTTATACAACCAGCGTCTTCGTAGGGGGTGCCCAACGACAGGGAGGCCTTGGACACGGCCCGTGCGGAGCCTATACAGGCTGGTTGGGGCACATCCACGTCATGCAGTAGGTTGAGCTGCTTGCGCCTAGGTGGCCTTGACACCACATTTCAGGAGCTCTTCAACGTTGGCATCCAAAGGTACCTCATTGATCTCGCTCGAATCAACTGCTATTCATGTGCAAAATATGTTGTGCTTGCTGACTTGTCCGCCTATGCCCGTCTGATAGCTCTTTTATTCCAACTTTTATTGCCCAGTAGTTGCTCCTGAAAATTGATTTGCTAGTAGTGTGATGTGTGCCTGTGAAAAACACTTCTCGAAGTCTCATAAAGTCTGGCTCAGAGAATTCTGATCTGTTTGATTATCATTTGTGAAATAAGAAAAGCTTCTGGCATCTCACTTCTATCTAATGCAAGTACCTACTTTTACTGAGTAATTGTTTCATTTCAAATTGCTATATTGCCACATTGTCTTGTTAATATCATCTTGATCACTCTCAGGACACTAGCTTGAAACCGATGTGTGCTTGTCAGACAAATATGTTTTCAGTATTCAATGGATCTTTTACAAAGATGAAATAATAGCACACTTTTTTAGTATGCTATTCAATTTCTTCTAGTCTAAAATGATGTTGTCGGATGCAGACGCTTGGGCCACTAGCATCCAATGAACTTTACCACCACCTTTGCTGTTGAGTCACACGTCGAGAAGCACCCTCTCTCTGTTGTCCTCCTCTTTGCTCGTCGCCTGCAGCTCTGTAAGTCGCCACCGACCTCCATTTCCCCTAGTTTATGTAAGATCCAAGTCAAACTTCGAATCCAAAGCAAGCAAGATTGAGTTACTGAGGTTGAGGCCACCCTGTTGTGTTGTCTTGTGTAGGGAAGGTGTATAGCAAAGGTGACTCCAGGGACACCGCCACCGTGCAAGACCTCACTTGCCGGCGGGACAACGCCTCTCCATGCAACCCTGCCACACTGAAATCGGCATCGGCTACAATCCGTCTTAGGTGAGTTCTCTCAGTCTGTAACTCCCTAGCTCCAGCTATTCTCTGCTCTGAGTTATGTCCATTGTGAAATGGTGTTCTAGGGATACGTTTTGGCCCTAATGCAAGCATGGCTTCTTTGATTAGGGCCTGATGGTTCTTGGTCTTGCCCAATTCTGCTTGCATGATTTAGTACTGATTGTTGTGGTCAATGACACTAGCTAGGCCTATTATGTGAGCTTCTGTTATCTATAATACCTAGCTTCCTGATGGTTCTTGGTCTTACCCAATTCTGCTTGCATGATTTAGTACTGGTTGTTGTGGTCAATGACACTAGCTAGGGCTATTACGTGAGCTTCTGTTATCTATAATACCTATCTTGTCGTATCTGTTGGCTTCTTCTGGTTAAGTTTATAATGCCTAGTTTGTGTTATCGATTGGCTTGCTCTTATTAAGTGTATGCGCTAGGTGTTTGTGATCTGTGTTTGTTGTTCTGATCCTGTTTCTCTTCTTCCTGCAGAGTAGTTTGTAATAACTATATTATTTTCTTGGTTTTGAGTTTAGGGTTTAGCTAGTAATACTAAGTTATTGCCCAAATTCACTGATGACATGAATGATTGATTTTCATGTGATGTTTAGTTTTCAGGGTTTATTTGATCCTATTTCTCTTATCCTCTTGTATCACAGCACGAGAGCCTTCAGGTTGAGGAAATGGCGAGGCAACCTTAGATTGACCACAAGATACTCACAGACTGGCTTTGAGAAGCCACACAGATCTTTGATTGATACCATAGGTGTTCTACCTCGCCATATACACAATTGATTGGTTCGTCGACGGGAGCTCCAACTCGTCAGGGTCACCGTGATGCTCATGGTTGTTATTTCGTCGTCTTGCGCTAAAAAGGCACCCTCCTATTATGCTAAGGCCCGGGACGGATAACGGCAAAGCGGAACAATTATGAGATCTGGGCACCCTAGGTATGTCTGCCAAAGTCTTCTTTTTTAATCTACTCAATCTGTCTGAGCCAACTCCCAACTTTGAGCCTCACTTGCTTGTGTGTATTTGTAGGTCAATGGTTTAATTTATATCGCACACAACTCGTACGTGGGGCAGCAGATTCTTGACATCCTTGTCTTGTTCACAAGGGCTACCAGTGGCAACAAGGAGGTAAGGAATTTAGAACGTGTCCTAATCGATTCCTCCCTTCCTCTCTGTTGTGCTGCACATCAGATAGAGATGCTTCATGTTGAAACTTTTCCTCTTGTCCTTGTGAATGCCAAATGCAGTCGGAGCACATGGTGTTCTTTTTTCCTTGATGGTTCTGATGCAGTACGGGCTTTTCTTGTCGCTGGTATAAGCCTCTTCTGTCTATGCAGCTCAGTGCATCTGGACTGAAACATTATTTCTCCCTTCAATCATTCTGTAGTTATCAGGTAATTGCTCAAGTATTTGTTCTCTTTATAAATACGATGAAAATGACTTTTCAGGCCATGCAATTTTCTTTTTTAGTCCTACAAATGCTTAGAATGATGAAAGTGGTTGGTTGGCTGGTTGTAGGTCAGATAGGTTTTTATGCCATGCATGAGATTTTCAGGACTTGGAGACTAGTAACTTGTCCTAAGATTCAGATTAGAATTTAGGCATGGTTGTTTCGAGGAACTAAGATAGTTAGCTTTAAAGAATATGATGAATGCATGAATTTTGTTAGTGTAGACTCGTTATTGAGCGAGCTATGAATATAAAATTCTGTAATTTTAGCTGCTCAAGAGTTATCCCTATGAATGTTTTGGTGTGGATGTGCACGATTACTCTAAATTTCTAAAATGGCCTCATCTAGCTTAGAATTTTGGTGCTAATAAATAGTTTGTGACTATTGTGATTGACGTCTTACATATATCCAACTTCTAAATTCTCGTGCTTGTTTATTTCCCCTCAATCTTCTAAATCCTCAATTAGGTGTCACTATTTTAAACCGTCAAAAAATTTATATGGAAAAGCATTATTGTGCAACTTGCTATTGCTGATTTCTGGACTAATTTAAACTTGATGTGTATCCTGGTTTATGATTATTTCCTGTCAGCATTTGGCATTGTCACGTGATGCAATGCATCTTTATGTCAATCATAACTATGCTGGTTAATTTAGGATTGCATATGCATGCGCAAAGACACTTTTTTTCTAGAAATTTCACCGAGGCATTGTGCCAATAATTTATTATGCATTATTCTGAATTTTAAGGTCCAGGTATGTGATCCATACACAATTCATGGACTGGAACCTGGTTGATCTATCTTATGCCATATATATAGGTACTTTACCAAATTTTCTTTTCTAGTGAGGAATTACATACCATTAGATAGCACCCAAGCTACTAAACTATGTTTTACTTATAGTTGCGACTTATGTCATCTTTGTTTATTCTAAAGGGAGCTTGATGAGGTATCAATAGAATAGGAATAAAGAGGAAAACTGTATGATATATGTGTCACAATAAGTTTATGTAGTACAGCTATTCATATGTCAGAATAAGTTTTATGTAGTACAGCTATACATAATTCGAACTCTTTTTTTCAGCAATTCATTTGTTTTGCTATATCAAGGTATATATTTTGACTTCGCTAGAAGAGTTTTTTAGAGATGAGTGCATTCCTGATTCTAGAACATGACAACTCGGCTAACGTATGTAATTTACTAATTCGAGATGCAGGAAAGAACAAACAGGAACGGTTGTGCTGCGTTCCCGACACGCAAGGTTGTTGGTGTTTGAAATGGCTAAGTCGAAAAATGTGAACTCCATTTTTGAAGTAAGCATATCCACCTTCATTGCCTTGATTTTTTCCCTTTTTCTCTGGAATTTATCATCGTTGGAGAATGATATAGTGACGAAGGTGCAATTGTTTCTTGCATACGCCACACAAAAAGTCATTTTTTTCATAAAACAACATTGTGAGCATGTGCAATGTGGATATCTAGGTGCGGATTTTTGTTTTGTTATTTTAATTAGAGGGAGCGTATGCACATGGAAGCCATAACACCACTCCCATAGTCTGGTAATTTATGTTGGTCCAGAGGCAACGCACATAAAAGAGAAGATTTTGTTTTGTTACCTTGCAAGTAATAACAATCTATTATGATCTGGTCCTATCCTGAAGCAAGTGTGGTGCATGATGCTCAATGTATATTGTTCTTGGTAGCACTCAGTTCAGAATATTGTGCTCACCCCGTTGTCTGTTTAGAGTTTAGACTAACTTCTCTCGTATGTGGTCTTTAGATTTGCACAGTTATATGTACAGCATTGCTGTTCTATTTGATACTAGCATATTGCCCGTGCTTCGCTACGGCCTCCTAATAGTGACACTACTAATTTAATAAATTATTACCTAGATTTCTTACGAATGCACATATTCTATTAAAGATGTCTACGATTGTATGATATTTCCTTACAAGTATAATATGAGCTAATTGTCAAATGACCTAATGTTACCACATAAATTTGACATATTATAATTAGTAATCAGATGTCCCAGTAGAGTAGGAGTGGCAATGGAAAGTGGAGAGAAAACCAGTGGACGTTCGCTTAGATAACTTACTACAATATTCAATGCATATATCATAACTTCACACTTTGGCTAACCAGCATATCAGTGATCTGTCTTGAGCTTGCTAATTGATCTTCTATTTTTACAACAAATCTCAGTTTAGGTAATCAATAAACAAGCAATTAACAAGATCATTAGAATCATCGTTGAAAGATGTATGATGTTGAAATGAAAATCAAAACCTCTATCATTACCCATCCAGTTGATGGAAAACCACAGAATTGGGCAGACAGGTTCAGAGTATTGTGTGTATAGCCCAACGCCTTGTCCTAAATTGTTTGCATTCTATTTCAATCCCGTTCTCTGCCTTTTCTTCCCCATCATCTCTTTTGTGCCCAAAGCCTTGCAAGGCTGCTCCTCCTCCTCATTATGTTCAAACACACGAACCAATCCTTATATCAATATGAGTTAAATGTCCATGCGTTACCACATAATATATAATTACAACTTATCCGTCAGTTGGCTGTATAAAGTTCATTTGCTACTTTTACAAACAACGTGGGGGTAAAGATGCACTTCACTTAATTTGCTTATTGGTGTATAATTTAAGAGAAATTCTCACGTGCTTGGGAAAGTACCACCCTTACCCAAAATGGTACCTCGGTCAACATCCACCGTTGATTCTTGTGAGTGTCTTTTAAGTTTTACTACATCCGTTTCAATGAATAAGGTTTATTTTTTTTTCAGAAAAGTCAAACTATGTGAAGTTTGACCAGATTTTCAGAATAAATCACTAACATATACAATACAAGGTCAGTACCATTAGATACATCTCGATATATATTTTCACATGATGCATATATAATATTATAGTTTTTGATAGTTTTTCCTTAAATTTTGGTCAAAGTTTACTTAGCTTGACTTCTCTAAAAAAATATAAGCCTTATGCTTTGGAATGGAGGGAGTACTTAATTTCACTCATCTGGTCTGGCATGATAAAGGCACCCACGACACCCTGCTAGTCCATGTTATGCAGCAGTGACTCGTGTGAACCGGGGGTTGTGGCTAAGCCTATGGCGGTTCTTGGCACCTACGGCGGAGGCTTGGGCGTTCGGTCTGTAGCGTGGAAGTGGCTGCCTCGGCGCAGATTCTCTAACTTGCTACAGACAAGTCAGAGGCAGCCTTGCGTGGGTGCGATGCCGTTCGTTTCATATCGCGTGACTCCTGCTTACTAGCCCCTCTCTCAACGCATTCAAGCCAACCAGGTCCAGCCCATTTAGCAATACAGCCCAGTTTAGGACGGAGGAGGGAAAACCTGGTGGGGCTTCCTGCAGTTTTTTCTTCTTCTCACTCTGCTTCCCCTATCCACTCCCACTGTGACACTGTCGTGCTCCCATGGAAGCTGTACCGTGGAGGCCGGTGGAGCTCCGTCCTCTCCTACCTCGAGAAGCTCGGCTTCACACGCGCGCGCCTGAGCTCGTCTGCGCGTACGCCGCCCGCCTCGTCGACCTCGCCCACGCGCGAGCGCCTGGCAGAGTTCGTCTGCGGCCGCCGCAGATGACCTCAAGAACCGGCCGCTCAGGACGCCGAGAATTCGTGACGGCCACCACTTCGACCTCACATCCTGGTATGAAGACTGCCCGGCCCTTTTCCCTTTGCTTCATCTACATCTGTTTAGCCCAATTCAAGATTATTTTGTGCATCTACCGGATCCATTATACTGTACTAGGTCGCGACATGTTCTTAATCTGATTTTGTTAGCTTGGGGTTGTGCCTCAAATATCCAAAATAACCTCCATCAAAAGCCAGTCTAGAGTTGCTGAATCGACACCAAAATATCTAAAATAAATCATCTTGCAGCCACAGCATGTTAGTAGTGAATGACACTCAGAACTGAGATGCAAGATACTTGGAAATTAAAATCAAACTCACGACCTTGGAAAGCATGTTAGTACTGAATCACTAAAAGAATTTCTGGAAGCTCCCTTTGTTGTTCGATTTCCTCAACTTAGATGCTGTGGTCGCTGTGCTTTTTATAATTTTAGAGAGGCTACTCAGGGAATTGGCTGGATTTCTATAACAAGTATTGGGTGTTTACGGGCATCGCTGTGCTTTTTATATTTTTGGTGGCAGCCTAAACAATGTGCGTATGGAACCAGCTCATCATATAGATAGCTTTAGTGCACACTGTCATCTGTCACTTTTATGAGTTAAGTGTAATCAGCTAAACGTAGTACAAAATTTGATTATCTGCAAAATCTGAGACAACTATCAAATCATTGTCTGCAAAACGTAGTACAAAATATATATTCTGTATTTGCCATAATACAGCTAAAAGTAGCCAGCCGTTCTGTTTCATTCAAAACTATGCATGCTAGTCAAGGGATCCATACGCATTCGGATATATGTAACATACTGCTAAATCAAAATCATGTTCCTTGTTACTTCACCTATAATATAATCACTCAATATGCATAGCTTGCATTTTTTTGCATCCAAGAGGACATGTTGTCTGCAGGCCCTAAAACAGGAACCTAAAGAAGACCTTGAACATACATATCATCAATTTCACTAGAACCCTGCAAAGATAGAGGAGAATTTGAAACATGGAATACAAGAATAGTTTATAGAAGTTGATTGAACAATATTTGAAGTACCGTTAGCAAGTCTGTGTAGCTAGTGAATGCATTGTTGTCATTGTTAGCATTTTCGGTTGGTACTTGAGTGTCTCCAGCACCATCCTCTTGCTGCTGCACATAGATACAAACCATGTTGTTAATCATGTAGTAATAAATAAGAACACTATTTTACAATGATTTTCAGCAACAATACTTGAGTTTCTCCACGGCCTTTCTCTTGTTGCTGCAAGCAAACAACCATGTTATTAAAAATGAGGTAATATATAAGAACATTACTTTTCAAGGGTTTTCAACAACATACTTTAGATTTTTTTGGCGCTTTCTTTTTGAACTTGCGTGTCTTCTCGAGCCAACCTCTATGTCTCTTTGAACTTTTTGGTTGGACATCCTTTTTCTTTAGTCGTGCAGAACTAAGCAAACCATCATCTTGCTGAACATTAGGTTGGACATTAGATGAATCACTCAAAATACTTGGAGATGCTCTCATTTTATCTTCTACTTGCTTAGCAATGCAATCCAATGCATTGTCCACCAACATGCTACATTCTGGATCGGTTGCGGCTTTAGATGCAAAATCATGAAATTTGTGAGAAAGGAACTTGTAGCGCAGCATTGCATCCAATTTTGGATTTTCAATGATATTTCTTCCTTTGATGTCTTTTATAGTTCCATGTCTCGCTTCCCTTGTCCATCGCTTTAGAAGATAATGATTCGGCAATAACTTGATATTCATCAAGTCAAGAACTTTCAAAGCATGTCCACACAAGACTCCGGTCCTTTTGAACTGAAAACAACTACAAGAAGCCGTTTGCTCCAAAGGATCACCGACAACTATGCGCTCTATTTCAGAACTTAAATCACCATCAGCTCTCAGAACTGCAACAGCATAGGTATTATCTCCATCCAAAGCTCTAGTACATGCAGCCATGGATCTTTCATATTCACCTTGGAATGCTTCAAATATTATGGGTGTGTAAAGTTTGCTTGTTTGCAGCAACATAGGTGTCTTCATCCTTATTCTTGGTAGCTTTTTCCTAGCTTCAAATTCTGCATCTAGTTCCTTGTCTCTTTTTCCTTGCACCGCCCTTTCAAAATGTTTTAAGAACCGAATGATGTCGAAATCTGATTTCAGATGTTTTTTCAAGTCACTATTGAAACTCTCACTTAATTGTGTGCTTCTCATTCCCAACGAGAAAACATCCCTCATGTAACATTCAGTCCATTTTTCCTTTACCTTATAGATACTATCGAGCCATGATGCCTTCTTCTCCTCCACCTTATTTCTCATGATGCCAAATGCTTCTTCAAAGGCTGCCTTGTCCTCAATATTAAACATACATGCACTAAAATCTAAGAGAATGTGAGGTTCATCATCTTCCTCATTATTTGGGGAGTTTGATTCTTCACCTTTGCTATTGCACAAATGCTTCACAGCATTTTGCATTATGTGATAGGTACAAAGTCCATGCCATGCTTCTGTGAATACGTCCTCAACAGCCTTTCCCATAGCTGTGTCTTGATCAGTAAAAATTGTTCTAGGTTGCTTTCCATTGTGTGCAGCTAGAAAAGCCTCAAATAGCCATTTGAAAGAGGCACGTGTTTCATCAAACATAAGAGCAGCACCAAAAATAACAGTCTCTCTAAACTGATTGAATCCAATAAAAACACCAAAGGGCCTATACTCTTTGTTTGTGCCAAAAGTAGTGTCAAAGGTGACGACATCCCCAAAGTGTGCATAATCGATGCACATCTTAGCATCTGCCCAGAATATATTAGTTATTTGTTCTTCACAATCCAATTGCGGAGCATACTGGAAAGAAGGGTTCTCACTTATCTTGTCTTGAAAATACTTCAACATGCTTCCTGCCTGACCATATGCCAACTCCCTTTGACGCCTACTTTGCAAGTGATTTTTATGATCACGACAAGTGTAGCTAAGATTCATTCGTCCTCCAACTGTGCGACTAGCCAACTCATGTGCAGCTTTTGGCCTAATTCCGGAGTCATCAGCAGCCTCAATTTCAAATGCTTGCAAATCTGAGATCTTTCTTTGTGATGACATCAAATGGAAGGTTTCGGGCAAGTAAACACCATGATTATGATCAAGCACTACATCCACCACTTCATATTGTCCCGCCACTCGATCTAATGAAAGACACATATGAACATCACAATTTGTTCTTGTTTCAGCTCGAGGGTTCTTCGTGAGATGATCCCTTTTGTCTTGTGCTCGACGACCCTCCTTCGCACACACATATCTACATGAAGTTACCTTCCCATCCATTTTACTTGTCCAGCTAGACCTTTTTCTAACTTCAAAACCTGCATGACCTCCATAGTTTACCCAAAATAACCAAGCATCATCCAAGTTTCTAAATTTCTGACCAACTTTAGGTAAGCAAATAGGAATCACATTCTCCCTACATCAAAATAAATATGTACTTTAGGTAAGGAAATAGGAAACACATTGATGCAAACAAAGCAAAAATAATTTCAGAGTAAGACTATCTTACTTGTTAGGTTGTGCCATTGATCCCGGCGGCGCCACGGCGTTACTAGCCTGCTAGGTTGACGGACGGCAACAGTCGACGTTGTCGGCAACTCTTATCAGGTAATTTTCTGAGTTCTGACCTTGCTCGAAATTCATTCCTGTAAGCCAAATAATCAGACTGATCCGTACATACTGTACATCAGCTGCAACAGTGTGTACGTAGAAGATTTAATCATTGCACTGGTATTGATTTTTGCGTTGGTGTTAGAGAAAATAAGTACTCATGATAAATTCTGGGAACATGTCAAGATTTACAAGGAGGAACATTTTATTCTCTTGCACTACCGGTATATTCCTCGACTGTAGCAGTACAAGGCTAACTCGGATGGCATTGTCAGGAATTATTAAGTTGATGTTTCCTGATGCATATAGCTGCCAGATTTGTGGATTTCTTATGATTTAAATTTCTAGATGATTGCTTTTGTTGGCTACAGAGATTGTTAAGTTATGCCTTTGACTCAACAAAGAAAATTTCGTTGCCTACAGAGAAGAAACATCCCAAGAGGATGAAGCGAAAGATGGCCTGACCTCTAGTGCCTGCCGCCGATGATCGCCCCTCGATTGCCAGCGCCAGAGATCGGATCGAGGAGATAAGCGAGCGAACTGACTTCCCCGCCAAAATCCTGACCGCGCACTGGATCCCCGCGAGGTTTTCCCTCCTCCGTCCTAAACTGGGCTGTATTGCTAAATGGGCTGGACCTGGCTGGCTTGGATGCGTTGAGAGAGGGGCTAGTAAGCAGGAGTCACGCGATCTGGAACGAACGGCATCGCGCGCATGCAAGGCTGCCTCTGACTTGTCTGTAGCAAGTTAGAGAATCTGCGACCTGGCTGCCTACGTCAAATGCCGTCGGTATGTGGTGTCCGCATACCATGGGCACCACTGTGAGAGCACGTCTGTGACCCGTATCGATCGAGCGCAAACTGCTCCTTGCATGCTTGGGCTGATGCTCCTCACCTTGGCGAATGGCCGTGGTCTACACATGCACGCCGCCTGACGGATCTGTGTGGGACTCCGACGACGCGTGGTGGCGTCGGTGATGCAAGAGAGTCAGACGAGACGAAGTGAACTGGCAAGGAAGAGGAAGAAGAAAGAGGGGCGTCGTCCACCAACTGCCACCCGAGGGCTCGGTCGGCCTCGGGGCCTGGTACCTCTCTTTGGCATAATGGGATCGACCATGAGGTACCTTCGATCATGGACCGTTTGATCAAGTGGTAATGGACAGGTACAAATGTTTCCAAGCACAGGAGAATTTCCCATAATTCAAATAGCTTAGGCTAAATAGCATTACAAACAGATGTTGTTTAAAATTCTATTTTCTTTGTGTAGAACATCTATACTGGTGTACATATTTTTGAGAACACGTAAAATGGACTTTATACTCTTTTTTTACTAAGATGCCTTATTTGATATGCTCACTGAAAACTGCACCTTATATATATATCGATAAAAGTGTCACCCTCTAGTTAAAGTTTGGTACGTCAGATTTGCAATCTAGTGCTACCAATAGAAACTTAGATTAAGCTACTGTGGTTGAGTGAAGTGAAATTAAGCTCTGAAGTAAACAAGTAGCATCGCATAGGCTTACACGACCTATTCTGAATTTTCAGTACCCGTTATTTTTGTCGCCACCACCACTTCATCGCCCAATCCAGAGACCATCGGAATCGCCGGCGGTTTCGAGTAGCCGAATCCTTCCCCATCAACACCCTCCTTTCTCTGATATATGCGAACCCACGCGCTCTGGCCTAAGCCTCAAGTCGAGCAGGGCCCGTTCATCGAGCTAAACTTAATAAGTACTCCCTCTGTTTAGAAATAGACATCTTTTAGTGTATAGGTTCGTTCGAATCTATATACTAAAAGATGTCTAGATATATTAGCTTTACAAAATTAAAATATCTTATATTTCTAAACAGAGGAAGTACCAAGCTATGTTCTAGAGTCCATCATCATGCAATAGGCGTGGACCGGCGCAACATATGCCTGTAATGCCGATCACGTTCGTTCTGAGCTCTGGACTCTAGGCATAGCTCGTACTTTGGTTACAACCCGTCAATTTTTAGAAACAATTTCATAGTCAGGGGACTCTACTGGATGCTTCCGACCAGGAAAACAGACACAAATCTCCTCCCATTACAAGAGAAAACAATTAACAATTACTCACTTGTGACATGTCAATGCTAGTACCATCGCTTCCTATGTATAAAAAGTTCAGAACGTACGTATGCATCTGATTAGTGATTACAAACGCCTAATTTTGTGATTTGTGAAGCAGAGAAATCTCGGGGATTGCACATCAAACAGCTCGAAACAGCCACCGTGCCATGCTGCCCGCGAGCTCTCAAACTCGAGCTCTGAATTCTGTAACTCTGAACTGATGAATGTATTGTGCCAAGCTGAAACCGTCTCATCGACTTGTGGGCACGGAGATGCCCTTCTCTCCGGCATCACTGGGACACGTCCCGGCCAGCCGGTGAAGCCATACACTTTATTCTGGAGTACCTGCTCATCGGTGCGGATCCCGTGCACCTCCTAGTGCTGCGCTATGTCCTCGTTGGCCATTGCTACCATCTAGCGCGGATATAATCCAGGCGTACTGCGCGCGGGAGACGTACGGCAAGCCTTCATACGCACTGCCGCCATCCTAGCAGCCACGCAACCACCCGCCATCAGGAACCACAACTCTGTGTCCTTCAACGAGCATGACGCAGATTCTAGTGATGAAGGTGAGAGATCCCCAATCCTAGAGCTCCCGCTCGTTGGTATGGACATGTGATCGTTGCTGCACTCCAGCGCCGACACAATCTAGGCGTATTGCGCGCGAGCGACATAGGCCGAGCTCTCGTAGGCACTGCCGCCGCCGTAGGAAGCCACGCGCCTGCCAGACATCAAGATCCTCCTCAGGAACCGCAGCTCTGTGAGGTGGAGATCCCTCTAGGAACCGCAGCTCTGTGCAGGACAAATTCTGATCGAAACCGATCTCTCAAAAAAATCTAATCAAAACCAAGAGGCAGGAAGAAACCGAACGGAGTTAATAGATCGACGAGGGTCGAGCGATATTTATGGGACTGTTTTGGTTGTAGTCCAGTTCGGTTTCTACTAATTTGAGTTTGGAAGTTTCATGTTGGATGACAGACAAAGGAAACGGACCAAACCAAGACGCGAGAAGCAATTGATCGATCGGTGAAGGATGTCGTACGAACCCAAAAGAAAAGAAAAAGAAAACGTTTCGGATTATGATGGGGAAAAGCGTACTTTTGGTGGATTGAAAGCGTACTTATGACCGCCACGGACCATACCTGTAGCAATATTATTAGTAGAGATATGTGCAATAACGTACTGTCAAAGATGGCCAAGCAAATCATATACTAGATGATATGGTAATAATCTAGTGTTAATTACACAAGATTAATAGGTTATTTTGTTTTGTTCTACAATGTGTTGATAACCATGAATTGTTACTTGGCTTTGTATCTTGGAAATTGGTTACTGGTCAGGTTTTGTTGCTTATCCCTTCAGTTTTAACTTTGGGGGCTTGTTATGTTCATACATCCTTTGCAGGACAGCAGTGGAAAAGTGGAGCAGGATCTGGTGTGACCTGGTTTTTTGGCTTCAACGATACTGCTGCTGTGCTGGCTGCGGTCTCATGTAGCTGGCCCGTTGTTGTTAGCCCGTCTGGCCCTCGGCTTTGACTACTTCGACTCCCACCGTCGTGTGATGGTGATAAGTTGACAGCACGGTGGTGGTGATGCTCAGCCTCGGCTACAACATCTTCAGGTGAAGCTTATGGTCCATCCCCATGTGTTTTTCATGTTATGGTCCTGATGATTATTCTTATGGTCCTGATGATTATTGTTATGGTCCATTAGTTTGATTCCTAGATTTCCATGTGTCCATTTGCTAAATTATGAGCAATTCCGAGGCTTATCTAGTTCGTTGGTTCCATGAATACATTGATGTGAGTTTGTATGATCATTCCGTGTAGTGTTTTACTCCTTAAGAATCATTTTAATGGATCAAGAACATATATTCATTAAACGTGAAATCAGTAGGTGTCTCTACCAACTAATTGAGTATTATTTAGTGTGTGCACTATGAGGTCTCCATTTAAACATACAAGAAGTTTCAATCAGTATCATGTACATTGACTTCTATAGAACCCACTAAACATTGTATGTAGCTCGATACCTACACTGTTTTTAACTACAATTAATAATATATGTAGCACAAATCAGTGCCATCGTTGCATGTTGTCTCACATCATGACGCTTCCTTTGATAATGTCGTTTCTTGGATGGTTCTAGATCAGTGGGATCGATTCATGTCTCTAATCATGACACTTTGATTGTTGCATTCCTGGCGTAGCTAGTCACAGATTATAGTAACTTACTCACTTCAGTCCTGTGTCCAGTGCAGCTATTAGTAGGATAATCCATCATTCCGTTTTTTAAGTTTACTGTGGATTTTCACTGCCTAAGATATATCCATTTGTTTGTATGTCTCTATTTATCATGTGTTTATAAAAGTTTTTAAAACACCAGAACCCATTATCCTATGCGCCTTTGTCGGAGGCTTTTTCTTGCCATTGTTGTTTGCCATTCCACCATTACATATCTGAGGTGGTTGATGGTGGATCCATCCTTGGAACTAGAAATTTGTGTACCCATGTCAACTGAGTTCTTTGTATGACCAGGCTGCATTTTATGTATATTGGTTTTTACAGGGGTTATATGGGTTTGCGGTTGCGGATTATAGCTATGCATGAGGCGATGATAGAATGCATGAAACTTGCTTTTGTGATGTGATAATATGATTTTACCACGTTAATATGCCTAATTGTTGGTATATACTATGGACTACACATCTTTCCCTTTTGTGTTTTCTTGTGGTTTCATGCTTATCTTGGTGCAGATGGCCCTTTGCCTGAGCTCTATACAGGTAACAGCCGTTCGCATATCTGTGTGTTGCTTGTGGCACTATCACTGTCCAGGAAACGTGAAGCACACAGATCTGGATCTCTTCGGTGCTCAGGTGCATATCTTCTTCAGTCTGCTCCTTCCCATCAGTTATTTGACAGACAGCTGGTCTCATGTTTAAACAAAAATCAATAAGGTCTGTAGGATTTCCACTTAAATATATCTTGGTTCTTACATGATTTGTTGATCTTCAGATATGAATTTTCCTACTACTCTCCTGGTTGTGCTTTCCTTACGGTGTTTTGATGCTTTATAAATGGTAGATATGCTGATGACTAAGTTACCACCTCAATAGACTGACATTTTTTTACTAGCTTAAAAGTTATAATCAACTGAATATAGCAAGAATTTTATCTACTTTATGAACTCTTCTTCTGAGACGTGACTCTGGAGCGGTACATGGGGCAACATATTGCCTTGGCGCATGCTTGTGAAGGGGAGAAGTAGAGCTGGAGCTGGCCAGGAGATATGGAGCCATGGCCGCACCTAATTCGGTTAGGTACTAGTTAGATGAGTTGAAGGTCATATGTTGTAGTGCGTCTCCTGTCTATTTGTTTGGCATGGAGCATCTATGTATATAGACTGAAGCTACTCTTGCTGGTGGTTTGATTATTTTTAAACCATTTCATCTTACTTCTACCACTTCTAGACCAATTTGCTATTTTGTGTAATATTTTTCTTAATGGATTGTATTCCTTTGAGGTCACTTCGGCATTTGGTGGGTCGTCCACTCTATTTTGTACATGGGCATTTTGGCCTGCATGTATCTAATTTGTGTACTTTAACTAGCTAGTGCTTGTGCACTTCCTTTCTTTTAGATTATCCAATATTTTTCCTATGTGATCAAAATGTCGAAAGAAACAACAAAATTTGTGGCCAAATTTCTAACAGCTTTACCAAGTCATAACGTACATATAAAGAGACGGCTTTACCAAGTCATAATGTACATATAAAGAGACGGTGCACTAGTTGGTGTGTTTTCAGCTACTACCTTTGTTTCATAATTCTTGACGGGATAGTAGTTTAGATTTGAACATTTTATAATTCTTGATGTGACACTAGTTTAAATTTAAAAAATTGAACTACAGTGACATGTCAAAAATTATGAAATGGGGTAGCTTGTTTGTGGGTTTCGTCATTGACCACTAGCACTGGCTGGACTTTTGCGAGACGACAAGACATGCAAGCGATACTTGTGTCAAGAAAAAAATCCTTAGTTCTCTGCTGACGGTGTCGCTAGTGTCACACTTGTTGCTCAGAGTTGAGGGGAAGATGATGACACGGTTTAAATTGACCCGTGTCCGTGAACAAGTGTATCCTTGAGCCTATTTTTAATTTTTTAACCGTTTTGAAATATGGTTATAATATACCAACTTGATGATTTATATGTTGATACTCTTCTCTGGAAACTCGTTAAAATTAATAACAACTCTGCTTAGAAAAAAATAGATGTAAACATAGGTGAAAACCCATGCACTACGTTGCCATCTTGCCTGTAATAAAAGATGTGATCGATTTCCCAAGCGCCTCAATTAATGCATTACAGTTGATCCATTTCCCAAGCGTCAATGCATAGCATGCCAGAGAAGCAATTAATGACTTTGCATGATGCCATGGCACCGATCCGTAGCAAAAACTATCTGGACCGTTCATCTTGTGCATTTCAACAAGTGTTTCATCTTTTTTGTTCCTCAAAGCTGAGTCTATATATACGAGGCCCTCGCTACAAGCCGCGTGCGGTATGCGCGTGACTTGTGACTTTGGACTGAGGACGAGGCGTGGACGTGGGCGTGGTGTCACCAAGCTCGATGGCATGGTGGGGAACCCGGGCGCCGCTCAATGGTGGGTCGCGCTGAAATGATTTGGCCGCGGTGGCGTGGGACGGTGAGTTGTTTTCCCTAATATGTCTTGTTTTAGCTAGCTAGCATCACTGGATGATTCTTGTTTTCCGTTGAGATCTCTTGGATGAGAATAAAACACTTCTGGGGGGTATAAAGGGAACACAAACACCTTAAAGGCATGCATTATTTGAATCTTTAACCATTGCCCTTATCGGACAATGATGCTATTTTCCAGAACCCGAGGTCCCGGGTCACTCCAACAAATCGAACTGCACTACCTTGCAGTTTGTAGGTAAGTTCACTCTTGCTCATATCTCTTGTTTATCTTTAGCAAATTACTTGCAAATATACCGGTGGTATTATTATTATGATTGCATTCAAAAGCAAAGGTTCTGTTTTCTCAACTCAATATGACTAGTGGTTAGCAACCATGGTGGTTGTCGACCTAGGAGGGTGGGCAGTGGGACCATGGTAAGAGTATGGTGGAGGTCCCACTGTAACTAGGATGTTCACCTAGGATTAATAACCAATGTCGCTAGTGATTCTTGTGCCGTAAAATATGGTCAACCATAGGATCTAGAATGGGACGGAAGAGTCAGCTGTATTTTTTCCCTCTTGCATATCAACGGACGCGCCGTTCCGGAGCAGTTGTCTTCCTGCGCAGAGCTTTGGGTTGGGTGGAGTCCCCTTAATGATTTCACGGTCCTGGCGATCTATGATGGATTGCGGCAACGACGGGGGTAGAGGACGAGGCCGGTGTTACCACAGTGCGTAACCAAACCGGTGGGGGTAACGCTTTGTTAGAAGGCAAGTATGCCGAGGTCGGCAACTACCAAAGCGTAGACCGGCGAGGGTAGCGAACCGAAGTTGGAGCCGCAAAAGGGTGGGTATGCAAGGTCGCGGGAAGGAATAGTGATTGGCTCGGATCAACGGCTGGGCCACATACCAAGGAAGTATGGATAGGAAAGTACACCCGGTCATGCAGCAAAACGTTGATCTCCTATGGCTACAAGTGACCACCTCTGCAGAGTGTACAAAAAGTATCAAGATACTCCCTGTTCCGGGAAGGAGCTACGAACACGACAGGAAAGGAGCCCATCGAAGCTCTAATCAACCTGTGAAGACTGACGGACATAGTTCTTATGAATAAAATCAATCTTTGAAGAAATGATTATAAAAAAAAATCTTCATTTGACCTAAGGCTTTCTAGTCTATGGTCATAGCTAGTGCATCAAACACCTCTATGCTATTAAATGAACTTGCTGGGTAACGCTCGTTAATCACCCCACTCTCTTTTAACCCTTGATTAGACTCGGAGGGCCAGTTTAAAGAGACGGAAGGAACCCCAGAGGACTATGAGGAAGTGTACTACAAAGAACCGGATCTATCTGGAGGAGTCGAAAGCATCGACTACACCATCTCCTATGGTACCGACGAAGGACTCAAGGAGGGAGCCGACAGCTAGAGTCGTAGGATAGAAGCTTTGGTCGCATCGAACACCTAGAATAAAGCGACTAGAGTTGGGCATCATGTTTAGTTTACTACTTTCGTTTGCAGCTAAGGTTTGTAGTATTAAATTAGAACCATCTAGTGTTCCTCTTTGGACCGAGGAGGAACTGGAGTCCTTTGTAACATTATGGCTTGTAATATTCAGTGCTTGAATAAAGACCGCTATGTTTCTGTTGTACCACTCTGAGGGATGTAATATTTGTGAATTGGTACTTCACGAGTGTTATGTCAACGACTTGTATACTACAACATGCAGTGGTATGCGGGGTCACCACAATAATGCTCTAGTTTTGACACAAGAGAAATATGCTACTGAGTTACTTGGTTGGCATGCATGGTTGTAAAATAGCACCTACACCTCTGTCCTCTACTGAACAATTATCTCTTCATGATGGTACACCTCTGGGTCCTGAAGATAGTACTCAGTATAGAAGCACTGTTGGAGCATTGCAATATTTAACATTGACACGACCAGATCTATGTTTCTCAGTTAACAAAGTTTGTCAGTTTCTTCATGCTCCAACTACAGAACATTGGTCAGCTATCAAAAGAATTCTTAGATATGTGCAAGGTACCTTGAAGATTGGAACAACTTTTACAAAGTCTTCATCTATGCTTCTCAGTGCTTTCTCTGATGCAGATTGGGCAGGTTCTATTGATGATGAACGTTCTACTAGTGGTTTTGCCATATTTATTGGACAAAACTTGGTTTCCTGGAATGCTAAGAAATAAGCTACAGTGTCTAGATCCAGTACTGAAGCTCAATATAAAGCTCTGGCAAATGCTACAACAGAGTTGATTTGGGTTGAAGCTCTTCTCAGAGAACTTGGAGTCAAATTGCAGCAAAAGCCATGTCTCTCGTGTGACAATTTAGGTGTTACCTATCTGTCTAAATCCAGTGTTTCATGCTCGTACCAGACACATTGAAACAGATTTTGACTTTGTTAGAGAAAGAGTTGTTGCAAATCTGCTAAACATCAGGTTTATCTCAAGTAAGGATCAAGTTGCAGATGGTTTTACAAAGACGCTTTCTGTAAAGCAATTAGATGAGTTTAAGCGTAACCTAAACTTCTCAAAGGGTTTAGATTAAGGGGGGTGTTAAATGTAATATTTCCAGTGTATACTGTATGGTCTTGTATACGGATACCTGCCTCTATACGACTTGGCCATGTGCCTATATGTTAACACGCATACGATGTGGACTCAAGCATCGTTTCAGCCAAAACCTAATAGTAACTTCAATAACCTTCTTGTCCATTACCTTGCCTTCTAAGTGTTGTATCGAGTACATAGTGTGCAAATTCAATCATTTTGAGAATTTTGATTCATGGTTTGAAGGATGAATGTTGGCCTGCATTGCAAAAAGAAATATGGTTCTAGAATAAGTTGTAACCTCGTGTTCGTTGTCAAGTCTGGAAAGACAGGAAAATCTTCTGAAACGATCTTGTGAATAAAAAAAAACCCCATGGAAGCAAGAACGGTTCAATTGTACTATGGAGTATCACTCAACCTTGTCTGCTAATGTGCGTGAGCATGACAGTACTGTGAACCCGATGGAGCTATTAAATAGCAAGTGTAATTATTAACCGAAACATCCCAAGGCCGGCTGAGAAAAATATGTAAATCCAGTACAAGCCACTTTGGAGGAACATGATCACTTGGTCAATTCTGTAGCTTGCTTATAGGAACAACTGATAGTACCGAGTCACATAAACTAGGACGTTTTATCAGACACTGATCATATTGACAGGTTCCTTAATCATAAATCATGATGTAGTTTTATTTGTTATCGGGTTGGCCGCCCCTCACCCAGAAAGAGGACGTCTTAAACAAAGCCATCAGACCGCAAGTTGGGCAAGTTGCACTTTATACAAAACAAACAACAATAATGCACGGGTTCAGGTTCAGACGGCACCATCTCGAAACCATCAGCCGCACAAGTCACTCTCTCATCACCCCCACACTAGAACCGGATAGATATCATCACAGCTCTGAACCCCATCCACCAGTGAGTTCTTGTGTAATCTTTCAATTTATTTTGTTGCCATCTTGATCGTTCCTGATAGGCGATTACTGTAATGGCCAGTGACTTACCACTGCTTTGTACCGGAGACTATCGCCATGCACTGTCCAAGCCAACTTTGGCAGGTGCTTGGGTTAATGATAAGTACATACAGTTGCAGTCTACATAAAAGGCAGCAGTAAGTTCAACATTCTTTTGTTGATTTCCCAATAGAATAACACGAAAGTAGACAAGGAAGTACTAAACCCAACATTCAGGATACATGCCTAATTCATTGAGAAAGCAACAACAATAGAATGTTGCAATAAAGTACTACAACATTCTTTTTGTTAATTCACAACTTTGTAGATATACTTTGGAGAAACAATGTTTCCTTTCCAAACATTATAACATGAATGGAGCCAAGGAAGTACAGAAACCCTACATCAGGAGACATGCCTAATCTATCGACAAAGCGGCAATCATACAAGAAGGCAGGAAGGGGGCAGGCAGGTGAGGCAGATAGCACAACATTCTGCATTAATATACAACCAACTGAAGCAGTATCTGTGTCAGCATCCAGTAATCCCTTGACCGAAAACAAGCACAATGATTGCACCTCACAGCAAGCATGTTCGTTTTCAATTCTTTCTTGCTCCCCTTCTTGGCACTAGGGTAATGCAGGAGGCTGCCGTTCATTTCTTGTTCCCCACTGATCATTTACAGCACTGCGCGGATGATGCAGATCCAAGGAGCATCATTGTTTTGGGGAAGTAGCCTTTTGTGAAGTGTACTGTGTTAGTATGTTGACCATTGATTGCTAGCTCTGTAATTTCGTAAGGCTGCAACATAACGAATCCTTCTGCAGCTCTTCATCACCCCTGATCTTGAGAAATAGGTCACACAGCCATATCATTGCCCAGTGAGATGAACAGACACTGCCGGACAGTTTTACCAATGACATTGGACACCCTGAGCTGCCGTAATTTTGAGCTTTCGGTAGGTAGTTAACTGGATACATTGACCTACTGCTATCACCTTGAAGCTTTAGCTTTCAGTACGTGATTAACCAGGTACATTGGATGCTTTCTAAAGCTTTTGATTCATGGAGACAAAGTCAAGTCTTCAGTTGAAGCAGCCCATCAGTGTTTTCCTTACCCTACCGACAACACGGTTCCTATTAGTTAGGCTGTTTGATAAGGGGAATTCTTTGCTGTCATCCAGTAGGAAACGGTAGACCTCCCATTGACGCTCCGACGCCGTCTGTCTCCCGATTTCAGCCTGAAACAAGAATGGGAAAAAGTAAACACTAAGTCTATTGTGAACATATTTTGCACCTTCAGAATTAGCTTGTAAATCTTACAGAGAAAATGCAGATCCCAAGTGCTTTCAGAGCCAAAGTAGCATCATAGAATACACGCGGCCGACCCTTCCCAGATAGTTCAACAGGGTTGGCCACAAGGAGTTCTGTGTCAGGTCCACGGCTGACAATCATCACCCTGAGAGGATGGAGCATCTCGGACCTCATGCGTGACTGCAGAGCATCCTGTTTCTCCGAATCAATAACCTTCTTGCCATCTGCTTGCTTGATAAAAAGATCCACCTCTCGAAAACCTTTCTTGTCCGACCAGAACCGCCCATAAGTGACCTAAAATAGAGAACCAAATCATGATAGTAAGACACACAGAATAATTAGAACTATATAGAGGTAATGAATAGGCACGGCGATGTAAATCTATAACTTTTTTTTTGTGCTGTCAATCGTGCGGCCTTTTTGAAGACTATGCAACGGATAGCCACAGATTAGGAGTAAAAGAAGGGAGAATATTTTATGGTTGTAAAAGCGAACAAGGGTTATGAAATATATTTATTTTGAAAGGCCTTGCTGCAAAAATTAAACATATTTAACTATTTGATAGTCAGTATTTCAGATATCCACAATGTCTACCGTCCATCCAGTATTTATTTTTTATATCTGAATTTTATATGGAGTGTATAACTGGGGATTAACAAGTCGTAGCAAATCATTAGCTCTGTACAAACAATGCATATATACACATATCTTCAAGTACCTTAATGTTGCAGTCCTTGAGCGTTCTCAACATGTCATAAATGAGCCCCTTCTGATCTACACAAATAATCTGGAGGAGCGTGTGCGCAGGGCTCAGGGAATTGTCAAATTTGATGCTGGCCTTCTGCACCTTCTTCACCTCTGCAGAAAGAGTTCCTGAACTGCTCTCGCAGTCGTCTAGTTCCAACCTGAACAGTTCTTCTGAGATTGTCGGTGGGAGAGAAGAGAACCCTTGCTGGAACCCGTCTGCTGATAGGATTTCGCAAGTTACGGAAGGACCCAAGGTATCGATCAGGATAGAGCATGTCTCTTCTTGCCTTTCCTTCGTATGCAGCCGTTCCCTGCAGATAGAAACATTCAACTGTCATATATATAGTTGAGTTATTATGCCATGCACCAACCAACACCATTTGCATTAAGCAGCAGAAAGAGTGCAGTTAATGCTTCAGCAACATGCCGGAAACAGCTGAACTTCAAGATAGCGACTTACATGCCGTCAGTGATGAAGAAGAGGTTCACCACTCTCCCGTCGGGCGTGGTCGAGACTTTGACCCTCTCGATTATAAGCTCTAGCTCCGACAGGATATGCGTCACGTCTGAAAAAAACCGCATGGTGTAAGAATCTGGATGCACAGACAATTGAGAACACGGGGCAGGGGAACGATGTCCTTACCATGCAACAGCCCCTTGCGGTCGGCCGAGAAGAGCTTGAGGAGGTAGAACTGCGGGGGTCCCGGTGGGTTGATGTCATGGTAAAATGGTATGGAGTAGGACGAAGGGCACATTGACATGAGCCGGTTCTTGAGGCTCCCCCACCGGACGTTGATGGACTGCGAGCGCGGCACCACCCAGAAGATCACGTAGCACCATTGCCCGTCCGTGGACACGTCTGCCAAATTGGACAGAGAATGGAGGTTTAGAAGACAATGATGATGATAGACTAAATGACATGTATTGCAGAATTATGAAGCTGTGCACAGTGGACAGGATGCTGTAGAGGAGTACAGGCTGCCACGTGTTTGTCAGTTTTATATGGTTATTATGATTGAAGCGCCTATGATTAACAGGGAGCACACAGTGACATGAACATGAAAAGTCAGGTGCCATCGCCTATGATTAAACAGCAGCACACAGTAACACGTACTCATAAATTTGAACTGCTACCGACTGACAGTGATCATACAGTAACATACATGTCACTATAATCTTGTGTTTGCCCAATGCCATCAAAATCATGTGTATCAAAGAAGCACTTAGTTTATTTCGTACACTCTTTGTTTTCTTTGCAAGAGAGAAAACTAAATGAACCACAAGATTATTAGGATTGCTAGGCGCTTCGTTTGGGCCGGAGACGCTGGAGAGCACGACACCCGTGGACACGCTTTGGTGAACTAGAAGACCGTCTGCAGGCCCAAAGACTTGGGGGGGCTTGGGATCCCGGATCTTGACCGTTCTGGTTGTGCCCTACGTTTGCGTTGGCTATGGCTTCAGTGGACTCACCCCCAGGTTAGGCTCAAAACTTCCTTGCGACAATGCTGATAGGGCTCTCTTTAGGGCATGCACCAGATTCATCTGGGAGATAGTGGGAGGGCCTTGTTCTGGCATGATAGCTGGTGCGAACATGGTCCACTTCACCTATGGGCTCCAGACCTATACAAGATCGCAACCAGGAAGAAGAGAACTATTGAAAAGGAGACTAAGGACGGCAACTGGATCCGTTCTATTGCCGGGCTTACCACGCTTGTTCAGCTTTCTCAGTACTTGGAGATATGGGATATTGTGGCTTCTCTCCAGTTGGTGCCTGGTCAACCTGACTCCATATCTTGGACACTAACCTCGGATGGCAAGTACATCGCCAGTTCAGCCTATCATGCCTAGTTCATGGGAAGTCCCCTAGATTCCTTGCATAGAAAATTTGGAATGCAAGCGCTGAGCCCAAGTGCGAGTTATTCTCCTGGCTTTCCCTGCATGGGAAGATGCTCACAGCTGATATGCTCGCCTTAAGGGGTTGGCCTCACGATACTTATTGTCGCCTTTGCCTTTCCGCACCGGTGGAGAAGTGGCTCCACGCTGTCAAGGAGCGGTTCCTCGATGCCGCACCGGTCAAATGTGTGGGCTTGGACTGCGAGTTCACCACCCCTCGCGATAAGCCTCATCAGCGTGCCGCCCTCCTTCAACTCTCGGTGGCGTCCGAGGTTTTGCTCTTCCAACTATGTCGGGCCGATCATGTACCGCAGCTGCTCCTGGATTTCTTGGGGGACCCCACCATTAAATTCTGCGGCGCGGCTATCGGCAATGACGTGTGCATGCTGCAACCATACGGAATTTAAATTTCATCGGTGCACGACCTCCAAGTGATTATACCGAACCCCACCACGAAACCAATTCCGAGTCTATATGATCTGTCCAATGCTACTATTGGGACAAAGCTTGAGAAGAAGAAGAAGATCAAGAAGAACAAGAAGAAGGGCGACGAGGAAGAAGAAGAAGAAGAACCTAGAAGGCTACTAGCTAGATGGTTGGGCCAAAGTTCCATTAAGCGACAAGCAAGTGTTGTATGCCGCTCTAGACGCTCGCTTGAGTTTTGAGATTGCTAGGAGTTTTTGGAACCTAGAAGGCTACTAGCTAGATGTGTGTGTGGTGTGGTGTGCGAGTGCATATATATATGAAAAAATGTACTCCCTCTTGTTTGGTTAACAAGTCTATTATATTGCTACTATTTTGGATTTTTCAAGTTTTTTGGCCTTTTTTGAATATTTTAATTATTAATAATTAATAATTAAATTATGTATAAAAATTATTTGGAATTCATTCATGCTTATTATTACTTAATCAATCTTGCTTAATTTGTGAATTTATTTGGAATTTAAAAAAGTAATATTATATGTTTCCAAAGTGTATAGGTTAATAGAATTGGTAGCATACTATTATCAATAAGTCGCGAGCGCAGTTTTGAAAGCTAGTAGGGAAGGAATGGAGAAGTTAAGCATGCTAAGGGTGGAGCAGTGTGAGGATGGATGACCGACCGGGAAGTGAGGACCACAAGTACTTGTAATTTGACATGACAATGGAGTGAGGACCACAGTCTTGGAAGCTAGTAGGGAAGGAACAGAGATGATTAGATAATAGAGAAATAAAAAAATACAAAAATTCCAAAACAAAAAATACAAATTTTATTCTCAATGGACCTTTAGTCCCGGTCCGTGTTACGAACCGGGACCAAAGGTCCTCCAGCCGCAGCACATGCCCCGGGCCACGTGGAGGACCATTGGTCCCGGTTCGTAAACAACCGGGACTAAAGGCTGGAGCCTTTAGTCCCGCTTTATTAGTCCTGGTTGCTACAACCGGGACTAATGGGCGTTACAAACCGGGACCAATGGCCTTTTTTCCACCAGTGTTATTTCGAATTTGGACAGCATTTTGCATGCCATTCTCCTTGGAAGAGTTCAGGGAGCCAGTTGTCACTTTCAGTTAGTTGATAAAACAAGAAATCATTTGAGTTTTTTTACCAACTCTGGCAGCACAATGCAAGGGTGTATCGCCCTTTTTATCTCCCTCAAACATGAGGTCTTTCATCGCGTTGATGCTGGTAGAAAACTTCGTAAATTATGTGTTGGCCCCAAGCGGTGCTGTCCTTGAGAATTCGAGCTGCGGCCAACAGAGCAAGTATTTTTTTTAAGGAGCCAACAGAGCAGGTTGAATGGCTGATGAACGCCGATCAGTGCCATTTTCTGTGTCATCAGAAGCTTGCGGCACTGTGAGCCTTCTGCTGCTGCTGCTAGGGGTGTATCCCAAGTCAAGAAATCCTGGCTGCTGCTGCTGCTGCGGAGAAGTTTTCCTTCCTTATATCCTTGGACACTAGTACGTGGGGCTGGTTTGGCCAACTGTTTTGGAAGGTTCAAAACTTCCCCATCTCAATTCTGGAGATGTCATGTACTAGTCATCTATGAGTGGTTTGTAAGAGACTGCTGATGATGGTGTGTCGCGGGCGAGAAAAGTAACGCTCCTCTACTACATAGTATATTGAATTGTGGCTATCACTCTTTGTTCGAGGATGAAACTTTGAATGCAGCAGGAGAAGGACTCCATGAAGTCCTAGTCGACTCGTAAAGGCTACCTAACATAGTTTTTAGAATAGAACTTGACTTTTGAAGAAGTTTTTACAAAAACTTGCATTAGTTGGGTGACTATTGGTCTAAGGCCGTAGATAATGTACATAACACATATCCTACTGAACTTGCTAGGTATGCTCATACTACCTTCTTAAACCCTTTCTTTGACTGTGAAACCACCCAAACAAAAACTTCTTAGGAACTAGAAGGCAAAGATGAAGTCTACTATGAAGAGTTGGATCTATCCACAAGAGTCAACGAAGTCCACTACTCCATCAACCATGGTGAACACAAAGACAAAGAGTAGAAGGGGACCAATCCCCAGACAATAGAACTTATCTTTGTAGATCTTTGTTTTAGTAGCAATAGCAAGCCACTTAGTACTATAGGTAGATCTAGTGATAGTCTACTATATGACTTGCTTTTTCTGGATTTCTATTCGCACAAACTTACCTCATTGTATTGAGGAAGTTCCAAAAATCTTTCGTGTGAGTCGGAATTGTAAATTTATAGTTGTGCCTTGGACCCGCATTAAGAGGACATGTCACTGTAATCTTGTCTTTGCCCTAAGCTATTAGAATCTTGTGTATCAAGTTGAGCCTATAACTCCCGATCATGCAACTCCGGTAGCTTTGGAAGCATTTGTTCTAACTTAAATGGTCGGGTGCATTTCTTCAAATTCTCCATGATCACAAGTGGAATACTAAGAAAGGGTGGGGAGGCTGCGAGCTCCGTGTCGAATAGAAAGAAGCAAGCACACCTAGACAAAAGAGTTCGGTAGTAGATATTGTTTTTATCCAATCACCCAGGCATCTACCGTCTGCTTCTTCTATGTCCAGGGCTCATGCGTTTCATTCCTTTCAAATGGCATAGTTGAGCAAGCAACAAGACGAAAGGTGTTCTTGTTCTTGCCCTAGTCAGACAAGGTAGGGGTAGTGCAACCGGGTTATTCTATTCCACCTTTAGATACACAAAAAGATGAAACGAGAATAATACGACGAAACATTTATACAGAACATCTATCCCGGGCACACACAAGGGAACCATAGACAGGCAAGTGAAATCCAATCCACGAAACAATTTGATCCATGGGCTCGCAATAAAGCTAGGGTCCTGATCGAGCAAGACTACGTCCTATCTATCTACACACACACACAATCCCAACCCAAATGTTAATGGAGATTTATAGCATCATTCAAGCATCAGATCCATGTTTCGCTAATCCTGATCTCGAAGAGAAGTGAATGCACGTGGGGAACATTTTTTTCTTTGGTTTTGGTTTACCCATGGATTTCGTGTTTGGATGACTTCCCTCCTACCACTGATAAGCTGAGGTTGAAGAGACAGTTGTGGGTACAAGATCCTAGGGCGATAAAGGAGAGCTTTCAAATACAATAAATGCTCAATGTACCAACAGAGGGTCAAAGAATCCTGCTAGGGACAACGTTTGAGATCTCATCTGACTGTCTATTTCTCACTTATTGGGAGATTGGATTGGTTTCCGAGGAGAACTGCTTGGATGCCATGGAATGAATGGGGCACTGCGTAGAGATGGGATTGGTACACTCAACACGAGGGTTTGCAAGTCTTTGTTATGGAATTTTTGACTGGTCATTTATAGAGCAATTCTTGCTCGTAAGTTCCAGCATGAGTACTGTGCCGAACATAAAGCTTGTGACTACCAGATGATATATCACCTTCAAAGGCATATAAATGTACCTTGATTAATGAGACTTTCATATTTCACTATGATTTTTTTGAAGTTGTCATTAGTTGAAGAAAAGGACGCAAAACCATATTATCCTCCTCACGATGGCACTCGAGGCTGGAGGGAATGGAGAAAACTAGTGTGGCAGGTGCACACATTGTGTTTTCTAGCTTATGTTTCTTGGCAGCGATCTGGCATTGGGTATATTGGGACCTAGAAATATTCTCTCATCCGTGGACGGGAAAACCCTCTTTGGATTTCCCAAGATCTTTGGAATTCATTAATTTGTGCAGGGGTGCTTGTTTTTGGCTTTGGCGCATTTCATGTAACGGGTTTCAAATCCACATCTGAGCGTCTTTTTTTTGGTATGCCGCTCCATGAGCAAGGAGCACCGGGGTGATATTATATTTTGAATATACTACCTCCCTTAATATAGGGGAGTGAACTTTGTTTATTTTGTAAACTCCTTTTTTTTTCTTTGCATGAGAGAAAACTAAATGCAAAAAAAGCAAAAATGAAATGTTATTTTTTTGAGGGTAGAGAAAATGAAATGTTTGACCATAGGCCTCCCTACGATGTTGGCCCATTACTGCCACTCGTAATAATAAGCAGGCTAAAAGCGACAAGGCTTTCGAGCCTCGGACAAACAAACTTCCACTTCCGGCCACGCCCGTCGTCANAGACAGGAAAGTCGGACGAGATGGTAACTTGGCATCCAAAAACTAAAAGCAGAGATAATGGTGAACAAAGTACAAATCACACGTGAGTGCGAGCTGTACGCACAACTCTGGGAAATGGACGAACACGAAACTGCCAAAATCCCCAAACCTTTTCCCAACAGAAACACGTCGAAAAGGGGTGTAAAACCTGTCGGGAGAGCGGCAAACCATCTGTCCTCACCAACCGCGCTAAACACAAAGTACATAGAAGGGGAAAATAAAAACTGTGAATTAACGAAGAACGCCACCCTCGATTTCGCGAGGATGAATTCCGCGCATAAGCATGAAACTCGTAGTAGTAAATCGCAATCGAGCCGAGCAATCCGGTTCCCGCGAGAACGAGCAGCAGCGGAACCGAGACGGATGATTTGGGAACGGACGTGAGGAGATTTTGGGACGGGAGGGGAGGGGAGGGGGCTCACCGCCGCGGGTGATGCGGAGGCCGAACTCGAGGATGGTGCGGCAGAGGTCGCAGCCGAGGCCGGCCTGGTCGGGGCAGTTGACGGTGACGACGCTGTCCTCCCCGTCCCCCGCCGCCAGCTCCATCACCACCGCGTCCTCCGCCCCGGCCCCCGCCCCCGGCCCAGCGCCGCCGCCGCCCAGCACCATCCTCCCACCTCCCGCCGAGGATCTCCCCGCCACCGGCATCGCCCGGCCGCCGCCGAGATCCCCTGATCCTCTGCCCCTCGTGCGTGGCTGGGCTGGGTTCGGGTTGGAGCTGCGGAGTAGTGCCGTGTTTTTTTTGTATGGGTGGTGCGAGGCGGCGGGGGCGTAGCTATCTGTGGCTTGCAGGTAGGGCCCGTGGCTGAGTCAGCATGCCTGAGGCGCGTGCGGCGGGAGGTGGATCCGGGCCCACCTGTCGGGGAGTGGTGCTCGTGCAGGCAGGCTGATTGTTGTTTCTGGTAGGCGTAGTTGCCTGGGATGAGTGATATGGTAGAACCTGAATTTCGTCAAACCCAGACAACTAGATAAGGTATTGAAAAAAAAGACAAGGTATTGAAATGCGGTAGGGTATCTTTACTATTAGTTTTCAGTTGGTGAAGCCACTTTGCCTCTACGTCATTTGATTTCCGATTTTACCCTTACAAAACTAAACATATGACAACCGTTACCACCGCCAAGCACCGTGCGCCAGCTACCAGGACCTAAATCACGGAAGAATTAATGGGTCAAACACTAATGGCCCATAATCTGGGCAATCTTTACAAAGGGAACCTCGGACGACAGGCGGCGGCGATGGAAAGGATCCCGACGGCGATGGAATGGATCCTGGCGGCTGCCGCCATGGACTGGAGCATCGACCTCGAGTCCTCGAGAGGAGCCTCCGCTCCCGCCACCTAGGTAAACCTCTCGGCTACCTTCATTCCCCCCTCCAGGCACGCGCCTCCAGGCCCTCGACACCGCGGCCCCGCGCATTGGTGAGCTCGCCTCCTGTCCTACCGTCTCGGTGGCGGTGGCCTTGCAAGGACAGCGTCCATGTCCGCTCCAGACTGCTGATGATGGTGTGTCGCGGGCGAGAAAAGTAACGCTCCTCTACTACATAGTATATTGAATTGTGGCTATCACTCTTTGTTCGAGGATGAAACTTTGAATGCAGCAGGAGAAGGACTCCATGAAGTCCTAGTCGACTCGTAAAGGCTACCTAACATAGTTTTTAGAATAGAACTTGACTTTTGAAGAAGTTTTTACAAAAACTTGCATTAGTTGGGTGACTATTGGTCTAAGGCCGTAGATAATGTACATAACACATATCCTACTGAACTTGCTAGGTATGCTCATACTACCTTCTTAAACCCTTTCTTTGACTGTGAAACCACCCAAACAAAAACTTCTTAGGAACTAGAAGGCAAAGATGAAGTCTACTATGAAGAGTTGGATCTATCCACAAGAGTCAACGAAGTCCACTACTCCATCAACCATGGTGAACACAAAGACAAAGAGTAGAAGGGGACCAATCCCCAGACAATAGAACTTATCTTTGTAGATCTTTGTTTTAGTAGCAATAGCAAGCCACTTAGTACTATAGGTAGATCTAGTGATAGTCTACTATATGACTTGCTTTTTCTGGATTTCTATTCGCACAAACTTACCTCATTGTATTGAGGAAGTTCCAAAAATCTTTCGTGTGAGTCGGAATTGTAAATTTATAGTTGTGCCTTGGACCCGCATTAAGAGGACATGTCACTGTAATCTTGTCTTTGCCCTAAGCTATTAGAATCTTGTGTATCAAGTTGAGCCTATAACTCCCGATCATGCAACTCCGGTAGCTTTGGAAGCATTTGTTCTAACTTAAATGGTCGGGTGCATTTCTTCAAATTCTCCATGATCACAAGTGGAATACTAAGAAAGGGTGGGGAGGCTGCGAGCTCCGTGTCGAATAGAAAGAAGCAAGCACACCTAGACAAAAGAGTTCGGTAGTAGATATTGTTTTTATCCAATCACCCAGGCATCTACCGTCTGCTTCTTCTATGTCCAGGGCTCATGCGTTTCATTCCTTTCAAATGGCATAGTTGAGCAAGCAACAAGACGAAAGGTGTTCTTGTTCTTGCCCTAGTCAGACAAGGTAGGGGTAGTGCAACCGGGTTATTCTATTCCACCTTTAGATACACAAAAAGATGAAACGAGAATAATACGACGAAACATTTATACAGAACATCTATCCCGGGCACACACAAGGGAACCATAGACAGGCAAGTGAAATCCAATCCACGAAACAATTTGATCCATGGGCTCGCAATAAAGCTAGGGTCCTGATCGAGCAAGACTACGTCCTATCTATCTACACACACACACAATCCCAACCCAAATGTTAATGGAGATTTATAGCATCATTCAAGCATCAGATCCATGTTTCGCTAATCCTGATCTCGAAGAGAAGTGAATGCACGTGGGGAACATTTTTTTCTTTGGTTTTGGTTTACCCATGGATTTCGTGTTTGGATGACTTCCCTCCTACCACTGATAAGCTGAGGTTGAAGAGACAGTTGTGGGTACAAGATCCTAGGGCGATAAAGGAGAGCTTTCAAATACAATAAATGCTCAATGTACCAACAGAGGGTCAAAGAATCCTGCTAGGGACAACGTTTGAGATCTCATCTGACTGTCTATTTCTCACTTATTGGGAGATTGGATTGGTTTCCGAGGAGAACTGCTTGGATGCCATGGAATGAATGGGGCACTGCGTAGAGATGGGATTGGTACACTCAACACGAGGGTTTGCAAGTCTTTGTTATGGAATTTTTGACTGGTCATTTATAGAGCAATTCTTGCTCGTAAGTTCCAGCATGAGTACTGTGCCGAACATAAAGCTTGTGACTACCAGATGATATATCACCTTCAAAGGCATATAAATGTACCTTGATTAATGAGACTTTCATATTTCACTATGATTTTTTTGAAGTTGTCATTAGTTGAAGAAAAGGACGCAAAACCATATTATCCTCCTCACGATGGCACTCGAGGCTGGAGGGAATGGAGAAAACTAGTGTGGCAGGTGCACACATTGTGTTTTCTAGCTTATGTTTCTTGGCAGCGATCTGGCATTGGGTATATTGGGACCTAGAAATATTCTCTCATCCGTGGACGGGAAAACCCTCTTTGGATTTCCCAAGATCTTTGGAATTCATTAATTTGTGCAGGGGTGCTTGTTTTTGGCTTTGGCGCATTTCATGTAACGGGTTTCAAATCCACATCTGAGCGTCTTTTTTTTGGTATGCCGCTCCATGAGCAAGGAGCACCGGGGTGATATTATATTTTGAATATACTACCTCCCTTAATATAGGGGAGTGAACTTTGTTTATTTTGTAAACTCCTTTTTTTTTCTTTGCATGAGAGAAAACTAAATGCAAAAAAAGCAAAAATGAAATGTTATTTTTTTGAGGGTAGAGAAAATGAAATGTTTGACCATAGGCCTCCCTACGATGTTGGCCCATTACTGCCACTCGTAATAATAAGCAGGCTAAAAGCGACAAGGCTTTCGAGCCTCGGACAAACAAACTTCCACTTCCGGCCACGCCCGTCGTCACTCCGGCCGACCACCATTTGCCTTTGCTCCCAGAGGGTCAGATCGCCCGCCGTGACTCAGACCACACAGTCGCCATGGGCGCCACAAAGGCTGCCGCCGCTTTCCAATCCGCCGCGGGGCACCCGTGATCTCCATTAATCGCCGCCGCCGCCCCAGCCGCGGATCGCCGGACGGGGATGCCTCCCACGGCGCCGGCGCCGCCGGAGACGGAGACCGAGCCGGAGTTCGCCGAGGTCGACCCCACCGGCCGCTACGGACGGGTAACGAAATGGCCGCTCTTTCTCTCGATTCGATTCGCCGGAGTGTCCATTCTTTCTTCCCGTCCTATGACTCTCATCCGGACGTGACGTCCCCTGTTTGGTATTGCAGTACACGGAGGTTCTCGGCAAGGGCGCCTTCAAGACCGTGTATCCTTTCGTTGCGATCCCTTGCTTCCATGGATCGCGGAATTGCTCCGGGCATTGACGCGCGGTTCCGAATTCTTCCGATTTGTTTGACTCGTCGTGATTGGTTCAAGATTCGATTTGCCCAGTCCACCGAAGGTTTCGCTATTTGAAACAGTCGCAAGGAGTACTTTTTCTGATGCCATTGAATTTTGTATGCTGGAGTTTTGATTATTTATGCCTAGTATTTCGGCGGAATTTGAGTACCATCTCATCTGGAAAATCTTACCTCTGTTCTTCATGGTGTGAAATGGGGAGTTTAATTAACTGCCGTTGACCTGCCGTGGTTCCTCTATGCACTGTCATTTTCAGAGTTTCCCATTTCCCCTGCACTTGCTGTGCATTGGCTGGCGTACACCTGCTGCTGTCCTTGTATGGACAAATAAGGAAATCACATTTTTTTCTAATCTCAATCGAGTTTGTTGATTGATCTGAGAGATACACGACTGTTTCAATTGTTAGGCCATGATGTGTCTTGTGAGGGTTGTATGTGACAGAGGATGATTGCTGAATTTATGCGTGTAGATCTCACCTTTATTTGAGAAACCGAGATGCTCGAAAGCATAACACACTATTTTTGTGCAGGTTATAAGTTATGTTGTATATCCAGGTTTTGTTGCAGTTTATTCGGTTGCACATTCTGCAATCCTGGCGCAAAAGCATTTTTAGATGTTTCAATTTGCGCAAAAAAAATCTTTTCTGATCACGTGCTTTGTTAACTTTTATTTTATAGCTTTTCTGCCGAGATCTTTCTATGAACTTGGAATCCTTAATTCAGATTCTATGGGTATAGTTACAAGGCTTTTGATCAACTGGAAGGGCTAGAAGTTGCTTGGAACCAGATCAAAGTGGGTGACATATTACGGAACAATGATGATCTAGAGAGGCTGAGATCAGAAGTGCGGTTGCTTAAGACTCTCAAGCACAAGAATATAATCAAGTTCTACAATTCATGGCTTGACAAGAAAAACAATAACATCAACTTCATCACAGAAGTCTTCACATCAGGAACATTGCGCCAGTGCGTGCTCTCTTGCCCCTCTTTATTACAGTTACATCATTTCAATAAATTTGAACATGTGTAGTCAGTTGCTGATCTCACACGATATGCCTGGTAAAAACTAATTTATTATGCTGGATATATCTTGGACTTCCAGGTCTTTTCAGATGCATAAACGCTCGCTGATGATTATCCCCATCATGTTATCTTCTGTTAGGTACCGTATTAAGCACAGGAAGGTAGACATTAGAGCTTTAAAGAAATGGTCAAGGCAAATCTTGAGTGGTCTGGTCTACCTCCACGGCCATGATCCTCCAATCATCCACCGAGACTTGAAGTGCGATAATATATTTGTGAACGGAAACCAGGGTGAAGTAAAGATTGGCGATTTGGGGTTAGCAACCATCCTAGATAATGCACGTTCGGCTCACAGTATCATTGGTAAGCCATTCAATTTCTGTTCTTTCTTTATTTGGAGAATTTTATAGTTCTCATGTACCCCTTGTTTCTTCATAGGCACACCGGAATTCATGGCTCCTGAGCTCTATGACGAAGAATACAATGAGCTTGTAGACATCTACGCATTTGGGATGTGTTTACTGGAGCTTGTCACATTTGAGTACCCATATTGTGAATGTTCCAATGCAGCACAGATATACAGAAAAGTTTCTGATGTTAGTCTGCTTATCCTCTGCGTTACTTTCCATGATTCTTTCATGAAAATTTGACTCATTCAGTACTCGTAACAAGGATTTTGGCTACATGGTCATAGTGCATTCATTGGCACATCTGTTCTTGATACTTTAACTTGGGCAAGCTAATATTCTTTCTGATTTCATTGTATACAACTATACATACCATGAAATGTCCTATAAGTTGTAGCTTTAACTTTCCATGAATTGTACTTACGATGTTGCTTTATGTGGTGTAAGTCCCAAGGGATTCTTTTTTGAAAATACATAAAATAAAATGCTTTTAGGGCTGACAACGTTGTAAAATGATGTTTTCACAGGATATAACTTGTTTTAACAGTTGTTCCTATTTGTAGAAGTTCTGATAAGAATTACATTCGTATATTGGAAATGTTAGTAGCTAGGAAAGTATTTTTATAATAAACATGTTTATAAAAGTAGGCTCTTCTCTGTTCTTCCATTCATCAATGTTGAAGTTAGAATTTATGTTGCCATGTTACCAGTACATTTAAGCGTTTATATGCAACCTGTAAGACTAGACCCACAATTGTTAGTCTATTACTACTAAAAATATCCTTCAGAAATAGTGGCATAGTTAAGAGTAGTTAATATATCATATTAAAGCATCATTGGCGGCTGAAAAGATGTAGAATCTGGAGAAGCAAATTTACACCATAACAAGGTTGCGCGCTACATTTGAAAATAGTGTGCTTTACTCTGCCGTAACTCATACGTACAGTTCAGATACCAAGTAACATTTCAATCGACATGTTTGTAGTTAGAAAGCATTTTGACAGTAAATGTGTTTATAAATGTAGGATCTTCTATATTCTTCCGTTCATCACAGTTTAGCAGTACAGTTAAGTTTTAAATACAATCTCTGAGGTTAGAGCCGCACTTGTTAGTTTAGGCCCTGTTCGGAACGCAGTTTTGTAAAACATAGGAACATGGGAAAATGTAGCTCAACTGCAAAACAAAGGATCCAAAAAACGCAGGAAAGAATAGAAAAGTGTGTTATATGGCCATTGAAGAAATGAAGGAATCGGTACTGTTGCATTTGATACTAATCGCAGCCCCATGAATATTTTATTTGGCTACATCATCGATGTTTGCCTCTGGCCACGAATGAGCACGCACTATGTGAATATTTCATTTAGACGCACTACTTCAAGCCAGCGCCTCGCCTCAGGCTTCCGTGAAAAAATGTGATCTTGGCAGATGTTGACATTCCTGAGGAATCGACCCTGTATGGGCACAATTTGTTTGGAATACTGGAGCCTATTCCCACGTTCCGAACAGACCAAAGGAAAGAAATCCCATAGGAACCCTGTTCCTTTGAAATTCCTGCACAATTCCTACAAACCGAATGGGGCCTTATAGTACTAAAAAGGCCCAACTAAAAAAATAAAGATGTAGTTAAAAGTAGTAAATAATACATTCAAGTGATATTTGCAAGATGTAGAGTCAGGAGAACAAACTTCACACCCTAACAAGCTTGCAACCTGAATTTGAAAATAGGGTGCTCTCCTCTACCGTAACTTCATAAGGGTCATTTACGTGTTGATGTCTGCACCAATGTCTAAGCCTGCTAGGCAATTCCTCACTTGATTGATCATGATTGTTTAATTTCATATGAACTAGACTACTGACTTAATGTCTTGATTTTGGTATTACAGGGTGAAAAGCCTGGTTCACTAGCTAAGATTGAAGATCCTGAAGTTAAATTCTTTATAGAGAAATGCATCACCCAAGCTTCCCAAAGGCTCTCAGCACAGGAACTATTAGTGGATCCTTTTCTCCTTGATGTTGATGATGAGAGGATATTCTATCCACCGTCAAATAATAATACATCAGGTGTATGACTGATCTGGAGGCATATGTCTAAATACAGATGCACAATTTTGTAAAACTACCCTCTAACCCATATAACCTTACAATAAACATTGCAGATGCTGGCAGTTCAAACCCAAACACAAATTATAGATATGATAGAGTACCATCATCTGTTGGCTCCCGGGAACAAACAGGTAAATCTTCAATGAGCTAAAGGTGTGACTTGAACACAATAACTAACTAACATGAGATTTTCCTTCTTTTCATATATCAATCTTATGGTGGAATGCAGCTAGTATGCATGGATCACATGTAGGTGATAACTACATACATGGCAACATGAATCAACATCGTGCCACCGGTCGAATGATCACTGTCGAGAGTCAGCGGAAGGATCTAAATACAATATTTTTGAAATTGCGGATTGCTGATTCAACGGGTATATATGGTGGAATCTGGTTTAATTATCACCATGTCGATAGTTTACTGCTTGTCCTTTATACATTTGTGTCATTGCAATGTGCAGGTCATGCTCAAAACATCCACTTCCCATTTGACATTGAAGCAGACACTTCCATTAGTGTTGCAACTGAGATGGTTGTACAGCTGGATCTCACTGACCAAGATGTCACGGCCATTGCAGATATGATAGATGCTGAAATACGGTCACATATTCCTGATTGGTCGTTTGATGAATCTATTGACAACCAAGGGGATGAAGTAGCTGATTCTGAGACCGGCAGTTCAGAAGCTGACGATGAGATTTCTGAATTACGTAACGAATCTGATGAAACAAATAATGGTTTTACTCAAGAGCAGCTTCCTTCTGGACGGAAGTACTGGTCAGATTCGCCTAGAAGAGACAATGAAATCTCTCACCTGGTGGAGGAACCACATATTGGTGATAATATGCCCAATGGGACATCGAAAAAGAATGATGACATTGTGGGCGATGTGAAACCTGAGGAGCATCAATCTCTTGGTGCTTCTGTGGAAGATATATGTGGCCGTATATCGTCCTCTGTGAGCCTCTCGAACCCATCTGTGATCGATAGGAGTACTTCTGGAGCTTCTGTTAGTACTAGCTCTTGCTCCTCTGACAATGGGCATCCCATAGCAGACCCTGATGAAAGATTAGCAAGCTTGTTATCCCAGCAGCAGGAGGAGCTCAGTGTGCTGAGAAGGAAGCACAAGGCTGACATAGAGGAAATCCTAAATGGCGTGCCTGCCCAGGATCGCGAGGAAACCTTAACTAGGTGCCGGTTGAAGGCGGATCAGAAGAACATATCAGACAGGATTTAGCTACGACTCCTCCATGTACATGTTTGCTGTGTGTTTTTCAGATACCGGCACTGAGGAGTTGCTTAGAATCATTGTTGTGAAGAATTGGTCTTTGCCTTCCCGAAGTCTCTTTCCCGAAGTCTCTTTTTATGGAATGGACCAAGCTTTATGTATGTTATTATGATCTAAGTTGTTTAGAGGAAGCTGCTCAGCAAGCCAGATCTGTAGAACCCATCGTGCCAAAAGAAAATTGTCCATAAGAAGTGTATCTTTTATTTTTCTCCCTTCTTTTTTTCTGTAATTTATTTTTATAGATACATGAAGGTGTTCGAGCTATTTGGCTAGCTGCAATCACAGACATAATGTTCAATTATTCTCATCATGTTTGGATCACATGCTTGCACAGGCCCTATTAGTTGTTGTATGTGTGTAGATACATCCTTTACTCCATCTCTTGACTATGATCATGCACACACACATTATGTTAGTATATTTATATATGTGTGAAGTGCCAAGTGTGGATGGCATGGAGCATGGGAGCTGGCTGTGGAGCTCTCTCCAGTGACCTACTCGTCACATCAGCAGCAGCAGATCGATCAGGAGTGGCCAATGATATGATGTATAAACAAACAGTATGTGCAGCAACACATGCTCCAGTAGCATCCCTCACATGCCCCAGATTTCTGTGTCCCCTTTCATATGCTTCTTTTCTTTCCAGTTAAATTTCCTCTGCATCTGAATCTGTGTTCTGATCTAAATCTGTGTTCTGGGAAGAAAACCTGAGGGCTCTTTAACCCAGCTGGTTGGTGAATTAGTAGTCAGTTGCACCCATAATTTGGATCTGTGTTGCGAATGGGAGTGACATGCGCCACACCCTCCAATGTCACCCTGTCACCACCATAGTCAGGTGATCAAATCAAATCCCCTTAACACACGGGATGAACAAATGCATGTGGATGTTTTGCTGGTCACTTTCAGAGATATTGAACTTTATGGATCCATTGCATCAAGCTAAGAAACATGTCCAAACTGCACACTTGGAGACATAGAGTGGCACCACCCCATCACTCACTGACACTGACCCATTTTCATCACACAATAGAAAACCCCAAACCAGTCTAGGAGACGGAAGATACAAATAACAGAGACAAATTTCATGAAGTAGAAAACAGAGACAACACATCAAATTTGTCCAGAAGTACCATGCTATGCTAGCATTGCTACCATTATTGATTGGAAGATATACATGGTCCATGGATGCATGCATGCATGTATCCTAGCTAAGTAGTACATGCCAATGTCCAACCCATGAAATGAAATGAAAATGGAATGGGATTAGTGATCCAGCAAATTTATACATGCCAAATTATGCATCGGCCTGCTGTCTGTCCGCATCCAGCTGAGCAGCTGAGCTGAGCTCATTAGTTTAGTCCCAGCTAGCGGAGAGCTCATCACCCACCTTATCATTCGCAACCACCACCGGCGCGCCCCACTATATACCCCGCTCTTCTTCCTCCCTGCGCCTCCTCTCCTCTGTTTCTTTTCCTTCTTCTCCAACACCGGCCACCTACGGCCGAGCGAGCTCAGGCAGCGGCAGGGTGCATGACGTGGCGGCTGTAAGAGGATCTGATCAGCCATGCACACGCAGAGGGTCAGCGGCGAGCAGGGGGTGCCGCCGCGACTGCCGTGCGAGATCGCCGTGGAGGACATGCCGACGAGCGGCGGGCACTACTACAAGCCTGGGAAGGCGGTGACTGCGTCGGTGTACCGCGCCAAGATCGCGGGGCACTCGCGGGTGGTCACCGTGTCGTGGTCGCGGGATCTCCTTTCGCACGCCTTCGCCGTCACCGTCACCGGTGCCGACGGCGCGTCAGCGGACTGCAAGGTGGACCTCCGGCCGTGGCAGTTCTGGCGGCGCGCTGGCTCCCGCCGCGTGGAGCTCTCCGGCGGTGGCGCGTCGTCCGCGACGACTGTGCGCGTGCTCTGGGACCTGCGGCGCGCGCGGTGGCACGGCGCCGGCGCGGGGCTCCCGGACCCGCGCGGCGGGTACTACGTAGCCGTGGAGGCCGCGGGCGAGGTGGTGCTGGTCCTCGGTGACCTCCGCAAGGCCGCGCTCCGGCGGGCGGCACCCTCGGCGCCACCGGCCCTCGCCGCCGTCCCGGTCGCGCGGCGCGAGCACGTGTTCGGCCGGCGGCGGTTCGTGGCCAAGGCACGGTTCCACGACCAGGGCGCAGTGCACGACGTGGCCATTGAGTGCGCCGGCGAGGGCGAGGACGTGGAGATGGCAATCGGCATCGACGGCGAGGAGGCCGTGGCGGTGAAGCACCTGCAGTGGAAGTTCCGGGGCAACCAGTCGGTGACATTCGGCCGGGCCAAGGTGGAGGTGTACTGGGACGTGCACGACTGGCTCTTCGCCGGCGCGGCCGCCGGCGCGCGCCCGGCGCTCTTCATATTCCGCCCCATCGTGCTCTCCAGCGCGTCGGCCGGGGCATCCGCGCCGCTCCTAGCCGGCGTCGACGGTGCCGCGGGCGCCACCGGCTTCTGCCTCTACCTCTACGCTTGGAAACTAGACTGACGCCATTAGCATGTGGAGTTTGTCTGTCCGGCCCGGCATGAAGAAAAAAAATGTGAAACAAAGATGAGTAACATTTTTTTTACGATTTTGTAATTCTTTTTCTGGAAACCACAGAAATGAATATAATTCTTCTATAAAAAGCTTACATACATAGTTCGATCATGCAGTGTTCATCTCAGTCAGTGAGATCACAGTTTGATCTGCATTCTCATATCTCATACTCCCTCCGTCAGGAATTACCCTGCATTCTGTGTTTGGTCAAAGTCAATTTTTTTAAATTTTGACTAAATATATTAGTAAAACTATCAACAGCTATGAAACCAAATACATGCAATATGAAAATATATTTTATGACAATTCTAATGATGGTTATGTAATATTATAAATATTAATATTTTTCTTATACGTTTAGTCAAAGTTTATAAAGTTTGACTTTGATTAAACCCAGAATGCAGGGTAATTCTTGACAGAGGGAGTAGTGTAAAATTGTGATTAGGCCCTGTAAAAAGACATTGTGATCAGTAGCTTAGTTAGTTAGCCAAGTGCAGCAATGTGTTGGGTGGAAGGCACATGGAAGATGAGAGAGACTTGGTCCCAGCGATGTGGTGGAACAGCAGCTGTGCATGGAGACTGACTGATCCCAAAGAGAGAAAAATATTGCCACCACAAAAGGTGACAGATTGGATCCACCACTCTAATCTCCATGCTCATGGCCCCAGATAAGCTGTTTTTTGTTTACTCTTTGCCAGTCCACATTATTGATCCAGGGTATCCTATGTGATGACCCTAAAGGAAATTAAGAAGTTGTGACATATGGAGAAGACAACCAGTGTTTTGAAACAAATTGGTACATAATTTACTCTGTCTACATATATATGCATGTATCACTCATATGGTAGGATGTGTTGGTGAGATGCTAAAAGGCTGTAAGATTCCATCATGGGAAAACAATGGACCAAAATGCATGGCGGGATACTTAAACAACGTTCGTCCGTTTTGTTCCCTTGTTAGCAGCTTGCATGCATCTGCTGGATAGCTGGTGCCAATCAATCAAGAATGCAAGACTAGTTCGCTTCTTGAAAAGATTATATTCTGATTGGTGATATTTGTCGCCACACAATATATTCCACTGCCCTTCCATATACAACACACATATTTTCTTTTCAGATTGCGAAAATTTCCATATCATTCAATGTTGTTCATTGTAGTGACTCCAGAGAGGTCAGATAGGCCTTAATTAACTGTCATGCACTGTCATAGAGAAAAGCCTAAATAAAATACTCCTATGTTTTCTGAAGAATGTAATGCGGCAGAGATACATAAACTCTATCTGAAGCTACACGTTAAATTGCAGAATATTCATTGCATGAAACAAAACAGAACTAAATAAAATGGGTGACCAAAAGTTCCAATCAAGACGATGCTTTCTGAAGATAGCGATGTTTTTCAATAGAGTGAGGGGCAGAAGTAATATTTTATATGGACACAAATCTTGAGGTGCCAACTCCAAATTAATCTTAAACAAATTAGCATGGTGTTAGAAATCGTCTGTCGATAGGAATTACGGGTCTCCCGTGTCGCTCCCGCGGGCGGCCGGGAGAAAAACCCTAGCCACCGCCGGTTCCACCCTCCCTCCCTCCGTTCTCCCTCCTCGCCGCCGCCAGAGGGTGCGACCAGGCGAAGCCTGGCCGGCGTCGGCGGCGGCGGGGATCCGCCACCCCTCACTGCGATTGATTCTGGCGCGGACCGGCATCACCGCCTGGGGCACTCTGAGGCGCAGGCCGGAGTGGCGTTGCCTCCCCAATCGTGGCAACACGGGAGGGATCGGCGGCGTGGTGGGATGCGCGATGGTGGTGCGTGCCCGACCTTCTGGGAGGGCGGCGAGGGCCGGGATCGGCTTGGTCGCGTTCACGGCGGACATGGAGGCCCTGCTGGGCATGGATGGTGACGTTACAGTGGCGACCAGGATCGCGGTGCAGGGCGGCGCGGCCTCGCCAGCGCGGCTCCGCCGGCGTCCAGCCGGGCGTGCCCGATCTGGGTCTCGTGCTGGTTCTTTTGGGCAACGCGGGCCGGATCTGGGTCATGCGGGCATGGCTGCTGCTGGCTTCATCCCATTCTTTGGGTCATGGCTGCGCGGTGATGATGGGGTTGCCCATCTGGTCCGTGTGCCTACTGATCCCTTCCATGGTGGTGGTCGCTGAACCCCTTTGTCATTGTTGGGCGGCGGATGACGGCGTGGGGGCCTGCTCATCCGTTTTGAAGAATAAAGGTGGCAGTCCTAGGATCCCTCTCAAGTCGAGACAAAGATCTATCTGATGCTTATCTTCGCACTGATATCTGGCCAGAGTGTCGGGTTTTGGAAGGCTCTGCCGGTGTATCCCATTGGGCGAGTCATGCCTGGCGATTACTGGACAGATGGGATTCGGTCGCGTGCAACCATGTTTTTTGCTGACCGTTTGGTTTCAGAGGGAACGTTGCAAAGCTCTGCAGTCTGTTACCATCGTAGGACATTCAGCCCCTTGATGAAGTCAGTCGCGGAGAATGGCATTGAAGCCGAGATCTGAAGACTAGTGATGGTGGTTCGAGTCATGATGGCGATGAGGTTTTGGCTTGGTGATTTGTGACTTGGAGCAGCGGCATTGGATTGAGGGGGCGACAACACAGGAGAAGTTCATTGTCCAATCTTGCAGGGTGAAAACCCAAGGTCTGGCCTTAATTGGTTGTGCCTGACAATGGCGTTGTTGAAGGTATTGTTTTTGTGAGCATGGACTTTCTCCTGGGTGAAAACCTATGATCTATGATCAGGGCGATGACGGCGCTTGTGCACCGTTACCTTCTTGGAGGCGTTGCTTTTGGAGAAGATGGATTTCTGGTGCTGTCATGGTGGTGTTTGGTCCGCTGATACAAGGATTAGATCACTGTAGCGGGACTTTTTTTATGTAATTCTTCTTTCTTTTTTTTGGTTGTGTGCATCCGTAGTGCCGCTAGGGCACTACGTTGTTGCAGAGGCTGGATGTAATTGGTATCATTTTGATATTAATATATATTCTTTATCTAAAAATTTGTTGGCTGTCAAAATCGTTCTAGCTAACATCCTCCAGATTAACAGCTGCTTTGCATTGGTGTAAATTATTCCACATGGATACACGTACAGTTATCCTCGCACTATAGCGGCCGGGATTTATCATGGGTAATGTTCGTATAGTGAATGGAACTGGTTTATCTTTTTTTTTTGAACAGGGATGGGGTCTAGAAAGACCCCGAGGCAGCTGCATTAAATTCTCAGCGGTGGGTACAAATTGCAACACAGGCCTTGAAAAATTACAGAAATAAAAGCAGGCCTAGAAATTAACAGAAAGCACCCTGGAGAAAGAAGGCAAACGTGATCAAGTGCAGGGTCTTCTCCACCGACGACGAGACGCCGATGCCGGCCTCCTGCGACCGACTGCCGGGGACAAACCACTTGGCAGCCGGGAGGAGTATTACGCCGGCAAGGATCTCCTTCAAAGGCCTCCGCCATGGAGGTTGAGAAGCCGCTATTGACACAGTGGCAGAGGTGACCTTCCGGATGGCCACAGATCACGACGACAAGCTTGGTCGCCATGTGTTGAGCTCGAGTATGCAACATCAAGGTGCTCCTCCATGGGGAAGCTGGAGCACCTTCCTCGATGCCGGTAGACGCCAGGATCACCCTTGCCTGCTCGCCACCAAGGCGACCAGCACAATAAGGAACCCAAGAGATCCATCGCACATCAAAACGCCCCAACAGGGGGGGCCCAAAACAACCGCAAGACAAAGAGGTCACGGCAGCGCACCTCCACCTCTCCTCGCCTCCACGGCCGGCCAGGAGTAGAGGAGCAGCTCCACACACCGCCTGACACCGCTTTTCCCCTTCGCCGCCCCGGCCGGCAGGGAAAAGCTTCATCACAGCCTTGATCTGCAAGATGCGAAAGCAAGCAGCTCGAAAGTTATTCGAAGGAGCGGCGTCCCCCCCCTCCCCGCAACCTGCTCCGGCCAGAGGAGCACTAGCGCGACGACGAGGAACCATACAGCCCCAAGGATCTGAGCGCCAAGATCCAGGGCACCGCACCAACTAGTGGGCAAAATGCCCGAAACCGGCCCGAGGCCGCAAACCCTAAGACTACTCACTATACAGGGGGACCGGCCTCCCCTCTCTCTAACACTCTGACTAGCGAGGCCACCGGAGGAGAGGGAGAGGGGAGTCGGCAGAAAGAAGGCAACTCTCAAAGCTACATTGGAGAGAGGGAGAGGGGAGGGGGAAGTGATGTCGAGACGGAAGAAGTGTGAAAGCAAAAGCTTGAACTGGTCTATCAGTCTATGCAACAGATCGAATGCGATCACGAAGACCGTGTTGTCGAAGAGCTATTTCGAGTGCAGAGGTCAAGAGAGTGATCACTTGCCATTATCAGAAAGTTGCTACTAAGACCGTATGCATCTTTTGCATCTTTTTGATGCAGAGGCTGGGGCTCCCCCTTTTCAAAAAAGAAAGAATGTTGCTACTAGAAGAAATAAAGTGCATTATTTTGGATAATCATTTAATTATAAGCATTAAGTAGCTACATGTCCCTAGCTACTAGAATAATAAGTGGCCTGGCCTGTTTTCGTGTCTCCCTCCAGTGACTGGGCGGCAGCAAACCAAAGCTCCCAAATCCCTAGATCTTTGGCAGCGTGGGCGTTGATCGCCTCTCCCTCCGATTGTCGCTCCGGCAGCAAGAGGGAGGGGGATCTCGTTCTTCCTTTTTGTAGTTAGGGTTAGGACTTATCTGCTGTGATGCGTTATTGAGGTGGTGGGAGCGACGTCGGAGCAAATAAATCTGCCTCAACTCCACTTCCACACCGGCGGCGATCCTCACGACGACATGATCTCAGAGTTGATGGCAAAGTGTGCTTGTTGATCCTTTAGATCGGAAGTGTGGTCTTCTCACTGTTCTTCAGATCTGGCGAGATCTGTTTCTTGATGTGTCGCTGGTGCTCGTCGTTATCCACGACGGCGCTGGGGTCAGGGCAAGGTGAGTGCTCTGGAGCATGGATGCTGGTCCGGAGGTGGTTGATCTATCGTTATTCCCCGACTTCGTCGATGGGATACAATGGCTCTTGGTCCAATGAAGCATGGGGACTTCCCCCGGTTGATGTGCCACAACGACATGTGCCTCGCTGCTTGCAGTAGGCCTATTCATCGACTCAAAAAGCCTTATTGGCGATGGTGCTTCTTTGGATCTGGCAATGGTGGTGGCTAAGCATCTCTTCCGATGTGCGTCTAGGCGACATTGGAGTGTGGTGGCGGCCACTAGGTGTGAGTGCAGAAAAAACTATGGATGGTTTTATATTTTTCTATCCTTTAGGATTTTCTTTACAAAGTGTCCAGGACAACGGTTTTCTCCTGGTCTGTCTTTGTCTTTTAGTTTCCATGTGTGTTTACTCATGTAACTTGATTTTCTATTAATGAAATGCGTGGTGTCTCTAAAAAAAGCTACCGTGCAGTAAAGAAATCGAGTTAACTTCTGTGGATCTCTTTTAGAAGCTGGACCAAATGTAGAATATGAAACACATAGATCTACTGTAATAAATTGAACAAATCTGGATATAAGTAAACTTGGGGTAAGGTATACTATTGTAGGACATAGATCTAGTATTTTAGAGAGCAGAGAACGTCCAGTACACATCTAAATGTTTGTATCACATAGATCCAATCATACACACTAAAATATGAGTGACGAGGGTTAACTCGACAAATGTCCAATATGAAGGACTTAGGACCGGGGGAGTAGGGCGTCGGATGAACTCGAAGGTAAAATCAGTCAAACAAGGTGTGTATCGAAAGTAAACGTAAGAGCAAACTTGGCTTGCTTTCAATCTGTCCCTTACCATCCTCTCCTGGCCCCTATATATAGGTGACCAGGTATCAAGGATCGGGAGGGGTCCGGTACATATTACAATATCGGTATACGACATGAACTCGTATCTCGATTTAGATTACACTTGGGCATAGTCTTATCGGGCCTCAGGGATACCCAACTGACGGGCTCTATTATCTATACCCTTGTCAGTAGCCCCCGAGATTCTACCAGAATTGTAGATTCGGGTTGAATCTCAAATCTTTATTTCTTTGACTTGATCAATTTTTTGACTTCTTCTTCCTGTATTAAAAAATAAACACTTTCCATTATATCATTTCGCAAGGGGTTTTGATGAACAATCCTGACAACTCTGACGGATCAAGATGCCAGTTAACTGCCGGAACAGATACTTGTCACCTACTTCAAATTCAATCCCCTTGGACTTGAATTCGGGAAACCGGTCAAACCCATTCTTTTGCCGCATTTTGGACTTACAAAAAATGAGTCCCAGTGGTTCTCAGCATACCCAGTGCGTCCACCAGGATTTTCTTCGCGTCGTAGACACGGATATTTTCTAGCAGAGCGCATCCATGTGCGTATACCAAGCCACACAGGACAGATCCTGGGGTCTTACCTTCATGATATGTTTCAATCATGGCATTCGAGCTTTGTCGCGATGACGCAACTCGAGAATCATATGTCGTAGCCTTGTTTGACTGTTTCAGTTCTAAAAATATTCGGGTTATTCAGCCTTGATTAATATAAACTCCCTCCCGATGGAAGTAATGACGCTGTCCAAGTCTTCTTTTGCCTTCTTTGCTCTCTTTATACATGTACAAATATCGTCGGGTGCGCGGCCAGCACTCCTGATGGGAGTAGCCCCTGAGGCTATAGTCGAAAACTTGTTTCGAGTATAGGCTCAAATAAATTGTACCTTCTTTGATCATTGATACGTCTCAAACGTATCTATAGTTTTTGATGCTCCATGCTTGTTTTTACACCATTTGCCTACTGTTTTGTTATACTTCGTGGCATTTTTTATGTGATTTCTAGAACTAACCTATTGACAAGATGCCACAGTGCCAGTTCCCTGTTTTCTGCTATTTTTATGTTTCAGAAGTGATACACAGGAAATATTCTCGGAATTGGACGAAACAAATTCCAGAAGTCTTATTTTGCCCGGAAGCTTTCAGAGATCCGAAGAGGAGTAGGAGAGGGGCCACATGCCAGGCTCACACATGGGTGGCGTGGCCCAGGCCCTGGCCGCGCCACCATGGTGTGAGGATGCCTGGTCCCTTCTCTGACATCGCCCCTTCGCCTATATAAAGCCTCGGGACGGAAAACCCTAGAGGAGTCAACGAAATTTCCAGAACAGTTCCGCAGTTCCGCCGCCACCGCCGACGAATTTCAGGGGACAGAAGTCTCTGTTCCGGCACCCTGCCGGGACGGGGAAGTGCCCCCGGAGCCATCTCCATCGGTCTCCATCGCTGTCTCCGCCGTCTCCATCGACCTCACCGCCATCTCCATCAACCTTGTTGTCTCCTATGGTGAGGAGGGAGTAGTTCATCCCCGGGGCTGAGGGCTCTACCAGTAGCTATGTGGTTCACCTCTCTCTCCCATGATGTGATCTTTGTGTGATCGTCAGCTTTGTATCATGTTGAACAAGTAGATGTTATTATTCACATATTATGTGTACTCTAGTGGTATTATTAAAGTAATCTATTCTTGCTGCCATGGTGTAACGGTGACAGTGCGTGCATCATGGTGGTACTTGGTCTAGGCTACGATTGTGATCTTTTATGGATTATGAGAATAATTATTACTATGATAGTATTGAAGTGATCTATTCCTCCTTTCATGGTGTAATGTTGACAGTGTGTGCACCGTGTTAGTTCTTGGTCTAAGTTGCAATAATATCTATCTTGAGTTGTGATCTGATTTGAATATCTCTATGAGTGGTGTTTGTCAAGTACTTGATGAACTTTAAGGAGTGCTTCGTAGCCCTACACAATGATTAGTGTTATTCAATAGGAGAGTAATTCAGAGTACCATAGTGAAGAGAAGTTGTTTATTTGTTCAATCATGTTATATTTGTTGGGAGTGTGTCCACTAGTGAAAGTATGATCCATAGGCCTTGTTTCCAAGCATTGCACACCATTTACTTGATATTTTGTTACATGTTTGCTCGCAGCGATTTTTATTCCAGATTGCATTTACTACTCATAATCATCACTACCACTTGTATTTCACTATCTCTTCGCCGAACTAGTGCACCTATACATCTGACAAGTGTATTGGGTCTGTTGGGGACACAAGAGACTTTCTGTATCGTAATTGCAGGGTTGCTTGAGAGGGATAGCTTTGACCTCTTCCTCCCTGAGTTCGATAAACCTTGGGTGCTCCACTTAAGGGAAACTTGCTGCTGCTCTACAAAACTCTGCACTTGGAGGCCCAACACTGTCTACAAGAACATAAGCGTGTGTAGACATCAAGCTCTTTTCTGGCGCCGTTGCCGGGGAGGTAAGGTAAAAGGTACTCGCATCCTCCTGTGTGAGTGCTCAGAGTTATTTCCTTTAGATTCTACAATTACATCTTTTTGGTTCTTGTTTTTATTTTCACTAGTTAGGCTTAATGGAAAACAAAGAGTTCTTTAGTCTTTAACCTAATTTTAGATTTGAAGAGAAAATTGAAAATCCTTTGGAGCTTATTTCGCATAGCAATGTTATTAGTACGAATGCTTTGAATACCGTTAATGCTAATGCTATAGAAAAGTCTAAGCTTGGGGAAGCTGGTTTTGTTAAGTATGATATTTTTAGTCCCCCAGCTTTAGTGGAGAAAGTTTGTTCTGATAATATTTTATCTCCCATATGTGATGTTTCTAGTGATGCTTGTGCTCCTCATCCTTTTTAAATACCTATGAAGATTGTTGAACATGTTAGGGATAACTGCTATTTAGGAGATGGAACTGTCCATCCTGGTGACCATTTGCTTTTTATACATGAATTATGCGAGTTGTTCCAGTGTGCAGGTATTTCAATGAACCAAGTTAAGAAGAAGCTATTCTCTTTTTCACTGAAAGGCAGAGCTGAGGAATGGTATAAAACATTGAAGGATGGCCGATCTATTGATTGGGAGGAAATGGAACCTCTCTTTTATTCTAAATTCTATCCTTCTAGTCAGGTTTATAAAGATAGGAATTACATTTATAATTTTCATCCGCATGAGGGAGAAAGCATTGCCCAAGCTTGGGGAAGATTGAAGTTACTAATGCATAAATGTCCTATTCATGATCTTCCCCGTAATATTGTTATTAATATTTTTTATGCAAGGCTTTCAGGATATTACAAGGACTATCTAGATGCATGCTTTGATGGGTCTTTAACAAGCAAGGATGTCGACACCAAGTGGGGTCTGCTTGAGACAATTCAAAACAATATTGAAGGTTGGGATAGCAACAAAGGTAAAGGATCAGGTATGAATTACAAGTTTGATTGCATTAAGTCTTTCGCTGAAACTGCTAATTTTCAAGAGCTTAGTGCTAAATATGGTCTTGATCCTCAAATTATGGTTGATTGCTTTAAAGCCTTTGCTTCCCATATGAATGTTCCTAAAGGAAATGGGGACGTGTATCATGAACCTTTTAAGGACACTTGCATAGAAAGTGATATTGTTATTGATGATTGCAATAAACATGCTCAAACTTCTAAAAGTCCTATTTCTTATAAGCATGTTAATTTTTGTGGAGTACATAGACCTTGTGAACAGAGTTACAACAAGGAAGATTATTACATCACCCACGCAAATGAAGAAACCAGTATGTGGCTCAAGGATCTAGATGTGCTTGGTGAAAGGGTTTGTGAGCTTTATCCTTTTCTTTGTGAATTTTGCGGTGAAAAGGGTCACTTTAATTTTCAATGCCCAATTAATCAAACGAGTACCGCAGATTTGTATTGTGATGATAAGATTACTTTCAATCAGTATGATGAGCTTACTTTGTTTTTGAATTGTGAACAGATATCTAGAAAGATTTCTTTGGTTGATATGAGAGATGTTGATATTAATAGTACCCTTCGTGGTTGTCGTCTCTATTGTGCTAAAGATTGCCTCGCAAATACTTACTTACAAGATCTTATAAAACATGATGTTTTGCCAAGCTATGACAGGATTAATAGATGTTTCAATCTTATTAATAGAGAGGAGGAATCCTCCAAAGTTTCTTCTGTTATTCCTGCCAGCAAACCAGATTATGTGGAGAAGATGCCTTTCCCTCCTAGAGAATATGTGGAGAAGATGCCCTTCAAGTCTCTCCCTCCTAAAGGAGAGAGTAAGAAGAGTATGAAGAAGAAGAAGAAGAAGAGGAGTAAGAGGCGAGAGGACACGGTATCTTCCCCTAAGCTTTATGATCCTGCTATAGATTATGATAATTATGATTGGGATGATGTTCCTATGCCTATTACTTATGTTAGTGATCATGATTGGGAAAAGCACTCTACTTTTGATATTGAAAATCTTTTTGGTACCAATTCTAAGGTTAATAATTGTTGTACCATTAGTGCTATCCATGTTCCTTCTTATGATGATATGTTTGATGAATATGCTTTGCGACATAGTAGTTCTCTATCTCTTGATGATACTAAGCCTCTAGTTTATGATGATGAGTATAATGTTTTCAGTTCACCTACTTTTGAGGAGAAAATTAGTTATGATTACAATATGCCTCCGGTCTTTGATGATTATGGTGATGAGAATAATTATTCTGTTGAATCTGCTCCTACTACTATTGTTCATGTGGGGAGTATTAATCCTTTTATGCATGTGGCTCATGATAGGGATGCTTTACGTGATAGTTATATTGTTAATTCTATTCATGATGCTACTGAAAGTTATTATGAGAGAGGGAAACATGGTTTGATGGATCTCAACAATATTGAGTTTCCCCTCTTTATGTTGTAATTCTTGAAGTTGTACTTGTTTTGCCTTCCTATGCTTTTTGCTTTGCGCTTTTATGACTTGTCTCTTTACAAGACTATTTTTCATAGGAAGTGGTTTAGATTTAAATGTGTTCCATACTTGCTTTTTGATGCTCTCTATTGCTTTAAGTTCTATATGGCGCCTTTGCCTCAAGCTCTTATATGGCGCCCACATGAGAATCTTTGCAAATTACTGCGCCTAGCTCAAAGGCGTTAAAGAAAAGCACTCTTGGGAGATAACCCATTGTTTATTTTTTAGTACTTTTTCTTTTATTTGAGTCTTGGAAGTTATTACTTCTGTAATAACCTCTCCTTATCATTTTTATTTCGTTTTTGTGCCAAGAGAAGCCTCTAATTTGAATGAGGTAAAGATTTGGGGATGTTGCTGTCCTGAAACTGTTTTTGGTGCTGCACCGTAAAAATTCGTATAAATTCTCTGTCTATCTTTTGGACCTGCGATTTCTTGTGCATATGCCCCAGGTTATATCCAAACTTTCGTTACTGGAACACTTTTTGATTTGAGCAACAGAAAACCCCTCAAAAATTCGACCTTTGTCAGCTGTTCAGTTTTGACATATTTCTGCCAATATTTGTGTTTGCCACTTTATCGCTTTCTTTTGATCACGGAACTTTTGGGGAGGTTGCTACAGTAGTATTTGCTATATATGTGGTGGTTTTGGGTTGAAACCTGAAGCAAAAAGAGGTTGATTATATGTTATGCTTACACTAATGTTGCTAATAGATTTGTGTTTAGTTTTGTATGAAGGAAGTTTTCAAGTGTAGGGATTGGAGAATGATGAGATGAGTTGAAGAATGGACAAAAGCTCAAGCTTGGGGATGCCCATGCATCACCCCAAGAAATATCCAAGAAGTACAAGCGTCAAAGCTTGGGGTGCCCCCGAAGCACCCCTTCTTCATCGGCAAAAATCAGGTCACCTTTCAAGACACTATATTTTTATTGCTTATGCATTATGCGTTTTTCTTGGAGCGTCAGTTGTTTTAGTTTTCTTAGTTAGTTTAGTTTTGTTTGATGCAATAAATGGTTAGATCACATCATGTTTCTTTTTGAGGAGATGAACTCGCTTTTCATTTGCCAAGAACACTCTAGTTTTCACTCTTATCGTTCAATGAGTGTTCTCTTTTTCTGCTACTGCGTTTAGCTTTCGATTTTCGCCTTGATTTGCATTCAGATCTTATCATATCTTTTCATCAAGGTGTATTTTTGCCTCTGGTCTTTATTGGTTTTTATCAAAAGAGGTGTTTATAAAAAGTTCGAATGGTGTTGGATAAGAGAAAAAGCTTTATGCAAAAAAGTGCTACAAGAAGGAGCTTGTGTAGACTGCGGCTTAGGCTTTTGCATGTCGTGCTTGATGTCTTTTTGATAGTATGCTTAGTGGTTTTGCTGTAGCATGACTTGTCTCAAATAACTGAGATTGCTTAATGAGCCTTTGAAAAAATCATGCGTTGTTTTAATTGTTTGGAAGCATTATTTTGGTTTTCTCATTGATGCTTTATTTGGGTTGACTTGGCGCATGCTCACACATGTTAGACTCTTACAAAGTCGCCAATAGCCTCTATGATCATTTAGTTTTTGACTTTTGATGCCATCTTATGCTTCTTTTAATGTCGCTTTGTCGTTTTGCATGATTATGGCCATTATTGCTCTCTTAGTTGGTCGCTCCCAGTCTTTTGCTAGCCCTCGCCATGTACTGAGTATGAGCTCTACTCGTGCATCCAACTCCTAAAATCCAAAGTCTTCCAAAGTGTCCACCATACATACCTACTAGCAATTTGCTATTCCAAGTAAATTTGACTTGCTTTTATTTTCTCTTCAAATTAAACTCTTACCAGTGTTATGCGAAATTCGGTCAGTAAAGCTCTCACGAACCGGAAGGCACACTTTACTTTTCCTATTCTTAAAATTTGACATTGTGGTCTCTTATGTTGAGTTGTTATGCTTGCAAGTTGTAAGTTGGAGACTAGCCCAGCCATGCAGTCATGGGCAAGCTTTCAACATTGCACTTCTTATTTGAGTTGATATCATGATCTTTTGTTTATGGATGCCCGCGGTGTGAAATGAATTGGGAATCTTGTGGGGATCATGGAGTTTGTATATGTGTTAGGGAAACGCCGGGCCGCTAATCTAAGCCATGCATAATTCATGGTGGAAATTTGCAGCATACCCATGGTGAACATTCGACGACGCATCTCACAATAAAAAGCTAAACAAATGGCAAATAAAAGAGATGTCGAGGTGTTCATTGTCTGCTTGTCCTGTCATTTTGGTGTGGGCTTGTTCCATGTCATCGGGCACGGAGGTACCCCATTGGCGGTTCTCAATGATATGCATATACTTACAATGACAAGAGCCTTGCTTGGGACTCTAAGTAAAGTAGCATGAGGTTTGGGTACTCGTACTCACGGGACACGAGGTTTTCAACTTATGATTTGTCAAGCATATGCATCATAATTGTTCTCGCATTAACTTTAACCATTCAAGATGCTTATGATGGGGGCAATGAGAGCTCAAAGCTAGTAAGTACCATAATTTTTGAAGGTTATAAAACTTGCAATCACTGCTTCCCTCTGTGAATGGCCTTTCTTCTACTTTTATGTTGAGTCACCACCTTCTTTCTTTATGCACCATAAGAGAGCATAGTTGTCATTCTTAGTATAATGTGCATTGTCCCAAAGTTTTCATTGATTGATTCATATTGTTGGTTTCACTTGTTCTCAAATTATTTGTATCTAGTCGCCCTCTTAAACTTGAAGGTGTCCTATGCATTTATGTTTTGCTCTCTTCGAAGGACAAGCTGAAAACCATTTGTATGTTTTTCCTTATGATTTGAACACACGTTTGACTTTCATTGTTTCATTATTCATGATCTTTTGTTTGTGTTCATTTGCATGTTTACAACATGGTTGCTAAGTTCTTATTGTTAAGATTATATCTTCATGCCCATGTTTTAAGTTCTTATGATCCCAGCTCACAACGCTTACATATATGATCAAAGTTGTGATGGTGCATGCCACCTCAAAAATTATTTCTTTTGTTATCACTTACCTACTCGAGGACGAGCAGGAGTTAAGCTTGGGGATGCTGATACGTCTCAAACGTATCTATAATTTTTGATGCTCCATGCTTGTTTTTACACCATTTGCCTACTGTTTCATTACACTTCGTGGCATTTTTTATGTGATTTCCGGAACTAACCTATTGACAAGATGCCACAGTGCCACTTCCCTGTTTTCTGCTATTTTTGTGTTTCAGAAGTGATACACAGGAAATATTCTTGGAATTGGACGAAACAAGTTCCTAAAATCTTATTTTGCCCGGAAGCTTCCAGAGATCCGAAGAGGAGTAGGAGAGGGGCCACAGGCCAGGCTCACACATGGGTGGCGCGGCCCAGGCCCTGGCCACGCCACCATGGTGTGAGGACGCCTGGTCCCTCCTCTGACATCGCCCCTTCGCCTATATAAAGCATCGGGACGGAAAACCCTAGAGGAGTCGATGAAATTTCCAGAACAGTTCCGCAGTTCTGCCGCCGCTGACGATGAATTTCGGGTGACAGAAGTCTCTGTTCCGGCACCATGCCGGGACGGGAAAGTGCCCCCGGAGCCATCTCCATCGGTCTCCATCGCCATCTCCGCCATCTCCATCGACCTCACCGCCATCTCCATCAACCTTGCTGTCTCCTATGATGAGGAGGGAGTAGTTCATCCCTAGGGCTGAGGGCTCTACCGGTAGCTATGTGGTTCACCTCTCTCTCCCATGATGTGATCTTTATGTGATCGTGAGCGTTGTATCATGTTGAACAAGTAGATGTTATTATTCAGATATTATGTGTACTCTAGTGGTATTATTAAAGTAATCTATTCCTCCTGCCATGGTGTAATGGTGACAGTGCGTGCATCATGGTGGTACTTGGTCTAGGCTACGATTGTGATCTTTTATGGATTATGAGAATAATTATTACTATGATAGTATTGAAGTGATCTATTCCTCCTTTCATGGTGTAATGTTGACAGTGTGTGCACCGTGTTAGTACTTGGTCTAAGTTGCAATAATATCTATCTTGAGTTGTGATCTGATTTGAATATCTCTATGAGTGGTGTTTGTCAAGTACTTGATGAACTTTAAGGAGTGCTTCGTAGCCCTACGCAATGATTAGTGTTATTCAATAGGACAGTAATTCAGAGTACCATAGTGAAGAGAAGTTGTTTATTTGTTCAATCATGTTATATTTGTTGGGAGTGTGTCCACTAGTGAAAGTATGATCCATAGGCCTTGTTTCCAAGCATTGCACACCGTTTACTTGCTATTTTGTTACATGTTTGCTCGCAGCGATTTTTATTCCAGATTGCATTTACTACTCATAATCATCACTACCACTTGTATTTCACTATCTCTTCGCCGAACTAGTGCACCTATACATCTGACAAGTGTATTGGGTGTGTTGGGGACACAAGAGACTTTCTGTATCGTAATTGCAGGGTTGCTTGAGAGGGATAGCTTTGACCTCTTCCTCCCTGAGTTCGATAAACCTTGGGTGATCCACTTAAGGGAAACTTGCTGCTGCTCTACAAACCTCTGCACTTGGAGGCCCAACACTGTCTTCAAGAACAGAAGCGTGTGTAGACATCAATCATCAGATAATAACTTATTTGATAATATCGTCGGGTGCGCGGCCAGCGCTCCCGATGGTAGTAGCCCCCGAGGCTATAGTCGAATATTTTCGGGTAAAGACTCAAAAAATGAGTTTTCTTCCTTGATGCCTCTGTATCTTTCATAACAATTTTTCATCGACTTCCTTGGTCATCATCAATACGCAAAATGTCATACCAGACTTTTGCTGAATTTTTCCTATGAGTGTCTATAACTGTCATGTTCTTATTTTCCCGTTACTCTGTATGTGATTTGACTGGGCGCTGACCGTTGCTCGTGGGCAGCATGGTAATTTTACAATTTTTCCTGCCCGTTAGTGGGCTACCGCTTCCGCTTCTTGCGCCACGTCGCAGCCCACGTTCCTTCACCAGGACGCTTTATAAGGGGAATAGTGGGGCTGTTACTGTTTACCAGTTCATTGCTCCGCCGCCGCCACCATTGCTACATCCTCTTTGCGCTCATGAGCTTCTTCACGGCCCCCTGGCCGCCGCCGCTGTAGATGCGCGTAAAGACCCTTGCGCACAAGAACAAGATGGGGAAGAGCAAGACCACCAATGCATCAACCAGCTGGGTGCCCTCCGAGTTTAAGCAAACCGATCTCACCAAGGCCCAGAAGGAGGGCCTCATCGCCGAAGGGGATCAGGTCATCTTCCCCAACACTGAGCGCATCCCCAAGCCCCCGAGCGGCTATCGGGGTGATGTTTCTCGCCTTTCTCCTGTGCGGCTTATCTTTTCCTTCCCATGAGTTTCTCTGCGGACTTCTCTTTGTCTACGGCGTGCAGCTTCACCAGCTCACACCAAACTCGATTTTACACATTGCTTGCTTTATCACTCTTTGCGAGTCTTTTCTGGGGATCGAACCCCATTGGATTCTCTGGAAATTTCTCTTCCGCCTCTGCCCTAGTGTTGCCTTGTCAAAGAAGCCTGAGCTGGGTGGAGCTGTTGTTTCTGTCTGCGCCGAGGTTCATTATTTGGATTTTGCCATGGCTGCCTCAGTGCAAGGTTGGAAGAAGAAGTGGTTTTATATCAAAGACCAGAAAAACTCTGCCTCTGACCAATACGGCATTGCCCCTTTTGATGCCAATAAAGAACTGAAGAAGTTGTCATCGTGGGATTCGCCTCCCACGGAAGCTGAGATGAAAGATATCAAACCACTGCTAGCCCGCATCCAGGCTCTGAAGAGTGGTAGCAGAGGTGCGCTGTCAGGAACTCAACTTATGTCGTTCTTTCTGCAACGGCGAGTTCAGCCTCTTCAGCACCGTGTTTCCAAACTTTGGTCGTACTCTGGCTTGAAAGATTCTTCTCGAGTATCTGAAGATGATATGGATAAGAAGGATCTCGACAAGCGAGTGATAGCTCTGACCACTCTCACAAAAGATCATGAAATTCCAGCCTTGGCCGCTGATTTCTTTGACTTCGAGCATCCCTTGCCTGCGGTATATGCTTTTTCATGCACCACCGTCTCATTTATTTGCCTTCTTTTATTTTATCACTGTTTTTCTTACAACTTGTTGACTTAATCTTCTGCAGGATCACCAATACCTTGTTTCTCATCCTCCTCTTCCAGAGGGAGGACCTATTCAGGTTGTTCCTGTCTTTGCTGCATCCGAAGCCCCCGAGGCTGAGGACAGCTAGGACGGAGATGAAGCCAAAGATTCGCTGGAAGGAACTAGCTCGACTACGTCGCCTCCTGCTGCGCTTTCCGAAGATCTTGGTCTCGATAAGAAGAGGAAGCGTGTCGAGGAGATCTTTCTTCGAGTACCTCTGCTCCCAAGAATGTGGCCGGGGAGGCTTCTGCTCTAGAAGATGAAGAAGAACTTTTCAACCTCTTGGACTCGTGAGACTTTGCTGACTTGTGAACTTATATACTTATCTTTCTTTCGACTTATGCAAAGTGTTTTACTCTTTTATTCCTTTTGTAGTGATAACGAGAACCCGAAAAAGGATGCTACCACTGCTCCCATTTCTGATGCTCCTGCTATCGACGAGCCGCCCTCTCAGGAGGCAGATGTGGTACCTAAGTCGCCAGAGGATGTTGTCAAAAAGGCCGCTTCTCATGCTTCCAAACGCCTGAAGAAAGCGTCAGCGGCGAGTACTTCCCTTGACACCCATCGACCAACGAGCTTCGATGATGATGTAAGTACTACTTTTCTTCTTGCAGCTTACTCTTCTTGAACTTCTCTTCTCATGCCTTGCTTTTGACAGACTTTGATGAAAAAGTTCGTCTCCTTGGGCACTGAATGTGTCGAGTTTTTGAAAGCTGCCCGGGCTTCTCAGGGTAAGCTTCTTGCTATTCTATGTCTTTCATTCATCTAATTTACATCTCTATGGCTTGTTATCCAGCTTGCTTTCCCCTTCTTGTGCTGCAGATGCTTTGTTGGCAGCCAATGCTCGCATATCGTCCCTGGAAGCTGAACTCGAAGCTTCCAGAAAAGCTTGGGATGTTGTCGCCGCTGCCAAGACCGCTGCTGAGAAGTCTACTAAATTAGCAGTGGCTAAGGCAAAAAAAAGCAGAAAAGGCACTCGCCGATGCTGATCGGGATCGTGTTCAAAGGGAGCAAGCCATAACTAAATGCCTTAATCAAATTTCGGCTCTTGCTGGAGGTAAGTACCATGCTTTTCCCTTCTTTATCTGACTTGCTGCTTCTTATACTTACTGATGTGTACTTATCTTTTGTCTATGTCCTTTTGTTTCTGTAGAACATACTGGGGTGTCTTTGGCGCCTCTGCAGCCGGATGATGATTGATGACCCACAAGTATAGGGGGTGTATCGTAGTACTTTCGATAAATAAGAGTGTCGAACCCAACGAGGAGCAGAAGGTGTTGATGAGCAGTTTTGATCAAGGAATCAATGTAAATACTAGCAAACAGGTTTTCAGGAGTATTTGGTAAAACGAGTAAATAAAGTGCGAGTAAATAAAAGACAGTAGTAACAATTGCAGCAAGTGGCCCAATCCTTTCTTCAGCAAAGGACAAGCCGGTTGTGTACTTATAATAACCAAACGTTCTCGAGGACACACGGGAGGTTTCTGTCAAGAGCTTTCGCTTCATAGAGCCAATAGTATTTATTGGTTTGGTAAGTGTTATGGGGGTGAACCTGTGCTAGCGCACTACCCTTACTAGGATAAATACACACTTGTGATTATACCCCTTGCAAGCATCCGCAAATACAAGAAAGTAATTAAGATAAATCTAACCACAGCCTTAAACTCTATGATCCTACGCTCCCTGGTGCAATGGTTTCCCAACGGAGGTTTAGGTTTCTGTCACTCCAGCAACCCCACAATCGGTAGCCAAATACACAATGCATCTCACTAGGCCCATAAATGGTGAAGTATCATGTAGTCGACGTTCACATGACACCACTAGTGAAATAGCACCACAACAATATCAAACCATTAAATATTTCTCAACAATAATTCACTACTAACATCTTGACTTCTCCCATGTCCTCAAGAACTAAACGAACTACTCACAAGACATCATATGGATCATGATCAGAGGTGAAATAATGGTAAATAACAATCTGAACATAAATCTTAACTCAACGGTTCCACTCAATAGCATCAACTACAAGAGTAATCAACACCGGGAAAGTTTCCCCTATGAATATAACAAGATCCAACTCAAGATGTTACAGCGGGATGGCGAGGTGATGGTGGAGATGAAGGTGCTGGTGATGGGGATGATGATGATGATGATCCCGATGAAGTCCGGTGCGATGGTGATGACGATGGCGACGATCTCCCCTCTCCGGGAAGGAATTTCCCCGGCAGATTTCTCCCTGCCGGAGAGCTTTTTCTCTCTGGTGTTCTCCGCCCCGCAGAGGCGGCTGTGTCTAACTCTGAGCCCCCCCTTGACTTAGGTTTTTGGGGACGATGATGTACGCGAAGGGGTGAGAGCAAAGGTGGGCCAGGGTGGCCTCACGTGGGGCCCGCGCGGCCAGGGGGCTGGCCGCGCCGCCCTGGCGTGTGGGGCCCCCCTGGCTCCTCTCGACTCCTCCTTCTGGCTTCGTAGGTCTTCTGGGAAAATATAATTTCTGGGTATTTTTTTGGAATTTTCCTGATCTTCAAAATATGGTCTCTTGATGGTCCCTTTTCCAGCAGAATCCTGACTCCGGCAGCAACTCCTCCGATGATCATCAAACATGTGAAAACAAAGGAAATAACATAAGTAACATGTCTAAATATGAAATATATCAATGAATAACAGTAAGTTATGGTACAAAATAGTGATGCAAACTGGACGTATCAATGATCCTCTGATGGCCGCGGTGAACTTGCTGGAGTTGAATTGGATATCTATCCAGGAAATCTTTGAGCTGGCTAGTCGCGTGCTAACGTGGATTTTCGTCGGGTTGTGGCCCAAGCAAAAGGCGGATGTGCCAACTGCCGATCTGAAGAAACTTGCAGCGGCTTTCGACACCCCTGAAGATCCTATCCTTCTGATGAAGGGCCGTTCGGTGAAGCGAGGCGCTGAAGGGGCCATTGCTCTTACTTATGCACATGGCGAGGAAGTTGACTGGGAGAAGGTTAGCTCTTCCCGTGGTCGACCTCTTTCAGAGCTGTGAGGTTTCTTTAAGAAGGCGAAGAAGTACGCGCCAGGCGTCATGTCGATTATGACTCCTTTGGCGGCTTCTTCGACTTCTACTCCAGCTTCTTCGACTCCTGCGACAAGTGCGTCGATGCCCCCGTCAAGTGCTGGTGCTACTTCGCCTGCACCTTCTTTCGCCGCGGAGCCTGCTGCTGTGGTGGCGTAGAATTAGCCTCTCCTTGTAATTTTTCCTCTTTTGGATAGATGTAGCAAACTTTGCCCGTAATTTGCCTGAGATTTTATCAGGAAGTATTGTACTGTTTGTTAATATATCGCCTTTTGTGAAATATTGAACTAAATTGGGTTTCTGAATTGTTTTCTTTTCCCTTCTTTTGGCTTCCAGCCTGCGCGTGTTGGTGGGTCGCAAAATCGTGATCGCGGCTCGCCGCCGGCCAATGTGTTCAACTCCGGTGCTCCTTCGCCTCCTCACTCTTCTTGCCGATGCAGTGAATATATGTTGAGGATTTCGGACCTCAAAGGGCGTTTAACTTTGATGAAGCTTTAGGCAAAAACTGCTTTGGACAAGGCCAGCAAGTCTTGCGGCTTGATGAAATAGATATCCATTCTTGAGGATAAAGTTTCTGGTCTGGTGGCCAAAATCGTACATCTTGAGGAATGTGACTCCTTTCTTGTTGGTATCGTTGAGTTCGTTTGTGAGATGTTGCGATGTAAGGTTTCTTGAAGCCCTGTTGTATCTTTTGCTGTGTTTTTGCAAGCTAATTTTCTTTCGTGCCTCAGGTGCTTGCCTGGACTTTGTTGGTGAAGCTCGTCGAGTTTCCGAACGAATCGTGGCTCTTGAGAAGGCATCACAGGGAACTGATAGTTTGTGGTCGAATCCCCGGCGCCATCGTGCCATTGTACTTCTTCAAGATCGTGCTCAATATATTGGAGAAGCGTAGATGGTTGTCAGGCATCTTTGATGACCATGTATTCTGTTATGCTTCCTCGCAACCCTCCGTCGGGCAGTTTCAGGCAATTGCTCGAGACCTTCAGGACGAGCCAGCGGGTTCATCTTTTGATAAAACTCAGCTTGATCGCTGGTGCTAACTTTGCTCTTGGATGGATGCGAAAGTGGCATCTGAGGCTCAATTATGACTCGATGTCGTAGGACTTGCCTCCAGGGCGTGCGACGCTTGGTGTTCATATGGATGCCACACTGCAGACAGCGAGGAGGATTATTTCAAGGTTACTGCAGGAGGACGCGAGGTTTTTCCATGAGCATCACTACTTGAACCCATTCAACGTGGATGACTCAGATCAGCCAGCAGTGTAGCATGTTGTTGTGTATATTCTTTGTATGTAAGACTCGAAAGTTCCCGTTTTCTGGGTTTTCTTGCCAGAAAATTTCTCGAAGCGTTCCTTGCTTAGTGCGTTTGCCGCGATTTCGTTTGAGGTAATGGAGACACAAAACTCGAATAGGAGGACTTTGTCTTTATATATGCTTATAATGTAAGACACATGGGGTGTCCCAAGAGATCCGGCCAATGACCTGTGTTCTGGATCTAGAGGGCATTGCCCTGGAATAGGTCGTGGCTTTTACAGCCTTATTTTTCTACTCTACTTTTTTGGCGTACTTGTTGCCTATGTTGCCGAGGTCTTTTCTTCTTCTCCTGTAGGTTTCTCTTTGTCTGACGACTGTACCCGCGGGTTTTTCACCTCTGGCTCTGCTGGGTGCCCTTCGAGTTGTTGTGTGGTTCCTATAGTCACGCTTTTTGTCTTGCCTTTGGGTTCTCCGTAGCTTGCCATCATGCCGAAGTTTTGGGCCATCTTGTGAAATTCCTTGTCGCATAGATCCAATAGCTCGAAGCTTCCTTTTACTGTGATAATTCTATTGGGTCCTGGCATTTTGAGTACTAGGTACGTATAGTGAGGTACTGCCATGAATCGCGAAAACGCGGGTCACCCGAGGATCACGTGATATTATGATGGCCAGTCCATGACTTCGAAGTCGAGCTTCTCTCTTCTGTAGTTTTGTCTATTCCCAAAGCAAACGTTGAGTGCTATTCGACCTAGTGGATAGTTAGCGCTCCCTGGAACGATTCCGTGGAAGGAACAGTCAGATGGTTTCAGGAACTCTAATGAAATGTGCATTGCTCGTAGAGTCTTCGTATATATAAGATTTATTCCGCTTCCTGCATCCATAAACACTCTATCAACATCGTATGTCCCAATCTGGGCTTTGAGTACCAGAGGCACATTTCCTGGCCGAGGTACTGTTATGGGGTGATCATCCCTGCTGAATTCTATGGGTTGCTCCGACCAGTGTAGATATTCCGTTGTTGCTGGAGGCGAAGTTACTGCTAGGTTAACTTGTCGAGTTATGCTTTTCTCCTCTTTGTTCGACTTTGGCACTGGTTGTATCATTGCTGTGATGTGCCCTTTAGATGGAACATATCCTCCGTCATTGTCGTGTCCCTGGTTCGGCTGGTCTTGACCTTGAGGAACTCCATTGTTTCCTTGTTGACTTGCAGGCGCGTTCCCTTTGTATCCTTGCCTCTTTGCTTCGGCTTGCTCGTTCAGTGCTGCCTCCTAGAGTTTCAAGAATGTCGTGCAATCTTTCATCATGTGTCTGGATACTCATTTCCCATCAACGAACGCGGAGTGTATGTGGCATGGTCCGTTTAACATATCCTCTGGTGATGGGTTGTACTCTCTGGGTTCTTTTTTCTGAAATTTTTTGCTGCTCCCGTAGTCTTCTTTTCCATAGCTACGGTATCCTGAGCTTCTACGGTCGTTCCCTTGGTAACTATTGTCTTTGTACCCTGTGGCTACTTGGCTGTGGGAGCCGTAGTTATCGTAATTGCGGGATCTCCTCCTTTGGCCTCCATATCTGTTTCCTCTATCATCCTCTGGTGATCGTGTCCATTTGTTGTTGTACGCATCTTCTCCATCTGCGAACCTATTTGCTATATCTATTAAATCTGATACTGTTTTTGTCTTGATTCTGCCCATCTCTTCGACTAGGTCTCCTCGCTGCAACCCGAGTGTGAATGCATCTATTGCTCTTTCATCTGAGACTTCGACTGCTAAATTTTTGATAATGCTCCACCTTTGGATATATGCCCTTAATGTCTCATTGCATTGCTGTACGCAAGCTTTGACTTCTTCTATGGACGCTGGCCGCTTATATGTTGATTTGAAGTTGCTCGTAAATTACTTTGTGAGCTCCTCCCAGCTTCCAATTGTTTCTTTTTTCTAATTTGCTCAACCATGACCTTGCTGCGCCGGTGAGGTGTAACCGCAAACTTTGTATTACTGTTTCTTTGGTTCCTCCCAGTATTTTTACTGCTTGCAGATAATCCGAGAGCCATGACTGTGGCTCCTGAGATCCATCATATTTTTGCTGATAATGGGGTAGTTTGAAACCCTTGGGTACTGGCGTGGTGCGAACCCTATGAGTAAAGCATGACGCCCCCATCTCCTTTTCATCGTCTTCGTAGTCATATGCTTTGTTGGGAGTCCTGGATCTTTGGGTTCCTCTATGCTTCAGACTTTTATGTCGTCTTGGTGATGGTGTTCTAGATCGTCGACTGCCGCTTCCGTACCGTGGACTGTTGTGACGGTGTGGTGATCTTGGTTTATGGGTTCCTTTGTTGCGGTACGCCTCCTCTTCTTTTGCTGATAATTTGTTGCCTACCATCTTCAATCCTTGTAGTGCTGCCCGGTGCATATGTTCCCTTGGGTCTCCTAGATTTGGTCGTGTTGTGTGCAGGTATGCTTGAGCTGCCACCAGTGCTGCTTCAGGTGTCTTTGGTATAATGCTCTCTTGCTCGTCGACCGATAGGAAAGACGAGTCGAGGCTTTTGGAGAGGCTTTGCCTTTCTGAGTACTCGAGGTTTTCAAACCTTGATCCATGTCGATGATGCCTTTTGCTGTTTGTGTACGACGCGTCGCTACGTGCTTTGTGATAAGCTTCGTTTGCCGCAATGGCTGAGTCTCTTCTCTTCTATATTTCAATCCTCTCTTTTGCTAGTTGCTTCGACTGCTGTCTTAAGGCATAGTGATACCCCAAAAGCATATTCTTGTTGGCGTTTGTTGGTATTGGCGTGCCGTGCTCCATGGCTGTTTTGATTATTCTTCACTCGTCGACTCATAGTCGAACTTTCTCCCTCGTTGCCAGGAAATCTGCAGTTTCTCCTTCTGCCAGGTAATTTGCCCCTCTATTTACGTTTGCTGGGTTGAGCACTGGATTGTTGTTTTCATCAAGCTCTTCTGAGTTATCCCCTATAATGGCGAGTACTTAGTACCGATTGTCGAACTTGCTGTTGAAGCTTGAGAAGATTGAACTGTCATCTTTATGAAGCTCGAATCCTGTCTTCCAGGTGTCTGTTGATTTGTCTGAAGTATCGTCATGGCAGATCATGAGGTCTTCGAGCTGCACTTCTAAGTCAAAATTTTCCATGATTTCGTCGCCTTCTGCGATTTTTCTCTCTTCTATTTCTATTTCTGCGATGCTGACCGACGAGTTTACCTCGCTGGAGGAGCCTTCTGATGATTCTGACATTGTTATTGTCTTAGACTCGCTTGCCAATGGATCCGGTTTCGCCGGATCTGAAAGGCGAATCAAACATAAAGATCCGACGCGAAAGTTAGGCTTCCGATCGTCAGGTCCATATCTTGATCTATGCTCTCGAATATTGGCGTGAAGTTTGACTGGTGAGGTTGAAAATCGACGGTCTCGAAAGATATCTGGTTTTCGTTGACTTCTGGATTGCGGTTGGCTAAAGGCAAAAAAGCCGTCGAATTCATGATTCCAACGCCTAGAGTCCCCACGGTCGGCGCCAATTGATGAGGGTTAACTCGACAAATGTCCAATATGAAGGACTTAGGATTGGGGGAGTAGGGCGTCAGATGAACTCGGAGGTAAAATCAGTCAAACAAGGTGTGTATCGAAAGTAAACGTAAGAGCAAACTTGGCTTGCTTTCAATCTGTCCCTTACTGTCCTCTCCTGGCCCCTATATATAGGTGGCCAGGTCTCAAGGATCGGGAGGGGTCCGATACGTATTACAATATCGGTATACGACATGAACTCGTATCTCGATTTAGATTACACTTGGGCCTAGTCTTATCGGGCCTCAGGGATACCCAACTGACGGGCTCTATTATCTATACCCTTGTCAATGAGAGTGTGAGAGTAAATCATAGGTAATCGACGCAGTTGAGAACAGAAATACGAGCTAATCAAGAACACAACTGCACTATAGTAAAGTAATACAAAGATCCAATAATACACATTGAGATATGAGAGTAAACTATAGATAATCAACGTGGTTGAGAACAAAAATGCGAGCTAATCAAGAACACAACTACAAACCATCAAAATAGGATCCATCTAAATATATGTAACACATAGATTCAATAAAAATTCAACAACTTTTATCTTCGGGTAGGCAACCACGGCGGAGGTGGAGAACCATGATGGATGACCGACGAAGTAGCCACTGATGAGGTCATCAGCGGTGCAGAACGGAAGATCTCTAAGAGCTAGCTAGATTTTAGCTCTTGGATCCAATCGACCAAAAAGGTGGAGGTGATTGTCGGGTGGAGTTGTCATACTGTTCATCTAAATATATATACTGTGTGGATAGTAGGGTGATACTTATTGGGCCAATAATGGGCCATAGTCGCAAACGATGATCCATCAGAAAAGCGTGTGCAATACATTGATTCGCTGACGTTTTTCACATATATGCCCGAGTGCGTTGGAAATTTCACACACTGTCCTTTGGACGGAACTCGTGTGTGACAGGACACATCGCTCACATTCAGCTAGCCTAAACTCGTTTCCGATAGATTGTATCGCGCACATTTTTTAAGTTTAAAATTGTTTCTCTCTGTTTATGCTGCTCTGTAGAAATAATTGAAATTATTCTCCGTAACATTGTGCAACTTGAAGAACAGTTCATAATATTACACTCTTACATACTAATATATAGCACATTACAAAAGATTGCACCCTTACATACTAATATATAGCGCATTACAAAAGATGGCGCTCCTACATATATATAAACAACTAGCTATATATTACTAGCTAACTAAAGCTACTCTCAGAACATCATTCCTCCTTGTCCGAGGAGAGGACGACGACGGTGGCGGCGGCGGTGCCTTCACCATTCGTGGAGCTTGTTGCGTCGCCCTTAAAGGCCTTGCGCCTCTCCACAACGGCCTTCACAATCCACGCAACCTCGGCGAATCTTCCGACGGGAAACTGCGGGTAGGCCGGTACATGGCCAGGTCTGCGCGAAGATGACTTTGCACGGATGGCCTGCGCCGCGGCCGCACGAGTTCTTTCTTCCTTGCACGCAGTGGCGAAGGACTCTAGCAGTGCCTCCTGCTCCTCGAGCATCTCATCCTCCTCATCCCCGGCCTTGCGCTCCGCCTCCTCCCACCATTCCAGACATGGAGAATCCTCTGACGTCTCCTTTGCCGTGTCCTCGTCGTCCTCCAAGTTCCTCTCGGAGTCATGGTCCAAGGAGGACCAAACAGAGAAAGAGGGGGAGGAGACTGCTTCCGCCTCTTTTGATGGTGGAAGGGACTGCTCCTCCTCCTCCACCGGAGACACTGGCTACCCGGCGGCGTTGCAGCGACGGGCCTTGCCACACGCAAGTTAGGCGAACGGTCTTCTTGGTACGAGCCATCTAGATGCAGATGCAGTAGTACAGTGGAGCTCTAGCTATAGCAGCGCTGGGATTTAAATGTAGCGGTCGACAGGCCATGCGTCGATGGCATACCAAGCGGCGGCCTCTAGAAAAGTCTCCACACACGCTTAATGATTTCGTACGTGCAGATGGCTCGTGAAATAAAACGATCAAAGAAAAACAAAATGTCGCTGATAACTTCATACGGTTAAGAAAAAAAGAACGTGTGCAATTTGCACACGACTCCTTCTAGCAAACTGTGTGCTTTATGTTAGGCCGTCGATTTTCATTCTATTCCCATATGTGATGTCTTGTGGTGGTGCCCGCCTGGGCTGCAGGCCAACAGTCAAAATATTTTGCTGTAGACGAACGGTCCCTTCGCACAAGAAAGGTCTTTGCCGTGTGTGACAGAGATCTTAATAGGTCCGATCTGTACTAGTGTTAAAGAGAAAAATCCCTTCTCTATCGTCAAAATGTTACAAGAAAAAAAGTTATTTTATAGTAGGATGTATTGTGGCGACGACATGCATGCAGTAGCACATGTGTGGGTGATGAACTAGGTAGGCAGGTCTAGCCGTATAAGGGCATGAGCTATGGAAGCAGTAGTATACACCTGCCTCATGAATCCACATAGATAAAATTATTTGAAGCAGCTACTGAGGGTCACACGCATCCAACGCACACAGTAGTCTTTTTCTTAGCAGGACCATGTCATGGCATCATCTCTCTTCTACCTGCCCCTTCTTTTCCCTCTCAAGCAAAACCATTCTCTCTCTGGACCACGCTCTCTCTCCCTTGAGCAGCGGGATCTCCTGCAAGCTACAACTAGCCTCTGCAAGCTACAACCTTTTTCTGCTCTATCCTCCATGGCAGCTCGCCTCCGAGCTGGACCTGCGGGGCAGCGATCCAAGCTGGAGCGTTGTGCATGCCCTAAGTAGCTTAATTTGGAGAGAAGTAGAAATGAACAAAGGTGTGTACGTAAGTAGTTACATATGCGTCTGTGTTGTGCCCAGGAGGCCGGGATCAGCGGACATGGGTCTACACTAGACTAGAACAACCATTTGAAATGCACACCCCATGTGCAGCCAACCTGTTTTTCCTGCCTCGAATCGCAAGGATAACCTTGTCCTCATCTCATACTAGCACAATACTACAATTGATGTATTGTGTGTTGCGTAAGTAAGCATTGACATGTGTGACTGCTAGCTATCGCTAGCTCATATGCACATAACTTCTGGTATATATAGTACTCTCTCTGATCACTATTATTTGTTTCTAATATAGATATATCTAAACACTAAAATATATTTAGATACATGCATACTAGCAATATATAATAGTGGTTGGAGCAAGTAGTATAGTTTAGAACAATGTGTGTACAATTTAGATTATCGTTTGTTTGATCATGAACAAGAGAAGTATCTAAACACGAACCAAAAGGAACAAAAGAGGGAAAGAGATATTCGAATAGGGATAGCTAGTTGGGGTAGGATGCCCCAGATAGTAAGGACCATTCTGCATGCCGCCCTTGACTTTTGGACTCCGACCTATTTCTTCTTTTGAGCTGAAAGTGATGGGATTTGTGAGTGCTTGTGTGTGCCGGTGATCTGTTTTTTTATGCTCGAGAGATATGATTGTATCCACAGCTGTAAATTACTGTAGCCGTCACTGATGCGGTGAATTGATCTCTCCCCTATACAATGTTCAGAGTTCAGACGCACCTAAAACTGTCTCCTTTTCGGCGCTGACATCTTATCTGCACCGACGAGGGCGGGTGCACCCAAGAACATCCAAACGGACCGGCCTTTGTCCATTTCTATATTCATATCTATTCCTTATTTTCATTATATTTGTTCGTAAAATGAACATTCTAGGAGATAAGTGTCATCAAATAAAAGAAAATAAATATGCAAAAGACATAAATAATGTGTAAATATAAAATTTCATAATTCCGAGAATCATCAATGTACAAAAATGATCACAAAACATAGAAAATTATTCAATACAGAAACACAAAATAGACATGAAAAGATCGATCGATGTTAGAAAAGATCCAGGCCTGTGTTGGTCTAGTTCCACTTGTGCCGACTGACAAGATCCATGCTTGTATCAGTTTGATACTACCTTAAAATTATTCATACAGAGTCTTCGTTTTGGTTCCATGTGGCTTTTGTTGGTTGACAAGATCTAGGCCTCCTCGGTCAACAGTAAATAGTCCTACTTGTTTCTCCTCCGATTTGGTTTTGAGCTTATCGTTGCAACCATTTATATGTCAATCCTTAGCTTCTCCGCCTCAATAGCCATCATGTTTCTAGCCATAGCCACCTTCTTGACTTGTATCCCCATGAAGCGTTCATACTTCTTTTTCTCCCTCAGCGTTCCGTTCTTCCCACTTGACACCTCCTTACCGCTCATCATTTAGGCCAAAGATTCTTTCAACGAGCTTGATGATGCCTCAGACATGGCAGCCTCTATAAAGCACACCCTTCTCTTTGGCCAAACCACACACATCTCCCCTTCTTCATCAACATGGTTTGTTTGAGATCCACTATCATTTGCATGCTTCTTTTCGGATTCCAATCATTCTTTGTTTCTTGGCGCTTGAATAATGCCATGTTTTGCAATCATGAATCCTATCCAACATGAAAAGTTGAGGATATATTTCTTTAACACTTCTTGAAGAGAACCGAGCCATACGAACCTAAACAAAAAGATGGTGCATGCCAATATATAAGATACATTTGAACATAGTTAGGATCTCATCCTGTGTATTTACAACCATACCACTTTGCATCCTAGCAACAAGTTGATAATGAAACCCACTAAATTTGTTGCATTGATACTGGTTAGTAGCCAGCTATGTGAAAGTGATATCTCCTTGTGCTTACTTGAAATTTTGAACGAAAAATACCACTTCAGTTCATGGAATTTCTCTCGATCCTCCTCCAGTGTGTAGTTGATCCTTGCTCTGGATTGCAAATGGGATTCCTTCCATGCACCACACAAAAATTCATTATCCTTTTGCATATATGTCGGCCCTCTTATGTTGGTGGATGGACGTATTGTGTGCGTGGTCTCAACATCGTCGACAGTATGTTCATGTGGTTGATAACTTCCATTGTTGATCTTTTCCATCATGGCCTCATAAAGAAAGTTATATGAAACATTGTGGTTGGTTTTCTCTTAAATTTTGCATTTGGATTGAAAATACGATATTGTTGGGCTAGCCCAATAACCTTCTACCCTTTTATGTGTTTCTCTTTTATTGTCTAGTTCTTTTCTCTTGTTTTCCTTCCATTTTTTTTTTCACTTCTCACCATCGTATTCTTCTATTTTCTAAATATTTTAATATTAATTTCCCCTTTTTAGAAATATGTAAGCATTTTTAGATACACGAACATTTCTTTTGAAACTATTAAATATTTAGTTTCAAATACATGTAGATTTCTTATGAAGTACATGAACATTTTCTCTTTGAAATGCAGTAACATTTGGTTAATAGCAATGAAATTTGTTTTGCAATAGATGGAAAAAATTAACATCTATTAGTATACAAAAATTAGATACAGTAAAAGTAACTTTTTTTAGCAGTTTTCAAGAATAAAATGAACATTTTTTTCCAAAAACTTGTTACATAGTACATAAAAATGATCTTTTTCCCGGAAGACTTGTGTGAACATAAATGTCCGTATGTACACACAGAAATTTGTTGAATTTTTTGTGACATTCTGAAATTATTTTTTATACATTTTCAATAATAGGTCATATGCACCTAGGAGCCAAAATACCACCTCCCTCTACAAAAGGAACTGCTGAGCACCGCCAAACATCCAGTTCAATTAATCTGAGGATATGCGAATAAACTATAGGCTAATAGGTAGGTGCGGGTAGCTCATTTGGAGAGAAGTGTGATTGAGCAAGCTAGCTAGGTGTGTATATGGAAAATGGTTTGTGTACATGGGCACCAGTGCTCTTATCATTTTTGGTTTTTTGAAATTTTTCAAAACCTCACATTTTTTTGTCTTCAAAAATTATGTGATTAAATATGTAGATAGATTTAGACACGAGGAGTGTACACAAAAAAGTCCCGTTAAAAAATACTTTATATTTTAGGAAATACAAAAAGACAAATTTTCTAAAAGTAAACTGATAAAATGATGTACTTGTGTACTACTATTTACAGTGAGAAATTTGTCTTTTTTGTATTTCACAAAATATAAGGTATTTTTTAACGCAACTTTTTTGATTACACTCCTCATATGCATATCTATTTACATATTTAATGTTATAATTTTAAAATACATAAAAATATGAGGTTTTAAAATTTTCAAAAAACTAAAAGTGAAGAGAGCACTGGTGCCCATGTGCACAAAATCTCTTTCCGCGGTGTGTATATGACTATATGTAGTTACACATATGCGTCTGGTTTGTGCCCGGGATCAGCGGACAAGGGTCTAGACTACGCCAGTCGCTGGAACAATCGTTTGCAACGCGCATGTGCAGCCAACCTGTTTTGCTGCCTCGAATCTGAAGGATAACCTTGTCCTCGTCCAATGCGAGCACTACTTTTTTTTTTGCGGGAAAGAGAGATTTCATATAACATGAGGACCAATGTTTACAGCATCTGCCTTTACAATATCAGCTACAGCTGGAGGGACATCACCCATCCAGGAGATAGCTTGGCCAGAAAGTCTAGCTACAGCAGCCAGAGTATGGGCAGCTTTGTTACTCTCTCTCCCAATTTTCGCTATTACAAAACGATTACACAAATTCTGGAGCTTTTTAATCTCCTCATAGATGCTCCACATCCTAGAAAGTCCCTGATTATTCCGCTTGATTGCTTCGACAACAGTCGAGTTATCAGACTCCAAAACAATAGAGGAATTTTGGATGTCCTGGATACTCTGAAGACCAAGAAGGCATGCCTTTGCTTCAGCTTCAGGCACGTCCTGGCAGATGACTTCAGGAACAATATGAGCCCAGAGTACTTCACTCGCTTGATTACGTGCAATACAGGCAATAGCACATGTACTCTTATTTATTTCAACAGACGCATCAACGTTAATTTTTATCCATCCCTCACTTGGAGCTTTCCACTTCCTAGATTGTGCAGTTTTCAGTTTGTTTGTAGCTGGTTCCATTTTTGCATCAGTCATACTCACGTTACACATAATGGCCTCTTTTCCTTTCCTGCTAGTGCTTTTCCTGCAACATATATTCAGTTCGTGCAGATAGCGATTAAGAAAATTAGCCGATCCACTTACACTGCATTCACCTTTTTCGTGGACAGCGTCGTTTCGTAGGTGCCAACAGCGCCATAGCATCATCAAAACCAGGCCCCTTCTTTCCTTGTTGATGCTAGCTAGCAAGATGAGCAGCCAATCTGGTCCCGAATACTTGAATAGCGATTCAGCTGGCATGTCCCATGACTTTCTCATCTCTAGCCTGACAATGCGAGCACTACTGTTGATATGTGTATATATGTGTGTTGCGTGCGTAGGCATTGACATGTGTGGCTGCTGCCTCCCAGGCCCAGCTCACACTCTGCTCGTCTTTACGCAACGAAATCGAGCGTGTAGGTATGTTAGTCTAGGATAATTTATAGAAGATTCTCACTATGCGTAGGTCCGAAGGACGAAATGAAATGGCGAGAAATGTTATTGATCTGGTTTGTAAGAGCAAATTGTAATCTGATCATTTGCTATCTGGTAACGAAGGAAGAGGTTTTTTTTTTTTAAAACACGGGAAGGGTCTCGAAGGACCCTGAACTTGCTCTAGGTCTTGTCTTGTATCTAATGTAATTATGTAATGATCTCTGATATTTTTTGAAGGTAGACTTCTCTTCCCTGTGTTTTTTTCTTCCAAGCTAGCAATTGTTGTGGAAGGATGGCTAGATCTTCTTATATGTTTAGTTCTTGTGGATTGAGTTTGTCTACATGTACGATGATATATGGGAAATTACATACAAAAATAAAGTCAACACAAACATTAGACTATAATAGATTTATGGTAAAAAGAGAGAGAAGATGCCCATGCTCACGACTAATCAATACAAGTAATATTGGCACAAACATCATATACATACGAATTCATAGTAGATATTACATCAAATTGATAATGCTTGAATATACACACAAACGTAAAGATCAAGCACACACAAACACATCTGACAACAAGGTTTATTTGTTGATAAAATTAACTCACAATGACACACAACTTTCACACTTATTTAGGGTAAACATACGTATTCATACATGTATTCAGTGATAACCACGTGAATAGATAGAGGATCATTTATGGATACCTCAGTTTGATCCCAGTATTTGCTTGAATGGCACTCAAGTTGACGAAGTGTCCCTTAAGAACCACCTCTTCCAGACAGTGAAGGTGGTGGACTCCAGAAACTATACCCGGCTGGTTGGTAGTCATGTTGCACCAAAAAATCTTCTTGAGCTTAGGGGTTGCGCCCTCTTCCTCAAACTCTAGAGTGATGACGGTGTCACCCTCAATACTGAGGAACCTTAGGTCTTGGAACATGTACTTGTTGAAGCTGAGCTTGTATTCGCTGTATGATTTGGGACCAAGCCGAAGGAAGCGTAAATGTTGTAGATTCTTTCCAAGTTCCTGCAGATATTCTTTGGACATCAAGGTGTCACACAATGTAATATCAGAGAGGTCTTGGAGCTGAAGGATCCATCGAGGTAGGCCGATATTCCCTAGGCCACGGATATCCAGGCTATTCAGTAGCTTGGGTGCATTGTGTTGTTGTGTCATCTCCATCGTCTTCACTGGATGGTCGCCACTGGTAGGTAGCGGAGTGATCCACACTGAAAGAGAGCGTAAGCATTCGCTTAGCTTGGTTATTGCTTGGAGAAGATTGTTCATGTTCTCTTGAGCCTCACTGCCACCGAGAACCACGCCCAACTTCCTAAGCTTCAGGCGGCTAACACCTTCCAATTCCTGCTTGGCGGCAGGGTGGTCGTTCTGAACCTGGACTCGAGACAATATCTCCATGTATATCATACCCCCGATGTTGCGAGGAATCCCTGTGTAGAGAGTCGCCGTCCAGGTGGTGAGCAGGTGCTTCAGCTTGGGGAGGTAGATGGACTCCGTATCCCTCTGGCGTAACCCAGTTTGACGGATGTCTAGGGTCTCCAGCAGTCTGAGGTTGTTGATCTTCTTGGGCAGCCAGGAGACACCTGTGTTCCGTAGGCTCAGATACTTGAGCCACTGTAATTCACAAATGCTCTTAAGGTGGCTCTTATCTAGACCCCTGCAGCCCCCAAGGTCAAGCACATTTAGCCGGTACGTTTCGGGTAGAGATTTGAGGAACTTTACCATGTTGTCCATGGGATCCGCAGGAAGCCGTGTCTGGCGTGGAAACCCACACATGCTCAGCAGGCTGTCCTCCTCCCGTGGGCGTGGATCCCTTTTTATTTGCTGCTTCACAAAGCCTCGTATATGAACCTGGTTGTGAAGATGAGTTGGCAGGCCACTTACAAAGTTCTCACTTGTGGACATTTTGTAGACGAATGCCCAGACTGTCTTGTGAATTTCACAGGTCTTGACCTTGCCGATAGCAGTGCCTTTGTCGTGAGGAAGAATGAACCCTCGAAAGAGGAGCTCCCTGAAGCAGAGTTCCGCAGCTTCCTCGAGGGAGTGATCAGCTTTTCTCTCCACAAGGCCTTCGGCGAGCCATCGCCTGACCAAGCTCGTCCTGCTGATTGCAGTTTCTTCGCGGAAGGCATAGAGATACTGCAAGCAGCTCTTCTGACTCGTGGACAAGTTGCTATAGCAGAAGATCATGAGTTGATTGGGTAGATTTGTGCAATCAGACCCCTTAACTATTCTCACAAGATTTTCCTTGGTCTGGGCCGTGTGGCCGTCATGACTATGAGCATGAAGAGCACGAAGGACGATCTCCATGCAAATCACCTCTGGCTCTTCCTTGGTCTGGCGGTCCTCTTGAGCACCAAGGCGAATAAACCTAAGTGCGCCTGTGATAATGCCGTCACGTTGCTCTCCCTGCAAGCATTTGTAGAGGGCAGCACGTACCGTGGTAGCTGCCGATCGAAGATCTTTGCTAGCAAGGAGGCCGATGGCCTCGTCAAAAGTTGGCTTCTGCTTCTCCTTGCCACGTGCCAACGCACTTTCGAAGGCATCTCGGGCCTCGTCGATCATGTCCCGCCTGGCTTGGTTGTCGGCCAGCCTCCGCCGGGCCGTGCTTGCGTGAGGGATGCTGATGTCGTAGCGCTGCCGCCTCTCGCCGACATCGTTGACACGGACCTTGAGCTCGCGGATCTTCTTGGCAAGGCGGTCGCGCGCCGGGAGGCTGCCGAGGAGATGGAGGAGGTAGCGGATGCGGGAGAGGAGGCACTTGTCGGAGGGGGCGGCGAAGTCGCGGTTGTAGAGCTCGATGCAGTCCTGGGCGATGTAGGCGATGTCGCGGACCTGCTTCATCCACGCGCGGACCTGGTCATCGTGCGTGCCGTCGGACTTGGTGAGGTGGAGGAGGAAGCCGTTCATGCTCTCCATCTCGTCCTTGATGAACTGCATGTCCTCCTTGGCGTGCTTGAGCAGCTTCCACTCGTCGGCGACCGCCGTTGCCAGGAGGCCAACCAGGGTGTCAACGGCGGCTTGGGTCAGGTCAGCCATCTCGCTCTTTCTCTCTTGATCTTCTGTTTTTCAAATGGTGGTGTATTGCATGGATATGAATTCTCAACCTAGCTAGAACGCAAATATATAGTACTACTCTATGTTCTAGCCAGCTCACTAATCTTGGCATAACTTGGATAGACGACCATCTTGTTGTCACGGTGCTTAACTGGCCATGCATGCACACGCAAAATATGTATACTTTATCCATGTGCTGGCTAGCCAGCTCCACCAAGTTATGCTTCTGTTTCCGGCTGGCCAAAGCATCTCATACTAGTTCGCTGATGCATGCAAGTCATATACTAATATACATGCTCGATGCAAACAAGATTCGCCACAGCTGCAATAATGGAATAGAATTCTTGCTTGGCTCGCTTTCTTTACACATTGACATCTCTTTATTAGCAGTCCGTAGGATGTTAATTAGTCACGTAAGATCGTACTTCTAACTACTCTGTCCTAGGTTAAAAAGGTATCTCATCTAACAAACTTTATAGGATGGAGTAGCGTTACCATATATGACGCTTAAATTTATAAAATATGGAAGTGTATTGTACTTCCTCCATCTCGGTTTTAAGGGCATAATTTGCAAATATTTTGGTCATAGGTGATCTATGATTGGTGGTGAGATTTGACTCTTTGTTCTTATTTAAAGACCTATTAATTAATAAGAAAGTGTATGCATTGGTTGTTTGGCCTTAGAAATGCAAAAACTGCTCATGCAAAGCTGCTAATTAAACATCTTAAATGCTAATATGCCTAGAAGGTGGGGGTATTTTAGAATTGCATAATTTGCAAATTATGCCCTTAAAATCGGGATGGAGGGAGTAAGTCAAATCCGGTGACATTAATTTTGTGTCATGAACGCATTTACTTTTTCCTATCATAATTTTGACTTAAAAATAACTAAACTTACACTTATTTGCAAACGGCAAATGGACGTAGTCGGTCCATGCGTGCCCTTTTGTTTTCCTTTGGCTTTTCTTTCTATGCTCATTTCCTTCACTAAAAACTTGCAAGATTAACAGTGCCCATGCCCATACCTAGGTTAATGTGTTATCATATACTCCCTCCGATTGAAAATAAGTGTCAACAATTTTATATTAGCTTAGTACAAAGTTTATACTAAGAACCTGACAGTTATTTCTAATCGGAGGGAGTAATATTTTTTATCCTTAAGTTTCCGTAATGTGCCGCTAACTTTGGCCCCCAATGATGCATAAGTTTTTGACTTCTTCTTGTGGATTGCGATGGGATCGATATTTTTTGATGCGAGAAGTGAAAATTTGCTGCAGTCAAGACTTTGGTCGGACGGTTTTCACACCTTTGCTGGAAAAATGTTGCGACAATGTTGCGCTAGTACAGATATTAATACGTGGGTGGAGAGTATGTTGTGATGGATGGAAGGCCTAAATTTAGTCTTTTCTATTGGACGGCCGATTCTTTCCCCATATTGGTCGCCCGACAGCTAGTGTTTGCATTGTATTACCGCACCACATATCTACCACATAAGCATGTCTACAAGCCCTCACAGATCCTACGTTGAGTTCATAGGGTTTGAGTTTGCTTATACAACTACCCTGAAAAGGAGGGTATGTTATCTTTTAACATGAAGTGTTGGTTGGTATGTGTGTCGGTGGATCTTCTTTGCTTCGAAGTGTACCTTTTTTCTCTCTCGAAATAGAGGCTTAGTCCTAGCCTCTGCATTAAAAAGATACACATGGCTATTTTATTAAGCAATAGTTTGAGATAGCAAAGTTACAGCTTATGGATCACAACAAAATCATGAATTTCTTAACCCAACACTTGCGAACTCGATCGTCTAAGATGCTGAGTCACTCGGCAACAGTTTGCTCGGCAAGTACATGCTTACAGAGCGTGTTTCTTTGCACTCGGCAAACATATATTTGCCAAATGTTTGGCCCCACCTCAGCGTTGGTTGACACTTGACACAAAAGCGAGAATACAACACGTTGACAGATGAGAACTGTGTGTTTGCCGAGTACAGTGTCCTCTTAATTATCTTGTACTCCACAGTATTCAGAATGACTGGCGGAAATGTTGTACTCCCTCCGATCGGAAATAACTGTTGGCCCGACAGTTATTTCCGATCGGAGGGAGTAGGTTTTTTGAGAAAGGAAACGTCCTAAGAGAAATACATAGGAGCTTCCGAGTGTTACACACCCTTATACTTGGAAAAATAAAAAATTAATTTAAAAAATGTTTAAAAAATTAAACTTTTTTTGAAACCAAAGATGAATACCGGTATTGTACTTATAAAAATATTTCCCTAAGAAATTACTTTACTTTATCCTGGGTAAAAAAACAAACTCGAAATGCCCCATGATCAAATACTATTCACTTTATATTCTTCATAATTTTGTTTCTTTCCTAGGTTACAATAAAAAAGTAATTTGTCAGGGAAATATAATATACAAGTACAATCATCTTTGATTTCAAAAAAGTCTGATTCTTTTTAACCTTTTTATTTTTTTTATTTTTATTTCAAATATAGGGTGTGTAGCACCCGAGAGCAAAAAAATCTGCTTTAAACGTCCTAGTTGAAAGTAGAAAGAGACAAAAAAAAACAATTTCATTATTTTTTTGCCGACTTGTTGCGGCCCAGCGGGGTCCGGGCTGCAAAGCACACCGTGATGGTCTCGACCTCATGGGCCCATCCTAGCTGAACCCCAATTCCGACCGGTGTCGAAACAACGAGAGGCCTCCGCCTTTATATACAACGGCGGAGCCTCTTCCTATTCCAAATCCCCATCGCAGATTACAGTTCCGGCGAGGCGATCCACGGCTGATCGATCCTAGCTAGCGAAGCGCCCCCGATCTGATCACCTCCACGGATGTCAGGCGAAGAAGGTGCACCGGAGCAGTGCACGGCCGCGCAGGAGGCGGCGACCTGCGACTGCGAGGAGAGCTCCCCTGAACAGACTGAGCAGAAGCCGGCCGCCGACGGGGAGCGGTGCGCTGTTGAGCCTCATGCTAAGGAGGCCGAGTACCCGGATGAAAACGAGGATGCATACGACTACGAGGATGAGTACGACTATGAGGATGATTACGACTACGACTCTGAGTACGACTACGAGCCGCTGTTCGCGGAGCACCGGCCCAAGGTCAGGGAGGTGCTGCTGAGCTTCCCGGAGGCAGCGAACCTGGATCCTCACGAGCTCGACGCCGCCGTGGAGAGGGTCCTGGAGCAGGCCAAGCCCGAGCACGCCGACACAGCCGCCCCAGGCAAGATCCGGCTGCTGAGTGAAGACATCGAGATTGCAGTGAACGCGTTGAGGGTGCCGCCACCTGAAATCCTCCTTAACCTGGCTCCCAAGGACATAATACCGCCGTACGAGGAGGCTGACGACGACGAGTTCGAGCAGTTCCGGGCCAAGGTCCGCAGGGAGCTCATCGAGAAGGGGTACGTCGAGGTCGACGAGGACTACTATGAGAAGCGGGACGAACTGGACGAACGGATGACCAAGAAGCTCCAGGAAGAGTGGGACCGGACCATGGACTTCAGTCGGTTCCTCGTCGCCAACAGTGAGGACGGGATCTGCTATTACTCCGAAGAACGTGGGGGCTACATATGATGCGCTTCAGCACAGTCTTGGCCAACGCCATATCTATCTTCGTCTATGTTATTTACCTAGTTTATTATCGTGCCCATCTATCTATGTTATTATTTGCGTTGTGAATTGTGATGCATCCTATGCCGAACGCTCTGTTAATAAAAATCAGTTATGATCATTGTACAATTCTGCTTGTTTTTATATGTGTTATGATTACAATGTGCCTCTGTGTTGGGTCAAGGTTACTTCTAGTATCTCAAATCGAGTTGGACATGGTTTCTTTGTTAGTTCACTGTCCAGGCTTACTGGAGTATCTCATGCCTAATTATACAGACTACAACTACTACAAGCATGGTGCCCATGGACCAAAAAATAATATATACAGATTACAAGGCATAGTTATTGGTCAGATTCTAAGTCACATATAGTTATAGTGCCTAATCTAAGGCAAGGGGATAAGTGCTTGCATAGTTAGGTTGAGATAAACTCTATATTCCTTTGTTCACTCCATCCATTATTGTGGAATTAGTCACTTTCCTTCCTTGCCGGTAGGTTGCACCGCTCACAATACAAGATGATTAGCTCATCGAATAGCACTTTTGAAGTTTCAAGTTCTATTGATGTGAGAAACCTGGCCGTGTTGGGTGACACCACACGTGCATATATACATCACGTCAACGTGATGCATGCATGCATGCATTTCACGCTACTAGCTAGCTAGCACACTACCCGAACATGCTCCAATTGATGCAAGAACAGAACACAAAGAAGCTGATTGTGCCACACCATGGAGCATGGCGCTGCAGGCCAACGTGCCGCGCCATGCGAAATGGCGCCGCACGACTCGATGCGGGACTCGCTCGTCTAACATGGCAGTTGTGCCACACCACAACAAAAGGCGCCGCAGATACTTATGCCGCGCCGTGCTCGATGGCGCTGTAAAAAAGGATTACTCCAGTAAAATAGTTTTGCTGAAGGTTTATTTTTAAAATTTGGGTTTTTTTGTCCAAATTGCCGAGGGGAGGGGGTGACTAAGCTAAAAGAAATAGGGAAGATCAATCCAAGCTTGCTGTACTTTCTATGCTCCTTTCCTCCGGTATGCATTTGCAAGGTTAACTACGCCTATGTGCGCACCTGGTTCATGTGTTATCATATAATGGTGTGCCAAAAACTTTTGCCACCAATGATGCATTTTTTGAATTTTTCTTGTAGATTGTGATGGGATCGGCATGTTTTGCTGCCAGAAGTGAAGATTTGCTGCATACCCACTTTTTTTTTAGTGTAGTGGAGACTTTGGTTGGACGGTTTTCACACCCTTGCCAGAAAAATGTTGTGACGATGTTGCGGTAGTACAAATATTAATAATAAGGTAAGGGGTAGATGGACAACTTAGATTTAGACTTTTGTGTTGGGCGACCGATACTTTCTCTAGGCCGGTCGCCCGATGGATAGTGTTCGCCATATATTATCGCCCCACATATCTACCACCTAAGCATGTATACAAGTCCTCACAGATCCTATGTTGAGCTTCTAGGGTTTGAGTTTGCTTACACAACTGCCCTGAAAAGAAGGGTAGGCTAGAGAGCGGCCATTTGGAGCTCGGGCTCCATGGAGGCTAAATTTCAATCCTTTGAAATTTTGGTTTTAAATGTCTCAAATAATTTTGAGAAAATACCATGACGTAGAAAATATTGTATTCTATAAGTGTGCAAATTTTTATACAGAAATATGTTGTACTTTGGGCCTCAGCAAAAATAACAAATCTATGGAGGAGGGAAAACCAATCTAGGGTGAAGGCGACGCTTGGAGGCAGCGGATAGGTCAAAGAGGCAGCTAGAGGAGAAAAACAAACACGTTGTATTTTTTCAGAAAGGAAACACCCTAATTGAAACTAGAAAGAGTAAAAATAATAATTCCGTTGCCGACTGGTTCCGGCCCAACAGGGTCCGGGCTGCAATGAGACCGTGACGGTCTCGACCTCATGGGTGATTTTGTTTGCGGTCACCGAGTTCCTTGGCACAGGCTCACAGGTACCTTTGTTACTTGTAATAGACGGCATTTCAAAAGTTTGGTACATAATTCCTCAGAGGGCCCTGATACGTCTCAAACGTATCTATAATTTTTGATGATTCATGCTTGTTTTTACACCATTTGCCTATTGTTTCGTTACACTTCGTGGCACTTTTATGCATTTTCTGGAACTAACCTATTAACGAGTCGTCACAGTGCCAGTTCCCTGTTTTCTGCTATTTTTGTGTTTCAGAAGTGATACACAGGAAATATTCTCGGAATTGGACGAAACAAGTTCCTGAAGTCTTATTTTACCCGGAAGCTTCCAGAGATCCGAAGGAGAGTAGGAGGGGAGCCACCAGGGCCCCACACACATAGGTGGCACGGCCAGCCCCTGGCCCGCGCCACCATGGTGTGAGGGCACTTGGGCCCTCCTCTGACATCGCCCCTTCGACTATAAAGACCCCTGATGGAAAAAACCTAAGTACCCGATCAGATTTCCAGAACACATCACGATCCGCCGCCGCCGTCGACCCGAAGATCGGGAGGGTCTAGAAGCTCTTCCCGGCACCCTGCCGGAGAGGGGAATCGCCACCGGAGGTCTTCTTCATCGCCATGCTTGCCTCCGGAGCGATGAGTGAGTAGTCTACCTTGGACTATGGGTCCATAGCAGTAGCTAGATAGTTGTCTTCTACACCTTGTGCTTCATGTTTAGATCTCATGAGCTGCCCTACATGATTGAGATCACCATTATATAATTCTACATGTTTGGTTTGTTGGGATCCGATGAATATTGGTGTTTATGATTAAGTTGTTGTACTGAATATTATCTTTTGTTATCTCTATGTTGTTTATGATCTTGCACGCTCTCCGTTGTTAGTAGCTATCTTGGCCGAGTAGTTGCTAGTGACTCCAAGAGGGGGTATTTATGCTCGATAGTGGGTTCATGTCTCTGCTTAACTTGGGGGAGTGACAGAAACCTCTAAGGTTGTAGATATGCTATTGCTACTAGGGAGAAAACAACATTCATATGCTCAAGGGCATATGCTTTGTTTACATTACACACTTTGCTTAATGCAATTATCTGTTGTTCGCAACTTAATACTTTTGGGGTGTTCGGATTGATATCCCCGGGAGTGGATTATTAGTCATAGATGCAGTTGGATGGCGGTCTATGTATTTTGTTGTAATGCCCAGAGTAAATCTCATAGTGATCTTCTTGACATATCACGTTTATCTTTATTCTATCGATTGCCCAACTGTAATTTGTTTACCCAGCGTGTGTTATTTATCTATGGAGAGACACCACTAGTGAACTGTGGACCCCGGTCCTATTTCCATCATATTGCCATCACCTGTTTACTTTACTCGCACTGTTTACTTTTCTTGCATACTTTACTGTTTTCCACTCGATACACTCATAACCTTTGTTTCAAGCAAACCGGTGAGATTGACAACCTCATCGTAAGTTGGGAGCAAAGTACTTATTTGTGTGTGTGCAGGTTTCACGTTGCAGCTAGCAAGCAAAGCTTGGACGAGGCGCCATATATAAATTGTCCGCAGCTGTCGCAAACTAGCAAGCATCACCTTCAGTCGTTTGTCTCTCCTCTCTAAGAACGATAAACCTTGGTTTCTTAACTGAGGGAAAACTAGCTGCTATACTCATCACACCTTCCTCTTGGGGTTCCCAACGGGCTGGTCATTCACCACGCATCAAGCTAATTTTCTGGCGCCGTTGCCGGGGACTTGAGGAATAAGAAGCTCCTATATCAATTACATTCTCCCACGTCAACTACACGCTAGCAGCTAATTTTCTGGCGCCGTTGCCGGGGAGGAAGTAGAAGACTTCTGCGAGGGGAGTTTTCGCACGCACATCCTTTACTTTGTTTTATTGCTTTGCTTTACTTTATTTATTTTACCTGCATCGTTGTTTTTTATCAAAAATCCAAAAAAAATAGAATCCTTGGTAGTTGTTATTTTTTTACTTTTAGTTCATTATGATGTTCCCTAAGTTCATTATGGAGGACCTCTCAGTAGGTAGTGGTTCGATTATTGGAAAAAGTAACATTGAGGAGTTCTTTAATCATATTAGTATGCATGAGAAAGTTGAGGAAAAGTCTTTGGTTGAGCTAGCTCCTAGTATTGAAGTTGCTTCTGCTTATTTAATTCATATGTTGGAAACTAGGTTTGCTAGTCTTAATCCTTTTACGCAATACATGTTCCTTAAGCTTCATGAAATTGAGGATCCCGAAAAGAAAGCTTTTATCTTAGAAACTTTGCGCCTAGAATTTAAAGATGTCGTTATTGAAGCTAGGAAAGTTCTTAAACATTTTAATAAACTCGGTTCACCTATAAAGGTTATTAGTACCAATGATGAAGGAGCCAAAATACCTATACCTAGCAAACTCTTTGGATTGTGTGAAGCTTTCGAAAATAATTTTGACTGGATCTATCCTGAAAATCTTTTTGATGAAAGTCTTCTTCTGAAAAAACTTGATTCACAATTTTCTGCGCCTAGCTCAAAGGCGTTAAAGAAAAGCACTCTTGGGAGATAACCCAATGTTTTCTTTTCAGTACTTTTTCTTTTATTTGAGTCTTGGAAGTCATTACTACTGTAATGACCGCTCTTTATCCTTTTTATTTTGTTTTTGTGCCAAGAGAAGCCTCTAATTTGAGCGAGGTAAAGATTTGGGGATGTTGCTGTCCTGAAACTATTTTTGGTGCTGCACCGTAAAAATTCGTATAAATTCTCTGTATATCTTTTGGACCTGCGATTTCTTGTGCATATGCCCCAGGTTATATCCAAACTTTCGTTAGATGAACACTTTTTGATTTGAGCAACAGAAAATCCTTTGAAAATTCGGCCTTTGTCAGCTGTTCTGTTTTGATAGATTTCTGCCAATATTTATTTTTGCCACTTTATCACTTTCTTTGCGAGTTCTTTTGATCATGGAACTCTTGTGGAAGTTGCTACAGTAGTATTTACTTTATATGTGGTGGTTTTGGGTTGAAACCTGAAGCAAAAAGAGGTTGATTATATGTTATGCCTACACTAATGTTGCTAATAGATTTGTGTTTAGTTTTGTATGAAGGAAGTTTTCAAGTGTAGGGATTGGAGAATGATGAGATGAGTTAAAGAATGGACAAAAGCTCAAGCTTGGGGATGCCCATGCATCACCCCAAGAAATATCCAAGAAGTACAAGCGTCAAAGCTTGGGGATGCCCCCGAGGCACCCCTTCTTCATCGACAAAAATCAGGTCACCTCTCAAGACACTATATTTTTATTGCTTCATGCACTATGTGTTTTTCTTGGAGCGTCAGTTGTTTTAGTTTTCTTAGTTTGTTAGTTTGTTTTGTTTTCTGCAATAAATGGTTGGACCCCAACAAATTTCCTTTGGAGGAGATGTACTCGTTTTTATTTGCAAAGAACGCTCTCGTTTTCACTCTTATTAAAAATCGAGCGTTCTTCTTTTTCTGCTACTGCTTTTGGTTTTCATTTTTGCCTTGATTTGTGTTCAGACCTTGTCATATCTTTTCATAAAGGTGTATTTTTGCCTCTGATCTTTATTGGTTTTCATCAAAAGAGGTGTCTTTAAAAATTTCAAATGGTGTTGGAAAAGAGAAAAAGCTTTATGCAAAATAGTGGTACAAGAAGGAGCTTGTGTAGACTGCGGCTTAGGCTTTTTTATGTCATGCTTGATGTCTTTTTGATAGTATGCTTAGTGGTTTTGTTGTAGCATGACTTGTCTCAAATAACTGAGATTGCTTAATGAGCCTTTGAAAAAATCATGCGTTGTTTTTATTGTATGGAAGCATTATTTTGGTTTTCTCCTTAATGATTTATTTGGGTTGACTTGGCGCATGCTCACACATGTTAGACTCTTACATAGTCGCCAATAGCCTTCATGATCATTTAGTTTTTGACTTTTGATGCCATCTTATGCTTCTTTTAATATCGCTTTGTCGCTTTGCATGATTATGGTCATTATTGCTCTCTTAGTTGGTCGCTCCCAGTCTTTTGCTAGCCCTCGCCTTGTACTTAGTATGAGCTCTACTCGTGCATCCAACTCCTAAAAGCCAAAGTTTTCCAAAGTGTCCACCATACATACCTACTGGCAATTTGCTATTCCAAGTAAATTTGACTTGCTTTTATTTTATCTTCAAATTAAACTCTTACCAGTGTTATGCGAAATTCGGTCAGTAAAGCTCTCACGAACCGGAAGGCACACTTTACTTTTTCCTGTTCTAAAAATTTGATATTGTGGTCTCTTATGTTGAGTTGTTATGCTTGCAAGTTGTAAGTTGGATTCTAGCCCAGCCATGCAGTCATGGGCAAGCTTTCAACATTGCACTTCTTATTTGAGTTGATATCGTGATCTTTTGTTTATGGATGCCCGCGGTGTGAAATGAATTGGGAATCTTGTGGGGTTCATGGAGTTTTTATATGTGTTAGGAAAACGCTGGGCCGCCAATCTAAGCCATGCATAATTCATGGTGGAAATTTGCAGCATACCCATGGTGAACATACGACGACACATCTCACAATAAAAAGCTAAACAAATGGCAAATAAAAGAGATGTCGAGGTGTTCATTGTCTGCTTGTCCTGTCATTTTGGTGTGGGCTTGTTCCATGTCATCGGGCACGGAGGTACCCCATTGGTGGTTCTCAATGATATGCATATATTTACAATGATAAGAGCCTTGCTTGGGACTCTAAGTAAAGTAGCATGAGGTTTGGATACTCGTATTCACGGGACACGAGGTTTTCAACTTATGATTTGTCAAGAATATGCATCATAATTGTTCTCGCATTAATTTTAACCATTCAAGATGCTTATGATGGGGGCAATAAGAGCTCAAAGCCAGTAAGTACCATAATTTTTGAAGGTTATAAAACTTGCAATCACTGCTTCCCTCTGCGAAGGGCCTTTCTTCTACTTTTATGTTGAGTCACCACCTTCTTCCTTTATGCACCATTAAGAGAGCATAGTTGTCATTCTTAGTATAATGTGCATTGTCCCAAAGTTTTCATTGATTGATTCATGATGTTGGTTTCACTTGTTCTTAAATTATTTGTATCTAGTCGCCCTCTTAAACTTGAAGGTGTCCTATGCATTTATGTTTTGCTCTCTTTGAAGGACAAGCTGAAAACCATTTGTATGTTTTTCCTTATGATTTGAACACACGTTTGACTTTCATTGTTTCATTTTCATGATCTTTTGTTTGTGTTCATTTGCATGTTTACAACATGGATGCTAAGTTTCTTATTGTCAAGATTATATCTTCATGCCCATGTTTTAAGTTCTTATGATCCCAGCTCACAAATGCTTACATATGTGATCAAGATTGTGTAGGTGCATGTCACCTCAAAAATTATTGTTTTGTTATCACTTACCTACTCGAGGATGAGCAGGAGTTAAGCTTGGGGATGCTTGATACGTCTCAAACGTATCTATAATTTTTTATGCTCCATGCTTGTTTTTACACCATTTGCCTATTGTTTTGTTACACTTCGTGGCACTTTTATGCATTTTCCGGAACTAACCTATTAACGAGTCGCCACAGTGCCAGTTCCCTGTTTTCTGCTATTTTTGTGTTTCAGAAGTGATACACATGAATATTCTCAAAATTGGACGAAACAAGTTTCTGAAGTCTTATTTTACCTAGAAGCTTCCAGAGATCCGAAGGAGAGTAGGAGGGGAGCCACCAGGGCCCCACACACATAGGTGGCGCGGCCAGCCCCTGGCCCATGCCACCATGGTGTGAGGGCACTTGGGCCCCCCTCTGACATCGCCCCTTCGCCTATAAAGATCCCCCGATAGAAAAAACCTAAGTATCCGATCAGATTTCCAGAACACATCGTGATCCGCCACCGCCGTCGACCCGAAGATCGGGAGGGTCCAGAAGCTCTTCCCGGCACCCTGCCGGAGAGGGGAATCGTCACCGGAGGTCTTCTTCATCGCCATGCTTGCCTCCGGAGCGATGAGTGAGTAGTCTACCTTGGACTATGGGTCCATGGCAGTAGCTAGATGGTTGTCTTCTCCACCTTGTGCTTCATGTTTAGATCTCATGAGCTGCCCTACATGATTGAGATCACCGTTATGTAATTCTACATGTTTGGTTTGTTGGGATCCGATGAATATTGGTGTTTATGATTAAGTTGTTGTACTTAATATTATCTTTTGTTATCTCTATGTTGTTTATGATCTTGCATGCTCTCCGTTGTTAGTAGCTATCTTGGCCGAGTAGTTGCTAGTGACTCCAAGAGGGGGTATTTATGCTCGATAGCGGGTTCATGTCTCTGCTTAACCTGGGAGAGTGACAGAAACCTCTAAGGTTGTAGATGTGCTGTTGCTACTAGGGAGAAAATAACATTCATATGCTCAAGGGCATATGCTTTGTTTACATTACACACTTTGCTTAATGCAATTATCTGTTGTTCGCAACTTAATACTTTTGGGGTGTTCGGATTGATATCCCCGGGAGTGGATTATTAGTCATAGATGCAGTTGGATGGCGGTCTATGTATTTTGTTGTAATGCCCAGAGTAAATCTCATAGTGATCTTCTTGACATATCACGTTTATCTTTATTCTATCAATTGCCCAACTGTAATTTGTTTACCCAGCATGTGTTATTTATCTATGGAGAGACACCACTAGTGAACTATGGACCCCGGTCCTATTTCCATCATATTGCCATCACCTGTTTACTTTACTCACACTATTTACTTTTCTTGCATACTTTACTGTTTTCCACTCGATACACTCATAACCTTTGTTTCAAGCAAACCGGTGAGATTGACAACCTCATCGTAAGTTGGGAGCAAAGTACTTGTTTGTGCGTGTGCAGGTTCCACGTTGCAGCTAGCAAGCAAAGCTTGGACGGTGCGCCATATATAAATTGTCCGCAGCTGTCGCAAACTAGCAAGCATCACCTTCAGTCGTTTGTCTCTCCTCTCCAAGAACGATAAACCTTGGTTTCTTAACGGAGGGAAAACTAGCTGCTATACTCATCACACCTTCCTCTTGGGGTTCCCAACGGGCTGGTCATTCACCACGCATCAAGCTAATTTTCTGGCGCCGTTGCCGGGGACTTGAAGAATAAGAAGCTCCTACATCAATTACATTCTCCCACATCAACTACGCGCCAGCAGGCCCATTATGAATGAAATGAGGGCAGACCAAATATTGCCGTGACTTCTCCCGTTTTGGGCCCATTACGGTCCCGCATGTCAGTATTTCTCCGTTATGTGCCAAGCGAGTGGGTCCTGCTTGTCAAGTGTCTCCGTTTTGTTGCCTCGTTAGTTGACAGTATGTCAACTCCACCTGTAACTCTCAGTACGAACAAATCCCCTTTCTTGTCCTTCCAACCCTAGACCCCCCTAGGTCAGAGTCGAATTCCGACAGCGGCGCATGTCTACCAGCAGGAAACGAGAGGCACCATCACCGGCAGGAGCGGCGATTGCTAGAGCTGCAAGCCAGGAAAGCAGCCAGATATCTTGCAACAAGCCAGCAGTGTGGTGCAGCGAGAAGCGGAAAGCTTGCCCGATGTAGGTGTCGCCGCCGACCAAGCGAAGAGCCGGCCCGGCGGTGGCGCCGGCGACCAAGAGCAATCGGAGCAGTAGCCCTCTGGCGTCACTGGCGCGGCGCCGCCTGTAGATTGGAGGAAAAGAACAAAACTGAAAGATGAACAGAATTGGGCCTTCTACTGTGAGTGTGAGCGCCAGAAAGCAGAGGTGAATATTTCAGATCCCTCTCTTACATCCCGATAGCACTAAGATGTTTTATGGAATGGCAGGAGTAACTGTCAGTATCACAACAATTGTAGAGAAGAAACTCACTAATTTTTGTCATATGTTATCCGAAATTGTGGTATTATTTTGTATGCAAGTATTCCTCAATCTCTATCAAACCAACCAACATGCAAACCCAGATTTTTTATCTTATGGAAGTCATCTCAAATTATGTTCATATCTGAAGGCTCTAATTTATCCAAAAGCAGAAAACATACTTTTTGTCTTATGTTTTCCCAAATTGTGGTATGATTAGAGAGAAGCAACTAATTTGTATCTTTTATTTCCCAATATTTTTGAGACAGCAATGATTCAGAGAACACATACAAAATAAATGTCCGAGTGAATCAGTACATTGCTAGATTAGATTATGGCTTGGAGAGGTGTGTGGCTTTGCAGTCTGTGCAAATGAATGTGAATTGCTGTGAGATTGTGTCAGTTTCGCAGCTTGTTGATATTCTTCACGTTAGGATTCCTTGGGGATCCAAACAGAAGGCTAAGTTTGTGTGGATGAACACGAATCAGGTGTACGAACAACTTGAGCACTCCCATCAGCTGTTGCAGATTTGGGAGAAGTATAATGGTACTCGTCAGTTGGATCTCTTTGTTATGGTAGATAATATTGATGCACCAGAAGCACAGTTAGGTGCTAAAGATGTTGATCCAGATGGTGGAGCTCCCACTGGTATGGATGCTTATAAACTAGCAGCTATTGACCATTCACAACTGTATTTAATTGCTTTGCAAGTGGATCCTTACACTGCAGTACTAGATGATGGCCAAAAATTTGTTGTGCAGAATGATCATATGGAAATAATGGTAGATCCCAAGATAATTACTGTTGACAAGATTTTTGAGCAGCTAAAGCAGAGATGTCCTTGGGGCTCTAATCAGCAGGCACGTTTACGTTGGTGGCACTTTAAGAAGAGGGATTTTATCAAAATTGTAAAAGATGACGATCTCATGCAGGTTTTCCGAAGGAAGAAATTGAGTAAGAAGGTATTTTTTATTGTTGTAATTTCAGAAATGGTTGGAGATGATAAGACTGCTATAGAGCTATCATCTTGAAGTTTTGAGCTTCCCGCTTCAAAGGTGCCGATATGTTACAGTGAGAAGTGAAACCCAATTCTGGTCACTATTTGATTCATCTCCTTCATTCTGCATCACTCTGTAAAAGTTTGTGAGTGTGTTGTAGCTGCTCCATGAAATAAACTGTTGTATCATAGAAAATGTTGTATCTCATATTGTCTGTCTCAAACTTCTTCTGAAAACTAGTGTCAATTTGTAATTTTATTGTAGAACTATGTTGAGAGAATGTAATAAATTTATTTCTGGGATATTGAGATGTTGTAATATATTGACTGCTGAAATAATAAGTGTTGTTTACATCACTTGTTGTATTATATTACAAACAAATCATGTCGTGTATCTACCTGATTTATCCAAACTCAATTGCCAACTTATGTGTTGTTTTCCTTTTGAAAGCGTATAAATTATTTATTTCCACTGAGGCATGGGTAGTAGGAGGCATGGGTAGTAGGCAGAACAAGATATTTATGTTCAAACTGACCGTTGAGTCACTACCTCGCAGGCCGGCTCTACCACCTCTCTCTCCTTCCTCTAGTTCTACCCCTCTCCCCTTCCTTCACCATGCCGTCTTGTAATGATGGCGACGATACAAGCTACGGCAGCAGCAGCGATAGCGGCAGCCTTCTCTCCGATTTTGACTACTGCCGGACCAATGTGAGTTCCTTTTATTCGACATGTTGGTTTATGAGATTAGGAATTTAGGTTTAGGCTTTGTTTTAGGTGCCACGGACCTTCTACGACCCAGATTGGGATGGTTTGGCGATCGAGAGGGAGGCACCATGTGACCATGGGTTGAAACTAAGGAAATTTGTTGCCTTCGAAGACACTAACATAGGGAAAAGGTTTATAGGATGCGCAAAGGAGGTTTGGATTATTTATATTACAAAATGAATGTTTGAATAGCGTTGTTCTCTCTTCATTTCATAGTTTCTTATATTTGTTATACTATGCTGCTGATCATTAGGATGGTCCGAAGTGTGGAATAGTAGAGTGGATTGATCCGGAGTGGCCTGACCCACTGAAGAAATGTTTGGTCAAGTTATGGGAGTTGTATAAATCGAAAAGTATTGGGAGAATTAGTGATGCTTGTGCTGCTGCTGATGAATGTTATAAGCTATCACATGACAAGAAGGAGCTCGAAGAAATAAACAACAATATGGCCGAAGAACTCCAGAAAACAATGACCGATAGGCAGGTGGGATCCATATCGAAAAATCTTCTAGATATTCAGATCTTTCTGAAGCTCAAGGCAGAAAACAAGAGGGACCAGCTGAAGGAGGAGAAAAAAAGACTGGAGAACTACATTGTAGATCTCTTGAAACAAGCAGCAGTTAATAAGGACAAGTTAGATAGATCAGTATTTCAAGTTATCTAAAAGCAATAGCGTACCTACAACAATTGCTTTCATATAACAGAGAGCATTAACGCAACATCACAGTTCAGTTAACATTTCACTACTAGTTTAGATAACATAAGATTCAGGCTAGTTAACACAAAGTTCAGACATACAGGACGATGAAACGTAGCGCGCAGACTACATTGTATCTCCTCTTACTTGGAGGCAATCTGATCCTGCTGGAGGCACTCGGACTCATTGATCTTGGCTTTCAGCATGATATTCTCCTTCTTAACAGCCTCGAGCAGACCGGCTGCTTTGCGAGTGCTCTCGGTCATCAGCTTCAAGAGATCTCTAGACTTGTCTCTGGCCTCATAGGCTACCACGGTCCTCTTGCTCTGCTTGATCTGCTCTTTGAGGCCCTTGGTGATTTGCACACGAAGGTCGCTGCATGTGGCATTTAGCTTCAAATTTTCCACCTCCAGCGCCTTGATGGTCAACCTATCCTTGTCCAGCAATATTTTCATCTGCTCCTGCGTCTTCACAAGGTAGTCCATATGCCCTGATAGCAAGTCTTTCACAGCCGTAAGCTTGTCAACCTCATGCGCCAAAGTTTGGGATTTCTCCTTCTCCTGATCCAAATGTGAGCCTAGGCTAGCACAGTGCAGCTCGAGGGAACGTTTCTCGGCCAGTTGGCTCTGTATCATAACATTCAGTGCGGCCACATCTGCCTCGATCTTCTCCTTCGCTTCTTGCACCAGAGTTTAGGGCATGCAATAAAAGAAATCAATGCTAATACTGCCTCTGTTCACAAATACTCCCTCCATGCCGGATTATTGGGCAAATGTGTATTTTAAGACAAACTTTAACTATTAATTTTACTCAAGAAAATATGAGATATTTAACATAAAAATTATATCATTGGAAAGTTCTTTTGAATACGAATCCAATGGTATAATTTTTATATAATATATTTTATATTTTCTTGACTAAAATTAAAGGTCAAAGTTTGTCTCGAAATACGCAATTGCCGCATATAGTTATTTTTATAGTTTTCAAAGTAAACTAGATACGGTTAACAATGAGTTAATCTATACACTGAATCTATACAGATCTATATGTGTAGCACCTAGCCGCATTGCCAAAGGCAGGTTATGAACAATGGTAAACGGGCTTGATCAGGACGTAGACTAGATGGCATGCGATTACCTTGCTTAGTCGGGGAACGGGCTTGATCACGAAGTCCATTGACAGGTCCTGGGTCTTCATGGGCAGCTTCTTATCCGTCAATTTTGGGGGCCTAAAAAATCAAATAGATTACGAAGTTAGAAAGAACAAACAAACGGAAGATCAAGGCATTGTTAACCCACCTAGGGAAGACAACATCCCCCTCGTCCATTGATGTGCAAAAAGAGAGGACGGCTTCGGCCTGACTGATTAGGCTGCTTGCATGGAGATTTATCTGCCGGCGGGTTAACTCCTTCCTCTCCGCCGCCCTAGTCTTGACCCCATCGATCTTCAATGCCGGTCGGGTCCGCTTCTTGGGAGGCATGGCTTCGTTGTAGAATGGAGGGAGGGGCAAGGAAGGCAGGAGGAAGAAGAGGAAGTGGGTTTCTGCAGAATAGTGCTACCCGGTCAAGGACCAGCTTCAGCTGACCATCATGTCCTTGCCTCCTGGGCTCCATCTCAAGCAATCTCGGCCATCCGCTTGAATCTAAGCGTAGCCCTTGGTACCTTATCGACGAAGGGTCACCGTAGGTACGAACGAATAGGAAGCAGTAGCCCTTTGCTTTTTCACTGCGCACTGCCACGATGGGACTGGGCATTGAACTCAATGGGACTCTGCATTGGGTCCCAGCTAAGCGGCGACACGACGCGCATGCCCAGCCATACATGTACATCTATCTCCTCACCCGGCATGCATCCATGCCCGTGATTTTTGTAGAAGAAGAAGGATAGCTGATTGACTCGCTGGCTCGGGAGGGGCTGCTGCGGGTGGCCCGGCTGCTGCGCATTTTGTAGGCTAGGAACCGCCACTTAATTAAGCCATTTTGTGTCACTGGTAAGTAGGGCCCACCACACATGGGGCCTACTGTCAGTGAACCAAAGTCAGAAAAGTTAGGGTGTGGAAGTTAGAGGATCCACGACGTGTTTTTTAAATAAAGTCTTTTTAAAGGACCCACACACCTGTTTTGACACCTCGGGCCACTGGAAAAAATAGAAAATGCAGCATTATTCTATTTTTCATGATTGGGATGCCATGTTTGGTATTTTTCCTAGGTGATGCATCACTCACCATGACTCCATGCAGTGTTTTTCTATTTTTTTAATTTTTTCTGAATTCCCCAGGCCCCCCTCCGAGATCTAGGTCAAACTCGCGGTGGCATCGATGTCTGCCAGGTGGGGTGGGAACCATGGTTTGGTCTTGGTTCTAGGGTCCCACATCCCCATGGGATCTCCCTGTATTTTTTCCCAATTTTTTTGGTGTGCATTTCTTGTAGCCACAATGCAAAATTGGATTAAAAAGGATTTAGGGCAAAACTAATTTATTATATGGCAGCAGGCTGAGATAATTCCTAACCTCCTGGATTTGGCACCCCGGGTAGGCCCCCCACCCATGAAAATTAGAGTGGTGATGTTTTGCACACTTCCCTTGGTGCCCCCTTCACAAAAAAGCACCTGTTTCGACCCCTCCGGGCACCTGAAAAATGGGAAATGCATTTTTTATGTGGAAACTGGAAAAACACTAGTTGCAAAAGTGGTTGGGAATGCAAAGATGCACATCTCCACCAAAAATGGGACCATGGTTTCAAAGTTTGCTGTGAAACTTGCACAAACCATGGTCATTTGCCAAGGAAGACCAAGAGAACTCCTGCCTCGAAGCACCTCTCTGTGAGAGAGTCCACATGTGAACCCTTGGGATGCCATGGTTGGTATTTTTCCTTGATGCATCACTCACCATGACTCTATGCAGTGTTTTTCCATTTTTTTTTGATTTTTTCTGAATTCCCCAGGCCCCCCTCCGAGATCTAGGTCAAACTCGCGGTGGCATCGATGTCTAGCAGGTGGGGTGGGAACCATGGTTTGGTCTTGGTTCTAGGGTCCCACACCCCCATGGGACCTCCCTGTATTTTTTTCTAATTTTTCTGGTATGCATTTCTTGTAGCCCCAGTGCAAAATTGGATTAAAAAGGATTTAGGGCAAAAATAATTTATTATATGGCAGCAGGCCGAGATAATTCCTAACCTCCTAGATTTGGCACCCCTGGTAGGCCTCCCACCCATGAAAATTAGATTGGTGATGTTTTGCACACTGCCCTTGGTAGCCCCTTCACAAAAAAGCACCTATTTCGACCCCTTCGGGCACCTGAAAAATGGGAAATGCATTTTTTATGTGGAAACTAGAAAAACACTAGTTGCAAAAGTGGTTGGGAATGCAAAGATGCACATCTCCACCAAAAATGGGACCATGGTTCTAAAGTTTGCTGTGGAACTTGCACAAACCATGGTCATCTGCCAAGGAAGTCCAAGAGAACTCCTGCCTGAAGCACCTCTCTGTGAGAGAGTCCACATGTGAACCCTTAACCTTGAATCCTCGAAAACAATATGCAGGCTTATTGTGCTACACAAGGTTTTCCTCCTCCAGATCCTCTTGCCACCCCTTTGCACACTCCAGAAGGCCCTTTGCACACTCCAGAAGCCGGTGCATCGAATAATCTTAGATCACACGCAAGCGACAACAACCCTCTTGGTGGTTCTCAACAGTTCTGAGATCGACTCCGGTGAGTTCTCCCTGCCAAGTTGTAAATATGCCACTAAAATCTCCCATACCATATCATTCCATTTTCTTGTCTTAGAGGAAAATGATTCTACTTAGTTCTGGTTACTAGAAAATATTTCCTTTTTATAGTGTACCATAGTAGAGTACCATTCAGTCGTTCATTTGGAATTTATATTTATAAAATGTGAAAAACTTCACCAGGAATAATTGATTTGATTGTCATGCTCTACTTCTATATGATCTGTTTTTTTTGCCATGTTAAAAATAATGTTGAGGAGTGCCAGAATTTGCAATGCTTAAGATTTGACATTATTTAGAGGCTTAAGATTTGACTTCTGGAGAGGTTTCCATTTTTTGATTCATATAAACCTGAACAATTCTTCATGGAGGGAGTATACTGCTTAAAAGTGCTTTACTTTCCAGTGTATAGTACGAGGGTTATTCCTGTAGAATTTAAAGTTTATCTCTCAGTGATATATATTCACTAGATAGGACTCAGACCAGCATTTGTTTCTGTTATAAATAAGATAGCTATGACATCCTTTTCTTTCCAATTACCCGTAAGGTATTGAACGTTAAATGATGCTCTTAATCGGTATGTCTCATCTTTTTCCTAAACTGAATCCTATTTCTTAAAGCTGCAGGTTGAACTTTGATCTGGACATGCTATGGGAGTGGAAGTCATGATCTTATGTTAGAGTTGCTTCGTAGTTGCTATTTGGATGATCTGGACATGCTACCTAGTTGTTTTTGCTGTTATGCTACATGGATGTAATATATTGTACTTGTACTTTGATCTTTGGATGATCTAGTTCGATACAAAGTTGTGCTGGTGATCAATCTGCTGTTTTGCTAGACCTGTTTGATACAAAGTTGTGCTGGTGATCAAATCTGTGTAATATATATCTGTTCTGGAATTTCTGAAATGCAGGGATTTAAGCAAATTAGAAAAAATCTAATAAAAATATACACAGATTTGCCGTAGGTGGACTCACGGCAAAGCAGTTGTGACAAGTCAGCGGAAACCTAAAAAAGTAGCATGATTTGCCACAGGGGCTCACGGCAAACCATCGTGACAGGTCGAGAAAAGCCACATGATTTGCCGTAGGTCTACTCACGGCAAACAATCTTAACAGGTCAAGAAAAGTCGCCTCAGAGTGTTTGCCGTAGGCTCGCAAAACTCACGGCAAATCCCTTGAGGCGGGACCCACAGACGGAATTTTATCGCCGGCCGTTAGCCCCTAAATATTTGCCGTATTGCCAAAAAAACTCTCGGCAAATATGTTGTCGTGTGCCCGACGGGTGAAACTCGGCAAATATCATGATTTGGCGGTCCGAATTTGCCAAACAGGTTTGCTGTGAGCAAGCCTACGACAAACTCTTTGCCGTAGGTTTCTGGGCTGTTGCTGTAGGCTTCAGGCCTGCGACAAATAAGCTGATTCCTGTAGTGAGTTTCATGAACACACACTTACTAATATTTGACTTGATCTCCTTTGCCTAGAATCTCTCTAGAAGCCACACGACCGCCAGCAGGGGCCTAGCAAAGTCCATGCATGCACAGACTAAACAAACTAGGTGAGCACCGAGTCTCTCGGCTAACTCCTATGCAGCACAGTTCGCTTAGGCTCCTGCATGCATGGCCATGCCGGCTTCTGGCCATGCACCCCTGCTGAAACTCAACATGTACGCATCTCACGTATGACCCGCACGGCAAGCTACATATCACCTAACCACATCGGAAACTCTCTTTGGAGCTCTCTACTATACCTGAGTGTTAGAGTATACATGTTGTATACGGCTAGAGTATACATGTTGTACACGGCTAGATTAGGATAGAGATAGGATACGTGTCTTGTACTCCAAGTCTATGCCTTAACTTGTACTCCAAGTCGGTCTGTTGTACGTCCATATATACTCGCCCGAGAGACTCAATAATAAATCCATCATATTCCGCCAATCTCTCCCCCTACCCTTCTACATGGTATCAGAGCGGCGCCGAACCTTCACCTAGCCGCCGCCCCCGCTTCCGCGCCGCGCCGCCCCCGGGGAGGTCGGTCTCCATGATCTCCGTCGGGGGCCGCGCAACTCGTCCGCCGACCTAGATCGGTCGCCTCCGTGAGTCTTTTTCTCGCCGGTCGCTTGACCGGTATTTTCTTTTTGGTTTACCGATCTTAGATCGGATTGAGTCGCCCACCGCCGCCGTCACCAAGCGCCTCTACTCCAACCTCGGCGTCGACCTCGCACCGGCGGCCACCCATACGCCGGCTATCGCGGCCAACACGCTGGCGCCGTCGCCGCTTCGGCCGGCTCTTGCCGGTTGTCACGGTCCCTCGGCCGGCTGCTGTGCCTACCTCGGTAGGCTGCCGTGGTCGTCTCGCCGCCGCCGACTCTGCGCTGGCCGGCACGCCTTCATCAACCGTGCGGCAACGTCGGACGCGTCGTCCGAGGGACACCTCGGTGCGTCACTGCTGGCTCCACGCCTGCGCGGTCTCCATCGCCGGTCCATCTTCGCCGTCATCGCCAGGGACTTCACCGACAACGACGCCACGGGTTCCGATCTGTGTGCCGTTGTCAAGGACTTGGCAAACAACGCCGCCGTCAGTCTGATCAACCGATCTGACGCACGTCTCCGCCAAGTACGTCCCCGAGCACGCGCCTACCACCGTTCGAGCATCGGGTTGCCGCTGCGTTTGGTCGCCGCCTTTGGTCCCCGCCACCGGCTACCAACGTGCCTTCTCCCGCATGTACGTCGCTGGTGGTTCTCACGCCGCTGCACCGACTCGCGCCCTGCAGCTACGTCGTCCCATTGGGCCGTAGCGTCGCTGCACGCGGTCATCGCCGTCACCTCGCGAGGACATCGCTGGCTTCCACCGCGCCACCTCCCTCGGCGCGGGATGTCGCCGTCCGCGCATGGTCTTCGTCGCGCCACTGGGTTATTCCTCGCCTACTTCGAGTACCGCCGCCGCATCTCCACAGGTAACCTACATGGCCCTCCTGGCCGTCGCAGGTCCTGCCGACTACCTCTTCGCCTGTCTAGGCATCCAACATGACCACTCTTGGTCATCGCTGGTTCGCCGCCTTCTACGTCTACGTCCAGCACGACTTCATCGCCTCGTTCTCGCCTACACCTGCTCGTCTACTCCGACAACCGCGGACTGCACCGACACCCTTTGCCGTTGTGCGCCTCGCAACCGTCGTGGAGGCCTTCTCTGTTAATCTCCTCTCCGACATGGCGTGAAGTTGTTTCTACTGGTCCCGTTCTCCGCACGCCCGGTACTGGCAACACCGGTGCTAGCCTTCGTCCCCGACGCGTTCTCGAGTCTGGCAAGCTCGATCGCAGTGCCTCATCCTCGTGTTCGTCTTCGCGTACTCGGTTTTGGCACAACCGGAGTATGCCTTCGTCCCCGACGTGCGCCTGGTTCTGGCAAAGCCATGGCCGCACCTTGTCCTCGACGGCTCGGACTGCATCGACTTCAGCATCGCTCTCCTTGACGACTGCCTCGACGCGTCTCCGTCCTTCTACGGCGCTCTACGCACCTGCGGCTTCATCTGCGGCTACCTCGACATCAGCACCCGACCACGACATCGACCACGGCGACCCCTCGCACGGCTACCTCAACCAAGGTTGCAGCACCCACCGCTCTCGGCTCCCTCGACATCGGCACAAGAGCTACCACCTTGCCTGAGCTCCTCACCAGCATTCTCTACAGTTCAAGCTTCTGCGACGTGACACCGTCCACGATGTTCCCGCTACCACTGCGGGGGGGATGTCAGTGCACTGGTCTACTTCGGTTTTCTCTCCAGTCTGACCGTTCGTGTTAACGTATGTAACTTGTACCGTAAGTTTAGGCTTGATCTGTTTAGATCCTAACTTGTAAGCCAAGACATGTACACCGGTTCTCTATATAAACTGAATACAACGACGCCCCAAGTCGTGGCGTTTCCCAATCGTTTGCTTGGTATCAGAGCGATCGAAAACAAACCCCAGCCTCCACCGATCCGATCTCCAACCCCAGCCCCCACCGATCCGATCCCATGGCCACTCTCCCAGCCCTAGCCAACTCCACCGCCCCCGCCATGGGCGATGCCACCTCTGGCGCCCTGCTTGACGCCACCTCCGGCGCTCTAGGGACGGCAACGTCCGGTGCTCTCACCACCATCGCCTTGCCCGCCTCCTCCTCGCAGGCGGTCAACGTCACCAGCGTGCGCACGCACGTGCCCGTCACCCTCAACCTCAAGATCTCCAACTTCACCAAGTGGAGGATGCTGATCCGTGTTCTCCTCGGCAAGTACGACCTTCTCCACCACGTCTCCACCATCACAGCGCCCGCCGACTGCACCGCCGAGTGGATCCGCGACGACTACGTCGTCCGCTCCTGGCTCTATGGGTCCATCTCCGATGAGATCCTCGACATCATCATGGCGGAGGAACAAACAGCGCAGGAGGCCTGGACGCTCATCACCAACCTCTTCCTCGACAACCAGATGACGAGGGCCGTCTACCTCGAGGCGGAGTTCCAGGGCTTCGTGCAAGGAGATCTCTCCGTCATGGCATACTGCCACCGCCTGAAGGCTCTCTCCGACGGGCTGCGCGACGTCGGCACCCCCGTGACCGACCAAACGCTCGTCCTCAACTGCCTCCGCGGACTGAACCCACGCTTTGCTGACATCACCACCATCGTCACCATGCAGAATCCTCTGCCGTCCTTCTCGCAGACTCGCTCCCTCCTCGTTCTGCGGGAGACCCAGCTCGCCAACTCCGCACAAGTGGGCAACCAGGTCGCCCTTTACGGCGCTGGCTCTTCTTCCGGCGCCAACAACAACCGCGGCGGTGATGACCGCGGTGACCACGGTGACCGTGGTCGCTTCGGCGATGGGAACGGCAACCGCAACAACGGTGGTGGCGGCGGCTACTACCGCAAGAAGAAGAACGGATGCGGCGGGAACAACAACGGCGGCGGCAACGGCGGCAATCGCTCCGGCAGCAACGACCGCGCTGGCGAGACTTCGCGCGGTGGTGGCGCGCCCCCTGTTGGCCCCTGGGTCTGCTTCAACCCGTATACGGGTCAGGCCCAGCAGGTCCAGCCTCCTGCTGTCGCCCGCTCCAACTACGGCGCCAGCGGTGCTGGCGTCCTCGGTCCACGACCACCGATGCTTCCCCCGGCCCAGGCGTTCACCTCCCTTGCGCCCCTGCATGGCCAGGCCTTTGGCACCAACGCCCCGCCGATCCCCGGGTACAACCCGGCACCGCCCTCCAGCCATGGCAGCAATCAAGCTTGGGACTGCACCGCGCTCATCCACGCCCTGAACAACGCAGCCACCCCTTCCATGGTTGGCGAATGGGTCATGGACTCCGGAGCCATGGCACACATGGCCTCCGACCCCGGTATGCTTTACTCCCTCCACAAATCCTCTCCTTCTTCTTCTGTCACCGTTGGTAATGGCTCCAGACTTCCTATCTCACACATTGGCCATGCCTCTTTACCTGCTTCTGCTCGCACACTTCATCTCAATAATGTCTTACTTGTTCCCAACATTGTCAAAAACTTGATTTCTATTCGCCGTCTTACTATTGACAATCTTTGTTCCATTGAGTTTGACCCTTTTGGCTTCTCTGTTAAGGACCTTCGCACCAAGGCCGTGATCCTTCGCTGCAATAGTCATGGAGACCTCTACGCCTTCACCTCGCCGGCACTTCATCCCACCGCCCAAGGACTCATCGCCTCCACCACCACCGAGCTTTGGCATCGTCGTCTAGGTCATCTGGGTCGTGACTCCATGTCACATCTTTACAAGAAGTCTTTTATACCATGTAATAAAGCAGCCACTCGTGTTTGTCATGCATGCCAACTTGGCAAGCACGTGCGCTTGCCCTTCACTAGGTCTACTTCCAAGAGTGTCGTGTCGTTTGAATTAATACATTGTGATCTTTGGACCTCCCCAGTTTTGAGTAATTCTGGTTTCAAATATTACCTTGTGGTTGTTGATGATTTCTCTCATTTTATATGGACTTTTCCCTTGCGCGCAAAGTCCGAAACAGCCGACACTCTCCTCTCTTCTGTCGCCTATGCCCATACACAGTTTTCTCGCCCCGTCATGGCGATACAAGCTGACAACGGCACCGAATTTCTAAACTCCACCGTCACATCCTTTCTTACTACTCACGGCATTCGACTTTGTATGTCCTGTCCGTATACCTCCGCCCAGAACGGCAAAGTCGAGCGCGCCATTCGAACCATCAACGATGTTTCTCGCACGCTCTTATTTCAGTCCTCTATGCCTCCATCCTACTGGGCCGAGGCTGTTGCCAACACATCTTGTCAACATACGACCATCTCAAGCCATCTCCTTCGCCATACCACACTTTCGCCTTCACCGTAAATATGCTGACTACGGTCTCCTTCGGACCTTCTGGTGCCTCTGCTACCCCAACCAGTCCGCCACCACGCCACACAAACTCGCTCCTCGCTCTGTCGCGTGCGTCTTTCTCGGCTACCCAGCCCAACACAATGTTAGAGTATACATGTTGTACACGGCTAGATTAGGATAGAGATAGGATACGTGTCTTGTACTCCAAGTCTATGCCTTAACTTGTACTCCAAGTCGGTCTGTTGTACGTCCATATATACTCGCCCGAGAGACTCAATAATAAATCCATCATATTCCGCCAATCTCTCCCCTACCCTTCTACACTGAGCATGGGCAGCCCAGCCCGGCCGGCCTGGCCCAACCCCGCCCGAAAATGGCCCAACCCGACGGGCAAAAACATGTTGTCGAGATGGGCCTGGGCTGCAAATATTGGTCCGACAGCTGACTCTGGCCGGGCCTGGGCCAAAGATTTGCATGTTTTTCTGAAGACCTGGCCCGACGGCCCGACAACCCGACTATTTTTGGCCTGACGGGCCGAGCCTATGCTAAGAAAAGCGGCCCGACGGTCGGTGAACCCTAGTCATCGCCCGTTGTGACGAATTTCAGGTTGACGCACACCTCTTTCTATCGATCTCTTCTAAATGGGCCGGCCCGGTAGGAGTTTCACGATTTCTGGCTTTTTCCGGGTTTGGGAACATTCTAGAATATTCCAGTCGGGTTCAAGCCCCTTTTTTTGTACTGGCCCGGTTTTCATCAGTTTCCGGTTTTTGTTTTTGTTTTTCATTTTCTTTTTTTCTTTTTTCGAATTTGAATAGATTTTCGGAATTGAACTATTTTCAAATTTGAACAGTTTTCAAATTTGAACAGATTCCGAATTTGATTTTTTTGAAATTTGAACAATTTCAAAATCAAATAATTTTAGATTTGAACATTTTCAAATTTGAATAATTTTAGATTTGAACTTTTTCAAATTTGAACAATTTTAATTTTGAACAGTTCCGAATTTGAATAATTTTAAATTTGAACAGTTCTAAATTTTAACAATTTTAAATTTGAACAGTTCTGAATTTGAACAATTTTAAATTTGAACATTTTTTGGTTTTAAACAATTTCGAATTTGAATATTTCCGAATTAGAAAAAATAAAGCAAACTACAGTAGTCGTACCTACCAGCCAGATCCACAACGATCTAACTACTGGGCCGGCCCACTCAAAATCCTGTGTGCGTATGCTCGCGAATGAACGCAGCGAGCGTCTACTAGGGAGACCCCCGACGGTCAGACCGGGTCTGGGCCACTGATTTTCATGTCGGGCTTTTTACTAGCCCGGACCGACCTGGCCCGGCCCGAAATTATGCCCAGGTATACTCTCTACATAGCCTGTCTTTTTTGAAAAATTCAAAAACCATGTTTTATTGTTTCAAAAAATTCTGAAAACAATTCTAGATGTAGGTAAAGATGTATTTTACAAGTGTGTAAAATTTCAGCTCAAAAGACTTCATAATTTGGGCTACACAAAAATGACAAGTTCTGATAACTTTCGAGAGTTTAAAAACGTGTACTGTTCACTATACTAGATCTGCAGTTTTGTCATTTTTTGTGCAGCCCAAAGTATAGGATATTTTGAACTAAAATTTTACACAGTTATAGGATACATATCTAGCTACATCCAGATTTTTTGCAATTTTTTTTTTGAAACTTGAAACATGATTTCGATTTTTTCAAAAAAAAACTTGAAAACTCCTAGCCCGCTAGCTGGATTTGATTTTGGGCCGAGCGGGGTTTAGACGCGAAATTTGTGGCATAGTCGTCTCCACCAAATTAGATCGGGCCTCGGCACACAGACCACCTCCGCCGCTCCGTGCTCCACACCGGTGCCCCACCTCCTCGACGCCGGCCACCTAGTCCCCTCCGCCCCCGATTAACCACGCCTCCGGCAAGCCCGAGAGCCGTCGCCCGCACTTCTCCGACGCCAGCCACCCAGTCCCCTCCGCCCCCGACTCCCCGCGCCTCCGGCAAGCCCTAGAGGCCGGCGCCCCCACCTCCTCGACGCCGGCCACCCAATCCCCTCCGCCCCCCGATTCCCCGCGCCTCCGCCAAGCCCTAGAGGCCGGCGTCCAGGACCTTCGCCCGATGCTGGCCCTCGCCGTCCGGAGCGGCTAGAGACGGGCGCCCCCGTCCTGCCGCAGGCCACCCCCCACGCGCCGCCTTCCGTACCGGTAATCTCGCTCTCTCCAACCCCGGTGGTTCGGTATGGTTTCTGCCTGCACACGCTGATCTGCTGTGTGCATCACGCATGTAGTACTTGCCATTCGATGAATGGGTCATGAAAGACTAGTTTCTACAGAAATCTTGTTGGGAAAAGTCTTCCAAGTTTGAACCATAAGTTGTAAGACAATTCACAAGTCTGCCATTCAACCATAAATTGTACAACATGGCCTGCCAATTTTTAGGACATTCAGGGTGTGTTTGGTAGCCCGGTTGGCTTATCTCAACACATACAAGCTGAGTCTAGCTATGCCAACCTCATACAAGTGTGTTTTATTTGATCTGTTTGGTAGGCTGTATGAGCTGAACCGAGCTCAGTGCAGATCCTGTTTGGTAGCCAGTATAACCTGAGCCATGCCACACAACAATAAAACTCAGTCAGGTCCCTAACTATAAAACAAAAAAGCAATCCGGTCCCTGAGAGCATGCGCTCGGGCTCCGACAGCGGCGCCGGCGAGAGCAGCCGCTGTCACACTTCCACCGCCGCCTCAACGCGCCGCCACCATGCCCGCCATCACCGTGCCCGCCGCCACGCGCCACTGTGCCCGCCGCCACGCGCCATGCTGCCACCAAGGGGAGGCCGAGGCGTCTGGCTCCTCCCGTGGGTGATGCCGGCGTCCTCCTCTCGCGCGCCTGCTGCTGTTCGTTGCGCAGGTGAGGCCGGGAGAGGCGGCGTGGCCTGCTGCTGCTTCGAAGTCGGTGAGGAGCTAGGGGCAAGACCCGGCATGGCGAGCTCAAGGCAGAGGCGGAGAGAGAGGCGATTTGTTGCTGGGCGAAATGGGGAGGAGGAGACGGGCGGGCCAGAGACCCCTAGCGGGCTGAATCGAGTTTGCGGGGTGAACTCAGCTTGGCTGGGTTGAGAAGCTCGATTCGAGCTTCTCAATCGGGCCTGGCTGAGGGGTACTATTCGTATGATGCGGGCATAGCTGGATGAGGCCGAGCCGACCTAACAAACAACTTAAGGTGGGATGAGGTGAGATATTCTGGGTTGCCCCGGGCTACCAAACACACCCTCACTCTTCTTCTACAGTAGGTTGCAACTGAATTGTTGGTGCTTTTTATATTTCAACACTTGGAGTTTAACAAGAGCTACAAGTGATGCTTTTATTTTGTTTGGTTGCAGATTATGAAATCATATTACTCAAATAGCGTGAGACATTTTCACCGCGTACCACCTGGCCCCTGGCTTCGAAATGCTCTGCACTTGGCTGCTCGCAGGAGCCATCATGCCGGCAAAGCCTACCCTGAGCCCGACAGCCGACGAGCCCCTCCGGCCCCGACCGTGAGGTTGCCTCTCCTCTCTCCTTTGCTCTTTTGTCTGCACAGTGGGTGTTAATCCCTCTTTCTGTCATGTACATGTTAGTCCTGTACGTGTATATGTTTGCAACTGTTGTTAGTGTTAGAGTGCCCCTTCATCTTGCTCGTTATGAGCAGAGCATGAAACTCCCATAAAAATTGTGAAATGAAATACTTGTTTCAGGTTCCCAATGTGATGTTCCTTTTACCTTTGTAGCTGAATGTTTGCAAGTGGTAAACTCTGAGGTGTGCTTTTCCAATTATAGCCCTTGACTTTCTTTATTACAAAGTGCATGGTTTATTACAAGGCGTACAACTCACAGATGCAAGGGAAATATTTAGGCACAAGATCGACAAGACACAGACCTGACTTTATGTCGATGCGTTTGATCCTCCTTGTCGGCCAGGGGACAATCAGCAGCAGCCGGTCCCCGTAGGCATATGTAGATCCTCCTATGAGAATAATTTGGAAGTGTAGGCATATGCAGATGTAGTGTGCTCGTAGGACTAGTGGTCCTTTGTATGTGTCAAATTATTCTGTTTTTGCTGCTCATTTGTGTTTGTGGTTCCCTTTGTTGATAAAAACACTGATTAGATGTCCGATACAATCCCGTTCCATTAAACAGTGGGGACAACACGATACATTTGCCTGAGAGAACACTGTCGGTTTATATTTGCCTTAGTCCTGCGACGCTGCTGCTACATATAGTGATGTGTCGCTGTGTGTTTGATGGAGTAGATTTTCTTGACCGCTCGTGTTTCTCGAATCATTGGTAATTTTTGGTTCTCCATGATGATATAACACAGATGAAGAGTTTGATGTCTATTCTATTAAACCATGTGAACAATTGAGGCATTTGACTGAGAGAATACCCATTACGTTTCTGTTGTAGTCTTGGCATCTTGCATTCGCTAAATAGTTGATATTGCTAGTTTTGGTCCAGAAAAAACATACTAGTGCCTTCTTGTGCCACATTAGTTGAACTGTAATATACAGTGAATTATTTGGGTGCTATTGAAGAAGTGCTGAAACCTACAATGATGCGTCTTCGGAAAACTTCTGTGTGCTTAGCTTCATATGCATACTGTTATTAATGAGAACTATTTTGACTATTTTTTCCTTGTTTGCAGAATAGGTCGAGATGATGCCAGGTCGATAACTATATATACATACACGACTGAGACGCCAATGCCAACGATCAGGTTAGTGGTTTTACTCCGATGCATATTTTCGTTGTGGACCTGCTCTCTACTGTTTTTAAGACTGTAGGTAATGCTTTTGGTATGTTGTTTCCCTCCAGCATTTATGGAATTGGGAATCGCCTGTACTGCGTTGTAGTTCACTAGTTCTTATGACAGTAGCTGACTACTATATTTCTTCAAGAGCTAACAAAAAGCTGCTCCATCATTCTCGCATGTTGAATCAGTTCTCTATGTAATGTTTATTATGGCTATCTGATGCTATTGATTGTTTGTTGTGATGGCTGCATCGCATCCTATGACCCTTTGAACTCTGCTGGTTTTGTTCTTTGCTGAAATTTTCTGTTGTTCATCCGTGTATTGTACCATGCTAAATGAGAAACCGTCGTTGAAGCTGTACAAAGTATACTGCGTGACCTATTGCCGCTTAATAGAGTTGTACTGAATCCACTTAATTTAATGGTGCGGTAAATTTGGGTGTGTTTTAAAGTGATATAAATTGTGTTTATTACTCCAAGTACCATATGTTCTGACCCCCTTCTCGATGTCTATGCAAGAGGCAGTACAGAGCACAATATTTTTGCTGCTCGGTGTATTGAAAGATCGCTCCGTAGATAAGTTTGCAAGGACATTTTCTTTTGCCTTTTGGTGAACGACTGCATTTGATTTGTAACACTTAGAGCTGCCGGTCATGGTAGAGAGGAGAGCTTGACTTTAGGATTTGAGAATATATGAATTCATAGCCTATATAGCTGGTACATGAAGATTGGATACAATAGTTTGCTCCATTTGTGATTATGTATAGGATCATAACAAGGATTATCTGCTAACTAATAAAATTGTTTACCTCCATGACAGTCACTCTGCATCTAATTTGATACTGCATAGCAACATTGTCAGTTTCATCTTTTTGGTGAATGAGCTCTCATAGCTTTGAAAAATAGTCAGGAATAATTTAGAGAGCCTCTCCAGTTACTTCATTTTCTCAATATGGGGTACATATAAAAAATCAGCATGGAAGTAGTTCAGTTACAATATGATTATTCGCTTATTTCTGTTTCGTACATTTCACGTAGATCATGTGCATCTTTACTTAAAATAATTTGATAGATCAAGCGATGCTATCAATGATGTTCTTCCGGTCATTTCACGTAGATCATGTGCATCTTTACTTGAAAATCACTATGTCAAGCTGGTATTGTGTTGTCTTAATCTCTGATTTTTCTTTTTGAGAATACAACAGTTAGAAGATGCCACAGTCCATGTGACTCATAATTACTACCTAGCTACGTCCAGAGATAACACATGATGCTTTTATGATGTTTCAATAGGATCTTGTTTGATGGTCTTTTCCTTGAAACAAGCACATCTGAAGCTGTTTATTGCTTATCTTTTCAATGAAAATCCTGAAGGCCTCCCTTCGTATAGGCCACAAGGAAAGAAATGTAAAATGATTTTTTTTTTGTGAAACATAGAAGGCGTAGATCCAATATTATAGTGTTGGTAGTATGATATCTTTCTCAGCATTTATCTATTTAGTTGAAGTTCTTCATGAACTTTCTTCAGATATAACATTGAGAAGAAAATCTAAACTGAAACATTTTGTTAGGTTGCAGGTTTTCTGTCGGGGATATAACCCCGGGTATACCAAAGTACCCTTTTTATATGACTAATATATATTATATATGTTGTATTATGTGTGCAGGATATTAAAAGGCGAGTAAACAGTAGCTGGGCCGGATTATAAGTGCCCTGACCGGATTATAACTCTCCTTGGCCGGCATATACAAGCCTGGGCCGAGTCATCCCTGTCTAGGCCGGAATAAACCCAGCTGGGCCGAGATATAGCGGTCCAGGCCGGGATAAAGCGCGGCTGGGCCGGGATAAGCTCCCCCGGCTGGGCCGGATTACAGTGTTCCGGCCGGGCCAGGCTGGGATCCCTGGCCCAGGCCGGATTATCCCCTTGGTAGGCCGGGATATTCACTCCCAGGCCGGATTATTCCTCTCCAGGTCGGGATTTACTCCCTCCGGGACATATTCCTCGTCCGGTATCGACTCCGACACTTTGTGCCAGTCCTGGGACGCCACCGGGCTCGGACTGGCACATCCTCCACCATCGTATGCTGGTCTTGGGACGCCCCTTGGCTCAGACTAGCATATCCCTCCTCTCCTAGTCAGTCTTATCCTCAGGAGGAGGATAAGACTGATGACATGGTGATCCTGAAGACAGACGCTAGAAGACGAAGGCAAGGACTCCAAGTACAGACATCGATGGGACTAGCCCATGACCGTGACGCATCGCACGGTACCGAGGACGGTACCGTGCTGATGCAAGCCACAGTATGACAAGACCCCAGTAGTCAACTCAGCACCAGTGCATGTATAGTGTATTGTGGGGCATCCCTTGTCCCCTGGGCTCCCTATATAAGGGGCACCAGGGGGATCGATCACCCCAAGCGTCTGGAGGCTCATTCTCTCTCGCTCCATGGGAGCTCTCTAGCACTAGCTCTTTAGCTCCTGCCCAGTGCAGCCTTAGATAGGCAAGATACACAGCTCAAGGAGCACCATTGTAGCTCTCATGTGAAGCTCATATAGATCAGACATGCAGGAGTAGGGGTGTTACCTCCTCACGAGGGCCCCGAACCTGGGTAGCTCGATGTGTTAGCAGTGACTTCTGTGCTCGGTCTCTACCGAGTCATCCCTCTCCCGGATCCACCAGCGTACAGTCGGCCCCATTTAAGCCATCCTATGGCATATGTTGTTTCACCACGACGACATTTGGCGCCCACCGTGGGGCTGATCAAGGCGCTGGTAGGAGTACATCCGGACGGGATCTTCTTCATCTGCTCGGGGGCTCGACATCAGCAACGCCTCCGAGCACAGCAGGTCTTCTTCAACTCCCGGGCTGACCTCAACTCGCCCGGGCCAGCATACGGCTGTCCCGGATCTACATCGGCATCTCCGGGCCGGCGCTCGGCTTCCTCCGGCCAGCATATCCTGAGTCCCGGCCAGCATATCCTGTGTCCCGGCCAGCATATCCTGTGTTCCGGCCAGCATATCCTGAGTCCCGGCCAGCATATCCTGTGTTCCGGCCAGCATATCCTGTATTCCGGCCAGCATATCCTGAGTCCCGGCCAGCATATCCTGAGTTCCGGCCAGCATATCCTGAGTCCCGGCCAGCATATCCTGAGTCCCGGCCAGCATATCCTGTATTCCGGCCAGCATATCCTGAGTCCCGGCCAGCATATCCTGAGTCCCGGCCAGCATATCCTGTGTCCCGGCCAGCATATCCTGTGTTCCGGCCAGCATATCCTGTGTCCCGGCCAGCATATCCTGGGTCCCGGCCAGCATATCCTGTGTTTCGGCCAGCATATCCTGTGTTCCGGCCAGCATATCCTGTGTTCTGGCCAGCATATCCTGTGTTCTGGCCAGCATATCTTATGTCCCGGCCGGTATATTCTATGTTTGTCGTACCAGGGACAGTTCCGCCTTCGCCTCGAGCATCTGCTGGTATTTCAAACTTCTTCAACGGTGCAAGTAAATATTTATGTTGGTTCACTCCATATCCTGGTCAGCTTAATAGAAAAAATAGCTCAGGGGCTAGGTTAAAGCCCAGCAAGTTGCTTCTTAAGTACTGTTTCAGTATATATTAGTTTGCATGCCAGCATATCAGCTTCTCAGTTTCCTCCTGTATGTCTATCTATATGCCAAATTGCTACATATGCCTGCTGCAAAGAGTATCCTTAGTATCAGTTTGTATGTCAATAGTCTTATGCAAAGTTTCATCTGGGCTTGTTATATGCCGGTTTTATATGCCGACAACAAGATGTTATGTCAAGTTATATGTCTTTGCATATGCCAATTGGTATATCTGCTACAGTGCTATAGTCAGTATGCCAGTTAACATATCAAGTTCAGTATCTACTTATATGCCACATGCTTTATCTCATATGCTATGTGTTATATGCCGGCTGTCGTATGCCAAGGCTCGTATGCCAGTTTTTTATATGTTGAATGCCATGTGCTAGTTGTTACATGTTTACAGTCAGATCAGTTATATGCCTATCTCAGTACCAGTTTCTGCATGCTACGTGCTATATGCCAGATCTCGTATGCCAGTTACAGTATACTACCATTTATATACCGGCACATGAGTGCCAAATACCCGTTGTAAGATGCCAAGTTTGCTTATATGCCAGTTACAGTATGTCTACATTTATATGCCGGCACATGAGTGCCTAGTTCTTCCTTGTGAGTTGCCAAGTTAGCATATATGTCAAATTGCTATATCTCAGTCTGTATGTCAAGTGCTATGTACCGAATGATATGGGCTATATGCCAAACTCCATATGCTAGATTGCAAATATGCCAAATGCTAGGACCATTGCTATGTCTTTTAGAATGACTACAGAACAGGTTGGATGTCTCATTATATATATGTCTATTACCCGGCTATGACTCTCCATATTGCCGTTACAAAGGAGAAATTACTATTATATATATCACCAGGGTTTCAGTTTATATCTCAAAGTCTCAGGTATTTCAGAGTATGCCGGCATATAATGGCAAAGAGCAAAATTTCAGTATACCGGCATATGTTATATTTTGTATCCTGGCCGGCATATTTTATGTCCCAGCCAGCATATCTGTACATCTTGGCAAGCATATCTCAAAGTCTCAGTTCTCAGGTATGTCAGTTTGTTAGCACATCATGTTATTAAGTGATATCTTGAGTCATATGTGTTTCAGTATGCCGGCATATCATGGCAAGAGTAAAGTTACAGTATGCCGGCATATCATGGCAAGAGTAAAGTTACAGTTTGCCGGCATATCATGGCAAGAGTAAAGTTACAGTATGCCGGCATATCATGGCAAAGAGCAAGGTTTCAGTATGCCGGCATATCATGGCAAGAGTAAAGTTACAGTATGCCGGCATATCATGGCAAAGAGCAAGGTTTCAGTATGCCGGCATATCAATGCAAAAGTAAGATTTTGGTATGCCGGCATATCATAGCAAGAGCAAAATTTCAGTATGCCAGCATATCCTGGCATCGACCAAAATCCCCAATCACCGTTTATTTCGGTTCGCCAGCATATCAAGGCATCTATCAATAACTCATATCGCCGTTTATTTCGGTATGCCAGCATATCACGGCATTCTATAATCCTTTCAGTTATCACCAATTCTGGCTCAGTAACATATCGAGACATCGATCTCAAAGCTAACAAGCATCATATCTCTTATCATATCCGGTTTCATAGAGTATCCCGGTTTAGCATATTAACATGTCTTATCATTTTTGCATACTAACAAGTGCCCAAGAGGCAAAGTAGCCCAAGAGGCAAAGCAGCCTAAGAGGCATATCAGTATACCGGCATTGTCAAAGCAGACAATGCCGATGAGACATAGCCTGAGAGGCAAAGTGTCGATATAGTGCCCAAGAGGCAAAGCAGCCCAAGAGGCATATCAGTATACCGGCATTGTCAAAGCAGACAATGCCGATGAGACATAGCCTGAGAGGCAAAGTGTCGATATAGTGCCCAAGAGGCAAAGCAGCCCAAGAGGCATATCAGTATACCGGCATTGTCAAAGCGGACAATGTCGATGAGACATAGCCCGAGAGGCAAAGTGTCGATATAAAGCCCAAGAGGCAAAGTAGCCCAAGAGGCAAAGCAGCCAAGAGGCATATCAGTATACCGGCATTGTCAAAGCGGACAATGTCGATGAGACATAGCCCGAGAGGCAAAGTGTCGATATGAAGGCAAAGCAGCCCAAGAGGCATATCAGTATACCGGCATTGTCAAAGCAGACAATGCCGATGAGACATAGCCTGAGAGGCAAAGTGTCGATATAGTGCCCAAGAGGCAAAGCAGCCCAAGAGGCATATCAGTATACCGGCATTGTCAAAGCGGACAATGTCGATGAGACATAGCCCGAGAGGCAAAGTGTCGATATAAAGCCCAAGAGGCAAAGTAGCCCAAGAGGCAAAGCAGCCAAGAGGCATATCAGTATACCGGCATTGTCAAAGCAGACAATGCCGATGAGACATAGCCCGAGAGGCAAAGTGTCGATATAAAGCCCAAGAGGCAAAGTAGCCCAAGAGGCAAAGCAGCCAAGAGGCATATCAGTATACCGGCATTGTCAAAGCAGACAATGCCGATGAGACATAGCCTGAGAGGCAAAGTGTCGATATAGTGCCCAAGAGGCAAAGCAGCCCAAGAGGCATATCAGTATACCGGCATTGTCAAAGCAGACAATGTCGATGAGACATAGCCCGAGAGGCAAAGTGTCGATATAAAGCCCAAGAGGCAAAGTAGCCCAAGAGGCAAAGCAGCCCAAGAGGCATATCAGTATACCGGCATTGTCAAAGTAGACAATGTCGATGAGACATAGCCTGAGAGGCTAAGTGTCGATATATAGCCCAAGAGGCAAAGTAGCCCAAGAGGCAAAGCAGCCCAAGAGGCAAATAGCTCAAGAGGTAAAGTATCGATATGGCCAAAGAGGGCAAAGCAGCATTCCGGCATTGTCGAAACAGACGATGTTGATGAGACATAGCCCAGGAGGCAAAGTGTCGATATAGCCAAAGAGGGCACAATAGTATTTTGAGATAGCCCATGAAGGCTAGCATATCATATATATATGAGTTCTTGTCAATCAGGACATTGCCTATGATGGCATGAGATAGAATTGGCTTGTGTAGGCCAGCATATCAGTCGTATGAATATACGAGTTGGGACTTTGGTATATTTCTTGTTGAAGCCTGTGCACGACTCTGCGAGTCCTCCACAGCCTCGGGGGCTAATGTCGGGGATATAACCCCGGGTATACCAAAGTACCCTTTTTATATGACTAATATATATTATATATGTTGTATTATGTGTGCAGGATATTAAAAGGCGAGTAAACAGTAGCTGGGCCGGATTATAAGTGCCCTGACCGGATTATAACTCTCCTTGGCCGGCATATACAAGCCTGGGCCGAGTCATCCCTGTCTAGGCCGGAATAAACCCAGCTGGGCCGAGATATAGCGGTCCAGGCCGGGATAAAGCGCGGCTGGGCCGGGATAAGCTCCCCCGGCTGGGCCGGATTACAGTGTTCCGGCCGGGCCAGGCTGGGATCCCTGGCCCAGGCCGGATTATCCCCTTGGTAGGCCGGGATATTCACTCCCAGGCCGGATTATTCCTCTCCAGGTCGGGATTTACTCCCTCCGGGACATATTCCTCGTCCGGTATCGACTCCGACACTTTGTGCCAGTCCTGGGACGCCACCGGGCTCGGACTGGCACATCCTCCACCATCGTATGCTGGTCTTGGGACGCCCCTTGGCTCAGACTAGCATATCCCTCCTCTCCTAGTCAGTCTTATCCTCAGGAGGAGGATAAGACTGATGACATGGTGATCCTGAAGACAGACGCTAGAAGACGAAGGCAAGGACTCCAAGTACAGACATCGATGGGACTAGCCCATGACCGTGACGCATCGCACGGTACCGAGGACGGTACCGTGCTGATGCAAGCCACAGTATGACAAGACCCCAGTAGTCAACTCAGCACCAGTGCATGTATAGTGTATTGTGGGGCATCCCTTGTCCCCTGGGCTCCCTATATAAGGGGCACCAGGGGGATCGATCACCCCAAGCGTCTGGAGGCTCATTCTCTCTCGCTCCATGGGAGCTCTCTAGCACTAGCTCTTTAGCTCCTGCCCAGTGCAGCCTTAGATAGGCAAGATACACAGCTCAAGGAGCACCATTGTAGCTCTCATGTGAAGCTCATATAGATCAGACATGCAGGAGTAGGGGTGTTACCTCCTCACGAGGGCCCCGAACCTGGGTAGCTCGATGTGTTAGCAGTGACTTCTGTGCTCGGTCTCTACCGAGTCATCCCTCTCCCGGATCCACCAGCGTACAGTCGGCCCCATTTAAGCCATCCTATGGCATATGTTGTTTCACCACGACGACATTTGGCGCCCACCGTGGGGCTGATCAAGGCGCTGGTAGGAGTACATCCGGACGGGATCTTCTTCATCTGCTCGGGGGCTCGACATCAGCAACGCCTCCGAGCACAGCAGGTCTTCTTCAACTCCCGGGCTGACCTCAACTCGCCCGGGCCAGCATACGGCTGTCCCGGATCTACATCGGCATCTCCGGGCCGGCGCTCGGCTTCCTCCGGCCAGCATATCCTGAGTCCCGGCCAGCATATCCTGTGTCCCGGCCAGCATATCCTGTGTTCCGGCCAGCATATCCTGAGTCCCGGCCAGCATATCCTGTGTTCCGGCCAGCATATCCTGTATTCCGGCCAGCATATCCTGAGTCCCGGCCAGCATATCCTGAGTCCCGGCCAGCATATCCTGAGTCCCGGCCAGCATATCCTGAGTCCCGGCCAGCATATCCTGTATTCCGGCCAGCATATCCTGAGTCCCGGCCAGCATATCCTGAGTCCCGGCCAGCATATCCTGTGTCCCGGCCAGCATATCCTGTGTTCCGGCCAGCATATCCTGTGTCCCGGCCAGCATATCCTGGGTCCCGGCCAGCATATCCTGTGTTTCGGCCAGCATATCCTGTGTTCCGGCCAGCATATCCTGTGTTCTGGCCAGCATATCCTGTGTTCTGGCCAGCATATCTTATGTCCCGGCCGGTATATTCTATGTTTGTCGTACCAGGGACAGTTCCGCCTTCGCCTCGAGCATCTGCTGGTATTTCAAACTTCTTCAACGGTGCAAGTAAATATTTATGTTGGTTCACTCCATATCCTGGTCAGCTTAATAGAAAAAATAGCTCAGGGGCTAGGTTAAAGCCCAGCAAGTTGCTTCTTAAGTACTGTTTCAGTATATATTAGTTTGCATGCCAGCATATCAGCTTCTCAGTTTCCTCCTGTATGTCTATCTATATGCCAAATTGCTACATATGCCTGCTGCAAAGAGTATCCTTAGTATCAGTTTGTATGTCAATAGTCTTATGCAAAGTTTCATCTGGGCTTGTTATATGCCGGTTTTATATGCCGACAACAAGATGTTATGTCAAGTTATATGTCTTTGCATATGCCAATTGGTATATCTGCTACAGTGCTATAGTCAGTATGCCAGTTAACATATCAAGTTCAGTATCTACTTATATGCCACATGCTTTATCTCATATGCTATGTGTTATATGCCGGCTGTCGTATGCCAAGGCTCGTATGCCAGTTTTTTATATGTTGAATGCCATGTGCTAGTTGTTACATGTTTACAGTCAGATCAGTTATATGCCTATCTCAGTACCAGTTTCTGCATGCTACGTGCTATATGCCAGATCTCGTATGCCAGTTACAGTATACTACCATTTATATACCGGCACATGAGTGCCAAATACCCGTTGTAAGATGCCAAGTTTGCTTATATGCCAGTTACAGTATGTCTACATTTATATGCCGGCACATGAGTGCCTAGTTCTTCCTTGTGAGTTGCCAAGTTAGCATATATGTCAAATTGCTATATCTCAGTCTGTATGTCAAGTGCTATGTACCGAATGATATGGGCTATATGCCAAACTCCATATGCTAGATTGCAAATATGCCAAATGCTAGGACCATTGCTATGTCTTTTAGAATGACTACAGAACAGGTTGGATGTCTCATTATATATATGTCTATTACCCGGCTATGACTCTCCATATTGCCGTTACAAAGGAGAAATTACTATTATATATATCACCAGGGTTTCAGTTTATATCTCAAAGTCTCAGGTATTTCAGAGTATGCCGGCATATAATGGCAAAGAGCAAAATTTCAGTATACCGGCATATGTTATATTTTGTATCCTGGCCGGCATATTTTATGTCCCAGCCAGCATATCTGTACATCTTGGCAAGCATATCTCAAAGTCTCAGTTCTCAGGTATGTCAGTTTGTTAGCACATCATGTTATTAAGTGATATCTTGAGTCATATGTGTTTCAGTATGCCGGCATATCATGGCAAGAGTAAAGTTACAGTATGCCGGCATATCATGGCAAGAGTAAAGTTACAGTTTGCCGGCATATCATGGCAAGAGTAAAGTTACAGTATGCCGGCATATCATGGCAAAGAGCAAGGTTTCAGTATGCCGGCATATCATGGCAAGAGTAAAGTTACAGTATGCCGGCATATCATGGCAAAGAGCAAGGTTTCAGTATGCCGGCATATCAATGCAAAAGTAAGATTTCGGTATGCCGGCATATCATAGCAAGAGCAAAATTTCAGTATGCCAGCATATCCTGGCATCGACCAAAATCCCCAATCACCGTTTATTTCGGTTCGCCAGCATATCAAGGCATCTATCAATAACTCATATCGCCGTTTATTTCGGTATGCCAGCATATCACGGCATTCTATAATCCTTTCAGTTATCACCAATTCTGGCTCAGTAACATATCGAGACATCGATCTCAAAGCTAACAAGCATCATATCTCTTATCATATCCGGTTTCATAGAGTATCCCGGTTTAGCATATTAACATGTCTTATCATTTTTGCATACTAACAAGTGCCCAAGAGGCAAAGTAGCCCAAGAGGCAAAGCAGCCTAAGAGGCATATCAGTATACCGGCATTGTCAAAGCAGACAATGCCGATGAGACATAGCCTGAGAGGCAAAGTGTCGATATAGTGCCCAAGAGGCAAAGCAGCCCAAGAGGCATATCAGTATACCGGCATTGTCAAAGCAGACAATGCCGATGAGACATAGCCTGAGAGGCAAAGTGTCGATATAGTGCCCAAGAGGCAAAGCAGCCCAAGAGGCATATCAGTATACCGGCATTGTCAAAGCGGACAATGTCGATGAGACATAGCCCGAGAGGCAAAGTGTCGATATAAAGCCCAAGAGGCAAAGTAGCCCAAGAGGCAAAGCAGCCAAGAGGCATATCAGTATACCGGCATTGTCAAAGCGGACAATGTCGATGAGACATAGCCCGAGAGGCAAAGTGTCGATATGAAGGCAAAGCAGCCCAAGAGGCATATCAGTATACCGGCATTGTCAAAGCAGACAATGCCGATGAGACATAGCCTGAGAGGCAAAGTGTCGATATAGTGCCCAAGAGGCAAAGCAGCCCAAGAGGCATATCAGTATACCGGCATTGTCAAAGCGGACAATGTCGATGAGACATAGCCCGAGAGGCAAAGTGTCGATATAAAGCCCAAGAGGCAAAGTAGCCCAAGAGGCAAAGCAGCCAAGAGGCATATCAGTATACCGGCATTGTCAAAGCAGACAATGCCGATGAGACATAGCCCGAGAGGCAAAGTGTCGATATAAAGCCCAAGAGGCAAAGTAGCCCAAGAGGCAAAGCAGCCAAGAGGCATATCAGTATACCGGCATTGTCAAAGCAGACAATGCCGATGAGACATAGCCTGAGAGGCAAAGTGTCGATATAGTGCCCAAGAGGCAAAGCAGCCCAAGAGGCATATCAGTATACCGGCATTGTCAAAGCAGACAATGTCGATGAGACATAGCCCGAGAGGCAAAGTGTCGATATAAAGCCCAAGAGGCAAAGTAGCCCAAGAGGCAAAGCAGCCCAAGAGGCATATCAGTATACCGGCATTGTCAAAGTAGACAATGTCGATGAGACATAGCCTGAGAGGCTAAGTGTCGATATATAGCCCAAGAGGCAAAGTAGCCCAAGAGGCAAAGCAGCCCAAGAGGCAAATAGCTCAAGAGGTAAAGTATCGATATGGCCAAAGAGGGCAAAGCAGCATTCCGGCATTGTCGAAACAGACGATGTTGATGAGACATAGCCCAGGAGGCAAAGTGTCGATATAGCCAAAGAGGGCACAATAGTATTTTGAGATAGCCCATGAAGGCTAGCATATCATATATATATGAGTTCTTGTCAATCAGGACATTGCCTATGATGGCATGAGATAGAATTGGCTTGTGTAGGCCAGCATATCAGTCGTATGAATATACGAGTTGGGACTTTGGTATATTTCTTGTTGAAGCCTGTGCACGACTCTGCGAGTCCTCCACAGCCTCGGGGGCTAATGTCGGGGATATAACCCCGGGTATACCAAAGTACCCTTTTTATATGACTAATATATATTATATATGTTGTATTATGTGTGCAGGATATTAAAAGGCGAGTAAACAGTAGCTGGGCCGGATTATAAGTGCCCTGACCGGATTATAACTCTCCTTGGCCGGCATATACAAGCCTGGGCCGAGTCATCCCTGTCTAGGCCGGAATAAACCCAGCTGGGCCGAGATATAGCGGTCCAGGCCGGGATAAAGCGCGGCTGGGCCGGGATAAGCTCCCCCGGCTGGGCCGGATTACAGTGTTCCGGCCGGGCCAGGCTGGGATCCCTGGCCCAGGCCGGATTATCCCCTTGGTAGGCCGGGATATTCACTCCCAGGCCGGATTATTCCTCTCCAGGTCGGGATTTACTCCCTCCGGGACATATTCCTCGTCCGGTATCGACTCCGACACTTTGTGCCAGTCCTGGGACGCCACCGGGCTCGGACTGGCACATCCTCCACCATCGTATGCTGGTCTTGGGACGCCCCTTGGCTCAGACTAGCATATCCCTCCTCTCCTAGTCAGTCTTATCCTCAGGAGGAGGATAAGACTGATGACATGGTGATCCTGAAGACAGACGCTAGAAGACGAAGGCAAGGACTCCAAGTACAGACATCGATGGGACTAGCCCATGACCGTGACGCATCGCACGGTACCGAGGACGGTACCGTGCTGATGCAAGCCACAGTATGACAAGACCCCAGTAGTCAACTCAGCACCAGTGCATGTATAGTGTATTGTGGGGCATCCCTTGTCCCCTGGGCTCCCTATATAAGGGGCACCAGGGGGATCGATCACCCCAAGCGTCTGGAGGCTCATTCTCTCTCGCTCCATGGGAGCTCTCTAGCACTAGCTCTTTAGCTCCTGCCCAGTGCAGCCTTAGATAGGCAAGATACACAGCTCAAGGAGCACCATTGTAGCTCTCATGTGAAGCTCATATAGATCAGACATGCAGGAGTAGGGGTGTTACCTCCTCACGAGGGCCCCGAACCTGGGTAGCTCGATGTGTTAGCAGTGACTTCTGTGCTCGGTCTCTACTGAGTCATCCCTCTCCCGGATCCACCAGCGTACAGTCGGCCCCATTTAAGCCATCCTATGGCATATGTTGTTTCACCACGACGACATTTGGCGCCCACCGTGGGGCTGATCAAGGCGCTGGTAGGAGTACATCCGGACGGGATCTTCTTCATCTGCTCGGGGGCTCGACATCAGCAACGCCTCCGAGCACAGCAGGTCTTCTTCAACTCCCGGGCTGACCTCAACTCGCCCGGGCCAGCATACGGCTGTCCCGGATCTACATCGGCATCTCCGGGCCGGCGCTCGGCTTCCTCCGGCCAGCATATCCTGAGTCCCGGCCAGCATATCCTGTGTCCCGGCCAGCATATCCTGTGTTCCGGCCAGCATATCCTGAGTCCCGGCCAGCATATCCTGTGTTCCGGCCAGCATATCCTGTATTCCGGCCAGCATATCCTGAGTCCCGGCCAGCATATCCTGAGTCCCGGCCAGCATATCCTGAGTCCCGGCCAGCATATCCTGAGTCCCGGCCAGCATATCCTGTATTCCGGCCAGCATATCCTGAGTCCCGGCCAGCATATCCTGAGTCCCGGCCAGCATATCCTGTGTCCCGGCCAGCATATCCTATGTTCCGGCCAGCATATCCTGTGTCCCGGCCAGCATATCCTGGGTCTCGGCCAGCATATCCTGTGTTTCGGCCAGCATATCCTGTGTTCCGGCCAGCATATCCTGTGTTCTGGCCAGCATATCCTGTGTTCTGGCCAGCATATCTTATGTCCCGGCCGGTATATTCTATGTTTGTCGTACCAGGGACAGTTCCGCCTTCGCCTCGAGCATCTGCTGGTATTTCAAACTACTTTTGCCGGTATATTCTATGTTTGCCGGTATATTCTATGTTCATGGAGAATCGATATAGATATTTGTTTCCAATATCATCTACTTTTCTTTCTGAGGACTTGCAAGCTGGCAATACATTTTACACTCCATATATTCATCTGTTTTTAATGCCTAAATGGTTACTATGTAATAACTCTTTTATGATGAGAAAATCACTGTTTGATGTGCATTTATACACACCTCTGGACTGTTTAGTGCCTCTGTAGTTTCCACGGCAAATCTTGCGTGAGTTTGAATTACTAAAAAAGGTGGATCATGAGAACACCATCATGTTGAAAGAGAGTGTAGTTTATAGTTCATGTACTTATTGCCATATATCCTAGAGTAGCAGAAGTGTACTTGCCAACGATGTTTAAATATTTTCCTGGTCTGTGCATGGAACAGAAGGAGCAGGTTCGTATGCTTTATGTCATCGCCTATATTTTCATTTACATGGCACATGCTTGTAAGTTTTGCATATTGAATTATCATCTTCTAACACTTTCAATTACAAGGTGTCACTCCTCTTCCGTTGGTGGTGAAAGCTGGGTCCTGGGCCTACGGCGAGCCTCCTCCCACAAGTGCCAGAATCGACGATGAGCGGTGAAGAACAGGGGCACGCCACCGGGGTAGGGTAATGGCGGCAGAGGATGGGTGAGGAGCACATCGAAGCCAGCAGGTGGAAGGCAGGGGATACTGTCAGTGGGAAGAGGGGAAGGACGCTTGACAAGAGAGTAGAAGAGGAGGTAGATAGCAGGATGGTCGACAGTGGGGGGAGGCATGTGATGGGGCGGTTGAGTCCGGGTGTGAGTTTCTTTCATGGTTTTAAAGGCGACGAGGCGTCCCAAGGCGCTGGGGGGGCGCCTCAACGCCTAGGCGCTCAAGGCGCTTTGCAGGGCGACGCCTTCGAGGCTGCCTTGCTGGAAGCTTGGCCAGGGGGAGGAGTCGCCACAAGCTTGGCCAGAGGGTTGCGCCAGGGGGGAGGAGTCGCCACAAGCTTGGCCACAAGCTTGGCCGGAGTTGGGGAGGCCGGCAGATGGCGGAGCAGGAGGAAATCTGGCCAGAGCTGGGGAGGCCACGTGAGAGGAGCTCCCTCCTCTCTCTCTCTCTTCTCTCCCAATCGATTCCCTGGTCTATTCCCCTCTCTTTCCCCTATCCCTGGCCGCCAATTTCCCTCCCAGACCCACCAATTTCAGTTTTCCCTCCCGCCATCGCATAGAGGAAGGCAGCGATTTTCACGCCTAGGCTCCCAATTGATTCCCCTGGTCTGTTCCCCTCTCTCTCCCCCCTCTCTTTCCCCTATCCCTGGCCCCCAATTTCCCTCCCAGAGCCGCCAATTTCAGTTTTCCCTCTCGCCATTGCACAGTTTTCCCTCCCGCGCGACCTGACCCAGGCGTCCAGAAGCGAGGAAGGCAGCGATTTTCGCGCCTAGGCGACGACTTGGGACGCCTCAGCGACGACTTTGGACGCCTTAATCAGAAGTCAAAGGCGACGACGACGCCTTGCAATCTCGGAGCGCTCGGACGCTGAAGCGTCGCCTAGGCGACGCCTTTAAAACCATGGTTTCTTTTCTTGTTTTCTAGTGGTATTGACTCAAGGAAAGCTGCATGTTAATCAAGGTTTAAAAGGATGTTATGTTATGATGAGTATATGTGGCTGTGAAATTATGTCTTGTCGAAATAAATCACTATCCGAAGTGCATTTCCAAGTTATTTATTTTTGGAGAACAGTGCATTTCCAAGCTTGAGATGGTTGCTAAGCCCTGATGTTGAAATTATCTTTTGTCGAAATAAATCAGTATCCTAAGTGCATTTCCAAGCTTGAGATGGTGGCTAGTACTCCCTCTGTCCCGGTTTACTGGGCTTATCTTCAAAAACTATTTGTCCCATTTTACCTCTAGATCAAGGCTCATTAGCACTAATGCGGCATTTAATTAGGACACGATCGGCTAAAATCTGCATGCATACATAGCCTACTCGTCATGCATGCGTTTATTCATTGGTCTCCTCCGGTGGGTCTACAACAATAGATAAGCTGGCCTCATTAATACCACCAATGGGAGAGATTAGTGGCTCGTTTTTCTTCCTCCAACTAGATGATACCCCGCGCGTTGCAGCGGTACATCTATATATAACTTGTGGGTAGAGAAACATTATATACAGACTCTGGATAAGAAAATACTCAAATGAGAAGAAAAAGGTGGATACTTAGAGGAGATTAAGCAATTTACATTGCACAATATTGTTTACACATATACTTTACATAAGTGTTTGAATCAGGATACCCATACGTAAGACGTTTCACTATTCTTCGCCTCACATGGCAAATGGAAACAAAAGAATTGCTAAACCTTTGACTGCCATGCCTCCTTTCTATGTGAAATATATCTGAAATTTTGAACAATAAATTAGAAGTGTGAGCTTGAAGTAGAATGTAGATTATCATGACATCTTGGAATTTGCATTTCAACAAATATAGAACGTATTCACATTTATCATCCAGAAATAATCAAAGTAGGCAGATTAAAACGGACTTAGAGCTGAGCAGGAACATGGATACGAAAACCATTCTTGGACTGATGATCCAGACTTTGCATAATAACATAGATATGAAAAAATGCCACGATAGATAATTGGACACAACAGTGCTTCCTTTTATTTGCTCTTACGAACTGTAAATTACAACAACAAAAAATGAAGAAAGGCATGCATCAAGTCAGCAATGCATTTTTCATAGATTCAATATATAAACACTTGCAAATGAGGACATTAGTCTTCATTCTTCGATGCGTGACCGCATGTCAGTTCACACAGCAATTTTACCAAGATCCTGGCAAGCGAAAAAAAGGGAGAGGCAAATATGGTTATCGGGGATCAACAACACAGATTGGAGCAACGGAAAGCATTACTAAATGAAATAATATAACTAACACTACATCACAAAACTATGCCAATCTATTGTTGTGGCCATCCTCACTGCCTGAGTTAGTGACAACAGAAGTATAAAAAGACAACAGTACACATATGTGTAAAGAATAACTTTAAGTCGGAAGCATGAGGTTTTAGCAGAAAAACAGAGAAAACAAAGAAGACAAACCTTTGTGTGCATCGTGTTTATTATTGCTCGGCATGGTGATAATTACATGCTGAGTCTAATGAATATCAAAGGAACACACGAATTAGGGAGAAAAGGCATAAGCACTAAATCTTCAAGACTATTTTTAACTGACATGGACCACATGAACAGCTTACATAAGTAAATTCAGATGCTCATAGAGATTGCAATATAAAGTTTGGCTGTTGATTTACCTGATAATTTACTAACTCCATTATATCTTGCCATTGGTTGGCATTCAGCCACAGAATCTGTAGTAGAGGAATGAAAAAATTAGGAACAGAGCATAGGTAAGTTACTCAAACTACATTGGAAATTCTTACGGTCGATTTTTTTAACATAGTTTGAAAGTGGTGGACTCGAGAATCATGCTCTTTCTCGGAAACTAATTAGTTACTAAAATCATGCTTGTGGCGGCGACCAACAGATCTGGTCGCACTCAGTGCAGGTGACTGCAGAGGTTTGGTCAGACTGAAACACAATAAATAAAGCCACAGGTAGAAATATAACTACCATAGGTCTTGTAGTCAATCTCGCTCTACAGTTTGTCAGTTTTGGAGTCCATCTCAAGATCTCAGCAGGTTCTTAATCTTCACGGAAAGCTTTACTAAATGTAATAAGATAACTAATCCCATTACGTAGTCATTAGAGAGCACAAACTATGTCAATCTATTGCCGTGGGCATCTTTAGTGCCTGAGTTGGTGATTACAGGAGTATAAAACGATGGTGGTCAGAGAGATTCAGGAGGCCTGAGTGACATACAGGAAAACCCTGTTCATATCACATATCAAAATCTTTCCCATCTAGCAGTTCTATCCATGAACAATGGATCATACTAAAACAAAAAAAACAAAAAGAAAGTAGCAGAGGATACACCTAAGACGGATGCTAAATTCAGTAATACAGAGGGGGTGATGTACCTGGTCTCACCTGATTGATAGTTCAGACCTCCTTTTGCCGATCAGTTTTGGAAGACATCAATATTTAGTAAGTAGAGAATAAAGTATGCCATGAATCTTTTTCATAGTGCCCATCCTTAAAATATGCCGGGGAGAAGGTCGATGTCCAAGGTCTTAATATTGTCCAGGTGACCAGCACATGCAGTTTACACGATTATCTCAAATATGAACCTGCCGATCACTGCAATGTTTTCCACTTCTTCATTTGCATGTAACATATAAATCTAATTATGCCATGACGACAGAGATTGAGAGAAGATCTGTACTAACCTGAATTGGCCCGCGGGTTGAAAGTGGATTGCCGGCGCCGGCCAGGGCTCACGATTAGTTTCGTTGAGCACGCGACTACCACTCGGCGATGAGCGTGGATGACACGGGCCAGCAAATCCGTCCCATATGGAGCGAATCTAAATCAGAAACCTAAGTTGAGAAAAAAGAATGAGATGGCTCACTCGTCGGGATTCAGATCGGGCCCCATTCAGATCAGAGCAGGGGCACCGCGTCCCAGCTATGGTGGGGAACTGGGGATCATGGAGACAACGTAGGTCCAGTGCTTAAAGGGGAGAGGAGATATTTATTCTATCGGTTACTGCTGTTTCTAGGAGATGAAGAGAAAAAATGCGATGCATAAGTGGAGGAGATAAAAGGGAGGTCGTGATGGAGGAGACGAAAGGTGGAAAGGCAGTTGGCTCGGTGGACACGCAGGCCTGCGGTGAAGATATGAGAAAAACATGTAACGTAATCTGCAGTCTGCTGACTTACGCACCAAATCGATGAGAAAAGGGTAGCGGGAGATTATAGGGCGACGTGGCTACACAAAATTTTAGAGAATTCCCTGTAGTGGGGGGTTGGCATTTAGATATAGAAGATTAGCTTTTGTCTAGGTCTCGCTGCTGAGACTAATGAGCCCAGTAAACCGGGACGGAGGGAGTAGTAGAAAATTATGGCTTCTCGAAATCCATTTTAATCGAATGTGAAATTATATGGGGTTATCTTTTCGATACGCATGATGAAACATTATTAATAAGACATTAGAAAACCGTGGCAAGAAGACGTAGCGACATGCACGCACAGCGCACCGTCACCGTGAAGGTAAAACGCGGTTGCCATACCGTGCCGTGGTCAAATTTGGAGCGATATAATTTGTATTTATGAGCCAGCGTATCGGGTTTGGAAGGTACTTATACCTCGCAGGATTTGTTCGTTCGTTTCTGGCATGAGATGAGATAATTCGGTCATTATTTTGCTTAATTGATTTTGAGCGGTCATCTCGGAGCGACGGTTCCCTGGCTGGCCTCTATATAAAGGGCGCCCGCCCCTGCGCATCCCAGATCCCACCCCACCGAAAATGCTCCCTCTGACCCATATTACTTGTCGCCGAACTAGTAGTACAACCTTATACTGAATCAACGACGAGTAGTATGGATGGGAGGGGAGGGGGTACCGTTTTCCTCCTCTGCGCGACCTAGGACGGCGAAATAATCCTCAAGCTCAACGGGTACTCCCCTTTCCCTCTTTATCTATTATTCCGTTCGATTGGAAATAAGTGTCGGTGATTTTGTACTAATGTAGTATAAAGTTTGTACTAGGTTGCCGACCCTTATTTCCGATAAGGGAGTATCTATTATGATGACCTATGATACAAGTCACTCCGGCGAGATCTCTCATCGGCGATTATGCGAACGAATCGGCTGTAAAATCTCATAGCGTTTGCACGGTTTTTTTCTGTTGATTCAGGTACATGGAAGGAGGCCAAGGGCTCAGCCCACTAAGGCTAGGCCCATATACTGGGCTGGGCCATTGGCCCTGCGGCCCAACGTCTGGAAGCTGCCAACAGCCGTCTCCTTCCCATTCCTGCCCTGCGACGGCACGCACGCACGCAGGCAGAACCGCAGAACCCAAAACCCCAGTCCGCCATCGTCCTCCGGCAGAGCGGATCGGTCCTCCCCTTCCCCTCCGTCTCTGATCAAGCGACAGGTGATTTCCGTTGGCTTCCTACATTTCGAACTCGATTTCTCGCGACTTCGAACCCTAAGTCTTCATTCTGTCTCCGCAGCCATGGACGGAGGTGCGCACCGCGGTGGGCTGCGGCGGAGGGGGCGCGGCGCCGGAGGCGCCCCTCGCCAGGGTCCCAGGGCGGGCGTCGCGGCCGGCGGCGGAGGGCGCGGTGGTCGTCGGGACGGGCGGGGCGGTGGCCGCGTCGGGGGCCGTGACGGGAACGGGGGCCGCGTCGCCGAGGCTCGTGGCGCTGCGCAGCGCGTCAGGGCGCCGAGGGCGCCGAACCCACGCCTCACGGTGAGAAACAACCCTCTCCTCGACCTCTACTATTTCCGCGTTGATCTGCTGGAGTCGACACCGCTAGACGCTTGCCATAGCCAACTGTTCGCCTGAATTTCTCTTCATGTTTCTGTAAATTTCGCGGCGCCTTCCGTTTGGTTCGCCCGAATCTGAACCGGCTGTACCGTAGTTGCTGTACACGGCTGCCCTGAATCAGCCAGTTCATTCTCGTTTTCCTCATAGGCTGTCGTTGATGATTGTCGTGGTAATGAAACGATCTAAATCGCTTGCAAATTTAGTGTACTTCGGCTGGAAAGAAGAACCATACAAGGCAGGGCTCCGTTGTTTGTTTTGCTATCTAACTAGTTAAATGTTAACCTCTGTTTTTTTACCTGTATTATTATTTTAGTTGTTATGCATGGCTGTTGTCAATCAGCCAGTTTCACGGCAGTATCAGCGAGTTCCTGCTACCTGATTGCTTCTGCTGGTTTAGTGAATGAAATAAGCTGTGGCTTCTTTACTGTTTGTGGATGTTGTGTTCGTCGGTGCGATGAATTCTTAGTTCTAGGTTCACTTGCAATCAAACTGCAATATCCCTGTTTAGGTTGTTCCATAACTGCCATGGCTTAGGACGAGAACTCTTTCTTCTACATGTAGCATTTCCCTAAATCTGCTGGAGACAATGCTAGCGTTAGCGATTTGATTCGATCGTGATTAAATTTCGTCTAAGGCTTGCCTGTATCTGAACTGACATGCCCCATTCAACTGCCCACAGTGCTCAAACTACCTATGAGAAGTGTATCCCTTGCTAACTAACATGTTAATGGCTAACCTTTTATTTTGTTCCCTGTAGTCTTCATGTTGTTGTGCATGGCTGCTACGCTTCTGCTAGGTGTAGAGCTGAGGACAGCTCTTGTTTTGTACCAATGTTTGTGAATAAAATAAGCTTTGGCTAGTTCACAGTTTGTAATGTTGAATCTTCCTACATTTCACTAATTTTTTATTTATTCTGTAGCCTGCATGGATTATCAGAACGTGTGTCATATTACACTTCAGTTGTTGATATGTTATGTGCAGTGACTATCAAATGATCCTAATTTCTTGGTAACGGTGCTGCTAATCATTTTTTACTGTTCTCTGAGCCTTTTCGGCCACATGTGAAGGTTGTTTACCATATAATATTGGTGCTTTTTCTTATACATAAGATATCTCAATGCTGCAAAGCTCATATATTTTTGCACTGAATTTGTTATACAAATATTTTTGCTTAACCATATATTGGTTGGGACTGATAGTTCAGTTTCACTGTATAGGACTGGTTTGCAAAAGCCAAGTATATCAACCCTGATGGACTGAGCCTGGAGGCTTTTGAAGATACACTTGATCAGTTCCTAGAAAACAAGTCAAGGGTTAATCAACAGGTGCTCAGTCAAACCTTTCTTTTGCTTCCTAGTTTTGTTTTCAATTACATTCCACATTCCGTTTAGCAATTTTGTGTACATTCACGTTGAGCTCTGCTGTGTAGCTTCTTCCTGTCTGCTCTGTTTTGTCTGTTTCTCATCCAACCTTTATTTTTAGGAGCTTGCCGTATACACTATCCAGGATCAGTTACTGGAACAAGGTCCTCATGCAGCCCGCCTAATAATCGAGTCTGATGACGGCTATAGGAAAATGGCTGTGTCCCGTAAGATGTAAGAACATTGTAGTCTTTCAGGCATTCCTAAGTTTTAGTGTTTATGCTAACCACTGACATGTAATTACAGTCTGCTGCGTATGTACGTGAACGGGATGAAAGACACCCCTCAGGCCCAGTACTGGCGGAAGTGTCTTCATGAGCAGAAGATGCAGTTGGAGTACACGCTAGATGAGCTTCAGAAGGCAAAGAAGGACTTTCGACCAATGCCTACCCTTTTCGCTGACATGCCAGACCTACTGCCCAAAGAAAAGAAGTAGTATGGTTCTCGTTATCCATGAATGCCTGTTTTAACGGAACTTGTCAGGTTGAATTGCTTTTAACAATGCTTGATATTTGAGGACATGTGGAATGTTTCTGGAGCAGGTGCTCTGCTGGTAGTTTCGTTGGATGTCCTTATGTGCATGTTTCTGGAGCAGGATGCTATTACTCTGACCAGATGTTTCCTTAATACTGAATGTTGTGTTTTCATCAAGTGATGTTTAAATGTTCTCATTTCCTTATATCATAGCGTGTAGTGGTTTTATGCTAGAAAAAAATAGCAAAATATCTACATGTTTGGTGTTGGCAGCTTTAGATTACTTTGCTATTCTTCTGATTGAAAAGTGTATCGTCTTGAGCGGAGTTAGTTATCTGTAGTTTGATCTTGCAAACGTGCTGGTATTTGTTGGTAGCCATGAAGCACTTATATTCAATCGCATCTCATGGCATTTTTGTTCTTGTTTTCTCCTTTCACCCCATCTCTTTTGTTTTTTGCTGGTGTTGTATCATTTTGTTTATAGGCCCGTATTTTGCGTAGTGATGTCTATATATTTGGCATGCCTTTATACGTTGCAGTTGTGGTATACTTCATGTGTGACAAGCTAAACTCCCAGTTATATCTTGTTGGACAGCTTTTCTGTTTGTGGCGTCATATGTATCCTGTCATGTTTGCTTTCTACCTTCTGCTGTCTATGAGTGATTGCCATTTGCTTTCTGCACTTGCAAATTTTGCACTCACAAATTATGAATTGAATTGATGTTTTAAGAAAGAAGATGGTGAGTTTGAGCGTGACATCTTTGAAGATGTCTTTTAGATTGATGAACAGGTTATGCATGTTTAGAAAAAATAGAGGGAAATTGTATTGGGTTTCTGAATATTTTGGTCGTGCTCCACTACTCAGATTTGACTGTCAGTCATGATCGTGTTGCACTGAACGTATATTTTGATTAGGTAGTATTCTTCCACAGGTGCTCTATCATTTTGATTATAGGTAGTGTTGTACTCGCTCTGGCCACTAATACCTATCTTAGACACGATGTATCTAGACACTAAAATATGTCTAGGTACATCAATATTAGAGACAGATATTAGTAATCGGAGGGAGTACCACATGTGGTTGGGCTACCTACAAGAGTAATACGTATAGGAGTAGTACTTGTCGGTAAAATGTATGTATCGAGACACCAAACTGAACTAGATGCATCAATATTAGTGACGCGTAATATGGGTTGGAGAGAAAATGTGAGCAAAATCTAAAGAACACATCCGACAGAAGTGTATTATGTCCTACTTCTGCTTCCAAGATTGTAAAGGGCTTCCCCTTTCAGAAAATGGTATTAGCTCCTGGGCACCATGGAGCTTGGTAATTTAAACACCAAAAATTTCAATTTTTCAAAAATATAGCCAACTGTATACAGTTTGGTCGTGCAATTTTTAATATAAAATTCCTTGCTGTGTAGGCTCATCAAGAAAGATAAATTCGTCCAATTTTGGAAGAAGAAAAATCAACAGTGTTCATGCTCCTAGATCTGAGTTTTTATTATTTTTTCTGAGGACATAATACAAAGTATTTCAATTAAAATTCTGTATAATCGTAGTGCACACAATTGTCTATAGCCAGATACTTTTTCTGATTTTTTTTTTAAACTTTGAAATTTGAAACTTTTGGAGGTTCAAAAAACAGGCTCCATGGAGCCTGTTAGCCAAAATGACTCTCTCTTCGCCTTTGCACTATATGCAAACAGAAGGGAGTTCTAACTGTGGGACAACTTCGTGCACCTTTGTGAATTGAGCAATTTTGATTCTACATTGTTGATCTGCTGTCCTATTTTTTACGTGCATCTGTGATGAACCTCTCCAGAGTATATACTGAACCTTTCTTTAGTTGTTCCTTAAACTGATCTATAGGTTTACTGGGTATAAGCTCTTCCATGGTGTTTCCCTATGGTAAGACAAAATTATAATATTAACAGTTTGAAAAGGAAAAATACCCGTTAAAAAGGAAAAAGAATATTGAGGACTCCAACATTGTAAGATAACCTTGTGCAAAAAAGGCATAAAAAAAGAGAAAAAGTTACATATAGGAGTCAATGTACATAATGCAATACTGTACAATATAGTCATGGGTAAAAAAGGGTTTTCTATTTCTGTGTCCCTACTTCGTTAGCTCTATTCACTTTTCCTCAGCCTCTAAACTTTTTCTCGCTTTTTCCCTCTCCCTTCTCAAACCCCCACAAACGCTCTGGCAGATGGTTTCTCGTCGGTCAAAGGTTTTGACCATGGCAGGAGGCCTTGACGGGGTGGGGTTGCGTATGGGTGTCTCGTGCTTTCTACTCCGCTAGGCCATCTTGTTAAACATTGGCCGAGATATGGGATGTCATCCCACCTATATGGGATGCCAATGGTTCTAAAAAAATTAGTTTCTTCTTTCCCTCTCCATTTTTGCACCCCATTTCTCCTTTCTTCCTGCCTAGTGATCATTGCATCTCGTCATAAATCCGCGATGAATGATGGGATCCAATCCACACAATATCACCGCATCCGTGCCTATGGATAGATCATTTTGACCGTGGTCGACACGAATGAGGAATCAACTGTCGACACAAACCTCGCCATCTTTGAGAGTTTGCTTGATTTTGAGATTTAATTTTGTACCGATGCATTTGTTTGATCGCCGCATTGGTTTTCACATGTTCTTATAACTGATGCATGCACGCACGCCATCTAGTTTTTGACATGATGATGAGCATAGGTTCATCGGTCTCGACCTCGAATACAACCCTAACGGCCCAGATCAAACCATCGTTGTCGTGCAACTCGCCCTGCACGAGTGTGTTAAAGTACCTAAACCTCATGCTACTCAACTTTATAATTACCATAAATTTCATTCTATACATACTATTTCAACCAAGTGCTCTCAAAGGGCTACCTCCATGCCTCCTCTACAAAGTGTCTTTAGAGATTTTGGAAAATCTTTTTGCAAAGGCAATATATACCGGGACAACAGGACAACCGACAAATGGAGTCCTCTTTAAATACTTACTGAATAGTAAGTTTAATTTATGAAAGATGATTGTGGATGTCAATACTGAAACTTCTACCATGATTAGGCATGGCTTCGGTTAGCGGCCAAATGCTCTTCTGTAACAAATATGCATAACCCATACTTACTTCCCATCGGTAGGCATGCATAACCAAAGGTACATGACAACAACTTAATATGGTGCAATGTTGAAAGTCTTGTTCTATGACAGCATGGTTTGACTAAACTCCAACTAATAATTTGTCAAACATGTAATTTACATAGTGATAATCACTATAGACTTTGGCACTAAGAACGGGGTAAAATATACAATTCACAGAAAAATCACTGTAGCTTGGAATTGAGTGATTCCAGCTGGGATGGATTCAGATTTTCATCCTCTGTCACGCTGTACTGGGATTTAATTTGTATATTTTTTTAAGAGGGCCGTTGAATTTTTCAAAGTAGCATCTATTTTTTCTGGGCAGATTCTGCCATAGTTTTGTTGGGTGCCTCTTTTGAGTTTAAATTTGATTATTTTTGGGTCTATTGAGCTTTCTAAGATATTATGAACTTTGGAAAATTTGTGGTTTTGATGAACCAAATTTTTTTGTGTGTTCATAAGATGCCAATATTTATACCTTATAATGCACTAATGATCTAGACCCGCAGAAAAAGAGTTGAAGAAGTTTTTGTAGTGAAGTTTTTTTACAGGGGTATGAAGCCAAGTTAACCCAAAAGAGAACATAAGGATGGTCAAGATCATAAGCTTGGGGATGCCCCAGCTTCCCTCTACATCAACAAAATCTCAGTTTGTAAATCTTCAAACTTTTCTTTTTTGAGCACTATGAGAGCTTAATTAAGCTTGAAGCGTCTAGTATTTTATTTTTATTTTGGAGTATCAAGTCTATATTTTGTAGACTACCTTAAGTTTTGGAGTTATTAGAAGATCTTTTGTTGACTTGTGTTGACGTCCTTTATACTAGATGTGGTTTCAGTGATTTAAGTTTATGAAACACCATGATGATCATGGTAGGATTGGATATAAGGACCTAAAGTGTCACGTTAACATATTAGTTCTTTGTCACATTCATCTCTTGTAACTATTGTGATTTTTTCTACCCAAAACAAGATTGTTTAACAAAGTTCATATTGAAGTTTATCGCGCTTCATTCGATGAGCCACTTCAATTCCACAAACTCATGAGAAACTTCAATCACTTTGACAAGTTTATTTAAAAGCCCTGAAATTTCCCAGATTTTCTATGTATGAAAGCAATGCACACATCTGTTTCCTCTCTATTCATTGTCTCAGATCCTGGGATGTTACACCAGCAGCGTCCTCAACCATAACAAGTTCGAATTTCTTGGGTGGGCTCGAAAATAAAAGCCAAGTAGCCAGCAATCATGTGTTCGAAAATAAAATCCAGATAAAAAACATATTGTTCAGAAAGTCTGACATCAGGGACCCACCTGTCAGCAGCGTCCTTTACCTTAACTAGTTCAAATTTTACATGCGGGTTCAAAAATAAAAGCCACGATTCTTTTTCAAATAGTCTGGCATCAGCGGCCCACCCGTCAGCAGTGTCCCTCAACCTTATCATGTTCGAATTTCAGGGGCTGGTTCAAAAATAAAGCCAAGTAGCCAGCATTCACAGGGAACAAAAATAAAATTCAGATAGCACACATATTGTTCAGAGAGGCTGACATCATGGTCCCACTAGACTGCAGTGTCCATGAACACTATCAAGCCGAGCGGTTACATATATAGCACATGTTTTTTGTTTAGAGAGGCTGATGTCGAGAACCCACCCAACAGAGGCGTCTATGAATATTATCAACATATATAGCACATATTTGTTGTTCAGAGAGGCTGACATCAAGGACCCACCCGACAACAGCGTCTATGAACATTATCAACATAGCACAAGTTTGTTGTTTAAAGAGGCTGACATCAAGGACCCACTCGACTACATCGTCCATGAACATTAGCAACATATATAGCACATGTTTGTTTTTCCACGAGGCTGACATCGAGGACCCACTCGACAGTAGCGTCCATGAACATTATCAACATAGCAGAGGTTTCTTATTCACAGAGGCTGACATCAAGGTCCCACCAGACTGTATCGTCCATAAACATTATCAAAGGCGAGAAGTTTCACAAAATAAAGCAAGTAGTTAGCAATCATGTGGAATAGATAAATGAACTAAGTAACTCAAAGTTAACCATCAATGTTCAAAGAAGAAATAGCACTCAATACGGCACTAACAAATTACTATACAATCAAAACATATGAAGCATAGAACATAAACATTACTTGCATTACTTGCATTGATATCTTCCTTTCCTTCCCAACTTTTCTCTCAAATACTACAATAGCTTTAACATAAATATAAAGTATACCTACATGTGGTGGTCTATTTATTCAACACAATAGATGCAAATGAAAAATTAAAAACTAGATGCAGATGCTCAAAGTTTATGCAACAGTAAAGTGATGCTCAAAAAATAAGGCAAGAATAATATGCAAACTGAGGAGTTGATAGGTCCAGTGAGTTGCCATGGGGCATCCCCAAGCTTATGGTGTTATCCATTATTTTGATAACTCCTTGCTCGATGATTATTCTTTCCCTGTGAAAAAACTTTACCATAAAACTATTTCCCACTAATATGTGTGCTGCAGAGAAAACCCAAATAAAATTTGGTGCAAGGTGTCCAGAGAGTGTATTAAGTTTTCAACATTCACTAAATATCAAAAGACTCAAAAAAATCATCTTAAGACTCAAACAAATGCTCAAAACAACAAAAGACATAATCTGCCAATAAAAACACCAGGAGGTTGGCGAATTTTTCTGCCCCCTTAAACATATCACGAATTTGTGTTATATTTTTATTCAGGTAGAGGGTGAAAATTTTCAATTTATATAAATATAACAGGTCCATAGGAGTTACAGAACAAATCAGGAATTTCGTGCAACAAAAAGTGCAGCGCAGATTTTAGCAACTCCAAATAAATTTTGCAATCTTAAAACACCCAACATGGGTAAAACTTGGCACTTTATTTTTTCTATAGTATACACACTAAAACAAACTTTCTTGATACAGTAAGGACACAAAAATAAGACTCAAATAAAATTACTGTCATCCAAGAGCAATGAAAACAAAATTAAAAAAGTAAATACTATCGGGTTGCCTCCCATAAAGCGCTTTCTTTATAGCCATATAGCCAGGATTTTTACCTTATCACTTCAAGAAGGGAAAGTGTCATGAGGGCACTTGTATCTCTGAATATTCACCTTCTTCCTTGGAAAGTGCTCCATACACTTTTTATGTGGGAATTGGAATTTTACATTCCCTTCTTTGGAGTCAATAACTGCACCTGTAGTTCTCAAGAAAGTTCTACCAAGGATTATAGGACTTGAGGTATTGCTCCTCATGTCCATAATAATAAAATCTATAGGTAAAAAATTCATATGGAGTTCAAGCATAATATCATTTATTCTATCTAAGGCATGCTTGGTAGAATCATCAGCTAGCAATAAATCAATATCACACTTTTCTAGTTTTTATCAAGATCAAGTAAATCATATAGTTCTTTAGAGAGGATGTTTACGCTTGATATCGAGTCTAAGATAGCATTGTGTGACTCTTTTCCTCCAACAATAAGTATTTTGGGAATCCATACATCGCCAAGCTTAGGTGGTATCATAGCCTCATTGTTATAGTGTTGTATATTTTCCTTAATGACATGGTTGGCTATTTTAGATCCAAAACCGGTTTGATGAAAATTAAAAGAAGGATCATTAGCAAAATTTTGCAATAAATCGATTAGTTCATTCAAACTACATTTGTCAGGATTAAGTAGAGGTTCTTTAATGTTATCGGAGAGAATTTTACTTCCTCTACTTCTTTATCTTCCATATTATTTTCTTTGGCAAAGTACTCATATTTAAAAACATCTCCAGCTCGTCCTAAGAATTTTCCCATAAAGAATATTTTCTTATTAACATTATCAATAATACTTTGTTTTGACTTTTGCATGGTGACAAGGGTATAGCTAATAGAGCCCGTTAGCTGTGTACCCCTGAGGCCCGTTAAGCTAGGCCCAAGCATAGACATAGTTGAAATACGAGATGATATCGTATACGGACACTGTAATTTGTATTAAACCCGACCGGTTCCTTGAGACATGGCCACCTATATATAGGGGCCATGAGAGGCCGACCAGGGACAAATTGAGATTGAGTCAGTTGAATACCATGCTTATTCTCAATACATGCATAATCACGCCTTGTTTAACTGACCTTTACCTTCGAGTTCATCCCACGCCCTCTTCGCCCGATCCTAAGTCCTTCATCTAGGACATTTGTCGAGTTAACCCTTGTCACATGGTATTCTATAGCCCTCACTTTCTTTCCAAAGTTATTCAAACATTTGTTATAGTTTTTTAGCTTAGAGCGAGTATAAGTACAAAGATTATTTATTTCTTCCCTATTAGGAGTTTCTTTAATAGCTTTTTGAAGTCTATTTGCTACTTCTTGTAATTCTCCTTTAAATTGTTGAAACTAATATCCTCTTTAGTCTTACCATAATTTCCAAACAAGCTTGCCAAAGTATATTTGCAAAATATGGGTCTCCAGTAGCGAAATGTCCATTTGTCAAACCATCTAGGAATATCCTACCCCAAGCACTTATCCCATTATAAAAGCTTTTTATTATTGAACCTTGAGTGTGCATGTTAGGGCTATTTCCTACATTCTCTTGCATTCGATACCAAGCTTCTATTGATGATTCTCTAGAATATTGTGTGAAACTTGTTACCTCATCAGTAACGACCATTATATTTTTGTTTGCACTAAATGAAGCCATTTAAAACAATTTTATAGTTTTTAAGTGAAAAAGCAAAAACTAAAGGAACTAAAAAACAAGAAAAGAGAATTGTGTTGCAAATCTAAAAGAGCGAGAAGACTCACAGTGGTGTTACCTCCCCAAGCTTAGGTGATTGCCCGGTGCGTGAAGAAGGTCTTGCATCAGAGAATTTCCTTCAGTTGATGAAGCTATCAGTTGTAAATGTTCCCGACAATGGTGCCAAAAATAGTCTTGATGACACTAAGCAAAGGTGCCAACTCGTGGGGACTCCAAGTGCAAAATGTTGTATCAAGAGTAAATTTCCCCACGAAAGAACTCAGGGTTTAATATCAAACTCTCAGAGAACAGTCGCAAAAGCTCTTATCGCTCTTCTTCAAGCAACCTGCAAAATGATTTCCTCATCTTGTGTCCCCAACTCTGCCAAGTGGTTGTCAAGCACAAGGTGAGAATGTAAGTAAAATAAAATATGCAACAAAATAAATATGATACGGGAAAGGTAAACTATGCTACAAAAACAAAACGGTATGCACGTGGGTACCTACACACCCCTCCTTCAACTTTTGATTCAAAATGTATTAACCTATTTTAGCTTGGTTTTCTAGTAGAACACGAAATACTGCTATGCAAAAGTGGTTTCAAATTTTTTGTATGATTTTTTTTGGGTCAAAGTCAACCCAAAAAACAAAAAGTCAATGAAGAATATATTTTTTAGTTGACTTTGATGAAAAAAATTGCAAATCAAAATTCTAAAACCACTTTTGTACACCATAATCCCGTGCTCTACTAGGAAAACAAACTAAAATGGGTTAATATGTCTTGAATAAAAATTTGAAAGGGGGTGTGTAGGTACCCAGGTGAGCACCGAATCCACTCTCAACTATGCTAATATGCAACTTATAAAATGCGGTAAAGGTGTTTTCGGGATTTGGTTGTGTATGCAAGAAAGTAAATATGTTTTTGTATTTTCGGAATAAAATGATGCTGAAAATAAAAGTGAATGTAAATGCGTCGGAAATGTGTTTCTTATGGTTAAAATTGGACCGGGGTTTATGGGTTCACTTGCCTACTCTCTCGTGAAGTTGTGGTGGCATTAAGCGCAATGCAGATATCTGAAACGTTGACATGATTTTTATTATGTTACTTGATAATATTCATATGGGCATCGCATCCTAATTTAACGATGATGCAACACATCTTACTTACACTCCACTAGAAAGGAATAAACTTCAAGTAATATAGTATTAAGAATTAACAGAGTATAGTGCTGGTGCCAAGATGATGTGGAAATATATAGTTGATAATAACCTCAGAAAAAGAGCTTGATGCGTGGTTGATGACACCAGAAGTTTCCTTGTGCGTGGTACTTGACCAGCTCGTTGGGAACTCAAAGAGGAAAGTATGATGAGTATAGCAGCTAGTTTTCCCTCAGTTATGAAACCAAGGTTTAATATCGATCAGGAGAAAAGCAGACAATGACAGCTGAAGGTGATGCTTGCTAGTTTGCGACAGCAGCGGACAATTTATATATGGCGCCTCATCCAAACTTGCTTGCTAGCTGCAACGTGGAACCTGCACACACACAACCAAATACTTTGCTCCCAACTTGCGATGAGGTTGTCAATCTCACCGGTTTGCTTGAAACAAAGGTATGAGCGTATCGAGTGGAAAATAGTAAAGAATGCAAGTAAAGTAAACAGTGCGAGAAAGTAAACAGGTGATAGCAATATGATGGAAATATGACCAGGGTCCACAGTTCACTAGTGGTGTCTCTCCATAGATAAAATAGCACATGCTGGGTAAACAAATTACAGTTGGGCAATTGATAGAATAGAGATAACGTGATATGGCAAGAAGATCACTATGAGATTTACTCTGGGCATTACAACAAAATACATAGACCGCCATCCAACTGCATCTATGACTAATAATCCACCCCCGGGGATATCAATCTGAACACCCCAAAAGTATTAAGTTGCGAACAACATATAATTGCATTAAGCAAAGTGTGTAATGTAAACAAAGCATATGCCCTTGAGCATATGAATGTTGTTTTCTCCCTAGTAGCAACAGCACATCTACCACCTTAGAGGTTTCTGTCACTCCCCCAGGTGAAATAGAGACATGAACCCACTATCGAGCATAAATACCCCCTCTTGGAGTCACTAGCAACTACTCGGCCAAGATAGCTACTAACAACGGAGAGCATGCAAGATCATAAACAACATAGAGATAACATAAGATAAATTTCAGTACAGCAACTTAATCATAAACACCAATATTCATCGGATCCCAACAAACCAAACATGTAGAATTACATAACAGTGATCTCAATCGTGTAGGGCAGCTCATGAGATCTAAACATGAAGCACATGGTGGAAAAGACAACCATCTAGCTACTGCTATGGACCCATAGTCCAAGGTAGACTACTCACTCATCGCTCCGGATGCAAGCATGTCGATGAAGAAGACCTCCGGTGGCGATTCCCCTCTCCGGCAGGGTGCCGGGAAGAGCTTCTGGACCCTCCCGATCTTCGGGTCGACAGCGGCGGCGGATCGCGATGTGTTCTGGAAAATTGATCGGGTACTTAGGTTTTACACGTCGGGGGGTCTTTATAGGTGAAGGGGCACCGTCAGAGGAGGGGCCAGGCGCCCTCACGCGGGCCCAGTGCGGCCAGGCCCCTGGCCGCGCCGGCCATGCATGTGGGGCCCTGGTGGCCCCCCTCTGACACCTCTTCGGATGTCTGGAAGCTTCCCGATGAAATAAAACTTCAGGATGTGGTTTCGTCCAATTCCGAGAATATTTCCTGTGTATCACTTCTGAAACACAAAAACAGCAGAAAACAGGGAACTAGCACTGTGGCAACTTGTTAATAGGTTAGTTTCAGAAAATACATAAAAGTGCCACGAAGTGTAACGAAACAGTAGGCAAATGGTGTAAAAACAAGCATGGAGCATCAAAAATTATAGATACGTTTGAGACGTATCAAGCATCCCCAAGCTTAACTCCTGCTCGTCCTCGAGTAGGTAAGTGATAACAAAAGAATAATTTTTGAGGTGACATGCACCTACACAATCTTGATCATATATCTAAGCATTTGTGAGCTGGGATCATATGAACTTAAACATGGGCATGAAGATATAATCATGACAATAAGAACTTAGCAACCATGTTGTAAACATGCAAATGAACACAAACAAAAGATCATGATAATGAAACAATGAAAGTCAAACGTGTGTTCAAATCATAAGGAAAAACATACAAGTGGTTTTCAGCTTGTCCTTCAAAGAGAGCAAAACATAAATGCATAGGACACCTTCAAGTTTAAAAGGGCGACTAGATACTAATAACTTGAGACAAGTGAAACCAACAATATGAATCAATCAATGAACTTTGGGACAATGAATATTATACTAAGAATGACAACTATGCTCTCTTATGGTGCATAAAGAAAGAAGGTGGTGACTCAACATAAAAGTACAAGAAAGACCCTTCGCAGAGGGAAGCAGTGATTGCAAGTTTTACAACCTTCAAAAATTATGTTACTTACCGGCTTTGAGCTCTCATTGCCCCCATCATAAGCATCTTGAATGGTTAAAGTTAATGCGAGAACAATTATGATGCATATGCTTGACAAATCATAAGTTGAAGACCTCGTGTCCCGTGAATACGAGTACCCAAACCTCATGCTACTTTACTTAGAGTCCCAAACAAGGCTCTTGTCATTGTAAATATATGTGTATCATTGAGAACCGCCAATGGGGTACCTCCGTGCCCGATGACATGGAACAAGCCCACACCAAAATGACCGGACAAGCAGACAATGAACACCTCGACATCTCTTTTATTTGCTATATTGTTTAGCTTTTTATTGTGAGATGCGTCGTCGAATGTTCACCATGGGTATGCTGCAAATTTCCACCATGAATTATGCATGGCTTAGATTGGCGGCCCGGCGTTTCCCTAACACATATACAAACTCCATGATCCTCACAAGATTCCCAATTCATTTCACACCGCGGGCATCCATAAACAAAAGATCACGATATCAACTCAAATAAGAAGTGCAATGTTGAAAGCTTGCCCATGGCAGCATGGCTGGGCTAGAATCCAACTTACAACTTGCAAGCATAACAACTCAGCATAAAAGACCACAATGTCAAATTTTTAGAACAGGAAAAAGTAAAGTGTGCCTTCCGATTCGTGAGAGCTTTACTGATCGAATTTCACATAACACTGGTAAGAGTTTAATTTGAAGAGAAAATAAAAGCAAGTCAAATTTACTTGGAATAGCAAATTGCTAGTAGGTATGTATGGTGGACACTTTGGAAAACTTTGGCTTTTAGGAGTTGGATGCACGAGTAGAGCTCATACTCAGTACAAGGCGAGGGCTAGCAAAAGACTGGGAGCGACCAACTAAGAGAGCAATAATGGCCATAATTATGCAAAGCGACAAAGCGACATTAAAAAAAGCATAAGATGGCATCAAAAGTCAAAAACTAAATGATCATGAAGGCTATTGGCGACTTTGTATGAGTCTAACATGTGTGAGCATGCGCCAAGTCAACCCAAATAAAGCATCAAGGAGAAAACCAAAATAATGCTTCCATACAATAAAAACAACGCATGATTTTTTTCAAAGGCTCATTAAGCAATCTCAGTTATTTGAGACAAGTCATGCTACAACAAAACCACTAAGCATACTATCAAAAATACATCAAGCATGACATGAAAAAGCCTAAGCCGCAGTCTACACAAGCTCCTTCTTGTACCACTATTTTGCATAAAGCTTTTTCTCTTTTCCAACACCATTTGAAATTTTTATAACAACCTCTTTTGATGAAAACCAATAAAGATCAGAGGCAAAAATACAACTTAATGAAAAGATATGACAAGATCTGAACGCATATCAAGGCGAAAATGAAAACCAAAAGCAGTAGCAGAAAAAGTAGAACGCTCGATAAAAAGTAAGATTGAAAACTAGAGCGTTCTTTGCAAATGAAAACGAGTACATCTCCTCCAAAGAAAATTTGTTGGGGTCCAAACATTTATTGCAGCAAACAAACTAAACTAACAAACTAAGAAAACTAAAACAACTGACGCTCCAAGAAAAACACATAGTGCACGAAGCAATAAAAATATAGTGTTTTGAAAGGTGACCTGATTTTTGCCGATGAAGAAGGGGTGCCTCGGGGGCATCCCCAAGCTTTGACGCTTGTACTTCTTGGATATTTCTTGGGGTGCTGGGAATACCCAAGCTTGAGCTTTTGTCCATTCTTCAACTCATCTCATCATTCTCCAATCCCTACACTTGAAAACTTCCTTCATACAAAACTAAACACAATTCTATTAGCAACATTAGTGGAAGCATAAAATATATTCAACCTCTTTTTGCTTCAGGTTTCAACCCAAAACCACCACATATAAAGCATATACTACTGTAGCAACTTCCCAAAAGGTTCCATGATCAAAAAGAACTCAAAAGAAAGCGATAAAGTGGCAAACACAAATATTGGCAGAAATCTGTCAAAACTGAACAGCTGACAAATGATGAATTTTTGAGGGATTTTCTGTTGGTCAAATCAAAAAGTGTTCAACTAACGAAAGTTTGGATATAACCCGGGACATATGCACAAGAAATCGCAGGTCCAAAAGATAAACAAATAATTTATACGAATTTTTACGGTGCAGCACTGAAAACAGTTTCAGGACAGCAACATCCCCAAATCTTTACCTCGCTCAAATTAGAGGCTTCTCTTCGCACAAAAACGAAATAAACAAGATAAGGAGCGGTCATTACAGTAGTAATGACTTCCAAGACTCAAATAAAAGAAAAAGTACTGAAAATAAAATATTGGGTTATCTCCCAAGAGTGCTTTTCTTTAACGCCTTTGAGCTAGGCGCAGAAAATTGAAGTAATATCAAGTGATGAAGCATCAAGCTCATAATTTGCTCTAACAATAGAGTCAAAAAGTAATTTATTTATTTTCCTAGGGAAGTGTTCCATACCTTTCTTAAGTGGGAATTGATATTTGATAGTGCCTTCCCTCATATCAATGATAGCACCTACAGTTCGAAGAAAGGGTCTTCCCAAAATAATAGGACATGAAGCATGGCATTCAACGTCCATAACAAGAAAATCAACAGGAACAAGGTTATTGTTTACCACAATAAGAACATCATTAATCCTTTCCAAAGGTTTCTTCTTAGCAACATCAGCAATAGGAACATCAAAATAACACTTTTCAAGCGGTGGTAAATCAAGCATGTCACAAATCTTTCTATGCATGATAGAAATACTAGCACCTAGATCACATAAAGCATGGCAATCATATCCATTAACATGCATATCAATGATGGGTTCCCAACCATCTTCTAACTTTTTGGGAACAGAGGCTTTCTGCTTCAACTTTTCATCCCTAATTTTTATGAGAGCATTGGTAATATGCTTAGTAAAAGCAATATTTAAGGAACTAGCATTGGGAGTCAAAGCAAGCTTTTGCAAGAACAAAATTACTTCAGATATATTGCAGCCATCAACATCAAAATCATTAAAAGAAGTAGAGCTATCATCTCCCACACTCCGAAAAATTTCAGCACTCTTTTGAGAAAAAGTTTTGACAGTTTTAGGCTTTTTAGCACAAGGAGTGGGAGTTTTCTCTACACCAATCAAAGTAGGAGGATTGCTAGCATTAGGAATAACATCATCAGAGGTAGCAATAGTACAAACTTTTAAATTCCTAGCAATCTCATCCTCTCTTTCCCATCTAGCATGCAATTCTGCTAACAATCTAAGATTTTCATCAATTCCAACTTGAATAGTATTAGCAGTAGCAAAAACATTCTCTTTCACATCATTAGGCAACACTTTTAATTTCAGAATTTCAACATCATGAGCAAGGCTATCAACCTTAGAAGCAAGAATATCAATTTTGCCTAACTTTTCCTCAACAGACTTATCAAAAGCAGTTTGTCTTACCATGAAGTCTTTGAGCATGACTTCAAGTTCAGAGGGCGCGGCCCTAGTGTTGTTGTAGGAATTACCATAAGAATTACCATAACCATTACCATTGGTAGAAGGATACGGCCTTTAATTGTTACTAGCAAAATTGTTCCTATAAGCATTGGTGTTAAAATTATTGTTTCTAATGAAATTCACATCAACATGCTCTTCTTGAGCAACCAAAGAGGCTAAAGGAACATTATTAGGATCTACATGGATCCTATCATTAGCAAGCATAGCCATAATGGTATCAATCTTATCACTCAAGGAAGAGGTTTCCTCAACAGAATTTACCTTCTTACCTTGTGGAGCTCTCTCGGTGTGCCATTCGGGATAATTTACCATCATGTTGTCAAGTAGCTTTGTTGCGGCACCCAGGGTAAGGGACATAAAAGTGCCTCCAGTAGCTGAATCAAGTAGGTTCCTTGAAGAAAAATTCAGTCCTGCATAAAAAGTTTGGATAATCATCCAAGTAGTCAGTCCATGAGTGGGGCAATTCTTTATCATAGATTTCATTCTTTCCCAAGCCTGAGCAACATGTTCATTATCAAACTGAGTAAATTTCATAATATTGCTACGCATAAATATAATCTTAGCAGGAGGATAGTATCTACCAATAAAAGCATCCTTACACTTAGCCCATGAATCAATACTATTCTTAGTCAAAGACAGCAACCAATCTTTTGCTTTTCCTCTTAAAGAAAAAGGAAACAACTTGAGCTTAATAATATCACTTTCTACATCCTTATATTTCTGCATCTCACATAGCTCAACAAAATTGTTGAGATGAGCTGCAGCATCTTCAGTACTAGCACCAGAAAATTGCTCTTTCATAACAAGGTTCAATAAAGCAGGCTTAATCTCATAAAATTTTGCAGCAGGAGCAGGTGGTGCAATAGGAGTGCAGATAAAATCACTATTGTTCGTGCTAGTAAAGTCACACAACTTGGTATTTTTAGGATTGGCCATTCCAGCAAAACGAAAGTAAACAAATAAAAACAACTAACAAGGATTCTAATTTTTTTGGGTTTTTGATATAAACGATGCAGGTAAAATAAATAAAGTAAAGCAAAACAATAAAACAAAGTAAAGGATGTGTGTGCAAAAAACTCCCCTCGCAGAAGTCTTCCACTTTTCCCCGGCAACGGCGCTAGAAAAAGAGCTGCTGGTGCCAAGATGATGTGGAAATATATAGTTGATAATAACGTCAGAAAAAGAGCTTGATGCGTGGTTGATGACACCAAAAGTTTCCTTGTGCGTGGTACTTGACCAGCTCGTTGGGAACTCCAAGAGGAAAGTATGATAAGTATAGCAGCTAGTTTTCCCTCAGTTATGAAACCAAGGTTTAATATTGATCAGGAGAAAAGCAGACAATGACAGCTGAAGGTGATGCTTGCTAGTTTGCGACAGCAGCGGACAATTTCTATATGGCGCCTCGTCCAAGCTTGCTTGCTAGCTGCAACGTGGAACCTGCACACACAAAACCAAATACTTTGCTCCCAACTTGCGATGAGGTTGTCAATCTCACCGGTTTGCTTGAAACAAAGGTATGAGCGTATCAAGTGGAAAATAGTAAAGAATGCAAGTAAAGTAAACAGTGCGAGAAAGTAAACAGGTGATAGCAATATGATGGAAATAGGACCGGGGTCCACAGTTCACTAGTGGTGTCTCTCCATAGATAAAATAGCACATGCTGGGTAAACAAATTACAGTTGGGCAATTGATAGAATAGAGATAACGTGATATGTCAAAAAGATCACTATGAGATTTACTCTGGGCATTACAACAAAATACATAGACCGCCATCAAACTGCATCTATGACTAATAATCCACCCCCGGGGATATCAATCTGAACACCCCAAAAGTATTAAGTTGCGAATAACAGATAATTGCATTAAGCAAAGTGTGTAATGTAAACAAAGCATATTCCCTTGAGCATATAAATGTTGTTTTCTCCCTAGTAGCAACAGCACATCTACCACCTTAGAGGTTTCTGTCACTCCCCCAGGTGAAATAGAGACATGAACCCACTATCGAGCATAAATACCCCCTCTTGGAGTCACTAGCAACTACTCGGCCAAGATAGCTACTAACAACGGAGAGCATGCAAGATCATAAACAACATAGAGATAACATAAGATAAATTTCAGTACAGCAACTTAATCATAAACACAAATATTCATCGGATCCCAACATACCAAACATGTAGAATTACATAACAGTGATCTCAATCATGTAGGGCAGCTCATGAGATCTAAACATGAAGCACATGGTGGAGAAGACAACCATCTAGCTACTGCTATGGACCCATAGTCCAAGGTAGACTACTCACTCATCACTCCGGAGGCAATCATGGCGATGAAGAAGACCTCTGGTGGCGATTCCCCTCTCTGGCAGGGTGCCGGGAAGAGCTTCTGGACCCTCCCGATCTTCGGGTCGACGGCAGCGGCGGATCACGATGTGTTCTGGAAAATTGATCGGGTACTTAGGTTTTACGCGTCGGGGGGTCTTTATAGGCGAAGGGGCACCGTCAGAGGAGGGGCCAGGCGCCCTCACGTGGGCCCTGCACGGCCAGACCCTTGGCCGCGCCGGCCATGTGTGTGGGGCCCTGGTGGCCCCCCTCTGACACCTCTTCAGATGTCTGGAAGCTTCCCGGTGAAATAAAACTTCAGGATGTGGTTTCGTCCAATTCTGAGAATATTTCCTGTGTATCACTTCTGAAACACAAAAACAGCAGAAAACAGGGAACTGGCACTGTGGCAACTTATTAATAGGTTAGTTCTGGAAAATGCATAAAAGTGCCACGAAGTGTAACGAAACAGTAGGAAAATGGTGTAAAAACAAGCATGGAGCATCAAAAATTATAGATACGTTTGAGACGTATCATATAGCCTTAGGTACTTTGACATGATGTTGAACAACAAATATGCTACCACTTGGACATATTACGATAAAAACTTTGTCTATGAATGTCACTCGGGATTCTCGGTTATCACCAAGAAATTATAACGCAAGCATTCTCTTTATCCCTAGTGAAATAACCATGAACATTGTCTGTATTCAATCACTAGTACCTAGTTACTCCAACCAATACACACCATCCCCCTCACGTGCTCTCGCATACATGTTGGATCAGAATAAGTAATAAAGAATGGGGTACTAATATGCATCTACTCATACATTAAGAACATAATAACATAACATATCTCATCAATCATCCAATAAAATAAAGATCCACCACATAGGAATTACATAATATGCATCATAATCATGTTGGGTAGCTCATATGATGTCTAAACATTGAAGCATAAGAGAGAAATAGGACAAGCTACTGCCACAAACCCATAGTCCAAAGGTAGACTACTCTCTCTTCATGACGGTGATGATGGTGTTGACGTCAAAAGGTGGAGAAGCGTCCGGGGGTGACTCTGATAAAATTTCCCCCTCCAATCTTTGTTGGAATAGCCTCTGTTTCTATGTTTCGTGTTTCTCTGCTGCCTCGTCTCGGGATCGTCGAGGGGGGGGGTCTATATATATGCATTTTTAGGTCAAGATGAGCATCCATGGATGGAGATCGACGACGTTGGAGGCTCGATGCTCCAATGAGCATGGGTGGCGCGGCCTAGCCTGGGCCCACGCCACATGTACTTGTTCAGCCCTGGGCCTCGTCTCGTTGACTTCTTGTGCTTGTAAGGGTAAATTTCCCCTAAGTGTGTTTTTGGTAATTAATGACAATCCCTATGGACTAATGTTCTCCTTGAGATTTTTATGAAGGAATTGTTCATAGGAATTGCTTGAAGTTCATGTGTTGGATTCAAGGCTTGGATGCCATGAAGATAACGATATATCTTAAGTATTGGCATCAAGATCATTGAACAAGAAGAGATGAATCCAATATGATCAAGAAGAAGAAATAAAGGTGGTGTTCTTGTGTAGAACTCAAGTAATCCATGCTCTAGCTTATGTTCTAAGCCAAGGAGTCTCAAGATCTTGAGAGTTTGGTTACATGAGAAGAATTCAAGATATGGCTCTATGTCGAGGTCATGATGGTCTCATGAGTTGAGATATGATTGACTAATATCTAGAGCATGCAATCAAATGAAGAATTCTTTATGTGGCTCAAGATATTGTGATAGAGCACGAGAAGATTCAAGGTTGACCAAGGCAAAGATCAAAGATTGGATTCTAGTTTGTTCAGCACATGAAGCATAAGGAATATGCCACATGAAACCAGTTGGTCTTGTGGTATGGTATGGTTTGTCAATTATGCTTTGTGAACTAACCAATTACATATGTGTGTTTATGTTGTCTATGTGGGTTAGGTATTGTGTCATGGATATGCATCAGTAGTGAGATTTCATATAGCCCATGAAAGGATGACATCAAGTGGTGGTTGTCATCAAGGTTGAGAAGTGCAAGTTTTAAGATAAGCATCTCGAGAAGATCATATGCTTGAAGCTTGTCATCCATTTGGTGATAATGGAATTTTGAAGACATGGCTTAGTGAAGCTATCCCATAGTGGTGTATGGGGGAGCATATTGGAAGTCTTCACGAAGCAACAATGATCAAGTGAAGCATTCCGGCTTGACAGAAGCATGAAGCATCATCATCAAGATCAAGCGAGGTGCGCAAGGCAAAGGTTTGTCCTTGCTAGGTTTTCTTTTTACCGGTCTCAAGGTGTTTGTTGGGAGACCGGGTTATAGGATAAAGGGATTTCTATTTTCGTGCCCTCAGGTCATTAGTTGTACTCAGTTTTCCCCAGCTTATTAGTTTTTCTCAGTTTTCCCCAAGCCATTGTCTGAAAGCCTCAGAAGAAGCTCGGACGGGAGGATTCCCGTTAAGTTGACCGTTTCCATGCTGACGTGTGGGGCCACGTCATGTGGGGCCGCGTCGCGTGGGGCTGGTAGAAAGGGACCGCGTGGGACAGGACGAGACCGCGTTTGGTTGTACGTGAGAGCTCGGTTCTGTCTCTCTCGGGCCAAATTGGCATTGCCTTTTTAGAGCGCCTTTTTAGAGCGCCTTTTTCCCCTCTCTCTGTAACAGTTCTCTCTCTTTTCACCAAATTAGTATCAAATCTAGAGAAGTTTCTATTTCTGTCTTTCTTCAATGATTGTTGCCTTTTGGCCCTCGTTTTTTGCCCAATATGGTAACAAATCTAGTAGCAAATCTAGAAGCTAGTATAGGATAAATTCACAGCAGCATAATAAATCTAGAAAACTAAGTATAATGCATAAACTGCATACAGCAGCCAATAACGATGTTAATGTTCATGACAAACTAAGCTGAAAATAATACAAGACGCAATGTATGTCCAACATGAAGATTAGAATACCCCAGGATGAATGAATCTGTTCTTCATTCATCACCATATATATATTCGTCGCTCCATTTTCTGGTCCGAAAGAAATATTCATTGAACTCCTTCCGTCTGCAGTGTGCAGCCAATACATCCTCCAAACGGTATGGCCTTTGTTCATGTTTCAGACCGTATGTTCCTAATCTATCCACATATAGTGGCCACTGATCCCAGTCGTTCATATCATCAAAGTACTCTCTGATATAGCCCAAATCCACGTAGTAGATGCAGCCAGGTCGAAGTGTCGGGTGCACTCTGGTGTCGACGGAGATACACCGGACATGATGGACGAAGAAGGCACGACTGCCAATGTTTCTGACGGCTTGGAGAGACCGGCTCTCAGTATCCACACGGTACACCAATGTTTGACCTTCCTCCAAACGACCGCCCAACAACACAAGCAGCAGATCACCATCCGACTTCACAAGGTAGAACTTGTTATTTCCAAGTTCTGGAAATGAAAATAGTGTCTCCATGTTGACATTGCTCGCGCCCTGCTCCAACTGGACATTGTTGGTGCACACTAATGTTCTGAACTCCAAATTATTCACAGCTAGTGCATAGAATTCACCATTGAACGTGGTAATGCAACGCCTACAATGGTTCTCGATCGAAAATCTTCCTTCTCCCCAAGCTTCATCTATACCCTTAGTTGGAGTGCTCTCATCGACCCAAGCAATTTCCCCCGGGTAATATGTGGAAACGAAGAGCATGGTGGGGGACTTCATTATAGTGACTGACTGCAGAATAATAGATGGCATCTACGCCTCAAATATAGTGTTCGATGTCTTTGTGAGTGGGTTCAGAAGCCGTATCTTGTGCGGCTGGTTCTTCTGGGCAAGCACAATGACGCCACGGCAAAAGCTGACGAAGTAGTATCTAAAATATATGGGATTGATGAAGATAGCATTCAGCACTAAGATGTTTACGATTGAAAATAAAAGGATTAACTCTACAGATATGGAGGAATTTGAACCTTGCATGAACTTCTGTTAGATCGATGGCGGGATGTGCGGAGGTGGAGGAAGGAGAACTCAGTGGCACGTGGAAGGGCGTGCTGTACCATGATCCATTCGTGCAGGTGCACATCGGGCTCAGGTAAATCTGAGCGCCAATTAGTACAAACTTGCCTCAAAGCAGAGTAGGTGTCCACGTACTCCTCGTTCGCTAGTAAGCAGGCGCCGATCTTGTGAAGTGGTCCGTCAGCCCTGAGAGAGGCCTAGTTCACGGAGGCGCCGCGCCTGGATGCGCCGCCCTCGGAGGCGACGGGCTCGGCGGCGACGGCCTCGGATGCGATGGGCTCGGCGGCGATAGGCTCGGATGCGATGGGCTCAGGTGCGACGGCCGCCGACGCATTCTTCTTCTCCATCGCCGGCAGGGAGGGCGCGTAGGGCGGCTGGGGTTTTTTGGAGAAGGTGATGGGACGTGAGAGGCATGGTTGCGTGCGTGAGTTATAATGACTGTGTGCAGAGGGAGAGAGAGAGGGGGGCTCTGTACTGGCAAAGTGACGGTTCGTCTCAGCAGCTGACGTTTGGTCTCAACACACGCACCGCGCGGCTAACCGCTGCTCACCGCGATATGCGTCCGTGGGACTGTACATCAGCACCGTTACGTGTACCCAGTTCTACCCTCGAGTCTTGCACTGGAAAAATATCTATACTCAGTTTTCCCCTCGAGTACTAATACTGGCTAGTGCAATATACTCAGTTTTACCCTCAAGTGGCTGGTCAACAGAGAGTCAACAGATGGGATTAAGCCATCTAATTGAGTCATTTCATGCGCAAAAAATTCAAAAAAATAAAATCATAGTGCCTCCTACTCATGGAGTCTTGTTACGCGACCTGCCACGTAGGAAATCATAACAATCATATATAAATCAAATTTTCACACAAATGGCCACTTCTGAAATCACTAGTAGCTATGAAGGTTCATGGCTTTCCACTCAAACCCCTTCTCAAAACATCTATACCCAAAACATAGTTTGTCTGAATGAGGCCATAATTTTTACACTCATGTATATTTGAATTGTTAATACTTTGAGGTAGGCCAACCTGGGTTTCATTGTACAAAACATGTGTTTTTCTTTTTCTAAATCTCTTATTTGAATTCCTTAGCCTGTTTACTATTTACTTGCCCTTGTATCCTTGATACTACTTAGTTTTACCCTCTCCCTTCTCACAGAAGCCCAAACTTGGCCTGATTGGTCGAGCTGTTGTCACACGGATCGTGCCCACCTACCGTCGATCCTATGATCTAACGGGCAGGATCGTGCCACCCTCTCTCTATCTGTCGGTGGCAAACTACTACCCCTTTATGTATGCTAAATAACGAGTTGGCCACCGGATTCAACAAGTTTGGTAATCACGAATTTCCACTTCTTGTAGGCATTACTTTTCACGGTAAAATGATAAACTATCATGAATTTCCATTTAGGCATTACTTTTCACGGTAAAATAATAAACTATCACGAATTTCCTTTAGGCATTACTTTTCACGGTGAAATGATAAACTATCACGAATTTCCTTTAGGCATTACTTTTCATGGTAAAATAATAAACTATCACAAATTTCCATTTCTTTTAGGCATTACTTTTTTGTTGAGATATAAACACCCACAACGGTCATCTCCTCCTTAATTTATTATGTAAACCCCACAACGGTCATCTCGCCCTTATAAACCCCCACAACGGCCATCCCTCATGTCAATAGGTTCTGCCTCTCTCTTCTTTATTTCTGCCTCTCTCTTCTTCGTTCACATATACTTGATCCATTGCCATGGCTTCCACGTCTCGGACGCTGACCGGAAGGGGAAGGGGAAGGGGAAGGGGCGGCCTGGGTGGTGGATCATCATCATTGCCACCACCACCGTCAACACTGCCATTGATGATAGAGGAGTTCTTAATCGTCATCTATGAAGACCCTTTAGCCAAGAAGGTACGTACGCGTTCCCACATATATGATGCATGTGATTAATTATGTGCATGTTCCAAAAAGCCTTTAATTTCAAACGATCGGCGCTCGATCTCTTTGCAGGCACTTCCACAAAAGTTTGCGGACTATCTTGACGGCCAGGAGCCCGCAAAGGTGTATCTCCGAGCAGCTGACTGCGGTCCTCGTCTCTGGACCGTGGAGGTCCTATTTGACGGACAAGGACGGATGTACCTCGACAAGGGCTGGGAGAATTTCGCCATCGCGCACGGTGTGGATTTCGGCTACATCCTACACTTCAAATATAAAGGCGATGATGTGCTCACAGTGAAGGTGTTCGACGTAACATTATGCAGGAAGTAATACTACACGGACGATGAAGATACTGACGATGAAAGGGACGACGACGTGAAGCCATGCATCCATCCCCTTTAGATAAGGGGACTATGACCAAGAATATATATGTAGCTTCATATGCATCGATTTAGAGATCTAGCTATTTTCTATATATTATGCATGTAAAAATAATAGGGAATCACAATTTTCACCATAATTCGAGCACCACAGCCTCCAAACGATGCCGATGCCGATGTCGGCATCGTCAGAATGGCTATGCATGCTCGCCGCCACTGCTAGGTCACCGTCGGGATGCACCCTCAATCCCGTCCCCTCATTCGATCACTGACACACCAGAGATACCGCCGAGGCCAATGACGAACGTACATACTGATGCTAATGCCGAACATGCACGCCGCTGTGGGCACGGCCACGCCGCCCCGCTATGCTGGACGCCACAGACCACCGCGAGGTCTTTCCCTTCGCCACCACACTCCCCTAGCACCCATCTATACATGCCAAAAAGGAGAGACACTAGTTTTCTCTACACTGCTCGCGTTCGTGTCCGATACGTCAGTCAAAGTGTTGAGGTCGTCATCGATGTCCTCGACCATTTCTTCTCTTCTTTGCATGGTTAAACGTGTCTAGTTTATATCTATTTAATGCGTCTGGTCTCGCCTCATGCAGTTCTTTGTGGACGTCAATCTCATCTCGGCACCCCGCAGGCCACCTCCTCCGTGCCATTGCTGTAGAGCTCCGTTTAAAAATCTAATCATACCCCTGCATTGCCCCTTGTATCAGCATCATGGCCCCACTTGTCATTCGATATACCGAAGCCCCACTCGTCCGTGTTTTGGTCAGGGATATGGCGATGCTTACGGTCAAACAAAGATGGATGCTCTGACGTATCTTTGCGGGCTCTACATGGCCCCACTAGTCAGCAGTTAACAGTCAAAGGTGTTCGCCGTCGGGCAACCGGCCGTTTCAGCACTTGTGACGGTTTCAGACAAGGGCTTGGACAAAACTGAGGAAAAACTAAGGAGCTAGGGAAAACTGAGTACAACTAAGGACCCGAGGGCACGAAAATAGAAATCCCTAGGATAAATAGCCGCACTATCAAGAGGGGCTTTCGGTTGGTTAACTTGATCACGTCGTCTTAGGGAGCTCAATCCTTTGCATACTTTGCATCTTCCTACTTTGTTGCTTCTTGTTGTTTCTCCATGTGAGGTTCTTATGCTTGTTGCTAGCTTTCCAACAAGTTCAAGTTCATGGAAAACGGAATCTGTATGCATCTTTATCGCGTTTCCGAGTTTGGAGGTTTTACCGGTTCTTTCTTAAAAGAGGTTTTCACCTCTATTATTTGGTATTTTATCCCTTACTACTTCTTGGGTTTTATGGTCTCCATTGGATATATATTTTTCTTAGCTTTTCAAAAAACCCAAGTTTTCTAAAATCCGAGTCCGGATGTAAAAGTTATCACATTTTTCGTGAGGATATTTTCTGCCGGTTCCGACCTCGGTTTGGACCGGAAATTCAACCAAAAATCAACCAAAAAGTTGCAGAACTGTTTTCTTAAATTTTCAGTTTTGACCGAGTTTAAACCGGGAATTCAACCGGGAATTTCCGGTCCAACCGGGAATTCAACCGGGAATTCCAGTTTCGCCCCAAACGGCTAGTTTTCTTTGAGGACTATAAAAGGGGTCTTCTTCCCCAAATGTTCTAGGGTTCTTGAGCATAAAATACACCTCCATTGTTGACCCTCTTGAGCTTTCCTCCTCCCTCTTCCCTCCAATGATTCTTGCATCTTTTTGAGGGATTTGAGAGAAGAGATCTTGATCTACAATCTCCACCAAATCATTCCTCCTCTAAGTGAGGGGAATCCTTTGAATAAAGATCTTGGAGTCATTGGTTGACCTCCACCCTTGTTCTTACTCTCTAACTCCTCCATAGCATTTGTTGCCTTGGTGGGTTTTGTGAGAGAAGGATTTGAGCACTTCCTCTTATGTTCTTGCTTTGCATCCTTGCATAGTCTTGAGCTCTCTATTATGATTTGTTCGAGTGAGAGACCGTGAGCTTGTTACTCTTGGAGGGTGACCTCCTAGTTGGCTTGGCGGTTGGTGCCTCGGTGACCTCTTCATGGAAGATTGTGAAGAGGCCCAGGCTTCCCCTTCGTGGGAGTTCTGAAGTGGTTGTGGAGCTTGCCATCTCCGGAGTGGAGGAAAAGCTAACCATAAGAAGGGGTTGCTGGTGCCAAAATGATTAGCTTGATGTGTGGTTGATGACACCAGAAGTTTCCTTGTGTGTGGTACTTGACCAGCCCGTTGGGAACCCCAAGAGGAAAGTATGATGAGTATAGCAGCTAGTTTTCCCTCAGTTAAGAAACCAAGGTTTAATATCGGTCAGGAGAGGAGAGACAAACGACTGAAGGTGATGCTTGCTAGTTTGCGACAACTGCGGACAATTTATATATGGTGCCTCGTCCAAGCTTTGCTTGCTAGCTGCAACATGGAACCTGCACACACACAAACAAATACTTTGCTCCCAACTTACGACGAGGTTGTCAATCTCACCGGTTTGCTTGAAACAAAGGTTATGAGTGTATCGAGTGGAAAACAGTAAAAGTATGCGAGTAAAGTAAACAGTGCGAGAAAGTAAATAGGTGATAACAATATGATGGAAATAGGACCGGGGTCCACAGTTCACTAGTGGTGTCTCTCCATAGATAAATAACACATGCTGGGTAAACAAATTACAGTTGGACAATTGATAGAATAAAGATAAATGTGATATGTCAAGAAGATCACTATGAGATTTACTCTGGGCATTACAACAAAATACATAGACCGCCATCCAACTGCATCTATGACTAATAATCCACTCCCGGGGATATCAATCCGAACACCCCAAAAGTATTAAGTTCCAAACAACAGATAATTGCATTAAGCAAAGTGTGTAATGTAAACAAAGCATATGCCCTTGAGCATATGAATGTTGTTTTCTCCCTAGTAGCAACAGCACATCTACCACCTTAGAGGTTTCTGTCACTCCCCCAGGTGAAATAGAGGCATGAACCCACTATCGAGCATAAATACCCCCTATTGGAGTCACTAGCAACTACTCGGCCAAGATAGCTACTAACAACGGAGAGCATGCAAGATCATAAACAACATAGAGATAACAAAAGATAATATTCAGTACAGCAACTCAATCATAAACACCAATATTCATCGGATCCCAACAAACCAAACATGTAGAATTACATAACGGTGATCTCAATCATGTAGGGCAGCTCATGAGATCTAAACATGAAGCACATGGTGGAGAAGACAACCATCTAGTTACTGCTATGGACCCATAGTCCAAGGTAGACTACTCACTCATCGCTCCAGAGGCAAACATGGCGATGAAGAAGACCTCCGGTGGCGATTCCCCTCTCCGGCAGGGTGCCGGGAAGAGCTTCTAGACCCTCCCGATCTTCAGGTCGACGGCGGCGGCGGATCACGATGTGTTCTGGAAATCTGATCGGGTACTTAGGTTTTTCTGTCGGGGGGTCTTTATAGGCGAAGGGGCGATGTCAGAGGGGGAGCCAGGCGCCCTCACGCGGGGCCCACGTGGCCAGGGGCCTGGCTGCGCCACCCCTGCGTGTGGGTCCCTGGTGGCCCCTCTCCTTCTCTCCTTCGGATGTCTGGAAGCTTCCCGGTGAAATAAAACTTCAGGATGTGGTTTCGTCCAATTCCGAGAATATTTCCTGTGTATCACTTCTGAAACACAAAAACAGCAGAAAACTGGAAACTGGCATTGTGGCAACTCGTTAATAGGCTAGTTCTGGAAAATGCATAAAAGTGCCACAAAGTGTAACGAAACAATAGGCAAATGGTGTAAAAACAAGCATGGAGCATCAAAAATTATAGATATGTTTGAGACGTATCAAGCATCCCCAAGCTTAACTCCTGCTCGTCCTCGAGTAGGTAAGTGATAACAAAAGAATAATTTTTGAGGTGACATGCACCTACACAATCTTGATCATATATATAAGCATTTGTGAGCTGGGATCATAAGAACTTAAAACATGGGCGTGAAGATATAATCTTGACAATAAGAATTTAGCAACCATGTTGTAAACATGCAAATGAACACAAACAAAAGATCATGAAAATGAAACAATGAAAGTCAAACATGTGTTCAAATCATAAGGAAAAACATACAAATGGTTTTCAGCTTGTCCTTCAAAGAGAGCAAAAACATAAATGCATAGGAAACCTTCAAGTTTAAGAGGGCGACTAGATACAAATAACTTGAGACAAGTGAAACCAACAATATGAATCAATCAATGAACTTTGGGACAATGCATATTATACTAAGAATGACAACTTTGCTCTCTTATGGTGCATAAAGAAAGAAAGTGGTTGACTCAACATAAAAGTAAAAGAAAGACCCTTCGCAAAGGGAAGCAGTGATTGCAAGTCTTATAACCTTCAAAAATTATGTTACTTACCGGCTTTGAGCTCTCATTGCCCCCATCATAAGCATCTTGAATGGTTAAAGTTAATGTGAGAATAGTTATGATGCATATGCTTGATAAATCATAAGTTTAAGACCTCGTGTCCCATGAATACGAGTACCCAAACCTCATGCTACTTTACTTAGAGTCCCAAGCAAGGCTCTTGTCATTGTAAGTATATGTGTATCATTGAGAACTGCCAATGGGGTACCTCCACGCCCGATGACATGGAGCAAGCCCACACCAAAATGACAGGACAAGCAGACAATGAACACCTCAACATCTCTTTTATTTGCCATTTGTTTAGCTTTTTTGTATTATGAGATGCGTCGTCGAATGTTCACCATGGGTATGCTCCAAAATTTCACCATTAATTATGCATGGCTTAGATTGGCGGCCCGGCGTTTCCCTAACACATATACAAACTCCATGATCCCCACAAGATTCCCAATTCATTTCACACCACGGGCATCCATAAACAAAAGATCACGATATCAACTCCAATAGGAAGTGCAATGTTGAAAGCTTGCCCCATGACAGCATGGCTGGGCTAGAATCCAACTTACAACTTGCAAGCATAACAACTCAGCATAAAAGACCACAATGTCAAATTTTTAGAACAGGGAAAAGTAAAGTGTGCCTTCCAGTTCATGAGAGCTTTACTGACCGAATTTCGCATAAAACTGGTAAGAGTTTAATTTGAAGAGATAATAAAAGCAAGTCAAATTTACTTAGAATAGCAAATTGCTAGTAGGTATGTATGGTGGACACTTTGGAAAACTTTGGCTTTTAGGAGTTGGATGCACGGGTAGAGCTCATACTCAGTACAAGGCGAGGGCTAGCAAAAGACTGGGAGCGACCAACTAAGAGAGCAATAATGGCCATAATCATGCAAAGCGACAAAGCGACATTAAAAGAAGCATAAGATGGCATCAAAAGTCAAAAACTAAATGATCATGAAGGCTATTGGTGACTTTGTAAGAGTCTAACATGTGTGAGCATGCGCCAAGTCAACCCAAATAAAGCATCAAGGAGAAAACCAAAATAATGCTTCCATACAATAAAAACAATGCATGATTTTTTCAAAGGCTCATTAAGCAATCTCAGTTATTTGAGACAAGTCATGCTACAGCAAAACCACTAAGCATACTATCAAAAAGACATCAAGCATGACATGAAAAAGCCTAAGCCGCAGTCTACACAAGCTCCTTCTTGTACCACTATTTTGCACAAAGCTTTTTCTCTTTTCCAACACCATTTGAAATTTTTTAAGACACCTCTTTTGATGAAAACCAATAAAGATCAGAGGCAAAAATACACCTTGATGAAAAGATATGACAAGGTCTGAACGCAAATCAAGGCAAAAACGAAAACCAAAAGCAGTAGCAGAAAAAGAAGAACACTCGATTTTTAATAAGAGTGAAAACTAGAGTGTTCTTGGCAAATGAAAAACAAGGCAACTTCTCCAAAAGAAATTTGTTGGGGTCCAACCATTTATTGCAGCAAACAAACAAACTAAACCAACTAAGAAAACTAAAACAACTGACGCTCCAAGAAAAACACATAGTACATGAAGCAATAAAAATATAGTGTTTTGAAAGGTGACCTGATTTTTGCCGATGAAGAAGGGGTGCCTCGGGGGCATCCCCAAGCTTTGACGCTTGTACTTCTTGGATATTTCTTGGGGTGCTGGGCATCTCCAAGCTTGAACTTTTGTCCATTCTTCAACTCATCTCATCATTCTCCAATCCCTACACTTGAAAACTTCCTTCATGCAAAACTAAACACGATTCTATTAGCAACATTAGTGTAAGAATAACATATATTCAACCTCTTTTTGCTTCAGGTTTCAACTCAAAACCACCACATATATAGCAAATAATACTGTAGCAACCTCCCCAAAAGTTCCGTGATCAAAAGAACTCAAAAGTAAGCGATAAAGTGGCAAACACAAATATTGGCAGAAATCTATCAAAACTGAACAGCTGACAATGGTCGAATTTTTGAGGGGTCTTCTGTTGCTCAAATCAAAAAGTGTTCAACTAACAAAAGTTTGGATATAACCTAGGGCATAAGCACAAGAAATCGCAGGTCCAAAATATATACAAATAATTTATACGAATTTTTACGGTGCAGCACCAAAAACAGTTTCAGGACAACAACATCCCCAAATCTTTACCTCGCTCGAATTAGAGGCTTATCTTGGCACAAAAATGAAATAAACAAGATAAGGAGCGGTCATTACAGTAGTAATGACTTACAAGACTCAAATAAAAGAAAAATTACTGAAAATAAAAACATTGGGTTATCTCCCAAGAGTGCTTTTCTTTAACGCCTTTGAGCTAGGCGCATAAAATTTGCGAATCAAGTAATATCAGAAGAAGCATTAAGATCAATAGCAGAGGTCTTGTCAATAAGGCATTGTATTTCATCCATATAATTTTTTGAAGATCCTTTGTGATCATGCTTTGGTACATTATTTTCATCAAAAAGATTTTCAGGACAGATCCAGTCAAAATTATTTTCGAAAGCTTCACTCAATCCCAAGAGCTTGCAAGGTATAGGTATTTCGGCCCTTTCATTGTTTGTACTAATAACCTTTATAGGTGAACCGAGTTTATTAAAACGCTTAAGCAATTTTCTAGCTTCAACAACAACATCTTTAAATTCTAGGCGCAAAGTTTCCAAGATAAAAGCTTTCTTCTCGGGATCCTCAATTTCATGAAGCTTAAGGAACAAGTATTGCGTGAAAGGATTAAGACTAGCAAACCTAGTTTCCAACATGTGAATCAAATAAGCAGAAGCAACTTCAATACTAGGAGCTAGCTCAACCAAAGACTTTTCCTCAACTTCCTCATGCATACTAATGTGATTAAAGAACTCCTCAATGTTACTTTTACCAATAATGGAACCACTACCTACTGAGAGGTCCTCCAGAACGAACTTAGGGAATAGCATAATGAACTGAAAGTAAAGAAATAACAACTACCAAGGATTCTAATTTTTTTGGGTTTTTGATATAAAGCAATGCAGGTAAAATAAATAAAGCAAAGCAATAACAAAGTAAAGAATGTGTGTGCGAAAAACTCCCCTCGCAGAAGTCTTCTACTTCCTCCCCGGCAACGGCGCTAGAAAATTAGCTGCTGGTGCCAAGGTGATTAGCTTGATGCGTGGTTGATGACACCAGAAGTTTCCTTGTGCGTGGTACTTGACCAGCCCATTGGGAACCCCAAGAGGAAAGTATGATGAGTATAGCAGCTAGTTTTCCCTCAGTTAAGAAACCAAGGTTTAATATCGATCAGGAGAGGAGAGACAAACGACTGAAGGTGATGCTTGCTAGTTTGCGACAGCTGCGAACAATTTATATATGGCGCCTTGTCCAAGCTTTGCTTGCTAGCTGCAACATGGAACCTACACACACACAAACAAATACTTTGCTCCCAACTTATGATGAGGTTGTCAATCTCACCGGTTTGCTTGAAACAAAGGTTATGAGTGTATCGATTGGAAAACAGTAAAAGTATGCGAGTAAAGTAAACAGTGCGAGAAAGTAAATAGGTGATAACAATATGATGGAAATAGGACCAGGGTCCACAGTTCACTAGTGGTGTCTCTCCATAGATAAATAACACATGTTGGGTAAACAAATTACAGTTGGGCAATTGATAGAATAAAGATAAACGTGATATGTCAAGAAGATCACTATGAGATTTACTCTGGGCATTACAACAAAATACATAGACCGCCATCCAACTGCATCTATGACTAATAATCCACTCCCAGGGATATCAATCCGAACACCCCAAAGTATTAAGTTGCGAACAACAGATAATTGCATTAAGCAAAGTGTGTAATGTAAACAAAGCATATGCCCTTGAGCATATGAATGTTGTTTTCTCCCTAGTAGCAACAGCACATCTACCACCTTAGAGGTTTATGTCACTCCCCCAGGTGAAATAGAGGCATGAACCCACTATCGAGCATAAATACCCCCTCTTGGAGTCACTAGCAACTACTCGGCCAAGATAGCTACTAACAACGGAGAGCATGCAAGATCATAAACAACATAGAGATAACAAACGATAATATTCAGTACAGCAACTCAATCATAAACACCAATATTCATCGGATCCCAACAAACCAAACATGTAGAATTACATAACGGTGATCTCAATCATGTAGGGCAGCTCATGAGATCTAAACATGAAGCACATGGTGGAGAAGACAACCATCTAGCTACTGCTATGGACCCATAGTCCAAGGTAGACTACTCACTCATCGCTCCGGAGGCAAGCATGGCGATGAAGAAGACCTCCGGTGGCGATTCTCCTCTCCGGCAGGGTGCCGGGAAGAGCTTCTGGACCCTCCCGATCTTCGGGTCGACGGTGGCGGTGGATCACAATGTGTTCTGGAAATCTGATCGGGTACTTAGGTTTTTTCCATCGGGGGGTCTTTATAGGCGAAGGGGCGATGTCAGAGGGGGAGCCAGGCGCCCTCACGCGGGGCCCACGGGGCCAGGGGCCTGGCCGCGCCACCCCTGCGTGTGGGGCCCTGGTGGCCCCTCTCCTTCTCTCCTTCGGATGTCTGGAAGCTTCCCAGTGAAATAAAACTTCAGGATGTGGTTTCGTCCAATTCTGAGAATATTTCCTATGTATCACTTTTGAAACACAAAAACAGCAGAAAACAGGAAACTGGCACTGTGGCAACTCGTTAATAGGTTAGTTCCGGAAAATGCATAAAAGTGTCACGAAGTGTAACAAAACAATAGGCAAATGGTGTAAAAACAAGCATGGAGCATCAAAAATTATAGATACGTTTGAGACGTATCAGGGGTCCCTAGCTTCATGGGGGACTCGGAGAAGAAGGTGAGCCTTTGTGGCATTCGGGGGCCTTCGTGGTTACCCGCATCTCTAATTAGCTTACTTTATATAAGTGAACATCGGGATACATCTTCATCTCCACGTGCCTCGGTTATCTCTATACCCAAGTTTATTTCCTTGTGATAGCCTTCATGCTTGAAGTACTTATATCTTGTTTATCACTTGTGAAATATATCTTGTGCTATCTTGCTTATCTCTAGTTGTTGTGGGTGCACTTAGTTGAGCCTAGCATATTTAGGTTTTGTGCTTGAAGAAAATAAACGTGAGTTTAATTCCGCATTCCTTCAAGCCAATTCCGTAATAGTTTTTAAAATACCTATTCACCCTCCTCTAGGCGACATCTCGTCCCTTCAATTGGTATCAGAGCAAGGTCTCTCCTTGTTTAGGCTTCACCACCTTGAGAGTAAAGATGTCGGCTAGTTATTTAGTGCACAATGACCCAATTATTTTTTATGGCACAAATTATAACTTATGGAGAAATTGCATGCTTTGCAATCTTCAGACTTTGTGTCCAAATATAGAGCAGTTTCTAGATGAAGGTTTTTCTCCTCCGATGGATCCTCAAAATCTGTCTTTATAGGATGAGAAAAATTTACGTCTTGAAGCTCAAGTATCTAATGAAATTTTATTGTCTGTGAGCTCCATAGTTTATGTTTGCTTGATGGGTTCAAAGTGCAAGATGTCTCATGAGAGATGGACCAAGCTAGAAGAGTCATTTGGTGGGTCCATTTCTCTTGAGGTTGAAAGTGAACCCAAGGAGCTCTCTTCATCTTCACATCATGAATTGCTCTAAGTTGCTTCCACATCCGGTCGTGATGAGTGTTCAAGTTCTTCCACTTCACCAACATGTGACTTGTCACAAGGTAATGATATGGTGAGTGAAGAAATCATATGTGATGATGGTAGTCTTGCTCTTTGCACCAATGATTCTATTTCTATAAATCCTAAGGGTGTAGAGAGTTTGGACCTAAACACTTCTTGCAAAAAATTCTTTACTCATTCTTGTGTTAAAGGTCCTTGCATATCTCCTAGAATTTTCTTGATTAAATTTTGTGATGATATGCTTGTTTCTAGTTGTGACCATACTCAAAATGATTCTATTTCCTCTAGTTGTTGTTTGACTAACCATGTAGAGGAAATTTAAAAAAAATTGGGTCACACAATTAAAGAAGAAATTAATAGAATAACCAAGAAGGTTGCTATCAAGAGGAGGCATGCTATGAATGTCACGAGTATGGACATCTTGCAAGAGCTTGTCCTACACTCGATGACAAGGGTATAGCTAATAGAGCCCGCTAGTTGAGTACCCCTGAGGCCCGTTAAGCTAGGCCCAATTATAATGATAGTCGAGATACGAGTCTTACCGTATGTCGATATTTGTAATTTGTATCGAACCCTACCCGATCCTCGAGACCTGGCCACCTATATATAGGGGCCAGGAGGGGACGGTGTAGGCCAGATTGAAAGCAAGCCCGGTTCAACACCCAAGTTTACTTTCGATATACACCTATTTTGACTAACTTTACCTTCGAGTTCATCCGACGCCCTATCTCCCCGATCCTAAGTCCTTCATCTAGGACATTTGTCGAGTTAACCCTCGTCAATTGGCACCGACCGTGGGGACTCTGGGCGTTGGAATCATGAATTCGATGGCTTTTTCGTTTTTAGCCAACAGCAGTGCATGAACCGATGAAAGTCAAGAGATGGGAGTTGATGATCGGAAGTCTAAACATCTTAATCGGACCCTCGGGTTTGACCCGCCTCTCGGATTAGACGAAGCTAGATCCGTCGGCAAGTGAGCCTGAGACAGTAGCAATGATGGAATCATCTGAAGGCTCTTCCAGCGAGGTAAACTCACCGGTCAGCTTAGGAGAAACACAAATCGCAGAAGGCAAAGAAATTCAGGAAAAACTTGACACGGAGGTAAAAGCGTTTAAAACGCACAATAGTACAAGGGACTTCGTCGCTGAAAGTAGTGGCGTCTCCAAAATAGTACACCAGTTATGCGTCATTATCACTGAAGCAGAAGAAGAAAACAATAACAAGGGAAGCAAAGGGGTCGACATGCAAGTTGACAAGATAAAGGAGCACAACAAAAAGGAGAAGGAGAAAGTGCACGTCTCAGCCGGAGAGTGGAGGATCATCATGTCAGCTATCAATCATGGCACGTAAGTACCCGAAGGTTCAAGAAGAGAAGTTCTAATGGGATATCAGTATGCATTACACCAGCACAAGAAGAAACTGAGAGAGGAAAGAGACATGTTTTTTCAAGATAATAACAGTGTGTCAAGGGAGGAGTATTGGGATGATTATAGCGATGATTCAGAGTACAATAGGGAAAGGCGTGGAGACCCAAAACACAACAGAGGGACAACGACGCAAAGCAGAGAGGAAAAGTACTCGAGAAGTATTACTCCACAGCTAGAGGAGGAGGAAGAAGACTTCATGCAAGAAACACCGGAAGCAGCGCTGATAGCAGCACAGGCATACCTACTAACCACACGGCCAGAACCTGGTGATCCGCGGGAAGGTATGCACCAAGCCGCAATACGAAGCCTCGGGTTAGTGGAAGACAAGATCAGGGGAAAAGGTCCAGAGGCAAAGTCGACAAGCTACAAGGAGAGGCAACATGAGAAATTTAACCACAAAATCACACAAAACGAGTCTAGCGAGTCATCACTAGAAGAAAGGCGACAAAAAAGGAGGGCTAACAAACATGAAGAATGAAGAATGTGCTTCTATTGATGGTCCCTCATTATCTCCCCAAGTTCACATGTGCCTTATGACAAGCGGTTCAAAGGTAACTCCTACTTTGTATCCCGACACATCTCATAATGATGAGAGTGATGATGATGTTGATGATGATAATGAAGCTTTCTTGCATGAGATGGGAATTGTGTACGCATCTCTTCGTGGTAATAACGATGCTCGTGCTATAGTCGAACACTTAATGGAAACCTTGTTTGAACACAAGGAAACCATTAAGGAATTGAACTCCCTCATTAATGAGGGGAAATGGAGATTCAATCTCCTCAAGCAAGAGCTATCCGAAGAGAAGCATACTAATTCCTCCCTATCTCAATCTATTAAATCTTATGAGCTTACAAATGCTAAATCTATTAATGATGCTTGTTCTACTAACTCTACTTCTTGTGAAGCATCTATATTGAAGGAGAATGTTGTGCTAAGGGCTCAACTTGAGTTGCTAATAAGCAATTATAAGAAATTGGAGGAAAGCCATGAAAAGCTCTTGGGCTCTCATGGGGATCTCCTAATATCTTATAAGGGGCTAAATTTAGCTCATGAGGCAAGTATCACTAAGAAAACATCTTGTGAGCCTCATTTAGACATTAGCACTACTTTGAACCAAAATGCTATATTACCTTGTGCTAGTCCTAGTAATTTGTCTAGGCATAATATTTCTACATCTTGTGATAAATTACTTGATATACCTTGTTTCTCTAATAATGAAGCTTCTACTTCCTCTAGTACTTGTATTACTACTAACCTTGTAGAGGAAATCAAAGAGCTCAAGGACCAAGTCACTAGTTTGGAGAAAGACTTGGAGAAGCGTCATGAAGGGAAATCCACACTTGATAATATTTTGAGTGTGCAAAAATCCCCTAATGACAAGAGTGGACTTGGATTCAACTCCAATGACAAGAACAAGTCCAAGAGAAACAAGAAGAAGAAGAAGGGCCAAGACCAAGTCAAGAATTCGGCCAAGATTGTTTGCTTCAAGTGCAAGATTGAAGGGCATCATGTGAGATCTTTCCCATTGAAGAAGAAGCACTTGAGTGAGAAGCAACAAGGGAAGCGGGCACAAGGTCAAGCTCAAGTTTGACCTCAAGTTGAAGATAGGCCACTTCCCAAGAAGAAACAAGATGAAGCTTCCCAAATCAAGAAATCAATGAAGAAGAAAAAGGGAAGCACTTGTTGCTATATTTGCTGTGAGAAGGGGCACTTTGCTTCTTCATGCTTAAGCGGTACCTTATCTAATCCTATCATTGTTGATGATGATTATTCTCTTAGGAAAGATAAGGATGGCAATATCTTTGCCAAGTTTGTTGGAACTCAAAGTGGTGCCAAGAAAAGGACCATTTGGGTTGCCAAGCCTATTATGACTAACCTCTTAGGACCCAACTTGGTTGGGGACCAACAAGCTAAAACTTGATCAATAGGTGTTTGTGGAGGGCATTGGAGACTTGGCTATCTCATGAAGAATTAAGGGATCTTCATTAATTTTATTTTCATCAAGCCAAGTCATTAAAAACTATCATTTTATATCAATGTGCCTCTTTGCGGTAACTTGTACTTAACCTCTTTACATTGCAAGTTACTTGCCCCTTTGCATGTTTTGGTTTTGTACCAAGTATGTGTTTGTATATGTTGTTCCTTATACCTACTTATCTTGTGTATTCAAGTAGGTGTTGGTTGTTTGGCACATCATATACTTGTGTGTTTGCTTCGAGCCTCTAATGCATCTTTATGGTATCTTATTTGGCTCTTATCAAGTGATTAATGGAACATCCCATTTTGGGGGAGTGATTTGCCATTGGCACCTCACAATCCTATAAATGTGTGCACATGAGTAATACCACTTAGTTTTGATATTGCAAGATTATCTAGTCACTATGTGGTATGCCATGCTCATGAGAAATTCAAATTCTATATCTCCATTAGTTATCTCTAGTTGGATTTTGTTTTCCTTTTGTTGAAAAGAATTTAATATCATATTATGGGGGAGTAATATGCCGTATGCATATCACAAGCCTAGGAAATGTGAACATTTGAGGTATTGCCACTTAGAGTTGATATTGTTAATTATCTTGTTCCTAGGTGGCATGTTTGCTCAAACAAGCTCCGTTATTTCTTAAATGATTTTATTGCTCATTTCTTTGGTCTTGATTTGAGTAAGAATTCTTGGTGCGGCTTTTGATATAAAATGATGCAACTAAAAATAAAGTAAAGCAAAACTTAAAACAAAGTAAAGGATGTGTGTGCGAAAAACTCCCCTTGCAGAGGTCTTCCACTTCTTCCCCGGCAACGGTGCCAGAAAATTAGCTTGATGCATGGTAAATGACCAGCCTGTTGGGAACCCCAAAAGGAAGGTGTGATAAGTATAGCAGCTAGTTTTCCCTCAGTTAAGAAACCAAGGTTATGTCGATCAGGAGAAGAGCGGACAATACGACTGAAGGTGATGCTTGCTAGTTTGCGACAGCTTCGGACAATTTATATATGGCGCCTCGTCCAAGCTTTGCTTGCTAGCTGCAACACGGAACCTGCACACAACACAACCAAATACTTTGCTCCCAACTTGCGATGAGGTTGTCAATCTCACCGATTTGCTTGAAACAAAGGGTATGAGCGTATCGAGTGGAAAATAGTAGAAGTATGCGAGTAAAGTAAACAGTGCGAGTAAAGTAAACAGGTGATAGCAATATGATAGAAATAGGACCGGGGTCCACAGTTCACTAGTGGTGTCTCTCCATAAGATAAATAACACATGCTAGGTAAACAAATTACAGTTGGGCAATTGATAGAATAAAGATAAATGTGATATGTCAAGAAGATCACTGATATGTCTCAAATGTATCTATAATTTTTGATGCTCCATGCTTGTTTTTACACCATTTGCCTACTGTTTCGTTACACTTCGTGGCACTTTTATGCATTTTCCGAAACTAACCTATTACCAAGTTGCCACAGTGCCAGTTCCCTGTTTTCTGCTGTTTTTGTGTTTCAGAGTGATACACAGGAAATATTCTCGGAATTGGACGAAACCACATCCAGAAGTTTTATTTCACCGGGAAGCATCCAGACATCCGAAGAGGTGTCAGAGGGGGGCCACCAGGGCCCCACACGCATGGGCGGCACGGCCAGGCCCCTGGCCGCGCGGGACCCGCGTGAGGGCGCCTGGCCCCTCCTCTGAAGGCGCCCCTTCGCCTATAAAGCCCCCTGATGCATAAAACCTAAGTCCCCAATCAATTTTCCAGAACACATCGCGATCCGCCGCCGCCGTCGACTCGAAGATCGGGAGGGTCTAGAAGCTCTTCCCGGCACCCTGCCGAAGAGGGGAATCGCCACCAGAGGTCTTCTTCATCGCCATGCTTGCCTCCGGAGCGATGAGTGAGTAGTCTACCTTGGACTATGGGTCCATAGCAGTAGCTAGATGGTTGTCTTCTCCACCATGTGCTTCATGTTTAGATCTCATGAGCTGCCCTACATGATTGAGATCACCGTTATGTAATTCTACATGTTTGGTTTGTTGGGATCCGATGAATATTGGTGTTTATGATTAAGTTGCTGTACTGAATATTATCTTTTGTTATCTCTATGTTGTTTATGATCCTGCATGCTCTCCGTTGTTAGTGGCTATCTTGGCCGAGTAGTTGCTAGTGACTCCAAGAGGGGGTATTTATGCTCGATAGTGGGTTCATGTCTCTATTTCACCTGGGGGAGTGACAAAAACCTCTAAGGTGGTAGATGTGCTGTTGCTACTAGGGAGAAAACAACATTCATATGCTCAAGGGCATATGCTTTGTTTACATTACACACTTTGCTTAATGCAATTATCTGTTGTTCGCAACTTAATACTTTTGGGGTGTTCGGATTGATATCCCCGGGGGTGGATTATTAGTCATAGATGCAGTTGGATGGCGGTCTATGTATTTTGTTGTAATGCCCAGAGTAAATCTCATAGTGATCTTCTTGACATATCATGTTATCTTTATTCTATCAATTGTCCAACTGTAATTTGTTTACCCAGCATGTGTTATTTATCTATGGAGAGACACCACTAGTGAACTGTGGACCCTGGTCCTATTTCCATCATATTGCTATCACCTGTTTACTTTCTCGCACTGTTTACTTTACTTGCATACTTTTACTATTTTCCACTCGATACACTCATAACCTTTGTTTCAAGCAAACCGGTGAGATTGACAACCTCATCGTAAGTTGGGAGCAAAGTATTTGTTTGTGTGTGTGCAGGTTCCACGTTGCAGCTAGCAAGCAAAGCTTGGACGAGGCGCCATATATAAATTGTCCGCTGCTGTCGCAAACTAGCAAGCATCACCTTCAGTCGTTTGTCTCTCCTCTCCTGATCGATATTAAACCTTGGTTTCTTAACTGAGGGAAAACTAGCTGCTATACTCATCATACCTTCCTCTTGGGGTTCCCAAAGGGCTGGTCAAGTACCACGCACAAGGAAACTTCTGGTGTCACGCATCAAGCTAATTTTCTGACATCATTATCAACTACATATTCCCATGTCAGCTTGGCACCAGCAGCTCATTTTCTGGCACCGTTGCCGGGGAGGAAAGAAGACTTCTGCGAGGGGAGTTTTCGCACACACATTCTTTACTTTGTTATTGTTTTGCTTTACTTTATTTATTTTACTTGCATTGCTTTATATCAAAAACCCAAAAAAATTAGAATCCTTGGTAGTTGTAATTTTTTTGGTCTGTTATTGTCTTGCTTTATCATGCTTTCTATCAATGTATGGTTTCTTTGAAACTAAATCTTTTTGGCAAGGTGGGTTCATGGAAGAGCAGCAAAATTATTATGATGAACACCGCTTGTCACAAAAAGGGAAACACTTATGGGAACAAATCAATAGATTATATATCATTGCTAGAAATGTGTGCTCTACTTATAATGTTACTTATTGCTTTGATGAATCTTGTTGTTGTAGGAGGTATAAACACCTCCCTTTTCAATGTGAGTATAATGATGATGTTACTGTATCTTCTTATATTAATGGAAATTATGACTTTTATGATGTGGAACAAATTGAAGAATTTATTGCTTGGAAGGGTGCATTTGAACTTGCTTATTTGCTTAAAAATACTGATGATGCACCTTATAAATATGAGGTTTATGATATACTCACATTTTGCTTTGATAATTACAAGGAAGGAAATGGCTATATTCTTAAATATCTTAATAGATGTTCTCCAACGGAAGAGACTAATGCCATGAAGGAGCCTATGGAAGAAGAAATTGCTGAAACTGGAAGCTCATTGGATGAAAAAGAGGAGGAGAGTGATGATCAAGAGGAGGAAGAATGGAGTTACCCATGTCTACCTCCCAATAAGATTTTGTATGAAGGAAGTTTTCAAGTGTAGGGATTGGAGAATGATGAGATGAGTTGAAGAATGGACAAAAACTCAAGCTTGGGGATGCCCAGCACCCCAAGAAATATCCAAGAAGTACAAGCGTCAAAGCTTGGGGATGCCCCCGAGGCACCCCTTCTTCATCGGCAAAAATCAGGTCACCTTTCAAAACACTATATTTTTATTGCTTCATGCACTATGTGTTTTTCTTGGAGCATCAGTTGTTTTAGTTTTCTTAGTTTGTTAGTTTAGTTTGTTTGCTGCAATAAATGGTTGGACCCCAACAAATTTCCTTTGGAGGAGATGTACTCGTTTTCATTTGCAAAGAATGCTCTAGTTTTCAATCTTACTTTTTATCGAGCGTTCTTCTTTTTCTGCTACTGCTTTTGGTTTTCATTTTCGCCTTGATATGCGTTCAGATCTTGTCATATCTTTTCATCCAGGTGTATTTTTGCCTCTGATCTTTATTGGTTTTCATCAAAAGAGGTGTTTATAAAAATTTCAAATGGTGTTGGAAAAGAGGAAAAGCTTTGTGCAAAATAGTGGTACAAGAAGGAGCTTGTGTAGACTGCGGCTTAGGCTTTTTCATGTCATGCTTGATGTCTTTTTGATAGTATGCTTAGTGGTTTTGCTGTAGCATGACTTGTCTCAAATAACTGAGATTGCTTAATGAGCCTTTGAAAAAATCATGCATTGTTTTTATTGTATGGAAGCATTATTTTGGTTTTCTCCTTGATGCTTTATTTGGGTTGACTTGGCGCATGCTCACACATGTTAGACTCATACAAAGTCGCCAATAGCCTTCATGATCATTTAGCTTTTGACTTTTGATGCCATCTTATGCTTCTTTTAATGTCGCTTTGTCGCTTTGCATGATTATGGCCATTATTGCTCTCTTAGTTGGTCGCTCCCAGTCTTTTGCTAGCCTTCGCCTTGTACTGAGTATGAGCTCTACTCGTGCATCCAACTCCTAAAAACCAAAGTTTTCCATTGTGTCCACTATAAATTCCTATGCATGGTATTTGTAAGCCATTCCAAAGTAAAATTTCCATGTGCTACCTTTCAAAACCTTCAAAATACTTCCTGTTTTGTGACACTGTTTTCAGCTCATGGGGACGTAGTGGTCGGATTTGCTATCTTCCATATTGCTTATTCCAAAAAGAAAAGAAAAGAGAAAAAAAGGAAAGAAAAAAAGGCACTCCTCCAAGGAATGTGAATGATGGTGGGCACCCGATGGAATCGGTTAGCCATGGTTTGTGAAAGAAAAAAAGGTGGGAAGGAGTGCCAAGTTTTATAAAAAAGAGCACAAAAAGTGCCAATCTCTCTCAAAAACTTGCTTTATTTTTGTATGGAAGATAGTAAGAACCCCATTGCCAGTCGTTGACAAAGACAACCACCTCTCAAAACCAATTTTTATCTCTCTGTTTTACAAATGAAAAGCTCTAGCACATGTACAATCACTGCTTCCCTCTGCGAAGGGTCTTTCTTCTACTTTTATGTTGAGTCACCACCTTCTATCTTTATGAACCATAAGAGAGCAAAGTTGTCATTCTTAGTGTAATATGCATTGTCCCAAAGTTCATTGATTGATTCATGATAATTGGTTTCACTTGTTCTTAAATTATTTGTATCTAGTCGCCCTCTTAAACTTGAAGGTGTCCTATGCATTTATGTTTTGCTCTCTTTGAAGGACATGCTAAAAACCATTTGTATGTTTTCCTTATGATTTGAACACACGTTTGACTTTCATTGTATCATTTTCATGATCTTTTGTTTGTGTTCATTTGCATATTTACAACATGGTTGCTAAGTTCTTATTGTCATGATTATATCTTTCATGCCCATGTTTAAGTTCATATGATCCCAGCTCACAAATGCTTACATATATGATCAAGATTGTGTAGGTGCATGTCACCTCAAAAATTATTCTTTTGTTATCACTTACCTACTCGAGGACGAGCAGGAGTTAAGCTTGGGGATGCTTGATATGTCTCAAACGTATCTATAATTTTTGATGCTCCATGCTTGTTTTTACACCATTTGCCTACTGTTTCGTTACACTTCGTGGCACTTTTATGCATTTTCCGGAACTAACCTATTAACAAGTTGCCACAGTGCCAGTTCCCTGTTTTCTGCTATTTTTGTGTTTCAGAAGTGATACACAGGAAATATTCTCGGAATTGGACAAAACCACATCTTGAAGTTTTATTTCACCGGGAAGCTTCCAGACATCCGAAGAGGTGTCAGAGGGGGGGCCACCAGGGCCCCACACGCATGGGCGGCGTGGCCAGGCCCCCGGCCACGCGGGGCCCGCGTGAGGGCGCCTGGCCCCTCCTCTGACAATGCCCCTTCGCCTATAAAGACCCCCCGACGCGTAAAACCTAAGTACCTGATCAGATTTCCAGAACACATCGCGATCTGCCGCCGTCGTCGACCCGAAGATCGGGAGGGTCCAGAAGCTCTTCCAGGCACCCTGCCAGAGAGGGGAATCGCCACCGGAGGTCTTCTTCATCGCCATGCTTGCCTCCGGAGCGATGAGTGAGTAGTCTACCTTGGACTATGGGTCCATAGCAGTAGCTAGATGGTTGTCTTCTCCACCATGTGCTTCATGTTTAGATCTCATGAGCTGCCCTACATGATTGAGATCACCGTTATGTAATTCTACATGTTTGGTTTGTTGGGATCCGATGAATATTGGTGTTTATGATTAAGTTGCTGTACTAAATATTATCTTGTATTATCTCTATGTTGTTTATGATCTTGCATGCTCTCCGTTGTTAGTGGCTATCTTGGCCGAGTAGTTGCTAGTGACTCCAAGAGGGGGTATTTATGCTCGATAGTGGGTTCATGTCTCTATTTCACCTGGGGGAGTGACAGAAACCTCTAAGGTGGTAGATGTGCTATTTCTACTAGGGAGAAAACAACATTCATATGCTCAAGGGCATATGCTTTGTTTACATTACACACTTTGCTTAATGCAATTATCTGTTGTTCGCAACTTAATACTTTTGGGGTGTTATGATTGATATCCCCGGGGGTGGATTATTAGTCATAGATGCAGTTGGATGGCGGTCTATGTATTTTGTTGTAATGCCCAGAGTAAATCTCATAGTGATCTTCTTGACATATCACGTTATCTTTATTCTATCAATTGCCCAACTGTAATTTGTTTACCCAGCATGTGTTATTTATCTATGGAGAGACACCACTAGTGAACTGTGGACCCTGGTCCTATTTCCATCATATTGCTATCACCTGTTTACTTTCTCGCACTGTTTACTTTACTCGCATACTTTTACTGTTTTCCACTCGATACACTCATAACCTTTGTTTCAAGCAAACCGGTGAGATTGACAACCTCATGTCGTAAGTTGGGAGCAAAGTATTTGTTTGTGTCCGCTGCTTGAAACAAAGGTTATGAGTGTATCGAGTGGAAAACAGTAAAAGTATGCGAGTAAAGTAAACAGTGCGAGAAAGTAAACAGGTGATAGCAATATGATGGAAATAGGACCGGGGTCCACAGTTCACTAGTGGTGTCTCTCCATAGATAAAATAACACATGCTGGGTAAACAAATTATAGTTGGGCAATTGATAGAATAAAGATAATGTGATATGTCAAGAAGATCACTATGAGATTTACTCTGGGCATTATAACAAAATACATAGACCGCCATCCAACTGCATCTATGACTAATAATCCACCCCCGGGGATATCAATCCGAACACCCCAAAAGTATTAAGTTGTGAACAACAGATAATTGCATTAAGCAAAGTGTGTAATGTAAACAAAGCATATGCCCTCGAGCATATGAATGTTGTTTTCTCCCTAGTAGCAACAGCACATCTACCACCTTAGAGGTTTCTGTCACTCCCCCAGGTGAAATAGAGACATGAACCCACTATCGAGCATAAATACCCCCCTCTTGGAGTCACTAGCAACTACTCGGCCAAGATAGCCACTAATAACAGAGAGCATGCAAGATCATAAACAACATAGAGATAACATAAGATAAATTTTAGTACAGCAACTTAATCATAAACACCAATATTCATCGGATCCCAATAAACCAAACATGTAGAATTACATAACAGTGATCTCAATCATGTAGGGCAGCTCATGAGATCTAAACATGAAGCACATGGTGGAGAATACAACCATCTAGCTACTGCTATGGACCCATAGTCCAAGGTAGACTACTCACTCATCGCTCCGGAGGCAAGCATGGCGATGAAGAAGACCTCCGGTGGCGATTCCCCTCTCCGGCAGGGTGCCAGGAAGAGCTTCTGGACCTTCCCGATCTTTGGGTCGACGGCGGCGGCGGATCGCGATGTGTTCTGGAAAATTGATCGGGTGCTTAGGTTTTACGCGTCGGGGGGTCTTTATAGGCGAAGGGGCACCGTCAGAGGAGGGGCCAGGCGCCCTCACGCGGGCCCCGCGCAGCCAGGGTCCTGGCCGCACTGCCCATGCGTGTGGGGCCCTGGTGGCCCCCCTCTGACACCTCTTTGGATGTCTGGAAGCTTCCCGGTGAAATAAAACTTCAGGATGTGGTTTCGTCCAATTCCGAGAATATTTCCTGGGTATCACTCTGAAACACAAAAACAGCAGAAAATAGGGAACTGGCACTGTGGCAACTTGTTAATAGGTTAGTTCCAGAAAATGCATAAAAGTGCCACGAAGTGTAACAAAACAATAGGCAAATGGTGTAAAAACAAGCATGGAGCATAAAAAATTATAGATACATTTGAGATGTATCAGAGCTTTACTGACCGAATTTCGCATAACACTGGTAAGAGTTTAATTTGAAGAGATAATAAAAGCAAGTCAAATTTACTTGGAATAGCAAATTGCTAGTAGGTATGTATGGTGGACACTTTGGAAAACTTTGGCTTTTAGGAGTTGGATGCACGAGTAGAGCTCATACTGAGTACAAGGCGAGGGCTAGCAAAAGACTGGGAGCGACCAACTAAGAGAGCAATAATGGCCATAATCATGCAAAGCGACAAAGCGACATTAAAAGAAGCATAAGATGGCATCAGAAGTCAAAAACTAAATGATCATGAAGGCTATTGGCGACTTTGTAAGAGTCCAACATGTGTGAGCATGCGCCAAGTCAACCCAAATAAAGCATCAAGGAGAAAACCAAAATAATGCTTCCATACAATAAAAACAACGCATGATTTTTTCAAAGGATCATTAAGCAATCTCATTTATTTGAGACAAGTCATGCTACAGCAAAACCACTAAGCATACTATCAAAAAGACATCAAGCATGACATAAAAAAGTCTAAGCCGCAGTCTACACAAGCTCCTTCTTGTACCACTTTTTTGCATAAAGCTTTTTTCTCTTTTCCAACACCATTTGAATTTTTTTAAGACACCTCTTTTGATGAAAACCAATAAAGATCAGAGGCAAAAATACATCTTGATGAAATGATATGACAAGATCTGAACGTAAATCAAGGCAAAAATGGAAATCAAAAGCAGTAGCAGAAAAAGAAGAACACTCGGTGAAATTATAAGAATGAAAAACGGAGTGTTCTTGGCAAATGAAAAGCAAGGCAACTTCTCCAAAAGAAAATTTATTGGGGTCCAACCATTTATTGCAGCAAACAAAACTAAACTAACTAAGAAAACTAAAAACAACTGACGCTCCAAGAAAAACACATAGTGCATGAAGCAATAAAAATATAGTGTTTTGAAAGGTGACCTGATTTTTGCCAATGAAGAAGGGGTGCCTCGGGGGTATCCCCAAGCTTTGACGCTTGTACTTCTTGGATATTTCTTGGGGTGATGCATGGGCATCCCCAAGCTTGAGCTTTTGTCCATTCTTCAACTCATCTCATCATTCTCCAATCCCTACACTTGAAAACTTCCTTCATATAAAACTAAACACAAATCTATTAGCAACATTAGTGTAAGCATAACATATAATCAACCTCTTTTTGCTTTAAGTTTCAACCCAAAACCACCACATATAAAGTATATACTACTCTAACAACTTCCCCAAAAGTTCCATGATCAAAAGAACTCAAAAAGAAAGCGATAAAGCGGCAAAAACGAATAGTGGCAGAAATCTATCAAAATAGAACAGCTGACAAATGTCGAATTTTTGAGGTGTTTTCTGTTGCTCAAATCAAAAAGTTCTCAACTAACGAAAGTTTGGATATAACCTGGGGCATATGCACAATAAATTTTAGGTCCAAAAGATATAGAAAGAATTTATACGAATTTTTACGGTGCAGCACCAAAAACAGTTTCAGGACAGCAACATCCCCAAATCTTTACCTCACTCGAATTAGAGGCTTCTCTTGGCACAACAATAAATTAAAAAGGATAAGGAGAGGTCATTATAGTAGTAATGACTTCCAAGACTCAAATAAAAGAAAAAGTACTGGAAATAAAACATTGGGTTATCTCCCAAGAGTGCTTTTCTTTAACGCCTTTGAGCTAGGCGCAGAAAATAGCGAATCAAGTAACATCAAGTGATGAAGCATTAAGATCAACTGCAGGGATCTTTTGAACAATGAAGGAAAATGTGTCCAAATGAGTTTTTGAAGATCCTTTATAATCATGCTTTGGTACACTACTTTCATTGAAATGATTTTCAGGGCAAATCCAACTGGAATTCTTTTCCCAAGCATCATGAATTCCTATAAGTTCATAAGGTATTGGCACTCTAAAATCTTCATTGGATGTACCAACAACCACTACAGGTGAGCCAAGCTTATTAAATTTCTTCAAAACTTTCCTAACCTCAGTTGCAACATCTCTAAATTCTATGCGCAAAGTTTCCAAGATAAAAGCTTTCTTTCCGGGATCCTCAATTTCATGAAGCTTAAGGAACATGTATTGCATAAAAGGATTAAGGCTAGGAAACCTAGCTTCTAACATGTGAACTAAATAAGCATAAGCAACTTCATAACTAGGAGCTAGCTCAACCAAAGATTTTTCCTCAACTTCCTTATCCATACTAATGTGATTAAAGAACTCCTCAATATTACTTTTTACAATAATTGAACCACTACCTACTGAGAGGTCCTCGAGAATGTACTTAGGGATCAACATGATGAACTAAAAGTAAAGAAATAACAACTACCAAGGATTCTAATTTTTTTGGATTTTTGATATAAAACGATGCAAGTAAAAATAAAGTAAAGCAAAACTTAAAATAAAGTAAAGGATGTGTGTGCGAAAAACTCCCCTTGCAGAGGTCTTCCACTTCTTCCCCGATAATGGTGCCAGAAAATTAGCTTGATGCATGGTAAATGACCAACCCGTTGGGAACCCCAAGAGGAAGGTGTGATGAGTATAACAGCTAGTTTTCCCTCAGTTAAGAAACCAAGGTTATGTCGATCAGGAGAAGAGCGGATAATATGATTGAAGGTGATGCTTGCTAGTTTGCGATAGCTTCGGACAATTTATATATGGCGCCTCGTCCAAGCTTTGCTTGCTAGCTGCAACGCGAAGCCTGCACACAACACAACCAAATACTTTGCTCCCAACTTGCGATGAGGTTGTCAATCTCACCGGTTTGCTTGAAACAAAGGGTATGAGCGTATCGAGTGGAAAACAGTAGAAGTATGCGAGTAAAGTAAACAGTGCGAGTAAAGTAAATAGGTGATATCAAGATGATGGAAATAGGACTGGGGTCCACAGTTCACAAGTGGTGCCTCTCCATAAGATAAATAACACATGCTGGGTAAACAAATTACAGTTGGGCAATTGATAGAATAAAGATAAACATGATATATCAACAAGATCACTATGCGATTTACTCTGGGCATTACAACAAAATACATAGACCGCCATCCAACTGCATCTATGACTAATAATCCACTTGTGGCGAATCAATCCGAGAACTCTATAAGTATTAAGTTGCGAACAACAGATAATTGCATTAAGCAAAGTGTGTAATGTAAACAAAGCATATGCCCTCGAGCATATGAATGTTGTTTTCTCTCTATTAGCAATAGCACATCTACAACCTTAGAGGTTTCTGTCACTCCCCCAGGTTAAATAGAGGCATGAACCCACTATCGAGCATAAATAACCCCTCTTGGAGTCACTAGCAACTACTCGGCCAGGATAGCTACTAACAACGGAGAGCATGCAAGATCATAAACAACATAGAGATAACAAAAGATATATTTTAGTATAGCAACTCAATCATAACACCAATATTCATCGGATCTCAACAAACAAAACATGTAGAATTACATAACGGTGATCTCAATCATGTAGGGCAGCTCATGAGATATAAACATGAAGCACATGGTGGAGGAGACAACCATCTAACTACTGCTATGGACCCATAGTCCAAGGTAGACTACTCACTCATCGTGTCGGAGGCAAGCATGGCGATGAAGAAGACCTCCGGTGGCGATTCCCCTCTCTGGCAGGGTGTCGGGAAGAGCTTCTGGACCCTCCCGATCTTCGGGTCGACTGCGGCGGTGGATCGCGATGTGTTCTGAAAAATTGATCGGGCCTTAGGTTTTTTTTCATCGTGGGGTCTTTATAGGCGAAGGGGCATCGTCAGGAGTGGACCGAGGTGGTCTCACACATATGGGGCGCGGCCAGGGCCTAGGTCGTGCCGCCCTGGTGTGTGGCCACCTCATGGCCCCACTCTGTCTCCTATTCGGATCTCTGGAAGCTTTCGGGAAAAATAAGACTTTAGGAACTTGTTTCGTCCAATTCTGTGAATATTTCCTGTGTATCACTTCTAAAACACAAAAACAGCAGAAAACAGGGAATTGGCACTGTGGCGACTTGTTAATAGGTTAGTTCCGAAAAATGCATAAAAGTGCCATGAAGTGTAACGAAACAGTAGGTAAATGGTGTATAAACAAGCATGGAGCATTAAAAATTATAGATACGTGCTAGCGCATAATTGACGTGGGAGAATGTAGTTGATGTAGGAGCTTCTTCTTCTTCAAGTCCTCGTCAATGGCACCAGAAGATTGGCTTGATGCGTGGTGAATGACCAGCCTGTTGGGAACCCCAAGAGGAAGGTATAATGAGTATAGCTGCAGATTTTCCCTCCGTTAAGAAACCAAGGTTTGTCGATCAGGAGAAGAGCGGACAATACGACTGAAGGTGATGCTTGCTAGTTTGCGACAACTTTGGACAATTTATATATGGCACCTCATCCAAGCTTTGCTTGATAGCTGCAATGCGGAACCTGCACACAACACAACCAAATACTTTGCTCCCAACTTGCGATGAGGTTGTCAATCTCACCGGTTTGCTTGAAACAAAGGTTATGAGCGTATCGAGTGGAAAACAGTAGAAGTATGCGAGTAAAGTAAACAGTGAGAGTAAACTAAATAGGTGATAGCAATATGATGGAAATAGGACCGGGGTCCACAGTTCACTAGTGGTGTCTCTCCATAAGATAAATAACACATGCTGGGTAAACAAATTATAGTTGGGCAATTGATAGAATAAAGATAAACGTGATATGTCAAGAAGATCACTATGAGATTTACTCTGGGCATTACAACAAAATACATAGACTGCCATCCAACTACATCTATAACTAATAATCCACTCACGGGGATATCATCCGAACACCCCATGAGTATTAAGTTGCGAACAACGGATAATTGCATTAAGCAAAGTGTGTAATGTAAACAAAGCATATGCCCTTGAGCATATGAATGTTGTTTTCTCCCTAGTAGCAATAGCACATCTACAACCTTAGAGGTTTCTGTCACTCCCCCAGGTTAAATAGAGGCATGAACCCACTATCGAGCATAAATACCCCCTCTTGGAGTCACTAGCAACTACTCGGCCAAGATAGCTACTAACAACAGAGAGCATGCAAGATCATAAACAACATAGAGATAACATAAGATAAATTTTAGCACAGCAACTTAATCATAACACCAATATTCATCGAATCCCAACAAACCAAACATGTAGAATTACATAACGGTGATCTCAAGCATGTAGGGCAGTTCATGAGATCTAAACATGAAGCACATGGTGGAGAAGACAACCATCTAGCTACTGCTATGGACCCATAGTCCAAGGTAGACTACTCACTCATCGCTCCGGAGGCAAGCATGGCGATGAAGAAGACCTCCGGTGGCGATTCCCCTCTCCGGCAGTGTCGTCGTGGTGAAACAACATATGCCATGGGTAGGCTTAAATGGGGGCCGACTATACACTGGTGGATCCGGAGGAGGGAAGGTGCGGTAGAGACTGCGCACAGAGCACACTGCTAACACACTGAGCTACCCAGGTTCAGGGCCCTCGTGAGGAGGTAACACCCCTACTCCTGCATGTCTAATCTATATGAGCTTCACATGAGAGCTACAATGGTGCTCCTTGAGCTGTATATCTTGCCTATCTGAGGCTGCACTGGGCAGGAGCTAAACAGCTAGTGCTACTGAGGAAGAAGAGAGCTCTCGTGAGCTGGAGGAAATGAGCCTCCGAGGGAGGCTGGGGAGATCGTTCCCCCTGGTGCCCCTTATATAGGGAGCCCAGGGGACAAGGGATGCCCCACAATACACTGTACACACACTGTTGCTGAGTTGACTACTGGGGTCTTGTCACAGTGTAGCCTGCATCAGCACGGTACCGTCCTCGGTACTGTGTACTGCGTCATGGTCATGGGCTTGTCCCATCGATGTCTGTCCTTGGAGTCCTTGGCTTCGTCTTCTAGCTGTTGTCTTCAAGATCACCATGTCATCAGTCTTATCCTCCTCCTGAGGATAAGGCTAACTAGGAGAGGCGGGATATGCTGGTCTAAGCCAAGGGGCATCCCAAGACCAGCATATGACGATGGAGGATATGCCAGTCTGAGCCTGGAGGCGTCCTAGGACTGGCATAAGGCGCTGGAGTTGATCTCGGATGAAGAATATGTCCCGGAGGTAGTAAATCTCGGCCTTAGAGAGTAATAATCCGGTCTGGGCCAGGGAATCCCGGCCTGGCCCGGCCGGAACAGTAAACAGAAGGCGGCCGAGCCGGGATACTTAATCCGGCCCAGCCGAGGTTGCAAGGTGGCGGCCTGGAGAGGATTCCTGGCTAGGCCAGATCCTCCCGATCCGGCCCAGCCAGGGCGCAGTGAAGAAGGCAGCCCAGCCAGGGCGGACGGCCAAACGGCCCATCCGGGGGCGCGCTGGCCCAGGCGGGGGGCAGGACGGAAAATGCCCAGCCGGGTTACCTAGCCAGCGGCCCAGCCGGGGCAGAACAGGGCGGGATCGGTCGGCCGGCCCATGTCGAGGGAAGGATGCGCTGGCCCACGCTGGTTGGTGGGGCGGAGTGGGACGTCGGCACAGGCGGGGGACTGCTGCCCCGGCCCAGGAGTGGAAAATAGGACGCCGGCCTGCTGGAAGCGAGTGACCCCGGCCCAGCCGGGGTGACACAGTGCTGTGCCGGCCCAGGTGGTCATATACCGGCCTGGGCTTCCTCATTCCGGCCCCAGCTTCTATATTCTGGCCTGGGTTAGCAATATGCCGGCCTGGGCTTCTATATATCGGCCCAAGGGAAGGATAATCCGGCCGACATTGTAATATGCCGGCCCAGCTTGCTCTTTAAACATTTTTTAATATTCCTGCATGCACAATTTGATATATACTGTATACGTTAGTCATAATAAAGGGGTACTTTGGTATACCCGAGGTTATATCCCCGACATTAGCCCCCAAGGTCGTGGATGACTCGCAGAGTTGTGCACAGACTCCAACAAGAATATACCAAAGTCCCAAACTCTCATACTCATAAAACTGATATGATGGCCTGCATAGGCCTATTTTATCTCATGCCATCATAGGCAATGTCCTGTTTTGACATGAACTCATATATATAATATGCTAGCCTTCGTGGGCTATCTCAAAATACTATTGTGCCCTCTTTGGCTATATCGACACTTTGCCTCTTGGGCTATGTCTCATCGATATTATCTGCTTCGACAATGCCAGAATACTGCTTTGTCTTCTTTGGCTACATCGATACTTTACCTCTTGAGCTATTTGCCTCTTGGGCTACTCTGCCTCTTGGGCTACTTTTGCCTCTTGGGCTACTTTTGCCTCTTGGGCTACTTTGCCTCTTGGGCTACTTTGCCTCTAGGGCTGCTTTGCCTCTTGGGTTTGCCTCTTGGGTTTGCCTCTTGGGCTACTTTGCCTCTTGGGCTATTTCAACATGTCGCCACTTGGGCCATGTCTCATCGACATTGTCTGCTTTGACAATGTCGGTATACTGATATGCCTCTTGGGCTGCTTCAACATGTTGCCACTTGGGCCATGTTTCATTGACATTGTCTGCTTTGACAATGCTGGTATACTGATATGCCTCTTGGGCTGTGCCATCGCTGGGCACTTGTTAGTATGCAAAATCACAAGTTATGTTAATATGCCAAACCGGGATACTCTGTTGGACCGGATATGATAAGAGATATGATGCTTGATAGCTTTGAGATCAATGTCTCGATATATTACTGAGCCAGAATTGGCGATAACTAAAAGGATTATAGAATGTTGTGATATGCTGGCATGCCGAAATAAACGACGATATGAGTTATTGATAGATGCCTTGATATGGTGGCGAACCAAAATAAACGGTGATTGGGGATTTAGGTTGATACCATGATATGTTGGCATATTGAAATTTTGCTTTTGCCATGATATGTCGGCATACTGAAATACCTGCGACTCAAGATGTCATTTAACAACCTGATGTGCTAACAAAGTGATATACCTGAGAGCTAAGATATAAACTGAAGCCATGGTGGTATAATCGTAATTTCTTCTTGTAACGGCAATATGGAAAGTCATAGCTGGATAAGAGATATATATATATATATATATATAACAAAATATCCAACCTGTTCTGTAGTCATACTAGAAGACATAGCAATGGTCATAGCATTTGGCACATCCCAATCTTGCATATGGAGTTTGGCATATAGCCCATAGCATTCGGCATATAACTCTTGAAATAAAGCACTTGGCATATAGACTAAGATTGACATATAAGCTAACTTGGCAACTCACAGAAAAGACTAGGCACTCATGTGCCGGCATATAAATGCAGGTATATTATAACTGGCATATGAGATTTGTCATAGAGCATGCAGAAACTGGTACTGAGATTGGCATATAATCTGATCTGACTGTAAACTTGCAATAGCTAGCAAATGGCATTTGATACGTCTCAAACGTATCTATAATTTTTGATGCTCCATGCTTGTTTTTACACCATTTGCCTATTGTTTCGTTACACTTCGTGGCACTTTTATTCATTTTCCGAAACTAACCTATTAACAAGTTGCCATAGTGCCAGTTCCCTATTTTCTGCTATTTTTGTGTTTCAGAAGTGATACACAGGAAATATTCTCGGAATTGGATGAAACCACATCCTGAAGTTTTATTTCACCGGGAAGCTTCCAGACATCCGAAGAGGTGTCAGAGGGGAACCACCAGGGCCCCACATGGATGGCCGGCGCGGCCAGGGGCCTGGCCACGCGGGGCCCACGTGAGGGCACCTGGCCCCTCCTCTGACGGTGCCCCTTCGCCTATAAAGACCCCCCGACGTGTAAAACCTAAGTACCTGATCAATTTTCCAGAACACATCGCGATCCGCCGCCGCCGTTGACCCGAAGATCGGGAGGGTCCAAAAGCTCTTCCCGGCACCCTGCCAGAGAGGGGAATCGCCACCGGAGGTCTTCTTCATCGCCATGCTTGCCTCCGGAGCGATGAGTGAGTAGTCTACCTTGGACTATGGGTCCATAGCAGTAGCTAGATGGTTGTCTTCTCCACCATGTGCTTCATGTTTGGATCTCATGAGCTGCCCCACATGATTGAGATCACCGTTATGTAATTCTACATGTTTGGTTTGTTGGGATCCGATGAATATTGGTGTTTATGATTAAGTTGTTGTACTGAAATTTATCTTATGTTATCTCTATGTTGTTTATGATCTTGCATGCTCTCTGTTGTTAGTAGCTATCTTGGCCGAGTAGTTGCTAGTGACTCCAAGAGGGGGTATTTATGCTCGATAGTGGGTTCATGCCTCTATTTCACCTGGGGGAGTGACAGAAACCTCTAAGGTGGTAGATGTGCTGTTGCTACTAGGGAGAAAACAACATTCATATGCTCAAGGGCATATGCTTTGTTTACATTACACACTTTGCTTAATGCAATTATCCGTTGTTCGCAACTTAATACTTTTGGGGTGTTCGGATTGATATCCCTGGGGGTGGATTATTAGTCATAGATGCAGTTGGATGGCGGTCTATGTATTTTGTTGTAATGCCCAGAGTAAATCTCATAGTGATCTTCTTGACATATCACATTATCTTTATTCTATCAATTGCCCAACTGTAATTTGTTTACCCAGCATGTGCTATTTTATCTATGGAGAGACACCACTAGTGAACTGTGGATCCCGGTCCTATTTCCATCATATTGCTATCACCTGTTTACTTTACTCACACTGTTTACTTTACTTGCATTCTTTACTATTTTCCACTCGATACGCTCATACCTTTGTTTCAAGCAAACCGGTGAGATTGACAACCTCATCGCAAGTTGGGTGCAAAGTATTTGGTTGTGTGTGTGCAGGTTCCACGTTGCAGCTAGCAAGCAAAGCTTGGACGAGGTGCCATATATAAATTGTCCGCTGCTGTCGCAAACTAGCAAGCATCACCTTCAGCTGTCATTGTCTGCTTTTCTCCTAAATGATAAACCTTGGTTTCTAAACTGAGGGAAAATGAGCTACTATACTCATCACACCTTCCTGTTGGGGTTCCCAACGGGCTGGTCATTCACCACGCATCAAGCTCTTTTTCTGGCGCCGTTGCCGGGGAAAAGTGGAAGACTTCTGTGAGGGGAGTTTTTCGCACACACATCCTTTACTTTGTTTTATTGTTTTGCTTTACTTTATTTATTTTACCTGCATCATTTTTTATCAAAACACAAAAAAAATTAGAATCCTTGGTAGTTGTTTTTATTTGTTTACTTTCGTTTTGCTGAAATGGCCAATCCTAAAAATACCAAGTTGTGTGACTTTACTAGCACAAACAATAGTGATTTTATCTGCACTCCTATTGCACCACATGCTCCTGCTGCAAACTTTTATGAGATTAAGCCTGCTTTATTGAACCTTGTTATGAAAGAGCAATTTTCTGGTGCTAGTACTGAAGACGCTGCAGCTCATCTCAACAACTTTGTTGATCTATGTGAGATGTAGAAATATAAGGATGTAGAAAGTGATATTATTAAGCTCAAGTTGTTTCCTTTTTCTTTGAGAGGAAAAGCTAAAGATTGGTTACTGTCTTTGACTAAGAATAGTATTGATTCATGGGCTAAGTGTAAGGATGCTTTTATTGGTAGATACTATCCTCCTGCTAAGATTATATCTATGCGTAGCAATATTATGAAATTTACTCAGTTTGATAATGAACATGTTGCTCAAGCTTGGGAAAGAATGAAATCTATGGTAAAGAATTGCCCCACTCATGGACTGACTACTTGGATGATTATCCAAACTTTTTATGCAGGACTGAATTTTTCTTCAAGGAACCTACTTGATTCAGCTGCTGGAGGCACTTTTTTGTCCCTTACCCTGGGCGCCGCAACGAAGCTACTTGACAATATGATGGTAAATTATTCTGAATGGCATACCGAGAGAGCTCCACAAGGTAAGAAGGTAAATTCTGTTGAGGAAACCTCTTCCTTGAGTGATAAGATTGATACCATTATGGCTATGCTTGCTAATGATAGGACTCATGTTGATCCTAATAATGTTCCTTTAGCCTCTGGTTGCTCAAGAAGAGCATGTTGATGTGAATTTCATTAGAAACAATAATTTTAACAACAATGCTTATAGGAACAATTTTGCTAGTAACAATTATAGGCCATATCCTTCTACCAATGGTAATGGTTATGGTAATTCTTATGGTAATTCCTACAACAACACTAGGGCCGCGCCCTCTGAACTTGAAGTCATGCTCAAAGACTTCATGGTAAAACAAACTGCTTTTAATAAGTCTGTTGAGGAAAAGTTGGGCAAAATTGATATTCTTGCTTCTAAGGTTGATAGCCTTGCTCATGATGTTGAAATTCTGAAATTAAAAGTGTTGCCTAATGATGTGAAAGAGAATGTTTTTTCTACTGCTAATACTATTCAAGTTGGAATTGATGAAAATCTTAGATTGTTAGCAGAATTTGCATGCCAGATGGGAAAGAGAGGATGAGATTGCTAGGAATTTAAAAGTTTGTACTATTACTACCTCTGATGATGTTGTTCCTAATGCTAGCAATCCTCCTACTTTTATTGGTGTAGAGAAAACTCCCACTCCTTGTGCTAAAAAGCCTAAAACTGCCAAAACTTTTTCTCAAAAGAGTGCTGAAATTTTTCGGAGTGTAGGAGATAATAGCTCTACTTCTTTTAATGATTTTGATGTTGATGGCTGCAATATATCTGAAGTAATTTTGTTCTTGCAAAAGCTTTCTTTGACTCCCAATGCTAGTTCTTTAAATATTACTTTTACTAAGCATATTACCAATGCTCTCATAAAAATTAGGGATGAAAAGTTGAAGCAGAAAGCCTCTGTTCCCAAGAAGTTAGAAGATGGTTGGGAACCCATCATTGATATGCATGTTAATGGATATGATTGCCATGCTTTATGTGATCTAGGTGCTAGTATTTCTATCATGCCTAGAAAGATTTATGACATGCTTGATTTACCACCGCTTGAAAAGTGTTATTTTAATGTTCCTATTGCTGATGTTGCTAAGAAGAAACCTTTGGGAAGGATTAATGATGTTCTTATTGTGGTAAACAATAACCTTGTTCCCATTGATTTTCTTGTTATGGACGTTGAATGCCATGCTTCATGTCATATTATTTTGGGAAGACCCTTTCTTCGAACTGTAGGTGCTATCATTGATATGAGGGAAGGCACTATCAAATATCAATTCCCACTTAAGAAAGGTATGGAACACTTCCCTAGGAAAAGAAAGAAATTACTTTTTGACTCTATTCTTAGAGCAAATTATGAGCTTGATGCTTCATCACTTGATATTACTTGATTCGCAATTTTCTGCGCCTAGCTCAAAGGCGTTAAAGAAAAGCACTCTTGGGAGATAACCCAATGTTTTATTTCCAGTACTTTTTCTTTTATTTGAGTCTTGGAAGTCATTGCTACTGTAATGACCGCTCCTTATCTTGTTTATTTCGTTTTTGTGCCAAGAGAAGCCTCTAATTTGAGCGAGGTAAAGATTTGGGGATGTTGTTGTCCTGAAACTGTTTTTGGTGCTGCACCGTAAAAATTCGTATAAATTCTCTGTTTATCTTTTGGACCTGCGATTTCTTGTGCATATGCCCCAGGTTATATCCAAACTTTTGTTAGTTCAACACTTTTTGATTTGAGCAACAGAAAACCTTTCAAAAAATCGTCCTTTGTCAGCTGTTCAGTTTTGACAGATTTCTGCCAATATTTGTGTTTGCCACTTTATCGCTTTCTTTTGAGTTCTTTTTGATCATGGAACCTTTTGGGAAGTTGCTACAGTAGTATATGCTTTAAATGTGGTGGTTTTCAGTTGAAACCTGAAGCAAAAAGAGGTTGAATATATTTTATGCTTACACTAATGTTGCTAATAGAATTGTGTTTAGTTTTGTATGAATGAAGTTTTCAAGTGTAGGGATTGGAGAATGATGAGATGAGTTGAAGAATGGACAAAAGCTCAAGCTTGGGGATGCCTAGCACCCCAAGAAATATCCAAGAAGTACAAGCGTCAAAGCTTGGGGATGCCCCCGAGGCACCCCTTCTTCATCGGCAAAAATCAGGTCACCTTTCAAAACACTATATTTTTATTGCTTCATGCACTATGTGTTTTTCTTGGAGCGTCAGTTGTTTTAGTTTTCTTAGTTTGTTAGTTTAGTTTGTTTTCTTCAATAATGGTTGGACCCCAACAAATTTTCTTTTGGAGAAGATGTACTCGTTTTCATTTGCAAAGAACGCTCTAGTTTTCACTCTTATTAAAAATCGAGCGTTCTTCTTTTTCTGCTACTGCTTTTGGTTTTCGTTTTTGCCTTGATATGCATTCAGATCTTGTCATATATTTTCATCAAGGTGTATTTTTGCCTCTGATCTTTATTGGTTTTCATCAAAAGAGGTTGTTATAAAACTTTCAAATGGTGTTGGAAAAGAGAAAAAGCTTTATGCAAAATAGTGGTACAAGAAGGAGCTTGTGTAGACTGCGGCTTAGGCTTTTTCATGTCATGCTTGATGTCTTTTTGATAGTATGCTTAGTGGTTTTGCTGTAGCATGACTTATCTCAAATAACTCAGATTGCTTAATGAGCCTCTGAAAAATCATGCGTTGTTTTTATTGTATGGAAGCATTATTTTGGTTTTCTCCTTTATGCTTTATTTGGGTTGACTTGGCGCATGCTCACACATGTTAGACTCTTACAAAGTCGCAAATAGCCTTCATGATCATTTAGTTTTTGAATTTTGATGCCATCTTATGCTTCTTTTAATGTTGCTTTGTCGCTTTGCATGATTATGGCCATTATTGCTCTCTTAGTTGGTCGCTCCCAGTCTTTTGCTAGCCCTCGCCTTGTACTGAGTATGAGCTCTACTCATGCATCCAACTCCTAAAAGCCAAAGTTTTTCAAAGTGTCCACCATACATACCTACTAGCAATTTGCTATTCCAAGTAAATTTGACTTGCTTTTATTATCTCTTCAAATTAAACTCTTACCAGTGTTATGCGAAATTCGGTTAGTAAAGCTCTCACGAACCGGAAGGCACACTTTACTTTTTCCTGTTCTTAAAAATTTGACATTGTGGTCTTTTATGCTGAGTTGTTATGCTTGCAAGTTGTAAGTTGGATTCTAGCCCAGCCATGCTGTCATGGGCAAGCCTTCAACATTGCACTTTTTATTTGAGTTGATATCGTGATCTTTTGTTTATGGATGCCCATGGTGTGAAATGAGTTGGGAATCTTGTGAGGATCATGGAGCTTGTATATGTGTTAGGGAAACACCAGGCCGCCAATCTAAGCCATGCATAATTCATGGTGGATATTTGCAGCATATCCATGGTGAACATTCGACGACGCATCTCATAATACAAAAAAGCTAAACAATATAGCAAATAAAAGGGATGTCGAGGTGTTCATTGTCTGCTTGTCCTGTCATTTTGGTGTGGGCTTGTTCCATGTCATCGGGCACGGAGGTACCCCATTGGCGGTTCTCAATGATACACATATATTTACAATGACAAGAGCCTTGCTTGGGACTCAAAGTAAAGTAGCATGAGGTTTGGGTACTCGTATTCACGGGACACGAAGTCTTCAACTTATGATTTGTCAAGCATATGCATCATAATTGTTCTCGCATTAACTTTAACCATTCAAGATGCTTATGATGGGGGCAATGAGAGCTCAAAGCCGGTAAGTAACATAATTTTTGAAGGTTGTAAAACTTGCAATCACTGCTTCCCTCTGCGAAGGGCCTTTCTTCTACTTTTATGTTGAGTCACCACCTTCTTTCTTTATGCACCATAAGAGAGCATAGTTGTCATTCTTAGTGTAATATGCATTGTCCCAAAGTTCATTGATTGATTCATATTGTTGGTTTCACTTGTCTCAAGTTATTTGTATCTAGTCGCCCTCTTAAACTTGAAGGTGTCCTATGCATTTATGTTTTGCTCTCTTTGAAGGACAAGCTGAAAACCATTTGTATATTTTCCTTATGATTTGAACACATGTTTGACTTTCATTGTTTCATTTTCATGATCTTTTGTTTGTGTTCATTTGCATGTTTACAACATGGTTGCTAAGTTCTTATTGTCATGATTATATCTTCATGCCCATGTTTAAGTTCATATGATCCCAGCTCACAAATGCTTACATATATGATCAAGATTGTGTAGGTGCATGTCACCTCAAAAATTATACTTTTGTTATCACTTACCTACTCGAGGACGAGCAGGAGTTAAGCTTGGGGATGCTTGATACGTCTCAAACGTATCTATAATTTTTGATGCTCCATGCTTGTTTTTACACCATTTGCCTATTGTTTCGTTACACTTCGTGGCACTTTTATTCATTTTCCGGAACTAACCTATTAACAAGTTGCCACTGTGCCAGTTCCCTGTTTTCTGCTATTTTTGTGTTTCAGAAGTGATACACAGGAAATATTCTCGGAATTGGACGAAACCACATCCTGAAGTTTTATTTCACCGGGAAGCTTCCAGATATCCGAAGAGGTATCAGAGGGGGGCCACCAAGGCCCTACACGGATGGCCAGCGCGGCCAGGGGCCTGGCCACGCGGGGCCCGTGTGAGGGCACCTGGCCCCTCCTCTGACGGTGCCCCTTCGCCTATAAAGACCCCCCGACGCGTAAAACCTAAGTACCCGATCAATTTTCCAGAACACATCGCGATCCGCCGCCGCCGTCGACCCGAAGATCGGGAGGGTCCAGAAGCTCTTCCCGGCACCCTGCCGGAGAGGGGAATCGCCACCGGAGGTCTTCTTCATTGCCATTCTTGCCTCCGGAGCAATGAGTGAGTAGTCTACCTTGGACTATGGGTCCATAGCAGTAGCTAGATGGTTGTCTTCTCCACCATGTGCTTCATATTTAGATCTCATGAGCTGCCCTACATGATTGAGATCACCGTTATGTAATTCTACATGTTTGGTTTGTTGGGATCCGATGAATATTGGTGTTTATGATTAAGTTGCTGTACTAAAATTTATCTTATGTTATCTCTATGTTGTTTATGATCTTGCATGCTCTCCGTTGTTAGTAGCTATCTTGGCCGAGTAGTTGCAAGTGACTCCAAGAGGGGGTATTTATGCTCGACAGTGGGTTCATGCCTCTATTTCACCTGGGGGAGTGACAAAAACCTCTAAGGTGGTAGATGTGCTGTTGCTACTAGGGAGAAAATAACATTCATATGCTCAAGGGCATATGCTTTGTTTACATTACACACTTTGCTTAATGCAATTATCCATTGTTCGCAACTTAATACTTTTGGGGTGCTCGGATTGATATCCCCGGGGGTGGATTATTAGTCATAGATGCAGTTGGATGGCGGTCTATGTATTTTGTTGTAATGCCCAGAGTAAATCTCATAGTGATCTTCTTGACATATCACGTTATCTTTATTCTATCAATTGCCCAACTGTAATTTGTTTACCCAGCATGTGCTATTTTATCTATGGAGAGACACCACTAGTGAACTGTGGATCCCGGTCCTATTTCCATCATATTGCTATCACCTGTTTACTTTACTCGCACTGTTTACTTTACTTGCATTCTTTACTATTTTCCACTCGATACGCTCATACCTTTGTTTCAAGCAAACCGGTGAGATTGACAACCTCATCGCAAGTTGGGAGCAAAGTATTTGGTTGTGTGTGTGCAGGTTCCACGTTGCAGCTAGCAAGCAAAGCTTGGACGAGACGCCATATATAAATTGTCCGCTGCTGTCGCAAACTAGCAAGCATCACCTTCAGCTATTATTGTCTGCTTTTCTCCTGAATGATAAACCTTGGTTTCTAAACTGAGGGAAAACGAGCTACTATACTCATCACACCTTCCTCTTGGGGTTCCCAACGGGCTGGTCATTCACCACGCATCAGCATTCAACATATAAAAACTAACATATGAGACTTGGCATATGACAGTCGGCATATAACATATAGCAAATGGTCAAAACAGATACTAGACTTGTCATAGTAAAAAATCAACAGTGGGGTCTATGCAAGGTGGTACTCACAGTTTTTGGCATAGTAGCAGATATACTGATTGATACATGCTAAGGCATTTAACTTGAGAAAGCAAATTGCTTACAATAACAAATCTAAGTCTAAGATATGAGGTTACTCTGAAGGCATAAAACTTGACATGCTACTGTTGGCATATAAAGCCGGCATATAACATGCCCAGATAAAGCTTTGCACAACACTATAAACTGATACTGATAATACTATTTGCAGCATACACACGTATGTAGCACATGGCATATAGATAGACATACAGGAGAAATCCGAGTAGCTGATATGCAAGCATGCAAACTAATTTTAAATAGTAACAGCAGTACTGTAATGGTTGGCTAGGCTCATGCCTAGCCCCCGAGTTAATTTTTCTACTAAAGAGACAACAAATTTGACTAAACTGATTAGCCCCCGGGTTGACACACTCAATCCTGGGGAAACAAACAATTACTCACTTAGAAGTGCTAATCTCTGAATACTAGGATTAACTTACTGAAATGTAGAACACAAGCTTCTCACCAGACATACGGTCGCTTTTTCTACTACAGAGACAAAGGGGAAAACCACAAGGAAGCTTAGCGGCTCAGTTCCGACTTCCGAGAAACTTACCTGCATAGGTGGCCTGATGGGCGTCGGCCTGCTAGGGGCGAGCTTAGCCCAGCCAGGATCGGCCTGGCCAGGATGCCAGGGCCGGCCCAGCCAGAATTCCTGGCGCCAGTCCAGCCGGAAACTTCCACTGCACCGGCCCAGGCCGGGTTATTGAGGCGGCAGCCCAGCCAAGACCGAGGTGAAGCCGGCCTAGCTAAGAAGGTAGATGAGTCGGCCCAGCCGGAACCGGGGGAATGTCGGCCCAGCCGGGATGCCGTCCCACGCCGGCCCAGCCGGGATGCCGTCCCACACCGGCCCAGCTGGAGGACGCCTGCACTTGCTGAGCACTAGCCCACGCCGGAGATAGCCCCACGCCGGCCCAGACGGGCTGCTGACAAGCCGACCCAGCCGGGATCGCCGCTGCGCAGGAGTGCCGGCCCAACCGGGGCCCAAAGCACCCAGAATCGGCCGGGAAAGGCCAGAATCGGCCCGGGACTAATTTATTCTGGCCAAAAAGGGCCAGAACCGCTATATTCCGGCCTGTAGGCGTATATTCTGGCCAGAAAAAGACATATGCCGGTCGGCAAGTGCCGGAGTTGACCCCGGGCCCACATATGTCGGCCGGGACATAAATATGCTGGCCGGGACACATATATGCCAGCCCGAGGAAGCTGAGTGCCGGCCCGGAAATGCCGATGTAGATCCGGGACAGCCGTATGCCGGCCCGGGCGAGTTGATGTCAGCCCGGGAAGATGAAGAAGTCCTGCAGTGCTCGGAGGCAATGCAGATGTCGAGCCCCCGAGTAGATGAAGAAGATCCCGTCCGGATGTACTCCTACCAGCGCCCTGATCTGCCCCATGGTGGGCGCCAAATGTCGTCGTGGTGAAACAACATATGCCATGGGTAGGCTTAAATGGGGGCCGACTGTACACTGGTGGATCCAGAGAAGGGAAGGCGCGGTAGAGACCTGATGCGTGGTGAATGACCAGCCCGTTGGGAACCCCAAGAGGAAGGTGTGATGAGTATAGCAGCTCGTTTTCCCTCAGTTTAGAAACCAAGGTTTATCGTTCAGGAGAAAAGCAGACCATGACAGCTGAAGGTGATTCTTGCTAGTTTGCGACAGCAGCGGACAATTTATATATGGCGCCTCGTCCAAGCTTTGCTTGCAGGCTGCAACGTGGAACCTGCACACACACAACCAAATACTTTGCTCCCAACTTGCGGTGAGGTTGTCAATCTACCGGTTTGCTTGAAACAAAGGTATGAGCGTATCGAGTGGAAAATAGTAGAGAATGCAAGTAAAGTAAATAGTGCGAGAAAGTAAACAGGTGATAGCAATATGATGGAAATAGGACCGGGGACCACAGTTCACTAGTGGTGTCTCTCCATAGATAAAATAGCACATGCTGGGTAAACAAATTATAGTTGGGCAATTGATAGAATAAAGATAAACGTGATATGTCAAGAAGATTACTACGAGATTTACTCTGGGCATTACAACAAAATACATAGACCGCCATCCAACTGCATCTATGACTAATAATCCATCCCCGGGGATATCAATCCGAACACCCCAAAAGTATTAAGTTGCGAACAACAGATAATTGCATTAAGCAAAGTGTGTAATGTAAACAAAGCATATGCCCTTGAGCATATGAATGTTGTTTTCTCCCTAGTAGCAATAGCACATCTACCACCTTAGAGGTTTCTGTCACTCCCCCAGGTGAAATAGAGACATGAACCCACTATCGAGCATAAATACCCCCTCTTGGAGTCACTAGCAACTACTCGGCCAAGATAGCTACTAACAATGGAGAGCATGCAAGATCATAAACAACATAGAGATAACAAAAGATAATATTCAGTACAGCAACTTAATCATAAACACCAATATTCATCGGATCCCAACAAACCAAACATGTAGAATTACATAACGGTGATCTCAATCATGTAGGGCAGCTCATGAGATCTAAACATGAAGCACGTGGTGGAGAAGACAACCATCTAGCTACTGCTATGGACCCATAGTCCAAGGTAGACTACTCACTCATCGCTCCGGAGGCAAGCATGGCGATGAAGAAGACCTCCGGTGGCGATTCCCCTCTCTGGCAGGGTGCCTGGAAGAGCTTCTGGACCCTCCCGATCTTTGGGTCGACGGCGGCGGCAGATCGCGATGTGTTCTGGAAATCTGATCGGGTACTTAGGTTTTACGCGTCGGGGGGTCTTTATAGGCGAAGGGGCGTTGTCAGAGGAGGGGCCAGGCGCCCTCACGCAGGCCCCACGCGGCCCGGGGCCTGGCCACGCTGCCCATGCATGTGGGGCCCTGGTGGCCCCCCTCTGACACCTCTTCGGATGTCTGGAAGCTTCCCGGTGAAATAAAACTTCAGGATGTGGTTTCGTCCAATTCCGAGAATATTTCCTGTGTATCACTTCTGAAACACAAAAACAGCAGAAAACAGGGAACTGGCACTGTGGCAACTTGTTAATAGGTTAGTTCCGGAAAATGCATAAAAGTGCCACGAAGTGTAACGAAACAATAAGCAAATGGTGTAAAAACGAGCATGGAGCATCAAAAATTATAGATACGTTTGAGACGTATCAAGCATCCCCAAGCTTAACTCCTGCTCGTCCTCGAGTAGGTAAGTGATAACAAAAGAATAATTTTTGAGTTGACATGCACCTACACAATCTTGATCATATATGTAAGCATTTGTGAGCTGGGATCATATGAACTAAACATGGGCATGAAAGATATAATCATGACAATAAGAACTTAGCAACCATGTTGTAAACATGCAAATGAACACAAACAAAAGATCATGAAAATGAAACAATGAAAGTCAAACGTGTGTTCAAATCAAAAGGAAAACATACAAATGGTTTTCAGCTTGTCCTTCAAAGAGAGCAAAACATAAATGCATAGGACACCTTCAAGTTTAAGAGGGCGACTAGATACAAATAATTTAAGAACAAGTGAAACCAATCATCATGAATCAATCAATGAACTTTGGGACAATGCATATCACACTAAGAATGACAACTATGCTCTCTTAATGGTGCATAAAGAAAGAAGGTGGTGACTCAACATAAAAGTAGAAGAAAGGCCCTTCGCAGAGGGAAGCAGTGATTGCAAGTTTTGTAACCTTCAAAAATTATGGTACTTACCAGCTTTGAGCTCTCATTGCCCCCATCATAAGCATCTTGAATGGTTAAAGTTAATGCAAGAACAATTATGATGCATATGCTTGACAAATCATAAGTTGAAGACCTCGTGCCCCGTGAATACGAGTACCCAAACCTCATGCTACTTTACTTAGAGTCCCAAGCAAGGCTCTTGTCATTGTAAATATATGTGTATTATTGAGAACCGCCAATGGGGTACCTCCATGCCCGATGACATGGAACAAGCCCACACCAAAATGACAGGACAAGCAGACAATGAACACCTCGACATCTCTTTTATTTGCCTTTTGTTTAGCTTTTTATTGTGAGATGTGTCGTCGAATGTTTGCCATGGGTATGCTGCAAATTTCCACCATGAATTATGCATGGCTTAGATTGGCGGCCCGGCGTTTTCCTAACACATATACAAACTCCATGATCCCCACAAGATTCCCAATTCATTTCACACCGCGGGCATCCATAAACAAAAGATCACGATATCAACTCAAATAGGAAGTGCAATGTTGAAAGCTTGCCCATGACAGCATGGCTGGGCTAGAATCCAACTTACAACTTGCAAGCATAACAACTCAACATAAGAGACCACAATGTCAAATTTTTAAGAACAGGAAAAAGTAAAGTGTGCCTTCCGGTTCGTGAGAGCTTTACTGACCGAATTTCGCATAACACTGGTAAGAGTTTAATTTGAAGAGATAATAAAAGCAAGTCAAATTTACTTGGAATAGCAAATTGCTAGTAGGTATGTATGGTGGACACTTTGGAAAACTTTGGCTTTTAGGAGTTGGATGCACGAGTAGAGCTCATACTCAGTACAAGGCGAGGGCTAGCAAAAGACTGGGAGCGACCAACTAAGAGAGCAATAATGGCCATAATCATGCAAAGTGACAAAGCAACATTAAAAGAAGCATAAGATGGCATCAAAAGTCAAAAACTAAATGATCATGAAGGCTATTGGCGACTTTGTAAGAGTCTAACATGTGTGACCATGCGCCAAGTCAACCCAAATAAAGCATAAAGGAGAAAACCAAAATAATGCTTCCATACAATAAAAACAACGCATGATTTTTTCAAAGGCTCATTAAGCAATCTCAGTTATTTGAGACAAGTCATGCTACTGTAAAACCACTAAGCATACTATCAAAAAGACATCAAGCATGACATGAAAAAGCCTAAGCCGCAGTCTACACAAGCTCCTTCTTGTACCACTATTTTGCATAAAGCTTTTTCTCTTTTCCAACACCATTTGAAATTTTTATAACAACCTCTTTTGATGAAAACCAATAAAGATCAGAGGCAAAAATACACCTTGATGAAAATATATGACAAGATCTGAAAGCATATCAAGGCAAAAACGAAAACCAAAAGCAGTAGCAGAAAAAGAAGAACGCTCGATAAAAAGTAAGATTGAAAACTAGAGCGTTCTTTGCAAATGAAAACGAGTACATCTTCTCCAAAAGAAATTTGTTGGGGTCCAACCATTTATTGCAGCAAACAAACTAAACTAACAAACTAAGAAAACTAAAACAACTGACGCTCCAAGAAAAACACATAGTGCATGAAGCAATAAAAATATAGTGTTTTGAAAGGTGACCTGATTTTTGCCGATGAAGAAGGGGTGCCTCGGGGGCATCCCCAAGCTTTGACGCTTGTACTTCTTGGATATTTCTTGGGGTGATGCATGGGCATCCCCAAGCTTGAGCTTTTGTCCATTCTTCAACTCATCTCATCATTCTCCAATCCCTACACTTGAAAACTTCCTTCATACAAAACTAAACACAATTCTATTAGCAACATTAGTGTAATCATAAAATATATTCACCCTCTTTTTGCTTCAGGTTTCAACTCAAAACAACCACATATAAAGTAAATACTACTGTAGCAACCTCCCCAAAAGTTCCGTGATCAAAAGAACTCAAAAGAAAGCGATAAAGTGGCAAACACAAATATTGGCAGAAATCTGTCAAAACTGAACAGCTGACAAAGGTAGAATTTTTGAAAGGTTTTCTGTTGCTCAAATCAAAAAGTGTTCAACTAACAAAATTTTGGATATAACCTGGGGCATATGCACAAGAAATCGAAGGTCCAAAAGATAAACAGAGAATTTATACGAATTTTTACGGTGCAGCACCAAAAACAGTTTTAGGACAGCAACATCCCCAAATCTTTACCTCGCTCAAATTAGAGGCTTCTCTTGGCACAAAAATGAAATAAACAAGATAAGGAGCGGTCATTATAGTAGTAATGACTTCCAAGACTCAAATAAAAGAAAAAGTACTGAAAAGAAAATATTGGGTTATCTCCCAAGAGTGCTTTTCTTTAACGCCTTTGAGCTAGGCGCATAAAATTGTGAGTCAAGTAATATCAAGCGATGAAGCATCAAGCTCATAATTTGCTCTAAGAATAGAGTCAAAAAGTAATTTCTTTCTTTTCCTAGGAAGTGTTCCATACCTTTCTTAAGTGGGAATTAATATTTGATGGTGCCTTCCCTCATATCAATGATGGCACCTACAGTTCGAAGAAAGGGTCTTCCCAAAATAATAGGACATGAAGCATGGCATTCAAAGTCCATAACAAAAAAATCAACAGGAACAAGGTTATTGTTTACCACAATAAGAACATCATTAATCCTTCCCAAAGGTTTCTTCTTAGCAACATCAGCAATAGGAACATCAAAATAACACTTTTCAAGCGGTGGTAAATCAAGCATGTTATAAATCTTTCTAGGCATGATAGAAATACTAGCACCTAGATCACATAAAGCATGGCAATTATATCCATTAACATGCATATCTATGATGGGTTCCCAACCATCTTCTAACTTTTTGGGAACAGAGGCTTTCTGCTTCAACTTTTCATCCCTAATTTTTATGAGAGCATTGGTAATATACTTAGTAAAAGCAATATTTAAAGAACTAGCATTGGGAGTCAAAGCAAGCTTTTGCAAGAACAAAATAACTTCAGATATATTGCAGCCATCAACATCAAAATCATTGAAAGAAGCAGAGCTATCATCTCCCACACTCCAAAAAAATTTAGCACTCTTTTGAGAAAAAGTTTTGGCAGTTTTAAGCTTTTTAGCACAAGGAGTGGGAGTTTTCTCTACACCAATCAAAGTAGGAGGATTGCTAGCATTAGGAACAACATCATCAGAGGTAGTAATAGTACAAACTTTTAAATTCCTAGCAATCTTATCCTCTCTTTCCCATCTAGCATGCAATTCTGCTAACAATCTAAGATTTTCATCAATTCCAACTTGAATAGTATTAGCAGTAGCAAAAGGATTGTTCTCTTTCACATCATTGGGAAACACTTTTAATTTCAGAAGTTCAACATCATGAGCAAGGCTATCAACTTTAGAAGCAAGAATATCAATTTTGCCTAACTTTTCCTCAACAGACTTGTTAAAAGCAGTTTGCTTACCGATAAAGTCCTTGAGCATTACCTCAAGCTTAGAGGGCGCGGCCCTAGTGTTGTTGTAGGAGTTACCATAAGAATTACCATAACCATTACCATTGGTAGAAGGATACGGCCTATAATTGTTACTAGCAAAATTGTTCCTATAAGCATTGTTGTTAAAATTATTGTTTCTAATGATATTCACATCAACATGCTCTTCTTGAGCGACCAAAGAGGCCAAAGGAACATTATTAGGATCAACATGAGTCCTATCATTAGCAAGCATAGCCATAATGGTATCAATCTTATCACTCAAGGAAGAGGTTTCCTCAACAGAATTTATCTTCTTACCTTGTGGAGCTCTCTCGGTGTGCCATTCAAAATAATTTACCATCATGTTGTCAAGTAGCTTTGTTGCGGCACCCAGGGTAAGGGACATAAAAGTGCCTCCAGCAGCTGAATCAAGTAGGTTCCTCAAAGAAAAATTCAGTCCTGCATAAAAAGTTTGGATAATCATCCAAGTAGTCAGTCCATGAGTGGGGCAATTCTTTACCATAGATTTCATTCTTTCCCAAGCTTGAGCAACATGTTCATTATCAAACTGAGTAAACTTCATAATATTGCTACGCAAAGATATAATCTTAGCAGGAGGATAGTATCTACCAATAAAAGCATCCTTACACTTAGCCCATGAATCAATACTATTCTTAGTCAAAGACAGCAACAAATCTTTAGCTTTTCCTCTCAAAAAAAAAGGAAACAACTTGAGCTTAATAATATCACTATCAACATCCTTATATTTCTGCATCTCACATAGCTCAACAAAATTGTTGAGATGAGCTGCAGCATCTTCAGTACTAGCACCAGAAAATTGCTCTTTCATAACAAGGTTCAATAAAGCAGGCTTGATCTCATAAAAGTTTGCAGCAGTAGCAGGTGGTGCAATAGGAGTGCAAATAAAATCACTATTGTTCGTGCTAGTAAAGTCACACAACTTGGTGTTTTCAGGATTGGCCATTTCAGCAAAACGAAAGTAAACAAGTAAAAACAACTACCAAGGATTCTAATTTTTTTGGGTTTTTGATATAAAACAACGCAGGTAAAATAAATAAAGTAAAGCAAAGCAATAAAACAAAGTAAAGGATGTGCGTGCAAAAACTCCCCTCGCAGAAGTCTTCCACTCTTCCCCGGCAACGGCGCCAGAAAAAGAGCTTGATGCATGGTGAATGACCAGCCCGTTGGGAACCCCAAGAGGAAGGTGTGATGAGTATAGCAGCTCGTTTTCCCCCAGTTTAGAAACCAAGGTTTATCGTTCAGGAGAAAAGCAGACAATGACAGCTGAAGGTGATGCTTGCTAGTTTGCGACAGCAGCGGACAATTTATATATGGCGCCTCGTCCAAGCTTTGCTTGCTAGCTGCAATGTGGAACCTGCACACACACAACCAAATACTTTGCTCCCAACTTGCAATGAGGTTGTCAATCTCACCGGTTTGCTTGAAACAAAGGTATGAGCGTATCGAGTAGAAAATAGTAGAGAATGCAAGTAAAGTAAATAGTGCGAGAAAGTAAACAGGTGATAGCAATATGATGGAAATAGGACCGGGGTCCACAGTTCACTAGTGGTGTCTCTCCATAGATAAAATAGCACATGCTGGGTAAACAAATTACAGTTGGGCAATTGATAGAATAAAGATAAACGTGATATGTCAAGAAGATCACTATGAGATTTACTCTGGGCATTACAACAAAATACATAGACCGCCATCCAACTGCATCTATGACTAATAATCCACCCCCGGGGATATCAATCCGAACACCCCAAAAGTATTAAGTTGCAAACAACAGATAATTGCATTAAGCAAAGTGTGTAATGTAAACAAAGCATATGCCCTTGAGCATATGAATGTTGTTTTCTCCCTAGTAGCAACAACACATCTACCACCTTAGAGGTTTCTGTCACTCCCTAGGTGAAATAGAGACATGAACCCACTATTGAGCATAAATACCCCCTCTTGGAGTCACTAGCAACTACTCGGCCAAGATAGCTACTAACAACGGAGAGCATGCAAGATCATAAACAACATAGAGATAACAAAAGATAATATTCAGTACAACAACTTAATCATAAACACCAATATTCATCGGATCCCAACAAACCAAACATGTAGAATTACATAATGGTGATCTCAATCATGTAGGGCAGCTCATGAGATCTAAATATGAAGCACATGGTGGAGAAGACAACCATCTAGCTACTGCTATGGACCCATAGTCCAAGGTAGACTACTTACTCATCGCTCCGGAGGCAAGCATGGCGATGAAGAAGACCTCTGGTGGCAATTCCCCTCTCCGGCAGGGTGCCAGGAAGAGCTTCTGGACCCTCCCGATCTTTGGGTCGACGGCGGTGGCGGATCGCGATGTGTTCTGGAAATCTGATCGGGTACTTAGGTTTTACGCGTCGGGGGGTCTTTATAGGCGAAGGGGCGTTGTCAGAGGAGGGGCCAGGCGCCCTCACGCGGGCCCCACGCGGCCAGGGGCCTGGCCGCGCCGCCCATGCGTGTGGGGCCCTGGTGGCCCCCCTCTGACACCTCTTCGGATGTCTGGAAGCTTCCCGATGAAATAAAACTTCAGGATGTGGTTTCGTCCAATTCCGAGAATATTTCCTGTGTATCACTTCTAAAACACAAAAATAGCAGAAAATAGGGTACTGGCACTGTGGCAACTTGTTAATAGGTTAGTTCCGGAAAATGCATAAAAGTGCCACGAAGTGTAATGAAACAATAAGCAAATGGTGTAAAAACAAGCATGGAGCATCAAAAATTATAGATACGTTTGAGACGTATCAAGACCGCGCACAGAGCACACTGCTAACACACCGAGCTACCCAGGTTCAGGGCCCTCGTGAGGAGGTAACACCCCTACTCCTGCATGTCTGATCTATATGAGCTTCACATGAGAGCTACAATGGTGCTCCTTGAGCTGTATATCTTGCCTATCTGAGGCTGCACTGTGCAGGAGCTAAACAGCTAGTGCTACTGAGGAAGAAGAGAGCTCTCGTGAGCTAGAGGAAATGAGCCTCCGAGGGAGGCTGGGGAGATCGTTCCCCCAGTGCCCCTTATATAGGGAGCCCAGGGGACAAGGGATGCCCCACAATACACTGTACACACACTGTTGCTGAGTTGACTACTGGGGTCTTGTCACAGTATAGCCTGCATCAGCACGGTACCGTCCTCGGTACTGTGCACTGCGTCATGGTCATGGGCTTGTCCCATCGATGTCTGTCCTTGGAGTCCTTGGCTTTGTCTTCTAGCTGCTGTCTTCAGGATCACCATGTCATCAGTCTTATCGTCCTCCTGAGGATAAGGCTGACTAGGAGAGGCGGGATATGCTGGTCTAAGCCAAGGGGCGTCCCAAGACCAGCATATGACGATGGAGGATATGCCAGTCCGAGCCTGGAGGCATCCTAGGACTGGCATAAGGCGCTGGAGTTGATCCCGGATGAAGAATATGTCCCGGAGGTAGTAAATCTCGGCCTTAGAGAGTAATAATCCGGTCTGGGCCAGGGAATCCCGGCCTGGCCTGGCCGGAACAGTAAACAGAAGGCGGCCCAGCCGGGATACTTAATCCGGCCCAGCCGGGGTTGCAAGGTGGCAGCCTGGAGAGGATTCCCGGCCAGGCCGGATCCTCCCGATCCGGCCCAGCCGGGGCGCGGTGAAGAAGGCAGCCCAGCCGGGGCAGACGACCAAACGGCCCATCCGGGGGCGCGCCGGCCCAGGCGGGGGGCAGGACGGAAAAGGCCCAGCCGGGTTACCCAGCTAGCGGCCCAGCCGGGGCGGAACCGGGCGGGATCGGTCGGCCGGCCCATGTCGAGGGAAGGAGGCACCAGCCCATGCCGGTTGGCGGGGCAGAGTGGGACGTCGGCCCAGGCGGGGGACTGCTACCCCGGCCCAGGAGTGGAAAATAGGACGCCGACCTGCTGGAAGCGAGTGACCCCGGCCCAGCCGGGGTGACACAGTGCTGTGTCGGCCCAGGTGGTCATATACCGGTCTGGGCTTCCTCATTCCGGCCCCAGCTTCTATATTCCGGCCTGGGTTAGCAATATGTCGGCCTGGGCTTCTATATATTGGCCCAAGGGAAGGATAATCCGGCTGACATTGTAATATGCCGGCCCAGCTTGCTCTTTAAACATTTTTTAATATTCCTGCATGCACAATTTGATATGTATTGTATACGTTAGTCATAATAAAGGGGTACTTTGGTATACCCGGGGTTATATCCCCGACAGGCAGGATGCCGGGAAGAGCTTCTGGACCCTCCCAATCTTCGAGTCGACAGCGGCGGCGGATCGCGATGTGTTCTGGAAAATTGATCGGGTACTTAGGTTTTTCCCGTTGGGGGGTCTTTATAGGCGAAGGGGCAATGTCAGAGGTGGAGCCAGGTGCCCTCACACCATGGCGGTGCGGTCAGGGCCTGGGCCGCGCCAGCCTGGTGTGTGGGGCCCATGTGGCCACCCTCCTACTCCTCTTCGGATGACTGGAAGCTCCCGGATAAAATAAGACTTCTAGAACTTATTTTGTCCAATTCCAAGAATGTTTTCTGTGTATCACTTCTGAAACACAAAAACAGCAGAAAATAGGGAACTGGCACTGTGTTGACTCGTTAGTAGGTTAGTTCTGGAAAATGCATAAAAGTGCCACAAAGTGTAACGAAACATTAGGCAAATGGTGTAAAAACAAGCATGGAGCATCAAAATTATAGATACGTTGGAGACGTATCAATACGTTGGAGACGTATCACTCTTGTTGTCTTATTTGCCGTCTTGAGGATCTTTTTTCGTGACTTCGTCTCATCTCTTGATCCCCATCAAGTGTGTGTTGTTGTAAGACAAAACTTTTCTTTTTGGTACTTCTGCACTTGTGAAAAGTGTAGAGGGTTTGGTTTATTTATTGGAACCTTGCTCTTTTGGGAGTTAGTTATCTCATTCCTTCTTCTATGATTTATTTGCTCGAATGAGATAAATCTTTGAGCATGCTTTATTTATTTATTTATTCTTTGATGCTCAATAAAGTTGTTAGGTTCATTTGTTGAATTTTGTAGATTAAATCATTTGTTGATTTGTTCTATTGATACTATTTGGACAACAAATGTGTTTTACCACACTTTTTATACCTCATTGTACTCTTGGTGCTTTTATCTAAATTGTATCTTCTTTGGTTCTTGAAAGCTAGGTGCATGCATATTCTCTTTATGCTTAATTTGTATCTTAGTTGCTTTCTTTGATCCAATATATATGTTATACTCCATCAAATCCTAAATGGCTAAGATATGCATGAAATTCAAATTTCATCTCTAACTATGCACATATTTATATGGAGTCTATCATATGTATTGTGGTTAGTCTAACCACTTTGGACCCAATAAGTTTGGGGACCAAGATGTACTTGAATGATGTCTTAGGTACATTAGAGATGCAATGGATGCTTGTCTCGTTTATAAGGAAGGTGTTGTCACCATATGTTTATTTGAGCCAAGCTAGGATGACCGGTGAACTTTTATCTACTACATCACACCATTGCTATCTCGGTAACAAGTATAACATCCATGCATACTTTTCTAGCATCCCAACTCTTAAAGGTTGGTTCTTGGCATGTTAATATTTATTTGCAAATGTTGCGGTTCTTGCAAAGGTCTTATAAAGAAATCTCTTTATTTCATATGTGAGCAAGTTGAGATGATTGTATATGATGGGAAGTATATAAAATCATGTTTATGATTCACCAATCCCAAATATGCCTTTTTAGCAATTTATTGCATATTATTTCCTCAACGCTCTCTCATGTGCAATATAGATAATGTTCCAAGTTGTACCCTTCTTTATTATGCTTGTTGCCTTTCAAAGCATCCCGACTATCTTTTGATCTCTTATTGCTAGTTGTGATGGCTTTGATGATTTTTCGTGGGGAGTTTGTTAATATACCATACACTAGTGGGGACGGGGCCTCCAGTCCCGGCCCGTAAGGGGCTTTAGTCCCGGTTTGCAAACCGGGACCCCAGCCGCGGGACTAAAGGCTGAACCTTTAGTCCCGGCCCGCTTACCAGCCGGGACTGGAGGGTGTCCACGTGGGCACCTCGGAGCGAATCAGGGCCAGGACCTTTAGTCCCGGTTTGTAACACAGACCGGGACTAAAGGGCATCTGCAGATTTTTGTTTTTTGCTTTAGGGTTTTAGGGTTTAGGGGTTTTAGGGTTTTACGTGGGGGATTAACGTGATGCCCCGTTTGGTGCCTTGGTGTTCGGGAATTAGTTTATGCATATATATAAGATTAACTTATCTTACAAGCGAGCATATATATACAATTATATGGAGATCAGAATTATCGGGACAAGAGCCCGTCTATTCGATTACATGGACCAACATCAGTAATGGCCCCTAGCTACACTAAATCGTCCTTTGTCGTCTATAGCTTCTATCCTCAGAAAGGCCGCTAGCTCCTCTGCAACAGCAATCGCGCGTTGCTCTGGTAGGTACTTCTCCCGCATGGCCGTGTACTATATAAGAAGAGGAGATGAATATGAATATCAATCATGATAACAAAGAATGACGAGTAAAAATAGAGGTGTGAATGTTTATTGCTTACATCGTATCTGTAATCCTTGTGCTCAGAGGTAAACGTGCGAATGGTCTCGCAAACATAGTATCCACATAGATGCGTCCCCCGTGGCTGCTGGTCGCACTTTACGAGAATAGAATATATATAATCAAAATAATAATCTAGCATTACAAATGTATTGAAAATAGAAGTATATCATACTACTACTTACCTGAGCCGCTGTAAAGGTCAGCTTCTCATGCCGGATACCGGGAGTCACGCACTTGAACCGCTTCCAAACCCTGCCCGACAAGGAAAATGATTTGCTAAGTTTTTAATTAATTGATATATCAGAAAATCATCGAAAGAGACCGATAGAGCACAAGAATGATTGAAATTACCCTTGGAGCATGTCCTGCAGGCTTTGGATCTGTTCCAAGGGTCTCGATAATGGGTCGAAGGCATCAACTCTTCCCTTATCAATTTGAATGTCCAACAGAATCCAGTGGTAGCTGCACATGTATATATATATGTGTCAGTAACTTATCAATTACACTCATAAGTGAATGGACACAACACAGTAAGACCCTCACCTGAAGTTGTATGGAAACAATATGTGGTCACAGAAATTTTGATCTGTTAGAAACCTTAGAAGGTTTTCCTCCGTCTCCTTGGGGTTATCAGTTAGCGTCGCTATATGTATTTTATCTGGGTCAATAAACCCAATATTGTGGATGTTCCTACTTTTACATTCCAGAATCTTCATTCTGCATAATAGAGTACAAGTCAGAACGGAACAAGTTATATGTAGAAAATGAATTGAAATAACTGAACAAGTTATATGTAGACAATGAATTGAAATAACTGAACAAGTTATATGTAGACAACGAATTGAAAAACTTACAGACAATAGCAACTCATAAGCGATTTGTCGAGGGCGTCAGCATTGTACATCTGGAAGAGTTCATCAAAGTCGATATGGATGTCTTCGGGACGGCCGTAGTACTCCCGTGGGACAAGCGCCATGATCATCGTTCTCCCTTTATTTGATTCACTTAAGTACCATGTATGCAAGTAACGCATATTTGTTGGGAGATCATCAAACTTATCTTTGCTGACCAAAGGCGCTCCCATGACAAACTGTGGCTTAGGGGCTACCACAGCCTTGGGTACCACGTCGTCTTGGGAAGCCAGAATGACTTCAACCGGGATACCCCATTCATCCGCCCACTTCTTTGCTAATCCCAAATCTTGCCCCTGCACTAGAGAGGGAACATTCTCGGGTAACACCCTGAGGGGTGGGATCGACTGTTTGGCCTGTTGTCCAAGCTGAGGAACGTCTGATCTTATTTTGCTTGTAGTTGAACTTGATTTGCTCCCACTTGCACTTGCACTTGCACGTGACCTGCTCTTTTTCCCTTCCTTCTGCAATGTACGTGTATAGTCGTCAGGCTTATGGTGTAACTCATACTGTGATGGAAGGGTCGTGAAGTATTTTGCATATGCTATTTGCTTCTCGGTGTATTCCGGGCGGGGCTCGGGTTCCTTCTTTTTCATCTGCGCATCATAATGTTCCTTTGCTATCCTGGCGTTTTCCTCGTCGGTACGATCATAAGGTCTGATAGGAAGATTAGCATGAGGTACCTTTGGGAGGGGCGACAGTTTGCGCTTTGGGGAGCTCCGTCGCTTAGAACTCATGGACGGAGCGTTCTTGTTGGCACGCTTCCGCTTAGTATCCTTAGCGGGCGGCGGCGGAGACGGCCGACCCAAGTCCGGCGGCGGTGATCGAGATGGACTCGTGTTGTGGTGGCCGTCGTCATGTGGAGGGCTTGGAGGTGATGGAGGTGTAGGTGACCTGCGACGACTCGGAGGCGGTGTTGTCCTTGGGGCCGAGCCTGGAAGCTTGATGTAGTTCTTGTCCCATAGGATGACTCCACCCAGTACTTCTCCGAGTGTCCTCTCATCTTCGGGTCCAGCCATGTCGAGCTCCATATCATGAAACCCCGCCATGATTTCATCCACCCCGACTTTAGCAAAGCCAGCTGGAATCTCACGGCCATGCCAGCGTGCATCAGGGCCAGAAGGTAAAGCTTGTCCGACGACCACCTTCATGGATATGTTCTTGAATTTCTGATGGAGTTCACATGATGTTGACTCCTTGATTCCATCCACGGGGTAGCCGGGACCGCCCTCTATCATTCTTCGTGCATCGTCGGGCGGGGCCTCAGATTCAGCCACGCTGCTTTTCCGCTTAGATGGGGCGCCGATAATATCGAGTCCAGGATCTTCCTGGCGCGCTACTCCTCTAAGCTCGTCGATCTGCTTCTGTTGCTCGTTAAGCCTGGCAAGCAACTGGTTGAACTTGTCATTCTCCTCATCCTGCTATCGCTTCTTTGCTCTCGCCCGGCTTCTGTAAGTGTCTTGGTCTCTGGCAAACCCAAGCCACCACGGGTAAGAAGGACCGAAGCCTCGCGTTCGTCCTCCATGTTCGTCATTGCCGAGGACCAGTGTGAGCAAATCTTTCTCTCTATCTGCAGTGACCTGTCTTTTTCCCTCTTTAATTTCTTTCACTATCTTTTTCCAATTCTCCCTGGGTATCCTAAGACCGTCACTGCAGATAAGGTCCCCTGTTTCTTCGTCGTACGAACCACCATGCGCAAGGAACCAATTCCTTGCTCTTATTTCCCACTCATCACGGATGGGTTCAGGTATGATGCCTTTAGCTAGCAAATCTTGCTCTTTCTTATCCCACTTTGGGATGGCAGTCTCATAGCCCCCTGGCCCAAGCGTGTGGTGATATTTCTTCTTGTCGGCATTTTTCTTGTTCTTTACTGATAATGCCTTGGCATCTTCTGACTCCTTGTACTCCTGAAATGCCTTCCAGTGATTCGCCTGCTTGGCTAGATACCCCTCGAATACTGGCACTTTCTTTGTCTTCCGGTATTCTTTCCATAGCTTCTTCTTCCAACTACGGAACAGTTCGGCCATCTTCTTTAGAGTCCACTGCTTGACTTTGGCCCTCAGTTTATTTGCGGCATCTTGATTCTCACATTCTGGCAGGTTGAAATGTGACATGATATCATTCCAAAGATTATCTTTGTACCTTTCGGCGACATAGTCACTATCGGCTGCCCCTTTGCGCTTGTTCCACTCCCGAACGCTGATCGGGACGTGATCCCTAACGAGAACTCCGCATTGCTTCTTGAATGTGTTAGCAGCATTCTTAGGAAGCTTTGGTTCGCCCGTAGGCAATATCACCTCAAAGGTGTAATGCGTCCGTGCGTCCAACTTTTTAGTCGGGCCTCGTTTCGTAGATTTGCTCGATGTGGAGGCCTAAGAGGGAGAAACATTCGTCAAATGAATGTATATGTATACAATATAGAGCTATCTCCAATATTATTCACATATTACAAGTGATTGTTGAACTTCATATGTATACCTCGCCGGACTTTATTATTTCTCCACCGGCTTCTCCACCGGCTTCTCCATCAGTGGAGCTATCACCTTCTCCGTCATTGGAGCTATCTCCGGCCCCATCGGCTTCATCTTCGTGTCGATCAACCTCCATTCCATCTCCGGAGGGGTTTAGATATGACGACGGAGATTCAGCAGGTTCAATGTCGGGGGCGTCTTTGATTATATCTTCGATAAGTTCTTCCTCTTCGAGGTTCCTGCTATGTGGATCCATAGTTCTGCAAAAAATAAACATTTGATTAACTAAATAATATTCTAACTAAATAATATTCTATTTGCAAATAAATTCTATATCTATCTAAATAATTCTATTCTAACTATATCTATCTAAATAATTCTATTCTAACTATATCTATCTAAATAATTCTATTCTAACTAATTCTATATCTATCTAAATAATTCTATTCACACGCTAATCGCCAACTCACACTTGTGCAAATCGATTCATGAATGGGAACAAGAAGAATTCTAGAACAATCGCCAAGTTTCATTCTTAATAAATGTGTATAAAAAAGAGCCGAGATACTCGAGGTTGGAAGATTCACTAGCATAGATAACCTAGAGGGAGGGAGGGAGGGATGTGTGTGGGTGAGAGAGGGGGGAGGGGAGAGGATATCTCACTAAGTGATTAGAGTTGCAATACGATGTTATTTAACCCTTCGTAATTTTTAAAAAAATGAGAGCTTAGCCTTAGCCTCTACATTGAGGCGATATACACAACCTTTTTTATTACTTTGTTCAGATCAACATATGACAATTACGGATCAGCATGGGTTAAGATATATACATAAATCATCTAAAAATAAGAAGCAACAAGAAACTATCTATTTTTAATTCTATTAATATACCGTAATCCACTGAAAATAAAAGTCACGTGCAATCCATACTTGGATCAAACGCATGCACACATCTCATGGATGTTCTTTCAACGGTAACAACTAGTTGTATTTACGCATCAACAGTCGAAAAGAAGAGCCAAAAAACGTCATGTCATGTCAATTATATCTAAATAATTCTATTCTAACTAATTCTACATAATCTAATTCTATATCTAACTAGCTAACCCTAACGCTAACACTCTAACTAATTCTATATCTAACTAGCTAACTAATTCTATTCTAACTAGCTAACTAATTCTATTCTAACTATCTAACTAATTCTATATCTAACTTCTATATCTAACTAGCTAACTAATTCTATATCTAACCCTAACCCTAACACTCTAACTAATTAACAAATTAACTTTTTTTGCAAAAAAACCTTGCAGACGTCGGCGGCACGGCGGGTGCTGCAGGCGCGGCGGCGTAGGCGCGGCGGCGCGGCGCGGCTGCTGGCAGCGCAGCGGCGCTTGGAGGCGACCGGCTGCTGGCGGCGCGGCGGCGCTTGGCGGCGCGGCGCGGCTGCTGGCAGGCGCGGCGGGCGGCGGGTGCTGCAGGCGCGGCGGGTGAATGCGGCGGGGCGGCGGACTGTGGCGGCGCTGCGGCGGCTGGTGCGGTCGTCGGCGGCAGCCTGGCGGCGTCTGTCTCTGTTCTCCTCGTGCGCGAAACTGCAAAGTGTTTCGCGGCGGGGAAGAAGAGGAAGTTTTATACCCCGGGACCTTTAGTCCCGGGCGGTGGCTCAGGCCGGGACTAAAGGCCCCCCTTTAGTCCCGGTTTGAGCCACCGCTCGGGACTAAAGGCCCCGGGTGGGGGTTTCAGCAGCCAGGGCCTTTAGTCCCGGTCTGTGGCACGGACCGGGACTAAAGGCCTATTTTCTGTTTTTTCTTTTATTTGGTTTATAAATAGTTATCTATTTGCATATTTGAGAATTTAACAAAACTATAAAAATGAAAAGTGTTTGAAATTGGATAAATAATTCAAAACTCTTTTATATTTTAAAAATTAATTATTTTAACTATCCTAAGTATTAACTATTTTGCCATTTTCAATTTAAAACTATGTTTATTAATATTCTTTTTGCATATTTGAGAATTTGACAAAACTATAAAAATGAAAAGTGTTTGAAATTGAATAGATAATTCAAAACTATTTTCTATTTTACAAATTAATTATTTTAACTATCCTAAGTATTAATTATTTTGCCATTTTCAATTAAAAACTATGTTTATTAATATTCTTTTTGCATATTTGAGAATTTGACAAAACTATAAAAATGAAAAGTGTTTGAAATTGAATAGATAATTCAAAACTATTTTCTATTTTACAAATTAATTAATTTAACTATCCTAAGTATTAACTATTTTGCCATTTTCAATTAAAAACTATGTTTATTAATATTCTTTTTGCATATTTGAGAATTTGACAAAACTATAAAAATGAAAAGTGTTTGAAATTGAATAGATAATTCAAAACTATTTTCTATTTTACAAATTAATTATTTTAACTATCCTAAGTATTAATTATTTTGCCATTTTCAATTAAAAACTATGTTTATTAATATTCTTTTTGCATATTTGAGAATTTGACAAAACTATAAAAATGAAAAGTGGTTGAGGCGGGAGACGGCGGCCATTGCTTTTGTTTTGGCTTTGAGGGGAGGGGCTTTAGAAAGACGCAGCATGGTGTGTAAAAAGAGCAGGACGGGAAAAGAACTAGTGAGAATCTTCATCATGCATTACATACAAGATTTAATACATTATTACATTATTGCACCAACAATCCTAACTATTATTTCTTTTTTCTTCTAGGTCGTAGCCATGGAGAATCTTCATCATTTAGTAGGATGCTTGGGTCAGTCTTCACTTTGAAGGGCGGAATTTCATGAAACTTATTATAATCTATTGACATGTCTGTCTTGTCATCTACTCCCACGATGTTTCTTTTCCCTGAAAGAACTATGTGGCGCTTTGGCTCATCGGACGATGTCTTCTTTTGCTGATTTCTTTTTCTCGTTTTTGTAGACATGTCCTTCACATAGAAAACCTGAGCGACATCGTTGGCTAGGACGAATGGTTCGTCCATGTATGCAAGATTGTTGAGATCCACTGTTGTCATGCCGTACATTTGGTCTACAAATACCCCGCCACCTGTCAGCTTCACCCATTTGCACCGAAACAAAGGGATCTTAAAAGTAGGTCCATAGTCAAGTTCCCATATCTCCTCTATGTACCCGTAATATGTTTCCAAACAGTGCCCATTGTCGTCTGTTGCATCAAAGCGGACACCACTGTTTTGGTTGGTGCTCTTTTTATCTTGGGCAACCGTGTAAAATGTATTCCCATTTATCTCATACCCATTGGAAAGTACATATAGTCGAAGATGGTGGCCTGGCCAAACAGTACAGCTGATCTCCAATGGTGTCGTCATTCATGAGATGTATCTGCAACCAACTACCGAAAGTCTTCTCGTGTTCCCCTTTAATCCAAGAGTCAGCCTTCCCCGGGTTTTTGGAGCGTAGAATATTCTTGTGTCTCACGATATACGGAGCCACCACGGTGGAATTGTGTAGAACTGTGTAGTGTGCTTGCGAGAAAGAATGCCCGTCCATACATACTTTTGCTTTCCTTCCTAGTGTGCCTTTTCCTGTCAGCCTACCCTCATACCGAGATTTAGGAACACCAATCGGCTTAAGGTCAGGAAGAAAGTCCACACAAAACTCAATGACCTCCTCTGTTCCATAGCCCTTGGAGATGCTTCCTTCTGGCCTAGCACGGTTACGAACATATTTCTTTAAGACTCCCATGAACCTCTCGAAGGGGAACATATTGTGTAGAAATACAGGACCGAGAATTCTAATCTCTTCGACTAGGTGAACTAGGAGGTGTGTCATTATATTGAAGAAGGATGGTGGGAACAACAACTCAAAGCTGACCAGACATTGGACCACATCAATCTGTAACCCTGATAGACTTTCTCGATCGATTACCTTCTGAGAAATTGCATTCAAGAATGCACATACCTTCACAATTGCCAGGCGAACATTTTCCGGTAGAATTCCCCTCAATGCAACCGGAAGCAATTGCGTCATAAGCACGTGACAGTCATGAGACTTTAGGTTTTGAAATTTTTTGTCTTTCATATTTACGATTCCCTTTATATTCGACGAGAAGCCAGTCGGGACCTTGATACTGAAAAGGACTTCAAAGAAGATTTCCTTCTCTTCCTTAGTAAGAGCGTAGCTGGCACGCCCTTGAAACTGCCCTGGATGCATGCCATCTCTTCCTTTATGACGTTCCTGGTCCTCCCGTGCTTCCGGTGTATCTTTTGACTTCCCATACAAGCCCAGGAAACCTAGAATATTCACGCAGAGATTCTTCGTCAGGTGCATCACGTCGATTGCGGAGCGGACCTCATGGACTTCCCAATAGGGTAGCTCCCAAAATATAGATTTCTTCTTCCACATGGGTACGCGCTTATCAGGGCCGTTAGGAACAGGTTGGCTGCCAGGACCCTTTCCAAAGATTACTTTTAAATCTTTGACCATATCAAATACTTCAGCACCAGTACGGATGATAGGCTTCCCCCGGGGTTCTGCCTTGCCATTGAAATGCTTGCCTTTTTTCTTTAAGGGATGCTTGGGCGGAAGAAAACGACGATTGTACGGGTACACATTCTTCCTACATTTGTCCAGATATATACTTTCTGTCTGATCTAAACAGTGCGTGCATGCATTGTATCCCTTGTTTGACTGTCCTGAAATATTACTAAGAGCAGGCCAATCATTGATGGTTACGAAAAGCAACGCTCGAAGGTCAAATTCCTCTTGTTTGTGCTCGTCCCACACACGTACACCTGGTTCAGCCCACAGCTGTAAAAGTTCATCAACTAATGGCCTTAGGTACACATCAATGTCGTTGCCGGGTTGCTTTGGACCTTGGATAAGCATTGGCATCATAATGAACTTCCGCTTCATGCACAACCAAGGAGGAAGGTTGTAGATACATAGAGTAACGGGCCAGGTGCTGTGACTGCAACTCTGCTCCCCAAAAGGATTCATGCCATCTGTACTCAGACCAAACCATAAGTTCCTTGCGTCACCTGCAAATCTCGGGAACTCTCTCTCGATTTTTCTCCACTGCCGACCATCAGCGGGGTGCCTCAACTTATCGTCTTTCATACGATCTTCCATATGCCATCGCAACAACTTCGCATGATCTTTATTTCTGAACAGACGTTTCAACCGTGGTATTATAGGAGCATACCACATCACCTTGGCAGGAACCCTCTTCCTGGGTGGCTCGCCCTCAATCTCACCAGGGTCATCTTTTCTGATCTTATACCGCAATGCAGTGCATACCGGGCATTTATCCATATTCTCATACTTCTCACCGCGGTAGAGGATGCAGTCATTAGGGCATGCATGTATCTTCTGCACGTCTAATCCTAGAGGGCAGACAAGCTTCTTTGCTTCGTACGTGCTGGCGGGCAATTCATTCTTTCTTGGAAGCATCTTCTTCATCAGTACCAGCAACTTTTCGAATGACGAGTCAGTCACACCGGTCTCTGCCTTCCACTTCAGCAATTCCAGTGTGCTACCCAGCTTCTTCTGGCCATCTTCACAAGTTGGGTACAACAATTTGTTGTGGTCCTGTAACATCTGCTCGAACTGCAACCTCTCCTTTTCTGTGTCGCAGCCTCGCCGTGCTTCAGAAATGACCCGGCCAAGATCATCAGCGGGCTCATCTGGTTCCCGTTCTGCACCCTGATCTTCTTCTTCATTGTCTTCCATTGTGGTATCAGCATACTCAGGGAACATAGATCGGTAGTTGTCATCATCGTTCTCTTCTTCTTCATCGTCGTCTTCCATCATAACCCCTCTTTCTCCGTGCTTGGTCCAAACATTAGAGCCCGACATAAAACCGGACCGAAGCAGGTGGCTCTGAATGACTCTTGAGGAAGTATAATCCTTCTCATTCCGACATTCAACACATGGACAAAACATATAGCCACCACCATGCTTGTTCGCATCGGCCGCATCTCGAAAAGAATGCACGCCTTCTCTGTAAGCGGCGGTGCGTCGATCACCGTACATCCATGGATGGCTCATCTGCGTTATGCAACGGTATATCAAACACAATCACGATCCTAAAAATTAGTACCGCACGGTCTAAACGAGGAAATATAGTTGCTAACCTTTTAGAATAAGTGGAAATAAAGAGGAAGAGGCTTAAGCGTGGCTCGGGCACCTCATATCGTAGTTGTGTTCGGTGAACTGAAGCAGCATCGCTCTAACAAACATTTCAACAAACACCTCTAGTGCATCCAAGCAAAAAGGAGAGCTAGCACACACTCACACACTTTCATCCAAAAAAATGCAAGAGGGGAGAGAGGGGCTGCAGGGGCTGCCATATATATAGGCAGAGGACTTTAGTCCCGGTTTGAGACACAAACCGGGACTAAAGGGGGCGCACATGCGGGCCGCTCAGCGCATAGCCCTTTAGTCCCAGTTTGTGTCTCAAACCGGGACTAAAGCCTCGTTACGGGCCGGGACTAAAGCCTCCCGGGCGGCTGGCGAATTTGGGGCGACGTGGCCGGGCCTTTAGTCCCGGCCCAGATGGAGGCCGGGACTAAAGGGTCCAGGCCAAAGGCCCGTTTTCTACTAGTGATAATGGAAAATGGAGCCTTGAGCTATATATGCTTTCTAGCAAAGTTATTTGGTATATTCTATGACTCTCTCTTGGATATCATATCTTCCTTAATTTCAACTAACCTCTTGTGTATACATGTTCCTTTGTGGATTGTTCATCATGATTTTTTTTCCACTTAGAAATGTATATGCATAAGAGTGTTAATTTCTTCCCTTGTTATCCTCGTTCTTTGCCGACCATCTTTCTTATCCATTTTGTTCTTGATGGTGTTGGTAAGAACTTGATTTATGAGTGCTTGTTTATTCTGTATTGCTTCTTATCGCACTCATATCTCGTGAATCTTTTTGGACTAAAGTTCACTTTGATAAGCATGTTGATTCTTTTGTATTCTCTCATGCTCATGGTTGTATTTTAAATGATATAGAGGGAGTGAGGATTCCATGTTTGTGCATATTGTATTCAAATGCAACAAAAATTCAAATTTATGCATAAACCTTGGGGAGCTTCCTTATTTCATTTAAAGCACCCAGTAGCTCTTATCATCACATCTTCTTGTGTCCAATTGGTTCTTTGAGTCTCTTGATTGCTTGCTTGCTTCATTCGTTGAAGTTTCCTTCACTATGTCATCTTTTTGCAATCTTTGATCCTCAATATGGTTTGACTTCCTCCAAATATTGTTAATTTGATAAGTGCATATGATTTTACTCATTTTTATGAGAAATGCACATCTTGGGGAGGAACTCATACTATATTGGTCTTCTAAATTCCTTCATCCATTTTGGCAATCGCTGCCAATGGGGGAGAAGTTTAGAGGATTTAAGGGAAATGGTTTTTATACTTAAGTTTGGTTTGTACTTAAGTGTTTTACCTTTCATGCATCTCTTCTTTGTTAGATGTTTTGCATGGTTGAATATATAGTTTAAACTCCATCAAAGGTTTATCTTGACAATGTATGCAATGAAATTCAAGTTCATCACACGTGCATATATTGTGGGGGAGTTTGCCCTATATATTTTGGTTGCACTCACATCAACCATATTTGTTGTAGTTTATGTGAGTATAATTAATTTTGATATGCGATAGTAACTTTGTGTTACTTGACCATATCAAATACAACCTCCACTACAAGAAATATGCTCACTAGTGACCTTTATATTTTGACCGTTGGTGCTTTGGTCATAAATCTATGACCATCTTGCACCACATGGTCGTAAGCTGTTTGGAACGGACCAAACCATCAATCACTATGACCATTTTAGTCAAATTGGTCATAATTTTGTGGCACCAATTGGTCATAATTTAAATAATATAATTTCATGCATCACTTTTTGCTGATTATGACCAATCTAAATGGTCATGATGGTCAATAATTTTTGAGTTGGCAGCCACATAATCAGTTTTGTCTACGTGTCAATTTTTGGATGTCACTTTTACCTTTTTACATATGTGCATCAAACGTCCCAGCCATCTGACATGTGGATCACAAAATAGCAAATCACCCCCTATCTGACATGTGGGTCCCGCCCTGCCCACCTGTCATATGGGTCCCGTCCTGCCCATCCCAGTACAAGGTGATAGAAGTAAATATTGTGCAAAAAGAGGAGCGCTGGGGGTTCGAACTCAAGACCACCACCCCACGCAAGCTGCTACTAACCACCGGGGAAGTCAATCATCTGTGATAATCTGGCCTCTTGGCCCTTTTTTCTAGTATGCTGAAATAATACATGGGCCCGAATCATTCTTTTGCCTACACTGACTGCCAGCGGGTCCCACCCTACAACCTGCCATGGGATAAAAAGAAGATCGAACCCCAGACCTGCCAGCATGTACACACTAGATTTAGAGGTGCGCCTTGGCGCACGATCCCGTTAAATTTGAATCAATTTAGTGATTATAGGTGAGCAAATAGTAGTTATATATTTTGAGTTCTTATCAAATGGATAACTTCAAGGCTCAAATTTGGTAGACAAATTCAAATGAGATTTAGGGATGCACCTTGGCGCACAATTCCGTGATACTCAGTGGGGAAGATGATAATATGGTTTTTAGGTTTCAGAAAACAAAGTCGAATTCAAACATATGAAACATTTATACAACCAGGAACTGAGGAATATATATTATAGTAACAAACACTGGATGGTTATGTCAAAAGAAACATAAGGAAGGAACAACAAAAGCATCATCTACATAAGCTGATGGCACAAATGAAACGTAAACCTAATTCGTACTTGCATCACCAAAAGTTAACACCGCTGCAAATGAAAAGGTTAATTTACAAACGGTTAAATGGAAGGGAAATGAAAGAAACAGTAAGAGTAGAAGATTAACTCATGTTTCGATACAATAAAATCATGATTATGTACCTTGGTTCTATCCCTAAGAGAAGCAATTCTTCCTCATTTTCTCCAAATAATTTTCCAAGATGGCACCTACATGTCTAAGCCTAAAGCCAGTTAATAAGAAGATTGTTCTAAACTGTGGCAGCGTGGTCTTGTCCACCAATATAGTTAAGATACACAATATTGAACAGTTACCCAAAGAATGAAGTCATATGTCTCACAGCAAAAATCACTGCCGCAATCAACCGAAGCAGACGGGTTAAAAGCTCAGAAACATAACAGTAGCAAATTATCATTATGCTGAGAAACAAATGGTGAAAAATTTCCTTGCCTAAATATTACACCAGCGGTAATGGTATGTATAAGAGTATATCAGATGATTTGACTATAGTGCTACAAAATCTGATTCTCAAATAGACAATACTAAGCTATTTGAGTATCCAAAAGAAACACCCTAACGTCAGCACTGTGATTGTTAATATGATTTAATCACCATACTTAAATAGTACAGACGGAACACACAGTGCTTGATCTTCACACTGTCCTCTAATCTGAATCACCAACCTTTGATTCTAACATTAGGACATTACTTCAGAAACCATTAGTGGCATGTGATCTCAACCTAAAACAAACAAAATATAGTAGCCAGTCCTAATATTCATGCAGTGATTTCGGTATTTAACCAGACACAAAGCAATAAGCTGATTGTGGTTTTGTTCCAACTGTCTAAAAATTTAAAAGTGTGCAGAGATTTCAGTATTTAACACCTGACACAAAGCAGCAAGCTGATTCTGGTTTCATTAGCCCAACTATCCCAAAACGTAAAATAGTGGATACCAACACACTTGAATAATTAGTATCGCCAAAAGAATGTGCTCACGAAGAAATAAATTATCATATACGAAGAGAATACCTTCTCCTCAGATCCGCAAAAATATTTCAGATGCATGATCTCCTTGAGGCATTTTCAATTAGTATTAAAGTATTCATGTTATTATGCCAATTTAAGTAGCAGCGAAGCTAAACTCAATAAATTCCCATATGTTTTTTCATAGATGCAACAGTCTATAGGAAGGGATTTCTTTCCTGACAAAAATGACATACATAGCAGCATCTACGCAAATTGTTTATTTGTAAGAGTGAGGACATGTATACAGTAAGTATTGTGGATAGCAGTCAACATATACCTTGTAGAGTTTTCTATTGAAAGTTCAACCCGGCTGTCCTAGTAGCTTCTGCAATCTCTCTGATGATTCCGTCTAGAGAGCATTGTGAGGTGAAACATCTCTTTCTTTTATGCTCCTAACACAAAACATGTGGATCTAACTTGATAAAACATGCAAAAAAAATTCCACAAGAAATGATAATATAAGCTTCTTATGGTAATGAAGTGGTATTTAAAAGCAAATATAAGCAAGAAAAAGACGATACTCATATTCATCAGGTTAATTTACATACACAAAATAGAAAATACATTAAATCCGGATTATGCTTCTAGCACATAGTGCTTGGAACCGAGGGAATCTGAATGAAAATTGTCTCCAACAACTGTATTAGTGTGAAGCATATGAAGCCAAAATTGAGCAATAATCTCTCAGGAACCCAAAAATCCTTGTGGAGTCACACAAACAATTTCTCAGTTCTCAAAATTAATTCAAGGTAGTTGTGTTAAAGCGGCATTTTCCAAAATACAATATAGAGTAACCAATTGCAAATCATCCGACACATATCATCACATTTCACATAGCAGGACTCTAAATAGGCATGGAACCTTGCAGTAGCACTAATAATGTCAATGTTTATTTATCTTAATTTTCCAAGTGGAGATAGTCTAATATGTCTCGAAAGAAGAATAAAAAGGATATAGCAACCAACAAACACATGAGTGGCTAATCAGATTGACAATCTAGAATTTAGATTAGCTCTATGTAGGGATGTAAAATCTAGTTGGACGAACTGTATAATAATGGAAGAGTGGGTAATTTGATAACAGTTTCAAAGATAGAATAGAAATGGATTGGATCCTGTCAACATAAAATAAGCTTATTATGCATGTGATAGAAAATAACATGACAAAAGGCACCAAGGATAATTTGAACACAACAAACAATCTATAATCACGTAGAGCGTGACTATGAACTATCTAATCAGGGTACTACCTCAATTTTGACAAATTTAATCTAAATGTGAAAGATATGTATCAAATGGACATAAAAAACTTCCATTTCCATGGCCAAGAAATAATTAAATATAGATGAAACCACAGTTTACTACCGAACATAAACACAAAGCTATGAAAGTTACAGGTGCATCAATTTGTTATGGCACATGAAGCCGCACTGGTATCGGAAGACATACAAAAATAGAGACCTCAATCACTGCATGTGCTGAAATATTTACATCTAAATATAGGATAAAATTCAGACATTTCGACATGTCAACAAAAAAGTAGAAATAGGAGTTGTGTACACCTTGCCGAAGAAGAAACCAGTGATATTTTCATAAGACATGCCATGGAGGTAATTTTTTTACTAATTCTGAAATGCTGGTAGAGAGATCCATACATAGATCACAAAAGTAGTATTTTGGAGAATAATTGAGAAATCATGGTATTGCCAAAACTTAAACATTTCCAAATATGCAATTTGAATAGCCGGGAAGAAAATACCTTCTTCATTTAGATGAAAAGAGGTTCAGTAGAAAAATTGCTTCTTCATAGCTCCAAGGCGACTCACAAAATACTCGCCTTGGTCGATCCAAAAGACAATGCCTTATTGGATTCTTCTCTTCAGAGAATACTTAGATATAGGATTAAATCTCTTGATGAATCTGTACAGAACACATAACGTGAACTTAAATCTGACAGCCGATATTAAGGGAAAAAAGAGTACAAACTTGATCTCAGAAATCTAGGAAATACGGTGTGATGTACGTCTCGAGCAATCATACAGCCTGCAGCCACCCGCCGTAAAAAGAAAACTTATCTACTATATTTTCCAAGAAAGATTGGAAGGCTATATGCCAGAATGATGGAAATTATGCTGCCTCGTTTTGTACATCCTTTTGCTAAAAACGGAACAAGAAAGACGATATGTGTGCTTCTATTCCGTCTTCCCGATCCTATCCATCACATCATGGCAGTAGAGGAGAACGCACATGGGCTACCCGTACATGCAGGAAAAGAACCAAAATATCATATTGCCTGCCAGTTTAAGGTAGTGCAAATTAGAGCTAGTCTACATCAAAGTAGAATCCTCTTAGCAGAAAACAAGGAAAAGATGGCTAACCATTGTATCTCTGAATTTGCTTTTGAGGTATGATGTCAATATGATAAGGGGCTCTGGTAACAAGGGAGAAAAAAAGATGGTATAAGCAAAGTTTGTTGTCTTAGATGGTATAACAGGATGGACCAACAATCCTGTTTGCAATTACATTCCCACATATATATTACATACAAGAGGTCATAAAAAGTGAGCACATTAGTCAGAAAGTAACACCATAGTAATCAGTGAAGAGAATGAATGGCGCAACATCCTATCATGTATCGGTAAATTTTGATGTACCTGCAGTATGATCCCTAAGAATGCCCAGAACTTGATAATTCGGTCAGGAACAACAACACATAGCTGGTGTAAATTAATTAAGAGAAGGCATGATGAGTTACTCAAAACAGGCTGACTTTCTACTTTACTGAACAACATAAAAAAGAACAACTTAACCGCACAATAACACAATTCATTCTTGTATCTCAGAACCAACTTGTATCAAAAGCAGGGAAAAGGGGGCGTTTTACCTCATGGAGCACGGTAGATACAAAAGATGATATGTAGACATCAACTTCCTGCAATAAAAACAACGTAAAGGACCCAGTTTAAACCATGTCCAAGGCATGCAGAGCATAGTAGTCAGCACAAAACAGATTTTCCCATAATTTTTATCCAAAATTTCATCAATATATGTTAGTTTGCACAAGCAAATCACACATCATATCAAAATTTCAGTGAGTAGCCTGCCAGGAATTTCATCAAATACCCTGTAGGCATAGATAAAAGGAATCTGCAAGTTAAAGGTCAAAGTAATTTGGGGATCAAAAACAAAGAGGATGAGAGAGAGATTAGGAGAAAATGAGGAGTGAGTTACCTGCAAGCGCTGATAGTGGAGGAAACTTACTCTCTCCTTCCTCTTCTCCTCATGCTGTAGCCATGGAGAAACAGCGACGAGCCGAGGCAGTGCTGAGCTATACATGGGGAGTGGGAAGAGAGAGATGAGACGAAGTGGCCTGGCAACGCGGAGCCAGCGGCGGCGCAGCAGAAGGGGAGCAGCTTCGCGAGTGTCGGTCAGCCGCCGCCGACACGCCCCAGCCCGGCGTCGGTGTTGTGAGGGCGGCAACCATCCGCGACGCCCGCGAGACCGCGCCACAGCACGGGAGAAGACGAACGCGGGATGGGGTCGGGAAGGAGATGGAGCTGGGCGGCGGCTGCAGGTATTGGGTGCTAGGGTTTGGGGAGAGAGGAGAGAGGACGACACGGGATTGGGGGAGAGAGGCCGACGCTGGGTTGGGGGAGGCTCGTGGGGGATTCTTTGGTCTGGCCGAAACTCTGTGCACCCCATAAAATGCACTCTAAAACAATAAATCGGTGTATGACATGCGGGACCAGAACATTTGAGGGAAGGTGCGGCTGAGTAAGAAGTACTACCATGTACACCAGCGGGTGCACGAAGCAAAACATCTATTTACTGCGCACGAGGGTAAAAACATCTCACGCAGATCGGACGGCGGGGAAGCAAGGTAAAAACTCGATCCGATGGCCTAGAATGGCTAATCAACGTGAGAGCTAGTTGTCTAGGCACCATATATACCTTTAGATGCTACTACCACCCACCCACTCCACAACATGCGATAGGAGCTCAGCTTGTTTGTTTTTGTAGTAACCCATATGTTAGATGGGCCTTTACAGCCCGTGGATAATATAACTTTGGCAGTTTGAGGGGAAAACAAAAATGGGCTTCCCAAGAGTTTGAGCCCAAATATATTTTCAAATTAATTGTTTCTTTTGCAAACAACTAAACAAATATTTTGAGTAATGTTTTAGTAAAAAAATTGCATACAATGTCAAATCGATATGACCCAAAAATAACATAAGATGATACCGATAAGATGCATGATTTTTTTATTGTAGAATTTTTTATTTTATAGGTCTAATACAAAAAACATATTTTTTTAAAATGCAGTCAAAATGGCCGGTGTGACCATTCTTAACTAGGGATGCAATAATACAAACTCCTAATGGATCTATGATGAAATAGCATATTGTGTATCTAAAATAATTTTTATAAAATTATGAGCAAGCTATGAAGCACTTTTAGTTCAAAATTGGCCTGCTTTCTATTGAATCAGCAAAAAGTTGTAAAAATTATAAAAATACCTATAAAAGGTTTTTGGTTAAAACAATAGGTGAAATATACATATAAGGTGGTTGGTCCAATTATCAAAGAGATATTTGGTGGTTGCTTAAAAAACCATTTATAGCACTTAGAAAATGGAAAAATAGTTTTTTGTGCAAAAAAAATGAAAACTTCCATAACAAAATTATTTGCCATTCCAAGTCATACAATTTTGTAGAATACGGGATCATTTGAACAAACTATGCCATGGTTGTGGCCATAACATTGGTCATTTGGCTTGAAAATTAACGATAGCTCTTTTCTAAATAGGATTTTTCAAAATATTTGCAATATTCAATGTTTTCTATTTTTCCTAGAAAATAGGTCACACAAAATGACACAATGCGAATGTTTTATACTTTTTTTGAATTTCTTATGTCGATTTCAAAGTGCGGTCAAAACGACCGGCGTGACCATTCCTAGCTAGGGATAAAATAATACAAAACTCTTAATGGATCTTTGATGAAATAACATACTTTGTATCTATAAAATCTCCCAATGTTAACATCGTTTGTCATTCCGAGTTGCACATGTTTCCACAAACACTCTACTTCTCGTGTATTTTATTGCTGTTCTTAAGAGTAGAGCCAACCAATTCTCAATCCTGATGTTGTTAGAGCTTGGTTGAATAATAAAAAATACCTATAAAATGAAAATTTCCTTCTGCAACATTGTTTGTCATTCTGACCATTTGAACAAACTATGCCACGATTATAGCCATGACATCGCTCGTTTAGCTTAAAAGTCAATAATCTTCGCACATGGTAGCTCTTTTGTATATATGGGTGGAATCTTGCGATTTTTTTTGTGAATCTATGATAAAATAGTAACTTGTGAATCTAAAAATAATTTTTAGAAAAAATCACGAGCATACTATGATGCACTTGTAGTTCAAATTGGGCCTGCTTCCTGCTGAATCGGTAGAAAGTTGTCAAAAAAATGAAAATACGTAAAAATGATTTTTTGTTCAACAAAGTGCTGATCTTTAAACCCTAATTGTTCTAATATTTTTGGAGATTGTTTTGGTCTAATTTTCAAATTTAATTTTGGTACTTCCTTCACAAAAATATCGATTTGTGACACTTAGAAAATGAAAAATAAGTTTTTTGTGCAAAGAAAACAAAAACTTCCTTCATCAACATTGTTTTTCATTCCAAGTTGAACACATTTGCACAATATAGGATCATTTTAACAAACTATGCCATGATTATGGCCATATCATTGGTAGTTTGGCTTGAAAGTTAGGAATGTTCATACATGATAGCTCTGTTTTGGGAACACTTTTAAAAAAAAGATTTAATATTCCAAGTTTGTTATTTTTCCTTGCAAATAGATCACATAACATGACGGAATGCGAAGGTTTTTTTTTATTTCTTATGTCAATTTCAAAAGGCGGTCAAAATAGCGAGCGTGATTGTTCCTATATAGGTATGGAGTCTTGCCAATTTTTTTGTAGATCTATGAAGAAATAGCAACTTTTAAAGCTAAACATATTTTTTGCAAAAAATCTTGAGCAAGCTATGAAGCACTTGTAGTTTAAATTGGGCCCGCTTCCAGCTGAATCGGCAGAAAGTTATCAAAAAAATAAAAAATACATACAAATTGTTTATTGTTCAACCAAGTGCTGAATTTTAAACCCTGAGTGGTATAGTATTTTGGTAGATTGTTTTGGTACAATTGTCAAATTGAATATTGGTAGCTCCTTCACAAAACAATCGATTTGTGGCACTGAGAAAATGAAAGTGACTTTTTTGTGCAAAGAAAATGAAAACTTCCTTCAGAAACATTGTTTGTCATTTTGAGTCGAACACTTTTGCACAATATAGGATCATTTGAACAAATTATGTCATGATTGTGGCCATAACATTGCTAGTTTGGCTTAAAAGTTAGGAATCTTCATACATGATAGCTCTGTTTTGGTAACACTTTTTTAATTTTTTTTAATATTCCAAGTTTGATATTTTTCCTTATAACTAGGTCACATAACATGATGCAACGCGAAGGTTTTCTATTTTTTCGATTTTTTTTTGAATTTCTTATGTCGACTTTAAAAGGCGTTCAAAACGGTGGCGCGACTGTTCTTAGATCGGGATGAAATCTTCTGAAACTTTTTGTAGATCTATGATGAATTATCAAGTTGTGCACCTAAAAATATTTTTTGCAAAAAATCATGAGAAATCTTTTAAGTACTTGTAGTTCAAATTGGACCCGCTTCTAGCTGAATCGACATAAAGTTATCAAAAATAGAAAATATCTAGGGTCAACCAATAGGTGAATTGTACTTATAATATGGTCTAGTAATTTTATAAAATGGGTTGGTGCAATTACCAAAGTAGTTTTAGGTACCTCCTTCACAAAAAACTCCCTTTTTGGCACTCAAAAATGGAAAATGAGTATTTCCTGAATAGAAAATGAAAAGTCTCTTTGGTAACATTGTTTGCCATTCCAAGTAGCAAACTTTTGAACAATATCTGGTTGTGGACATGGCATTGATCTACTTTTGTTTTACAAATGAATTGGAAAAGGTTTAAAGAAAAAAATCAAAAGACACAGTAGCCAATCAGAGATCAGGAATCTCCTCCACACGGATTGCACCATCGAGGCCACCCGAACCGTCCACGCACAACATATCCAACGCACCGGAATGCCCTAGCCACCCTCATCGCCCCTGGTCAAACCCTAGCCACCCCCATCCCCTCGTCCAAACCCTAGCCACCCCCATTTCCTCGCAGTCACGCCGCCTCCCTCTCTCTCACAGTCACGACGCCTCCAGATCTTGATCCAGATCCTCCGTGAGATGAACCAGCTCAAGGCGTCGGTGGGGGCGGGCGCCCTGGTCAAGCTGGCGCTAGCCGGCGACGGGCGCCCTGGTCTAGCCCGAGGACCTCCGGATTAGGATGAGCGGCAGCCATAATGTACAGCCGGAGGTGGTGGGGGGTGCTCAGAATTCTCGATCCGCTGCAGTGGGGGAGGGCCGGCCCCGGTGGCTAGGGTTCGGGGCGATCGGCGGGGAGGTGGGTGGGGGGATGGATCCGGAGCAGACGTTCCTGCGGGTGCAAGCGCGACTCTTCGGGATGCTATCGCAGCTGCTCACCCCGCGGATCCGCCTCGCACTTGAGTACCTCTACCTCGTCGGCGCAGTCGCGCTCTTCTGCCTGCTCGTGGTCATGCACACCAACTTCGTGCAGCAGGTGAGCCTACCCCTGCTCTGCCCGTCTGGGAAATTTCGGTAGCCTAGCATGTACTCCATACTTTCTGGAGTATTCTCTTATGTCTTCTCTCTGAGATTAACTGGTGAACTAGCTAGGTAATCTGAGGAAATTTCTGTCATCATTTTATCCTTGTAGGGAAGCACCCATATGCATGTAGTTCCACGTTTTGTCATCAGGTCTCTCCTGTCATCTGAAGTTCTGAACATATACTATATGTTGCTTGTTATTTTCTTAGCTATAATGAGTGCCTATATATGTTGTTATAACTTTATAATGTTTTATTGCTTCATTTCCTGTGCAGTAGATCATTATGCATATTTGTATATCTTGCTATCACTTCATAATGTTATACAAATAGTACTATGTGTATCTTTGATGAATATCTCTATGTTGTCTGCTAGTTGCTTTGTGCCTGTTATATTTGAAAGTTATAAGAAGAGTTCCTTTGGTTTAGATCTTTATTTTCCATGTTATAAGTGCTACTACAAAGAGTGCCTGTATCTGTGCATGATGTTTCATACTTGTTGTTTTCCTTGTCTGCTAATTCTAACCAGTCTAATGCATCAATCACAGCTACGCTACTGCATTAGCACTGTCAAGTTCACCACGCTGCAATCACAGCTGACCATAAGTATTTAGTCTCTCATTCTCTTCCTTCATTAGCACTGTCAAGTTCACCACGCTGCAATTACTAAACTGTGTATCTTCTGGCTCTGATCGTTGGCTGCTTGGAATAGAATCACTTCGGCTAATTTTCCTGCTTGGAATAGAATCACTTATTATGTAGCCTGTGTATCTTCTGTCGCATCTTACATGCAATCCTATGCAACTTATTATGTAACTAAACCCTATGTATCTTATTATGAGCATGTGCTCTTCAGCTAATTTGCCTCCTGTGTCGTTCTGGTGGCACTTTTCACGGTATCTGATTGTTTGCTGCTTGACTTTGGTTGCCTAAATTGATTAGCTCCTAGGTTTGCCCTTTTACAGAATATTGTAGTTGTGTTTCTCAATTTTTTGAGGATATTGCATGCTATTGTCTAGCCTGTTTTGCTTGCCTGTTCTTAGTCATCTGGCAGACTGCAGAATTTGCTTGCCTCAAAACGTTCATCTTGTAGTGATCTGCACCTTGTAGTCTCTGTTGTGGATTTTTAGTTGGAAAATATATTTAATCTAGTCTCTGTTATATATGATGTCCTCTTCTAGTTCTGTCTCAGTAACTTAAACTGTACTTATGGTATTTTAACATTTGACTGTAACTTGTATGTGCATCTATATTGTGTCAGGAAAGTTGTTTCACCGTCCTCACCCAGTGAAGAAATGTGATCATATTGGGGCTATAAAGTCTGCTATGCTTCAAATTTGAGTGATGTTATCAACAGTTCACCTTACAAGGTACTACTTTTTTTTTTGAAAATCAATAACACGTATATTTATAGCAACAAATAGTACATGGTAGAGTTACACGAGCTGACTTTGACGATTACAAAATAAAGTCTAAAAGAAACTAGCAAATCTTCGAGGTCTTCAAATTCTTTCTTCTTCCATGACACAATTTTGTACTTTTCTGAAGGCAGCCCAAGATAAATACCAAACCATAAACCTGTAAATATCAATGGAGGTTCTCCCATAATTTTAATTTGAGCCGCAATGCCAAGGCTACGTGCACGCGCGCAACCATTGAAGTAGTCAATCCACATCGGCAAGAGTACCAACATCAGTATGTCAGGGCAAAATAACCGGACAACTTGATCGCCGTCGCTGGGGAGTCGAGGGTACGAATCACCATTGTCGAGGATGTAGCTGCCGGGACAAATACTGCGAGGATAATTCTCCTCGCGGCAACCAAGAGAAAAGATCCAAAATCGATCTGGCGAAGCAAGATCTGAAGGACCATACCTAAAGGAGTTTAATCTTCCAACACCACCATTGACGCCGGGAGGAAGATCTCGTCGTCGATCGAAGGGTCGAAGATCAATTATTGTCGATGATGCCATCTTCATTGACAGAGGCCACAAGAAGATGGCTACTAAACCCTAATCTAATCTTGTAAAAAGACTACTTTTATCAAAACCTCCACTCATAGATCAGGTTCCCCACCCCTCCTAACACCGGCGAGGCCGGTCGGAGGAGGGGGAACCAATCTATGGTGGAGTAGGGGGAGAGATGGAGGCTAGGTCAAGAGGCGGCGGCTGAGTACACCTTACAAGGTACTACTTATTGCAAGGCTGTTACAATGCAAATGTTCCTTGATTCTATTTTTAGATAGAGAACTTCTCTACTTCTTTGCGCTCAGAAATCCATGTTTCTCCCTAGCTTTTGCGTGCTCACATGATTCTTTCATTTGTCAGTTGATATGTTGTCATGTATCCATGCACCTATGTTCCTGTCTAAATTGTTCTAATTTTCTACTACGAGTCGCACTTCATCAGCGGTGACATTGAGTCTATTAGGACCTTGTCATGTGCTGCGATCTGCATTTTTCTTAGACTGCAACACATGTTTAAACTGTTACAATTTTCTTCTATCCATATATTCCAGTGAGTGTCTCTACTGTCATCTGAACATATAGTATATGTTGCTTGCTATCTTCTTAGCTATAGAAGTTTGATTATGAATCCTTTGACTTGAACTGTATAACCTGTAGCATTTTGTAGCTTCTACATATTCTCGCTCTTCATTTATGCAATATTTATTGTCTAGCTGAATGAATGGCACACATCAGTATATATTCCTCTAAAATTGTTGCGTTTCCTCTCTTTTATAGAAGGTCTTGCTTGAAGAAATCTGAAGCGGAAGAAATTTGAAGTCTGAAGCCTAAGAATGAGAAGAGTAGATACTTACAATTAGTGATAGTCATATTTGTACTAGCCTCTTATTATTTAGTTGTATGATCTCTGTATACACATTGTAATCGACTAATTTTGGTTATTATTTCAAGAAATTCGTTTGACTGTCATTTCAAAATAATCCACGGTGCTCTTTCTGTCTGGTTTGAAATATTTGTATTGAAGTATTTGTATTGAAATATTTGTATAATGGATCGTGAAAAGAAGGCCATCTAAAAAAATTAGAATGCAAAAAGGTTGAGGCCCAATAGGTAAAAGGCCAAGCCCAAGACGAAAAAGAACTGCCAAAAGCTAAGGCCCATGAAAATAAAGTAGCACAGAAAGGCTATTGCAAAAAAAAATTGACTACAAAAAGGCTTAGACTCAGAATTGAAAGGCTGAGTTACTGGGCTTGGCCCATCTAGAGCAACACAACTGGACTGGGCTAAATTCGAATTACGACCATTTGGTTTGGTCACAATCCTGCCACGTAGGATTGGCCACGTAGGATCCGACGTGGCCTGGCCAAATTGCTAGTGACCAAATTTTTGGTCATAGAATCTATGACCGTTAACATTGGTCATAACCCTTTATGACCAACCCTAAAAACTTGGTCATAACATCCGTTAGTGACGCTCCACTGACGACCAAACATTTTTGGTCACAAAAAGGTCATAAATGATAAACTATGACCATCTAGTGACCAATATAGAGGGTCACATGTGAGCAAATTTCTTGTAGTGCTCTTGTATGTAGTTTATTCTTGGATAAGTTGCATATTAGTTTCTATCATTCATTATATAAACCCTCTTGTTGAGATTGTCATCAATTACCAAAATGGGGGAGATTGTAAGGGTAAATTGCCCCTAAGTGTGTTTTTGGTAATTAATGACAATCCCTATGGACTAATGTTCTCATTGATCTTTTTATGAAAGAATTGTTCATAGGAATTGCTTGAAGTCCATGTGTTGGATTCAAGGCTTGGATGCCATGAAGATAACGATATATCTTAAGTATTGGCATCAAGATCATTGAACAAGAAGTGATGAATCCAATATGATCAAGAAGAAGAAATAAAGATGTTGTTCATGTGTAGAACTCAAGTAATCCATGCTCTAGCTTGTGTGCTAAGCCAAGGAGTCTTAAGATCTTGAGAGTTTGGTTACATGAGAAGAATTCAAATATGGCTCTATGTCAAGGTCATGATGGTCTCATGAGTTGAGATATGATTGACTAATACCTAGAGCATGCAATCAAATGAATAATTCTTTATGTGGCTCAAGATATTGTGATAGAGCACGAGAAGATTCAAGGTTGACCAAGGCAAAGATCAAAGATTGGATTCTAGTTTGGCCAGCACATGAAGCACAAGGAATGTGCCACATGGGACCAATCAATCTTGTGGTATGGTATGGTATGTCAATTATGCTTTGTGAACTAACCCATTACATATGTGTGTTTGTGTCGTCTATGTGGGTTAGGTATTGTGTCATGGATATGCATCACTAATGAGATTTCATATAGTCCATGAAAGGATGACATCAAGTGGTGGTTGTCATCAAGGTTGAGAAGTGCAAGTTTCAAGATAAGCATCTCGAGAAGATCATATGCTTGAAGCTTGTCATCCATTTGGTGATAATGGAATTTTGAAGACATGTCTTAGTGAAGCTATCCCATAGTGGTGTATGGGGGAGCATATTGGAAGTCTTCACGAAGCAACAATGATCAAGTGAAGCATTTCGGCTTGACGGAAGCATGAAGTATCATCATCAAGATCAAGCGGGGTGCGCAAGGAAAAGGTTTGTCCTTGCTAGGTTTTCTTTTTACCGGTCTCAAAGTGTTTGTTGGGAGACCGGGCCATAGGACAGATAGCCGCACTATCAAGAGGGGCTTTCGGTTGGGTAACTTGATCACGTCATCTTAGGGAGCTCAATCCTTTGCATACTTTGCATCTTCCTACTTTGTTGCTTCTTGGTGTTTCTCCATGTGAGGTTCTTGTGCTTGTTGCTAGCTTTCCAACAAGTCCAAGTTCATCAAAAGCGAAATCCGTATGCATCTTTTATCGCGTTTTCGAGTTTGGAGGTTTTACCGGTTCTTTCTTAAAAGAGGTTTTCACCTCTTATTATTTGGTATTTTATCTCTTATTACTTCTTGGGCTTTATGGTCTCCATTGGATAGATATTTTTCTTAGCTTTTCAAAAAGCCCAAGTTTGCTAAAATCCGAGTCCGGATGTAAAAGTTATTGCATTTTTCGTGAGGATATTTTCTGCCGGTTCCAAGCTCGGTTTGGACCGGAAATTCAATCGAAAACCAACCAAAAAGTTGCAGAGCTGTTTTCTTATATTTTCGGTTTTTACCGAGTTTAAACCGGGAATTTCCGGTCCAACCGGGAATTCAATCGGGAATTTCAGTTTCGCCCCAAACGGCTAGTTTTATATGAGGACTATAAAAGGAGTCTTCTTCCCCAAATGTTCTAGGGTTCTTGAGCACAAAATACACCTCCATTGTTGACCCTCTTGAGCTTTCGTCCTCTCTCTTCCCTCCAATAATTCTTGCATCTTTTGAGGGATTTGAGAGAGGAGATCTTGGTCTACAATCTCCACCAAATCATTCCTCCTCTAAGTGAGAGGAATCCTTTGAATCAAGATCTTGGAGTCATTGGTTGACCTCCACCCTTGTTCTTCCTCTCTAACTCCTCCATAGCATTTTTGTCTTGGTAGGATTTGAGAGAGAAGGATTCGAGCACTTCCTCTTGTGTTCTTGCTTTGCATCCTTGCATAGTCTTGAGCTCTCTATTACAATTTGTTCGAGTGAGAGATCGTGATCTTGTTACTCTTGGCGGGTGACCTCCTAGTTGGCTTGGCGGTTGGTGCCTCGGTGACCTCTTCGTGGAAGATTGTGAAGAGGCCCGGGCTTCCCTTTTGTGGGAGTTGTGAAGTGGTTATGGAGCTTGCCATCTCTGGAGTGGAGGAAAAGGTAACCATAAGAAGGGTTCCTTGCTTCGTGGGGGACTCGGAGAAGAAGGTGAGCCTTCGTGGCGTTCGAGGGCCTTCATGGTTACCCGCATCTCTCCAACGGTGATTAGCTTACTTTATGTAAGTGAATATCGGGATACATCTTCGTCTCCGCGTGTCTCGGTTATCTCTATATCTGAGTTTATTTCCTTGTGATAGCCTTCATGCTTGAAGTACTTATATCTTGTTTATCACTTGTGAAATATATCTTGTGCTATCTTGCTTATCTCTAGTTGTTGTGGGTGCACTTAGTTGAGCCTAGCATATTTAGGTTTTGTACTTGAAGAAAATAAACGTTAGTTTAATTCTGCATTCCTTCAAGCTAATTCCATAATAGTTTTTAAAACGCCTATTCACCCCCCTCTAGGCGACATCTCGTCCTTTGAGTGCTCTAGGTGGTTCTCGTGATAAAATATTAACGCTCCAAAAATCCTAGGTCAGTTTGAGTTTGGGAAGATTTGTGAAACTTAAAAATACGCAAAACAGTTTTCTGTTTTACAGAGTTATAAACCAAAATAAGGGGGATCGATGGAAAATCCTCATAAAACATTATAAAACATGATTATAAGAACTAATAACATCATAATATGTAGGAATATGCATCAATAAACTACAAAGTTCATGCATGTATTTTGCATGCATCAATGGTCAATTTTCTTTTAGTGCCATTTGTCACCTTAGGGTTCGCAAGGCTCACAAAGTAGCATGTAAAACACCTCATAGATGAATATAAAGGCCATTATCTATGATGAAGCAATAAAGGTCTAGTATCAAATATCATGTTGCTCGAACCCTAGTAACAAGCATTAAGCATAGCAAAGGTGTAATAACAATGATACATGAGTATCTTCAGAACAAGCATCGAAAAATCCAGCTGCTATGCATTATTACATGATTGATCTCATCCAATTCCCCTCACCCTATGTGCCTACAGAGGATTACTAACACATCATGGTGGAAGATGAAGTCATGGCAATGAATATCATAGTGGAGTCGATGATGATGAAGGCAACAAAATCCTCCCCTCCGGAGTTAAGAGGGAGACCAATCTGGTCCCAAAATCCTTGTTTTCACATGTAATCTATAAAAATTACTATCAAAATGTGCCGATGGAGGTTCAAGTGCCATAAATTCACCAAACTTGTTCGCTAGGGTTTTAACTGTACCCTTGAAACCATCTGGAAGATCATGTTCTCCCTCCGATCGGAGGGAGTATTTGAATCCACATTGTAACAGTAATTAGTGCAATCATGGATGGCTTTGTGAATCCATTGCGGGCTGGGTGTGGCCCAACGGGGTGTGACGGTGTCGACCACCTCATGGGCCATATTCCGACCCGGATCCCTATTCCGACCAGAGGAAGGAACGAGAAGCGAAGCTAGGGTTAGCGTCCGCCTATATATATCAACAACGAGACGCCGCCGCTTCTTCCAATCCCAATTCCCATCGCAAAATTACAGTTCTCGGCGAGGCTGGGCGAGTCGATTCGCGGCTCCCAGATCCACTTCCGCCGGCGTGATGGAGCGGTGCACGGCGGAGCAAAAGGCGGCGGCGACGACATGCGAGCAGGGTTCCACCAAGCGCACGCTGGGGCGATGCACCGCGCAGCACAAGTCGGCCGCCGTCGGGGAGCCTATGGAAGCGACCCGCGGGGATCCTTTCCTGAAAAGGAAGGCGCAGGAGGAGATCCACCCTCATTCAGAGCAGGAAAAGCAGGATCTGCTCGCTCACACATCTGCGAGGGAGTTTTCTATCGACAAGATTCTGCTCGCGGCAATTCTTCCGAAGCGCGCGGATGTTGCCTCTGTGGCCGCCGCCGCCGTGGTGGTCGACCTTGCAAAGACGGCGGTTTCTGAGCCCAAGGCCGAGTATGGCATCAAGGGGGCTGTTTCTGAGCCTCAGGCTGACGGTGGCATCGAGGATGGCATCAAGGAGGCAGTTTCTGAGCCTCAGGCTCACGATGGCATCCAGGATGACATCAAGGAGGCAGTTTCTGAGCCTCAGGCTGAGGGTGGCATCCAGTATGCGGCGGTTTCTGAGCCTCAGGCTGAGGAGGAGGCTGAGTACACAGATGGTTATGAGGATCAGACCGACTATGATTATGAAGATGAGGCTGAGGATGAGGATGATTACGACTATGATGAATCTGACTATGAGGAGGAAGAGTATGACTATGGGCCTCAGTTTGATGAGCAACGGCCCAAGGTCAGGGCACTGCTGTTAAAGTTTCCTGAGGCAGCAAACCTGCAACCTCAAGAGCTCGACGCCGCGGTGGAGAGGGTCCTGGAGCAGTCCAAGCCAGAGTACGCGGACGTGGCCGCCCCAGGCAAGATTCGGCTGCTGAGTGAAGACATCGAGATCGCCTTGGACACGTGGACGCTGCCGCCCCCTGAAATCATCCTCGGCCTGGATTTCAAGGACACAATACCGCCGTACGAGGTGGAGGCTGACGATGAGTTTCAGCAGTTTCGGGCCAAGGTCCGAAGGGAAATCATCGAGAAGGGGTACGTCGAGGTCGACGAGGACTACTATGAGAAGCGGGACGAACTGGACGAACGGATGACCAAGAAGCTCCAGGAAGAGTGGGACCGGACCATGGACTTCAGCCGGTTCCTCGTTGCCAACAGTGAGGACGGGATCTGCTATTACTCCGAAGAACGTGGGGGCTACATATGATGCGCTTCTGCACAGTCTTGGCCAACGCCATATCTATCTTCATATATGTTATTTACCTAGTTTATTATCGTGCCCATCTATCTATGTTATTTGCGTTGTGAATTGTGATGCATCTTATGCTGAACCTAGGCTCTGTTAATAAAAATCAGTTATGATCATTGTACAATTCTGCTTGTTTTTATATGTGTTATGATTACAATGTGCCTCTGTGTTGGGTCAAGGTTACTTCTAGTATCTGAAATTGAGTTGGACAGTTGGACATGGTTTCTTTGTTAGTTCACTGTCCAGACTTACTGGAGTATCTCGTCCCTAATTATACAGACTACAACTACTACAAGCATGGTGCCCATGGACTAAAATATAATATATACATAGTACAACATGTTTATATAGTATTGTCATCTGCTTTACAGAGATGAATGGAAAATTCGCAACCATAACTGATAAGTTTATCATACAAATACACTTCTCCTAGTCCACAGTTGGCTGTTTTTTCATTTGGGTAACAGCCACTTTTCTTCCAGTCAGATTCCAAGTGTTCCGGTGCGCATCGCACCGCCGTGCTGGCTGTTTTCTGGTCTAGCGGATTTTTGTTTCTATGTTATTGGGTTGATGATGAGCTTACCGTGTTTCTTCCCGATTTCTTCATGAGAATTGCTTGTTTCTTACCGCACCTGGCGCATACATACAATTAAACTACAACCTTTTCACTATGTGGTATGTGCCACTTTGAGGAGGGATTCTTGGAACAAATCAGGAGCAAAAGCACATACAATTGATGTACTGTCCATTTATCTACAGACTTTATGTGTTCACTATTTTCTTATTAGTACTTAATGTAAACTTTTTACGGAAAAAAATTTCTCTTTTTAAAAAGGCTTACATTTCGGAATGGAGGTAATAGTAACTAGAAATGCCACTCTTGTATATCTTATTGTGCAATAGTCTTTCTCTTTATCTTTCTGATTGTCATTTCCCCATTCCCTTACCTTCCTTTCTATAGAGTAGTTCTTTCATTCTCACTGGAAGATCACCAATGGTTAGGAGTGGCAGGAGCAACAACCACATAAATTGGACGATTGGCGGGGAAGGACAATAGAAGTATGCTTTCTGCTCTATTTTCAAGGTAGTAATATTTATGATGTGTTCCTCGCTGTAGTGAGATACTTATGGTGTGTGCACTTAATCAAAATACTTGATTGGGAAGTAATCTCAATCAAGCATTTATGGTTTAGGGTGTGTTATATTCTGTTATTGATCATATAACTGAATAAGATGCTATGAATTGCTTCATTATGCATTTATGAACAATCCTATTTGTTTTCATTGTTGTTTCTACTTAGATCTATCCCTGCTAGCCAGCAGAATGTGTGACAGTGTAAGTTGCATAACTTTGTGTATCTGTAAGAAGTTAATATGCCCTGTGTAGCTAATAGGAATACTCAATCCAGTTTGATCTATTTTAATGGTAGATGATGTGGTATTTACTATTTTGGGGGTAGAATTTGTTGTTATTGCAATGCAAGTGCATCTTATCTCTGAAGCTAGCATCCTTATGTCTTCTTAGATATGAAGTAAATATACTCTGCTTAACCATGTCTATCCCAACTACGGCCCCAACGTAATGCTGCTGGTTATCAGTGAAACATCGAAGCGTGTCTTCGACTATTCCTCGACTTCGATTTGACAAGGGTTTGTGGTTTTTCTCCTCTGCTCTCCCTACTGTTTGTAGTCCAGCTATCGAGCAATGTTGTCTTTGTATCTGCACATGTTCTTTAAGAATCATACCAATTTGCTTTACCCTTGATTTGTCAATTTAGAGGAAGCCGGTTTTTTTTCTATTTTTCAGAAATCATGTTTTTGTACTGATGGGTTGCACACTTAGTTTTTGGAACCAGACAAAGATGGTGAGCATTTGCGTTACCCTTAATTTGTCAATTTAGAGAAAGACAGTTGTTCTTCTATTGTTCAGAAGTCATGTTTTTGTATTGATGGTTTGCACACTTAGTTCTGGGAACAGACAAAGATGACGAGCAAGCAGGACCCCTAGACTAGACTTGCCAAGAAAATAATTGTCTTTCCGGAATACGTAGTTTCTCAGGATAAAATCTGAGCTGCATTTGGTATTTTTGTAGGCAACAGAAGCCAAGAAAATAATTGTCTTTTCGGAATACTCCTCTGTCTCAATATAAGACATTTTAGGATCAATAGATCAAGTTTCGCTACGTTACGAAAATTTGCGGGCTTCCCATTTTAGCCCTCTCCCGCATAGCGCAAGGACAGTTCCACTCACTCTTGTTGCGCAAGCACAACTCGCCTCGCTCAGTACTCCTCACTTGATCCACCCATGGCGCTGCCTGAATCCCTCACGGTGCAGCCTTGCTCCGCCACACCGCCTCGCTCAATCTCCGGTTTCCCCTAAAGTGTTGACAGTGTCCCAAGATCAAGGTCAGATTCTTCTGGCCAAGAAATCAACGGTGACCCAAGATCTGTGAGCAGCGGTGCTCGATCTGTGGAAGTGTGGCTTGATCGGTCTTCCCCTTGTTGGGGATGCTAATTGGGGTGGCTATGCTGGACAAGGATGGAGGCAGCGGTCAGGGGCTGCGAGGGTCTTGAGGAACTGCGGATGAAGCGGTTGCAGGTGGTGTCGGATGAAAACCTTGGGCTGCTTGCCAAATCATTCCCACGATTCAGGACTCCTAACCTTATCAGCTGTGAAGGGTTCGGCACCGATGGACTAGCAGCTATTTCAAGCCACTTCAAGTGATTGTACTTCAAATTTTAATTCATTAAGGGATCTTATTTTCTGAACCATGGTTGTAGTTTGTACGCACATCTGGATACTATGGCTTAATTGTTTGAGTTCAAATGTGAAATGCCTTTGGTGCTATTTTCTGATTAGCTTCGAGGCTTTTTGCTTCGGTGCTGTCAGTCAATATTCGTTTGAAGCCTATATCCTGAATGTGTTCCTAATTTCTATGCTCTGTGCATCTAGAGTAGAGAACGATTTTTTATTGAATCTCTTAGTTATAATTATCACAAATCACAAAAGTAGTCTTTCATGGTCGGCATAATTTAGCTGCATCTCATGTACTGAATTTATTATCCTGGTCTGCATGATCCTTGTGATTTATTTAGTGTTGTTGGTAATTGATTCTCCGGCCATCAACGCCATGCATGGAAAAGAATTAACTATTAAGAAGCGACCTATGCTAATTATACTGATAGTGCATTCATAAATACTGCATGGAGTTATCTCTAAGTACTGCAAGTACTCCTATTCTCTTGTTAGATTCAGTGAGGTGTCAACTGTATTTTCTTCAGTTAGTTCAGTTAGCTTTAGCCGATAATTTAGGATCCAAGTTTCTTAATATTTTCTTGGGAGTAATTCTCACTACCATGCAGCTATTGTTGAAGGAAATGGTGAAGCAAACGGCAATGGTAAGCTGGTCAGCTCGGAGATGGCGTTGATGGAAATGGGCTAGTGATTCTGTGTGAAACCTGTCATTGAAAGAGTTGAAGCAGCTTGAGAGCCTGCTCGAGAAAGGCATTGCAAAGGCCAGGAAGGTAAACTGTAACTTTCACCAACCTCCAACTGTTTTGCTTGTCTTCCAGATAATTTATCACATACAACATCTACTCTTAGCTACTCGCTGGATAATAATAATGACCCTTCTATGTGTATTCATGTGGTGCTGAACTTGAGTTAATTATATTAAGACCATGCATCCGCTGTTATGTGGGCTGTTGGAGGGATCGAGAGGAGAGAGTTGACAGAGAGACGGCGGCTGCCGCGCTACAGTACCCGTGGCGCTACAGTACCGCGGGTACTGTTCACACGCTGGGGTTGGAGGGCAGCAGCTAGGGTTAGGGGCGCGAGAGAGGCCAGCCGCGGGGCTTCGCCCACGGCCGGCAAGAGAGAAGGGATTTCCTTCTTAATTCTTGCTTGATTAGATTGATACATCTCCTCTCCATATATAGAGAGGTTACTTGACTCCCAAGCAAGGCTTACTTGACCCCTAAGCAAACCCTAAGACTAACGGGCCCAGGCCCATCACGTACTCTAACACTACACCCCACCTGGACATGCAGCTCGTCCTCGAGCTGCAACCTAACCAACTTATAACGATGACTCGACGCGACACAAACCTCACACCTAAAAACAAGCCTTTTACATCTCGGCTTGGTTTATTACTCTCAACCTGAAATGGGCTGGGACGCTCTATTTTGGACCCCTTAACAAAAAGTGGACACCATCCGCACGACGTACGTGCACGTGTACAGCCACCTGGATCCCATGGACACCATCTGGACAAACGGAGTGCATGTGTACGGCCACCTGGAAAAGGTCGCAAGAGCCACCAGCGGAGGCGCCCTCGCGGCGGCCGGCGGCGGAATGCAGTGGTGTTACGCGGTGCACTCCTGTCGAGGAGGGGTGCGCCCTCCCAACCGCCGATGTCGCAGACTTTGAGGACGCTGCACACGGGGAAAACAGGATGCCCGCCGCTCGTGGGGGAAACCGCATGCCCAAGAGCCCCGACGCAGCGGACGAGATCGAGGTCCTTGGCGCAGCGAAGGGCAACTTGGAGGAGCGGCAGCTGCAGACCACGCATCTCCCGCACACGCCGGCGCGCTAGGAGGCCGCGCGCAGCAGCCTGCAGCCTCACCGCCGCCGACACGTGGCGGGTAGCGATCCAAGACGGAAGCGGTGACGGCGAGGGCGGGAACCGGACTTGTTGGATCGGAACTCCCGTCGGCGCGGTCGTAGCTGGCCCTGGGCTGAGTGGCAGCGGCGGCTGCTGCAGCAGGGCCATGGCCGCGACGGGGCCCGCGAGGGGCTGGAACGACCACGGCAACCAGGGTGGGGTGGTGGCGGCGGAGACCGCCAGATGCGGCGGCTGCTGGCCGTGGGAGGCGGCCGCGAAGGCGCCCTCGTGGCGACCCGGCGCGGCGGGGATGGAAGGCTGGGTGAGAGACGAGTACGCCTCGGCGTATCCCGGAAGGCCCCAGCGAGCAGCGGCCCCGGATGCCGCGGGTGGCGGCGCGGTGGTCCACGACAGCAGCGAAGATGGCGCCATGGATGGCGCGGATGGCTGGCCGGGTTCGAACGTGGGCGCCGTGGCCCACGATGGCAGCGGAGATGGCGACGGCGGAAACTTGAGCTCGGTAATCGGAACCCCCTGCCTCGGCGGAGCTGAAACCGGCGGTGGCTCCGTGCGCGGTGGCTCCGTCCGCTGGAGGAGCACTGCGATGGCGTGCTTGATGTCGGAGACCGACTCGGCCAGGTCGCGGAGGCCCGTAGAGAGCTCCTGGTTCGAGAGGACGGGGGCAGGCTCCCGCGCCAGCGCGGCCTGGGCCGCAGACGCAGACGGCTGCTGCATGGAGGTGGGCGCGCCCGACGACGCGATCGCGGCGGAGGCGGTGGGCAGTCCCGAAGACATCGCAACCGAGGAATCTGATACCAAATGTTATGTGGGCTGTTGGAGGGATCGAGAGGAGAGAGTTGACAGAGAGACGGCGGCTGCTGCGCTACAGTACCCGTGGCGCTACAGTACCGCGGGTACTGTTCACACGCTGGGGTTGGAGGGCAGCAGCTAGGGTTAGGGGCGCGAGAGAGGCCAGCCGCGGGGCTTCGCCCACGGCCGGCAAGAGAGAAGGGATTTCCTTCTTAATTCTTGCTTGATTAGATTGATACATCTCGTCTCCATATATAGAGAGGTTACTTGACTCCCAAGCAAGGCTTACTTGACCCCTAAGCAAACCCTAAGACTAACGGGCCCAGGCCCATCACGTACTCTAACATCCGCCAATGTAGAGGATGCTGTGTGTTTCACATCTTTCCAGTTCCATATATTTGGTCTATCTTCTGTTGGTGGCTACATTTTCACGCACAATGCATTAGAGCAGCAACTAGTAAGTGTAGATGATGGCTTGGTGAAGACATGGGGTGGCAAATGGATGAAAGAAGCGATAGAGGAGACACGAGGAGCATAAATTATATGAGTGTTCCTTTTGTAAACATTGTTTTGTGCTGGTGTTGATGCAAAATGTGCCTTTAGCCAATGCTCAGTGTTCTTCGGCTGCATTTCCTTGAGCCACTCCCTAATGTTCCTTGCCATGCTATCTCACTCGGTTGCCTTGGTGCCTCTAGTATTGATTATCGTAGGACTTGCCCAGTCATGGTTGTAGAAATTCTCATGATGGCGACTTTATTCTTATCAATGTATTTTTTTCTTCAGGGATGACTCAAAATATTTTCTGTGGATTCCTCTAAGTTTCGTTTCCATTGATCATCCATAGATTTGGCGGAGTGAAGTAGGTATCCATAGATTTGGCCGAGTAAAGGGTGCGTACACAAGACAATACTACTGATGGTCAACATGAATGCGCTTTTTTATCTTTGGAATGGCCAGTTTGTTCCAGCATAAGCCTAAGTTTGGTATCCTGGATGAGTGTACTAGTGTTGTAACAACTGATATGGAAGAACGGTTCTGTGATCCTCATGTTTTTGTAGGAATTACTCCCTCCTTTTTCTGAATCAGAGGTTGATGGCTTGATGCATTGATAAGCAAGGGGGCCAGTTGCTTGCAGTTGCAGTACTCGTACTTTCTCGGACTTGGATAGCAGATCAAATAGCATCCTAAAATGCTGGAACAGGGTTTCCAAGTAAGCTTCTCATTTCATCCTTGGTCACAGCTAATACAATTTTGTCGACGTAGAAAAGCTTGGGGACTCATTTTATTTTATTTGTCCCTTGATTCTGAGACATAAATAGAATAGTAGTCATACCAGCTAGATTTGGTCTAGGTGATGTGATAAGATGTGCCCCTAAATTCCAAAAGCAGAGATGCTGATCTCTCTATGTATAGAAAAGCAAGATAAGCCTAAGCTTTCAATTAAGCAGTTGGATTAGTATTAAGTTGTCGGTTAAGGTTATTTTTGACTGATATTGTTGTGGTTCTGACTTGGCTTATCAGTTTTTTTTTACATTTGCTCTAGTCTTTGCTAATGGCCTATCTCCCAACAGTTAGTTCCCTGCAACATTATCTAAATTCGCATGCTTCAGTATCAGGATTAATATATTGCAATAAAATATTCAGTTGGTTGATTTTAAACCTTTATTTTCTCTGCTACTCGATAAAATTTGATAAGGCATGTTCAGGTGCAATACCTTCATGTGCCTCTTTGTTCTAATGTACTTGTCATCTTATTCAATAAGCTGTTTCTTATCTTTTTGCAGCATAAAAAGAAGAAGAAAATCTTGGGCTTCATGACCTGCAGCTTGGTTGTTTATAAGGCATGTTTAGTGGAATGGAACACTGATTCCACTAAAGGAGGCAATATAGGCTACAACGTAAGTTAAATCCACTCCAGAGTGCTGTAACCATTGTTTTTCCATAACTGCTGAGCGTGTCTTCTGATGTTGCTATACAGCTATAGGAGTATATTCCTCAGTCACACTTCAGTTCATCCTAAGCTCACTCGGGCAGTAATGTAAAGTCTGCATATAATACCAGTAGTGTGTATAGAGTAGTTAGTGCATTTACTGGCATAATATTAGCCTATTTTGATTGTGGATATGTCTATGCGTGTATCTCGATATTTCAGTCGATGGACTACTGTACTCCAAATATGTTGATGTGCTGACCTTTTGTTATTTTCACTAAAATTTCACACTTGGGTGATCTTCATCTTGCATACATTCTGAACATACTGTGATGTCGTACTCGGGTTTAGACTCATCCATTACACTTGCTTTAGACTATCATCCTATAATTTTTGGTCTTCATGTTGCATACATTCTGAACAAAAATAAGATCCCTTTTCTGGTTGAGCTTACTGTATGGAAATTATCTAGGTGAATGCTCAGCTGATATATTTGGTCACTTGCTTTTAATAGGTTCTGGACGCTGCTATAAATGTCTATGCTAACAAGCATAAGGAAAGGCCAGATTATATAGGTCGTTTATGTGCTAAATTGGATTTCGGGAGCAGCAGGCTCGATTTATGTCCAGTGTGTGTGCTAAATACTGAAGCCTGATGGGCAGTCATAGGTAACCAAAGGATTCCCCTCCTGAAGATCAAACCTGTCGACAGCGTGTGCCAAATTCAGCAGTGTCACCGGTTTGGACGATTCTACCTCTTAATTTCTGATGAATCATGGTATCGTTCCATCAGGTGAAACCTTCCCTGTGGGCTCCGCGTTCGACAAATGCAACGTCCACTTGAAGGTCTGGAGCGTGTGCCGAATTCAGCAGTGCCAAAGACTGAAGACTGAAGCCGGATTGATCCATGTATCTGCAATGTGTGCAGTACAAAAGTGATATTGGATTGTCGATTTGCTGTCTGCTACTGCTAGTACTGTAATGGTGCAGGTTTAAGACAGGATTAGGTCCAAGTGAAGCCTCTCTTGATCAGGTTCAAGACAGGAACACTGAGCTTCAATATCAGGTTCAAGGTCAGGAGCATGTGCCAAATTCTTAAGAAGTTGCTGCCAGTGCCAGCCTGAGTGAGGCCCTCCAAGCAGCTACGAATTGACTGCAAGGTCTTGCACGTGAGCTTCCTCTGCAGCTACAAATTGAGCTCTGCAACGACGAATTGACGATGAATGGATCCTTGCGCTCCTCTTGGCCGCGGAGGGAGATGCCTTCCTCGGTGGCGTGGCAGAGCCGTGAGGCCGTAGGGGGGAGCGAGGCTAGAAGGCCGATCGGTGGGAGCCCGAGAAGCAGAGCAGACGGGAAGAGCGAGGTTTATCTCCGACGCAGGTGAGGTCGGTTCTCCCTGTTCGGCGAGGTCGAGCTCCGATCCGGGCGTCCACGAGCTCCTACGCGGTTGAACTCCTTCACGTTTGCATAGATCTCAGCGAGGTCGAGCCCCGATGCAAACTTTCGGCTTCGGATGGAGGTCGGCGGGCTCTCAGCTTGCTTTCTTCGACGCCAGGGCAGCGGGAGGGGGACGGAGCCCTCCGCCGGCGAGCGGAGCTGCGGTTGAAGAAGAAGTCAGTTTTGAAATCCCAATTGAAGCGGATATTCATTTTGGCTCACCGGAGCAAATGAACCCATTATCAGAAAATATATTTATTTTAAAATATTAAAAAATTCGGAACAAAAATTTTGCATGTACATACGGACATGCTATGTTCATAAACAAATTTTCAGAAAGAAAGAACTTTTTTTGTCCTCTATAAAAAAACAAATTTGTGTATGAATATATGATTATTTATGGGGCATTTTTTTCTTTTTTACTAATACCACATAAAATATTCTTTTTTGTCAAAAACTTGTGTGGAGACATTGAATGTCCTGATCTACATGTGAAATTTATTTTTAATTTTTTGACATTTTGAAATTTGTTATATTTTTTTTTTATAATAGGTTCACATAGACCTGAGAGCCAAAACACCATCTCCTAAAGCCTTGATTGAAACGCTCTAATTGTATCAGGGGTTTCTCTGTAAATAGCAACTTAAACGTGACGGTGGGAGGAGTCCGACAACTAGAATAGAGATGCTAGTCATATCTCGACCCGGACCTCTGTTCCGACCGGAGGAAGCCTGAATACAAGAACGGAGACGCCACCGCCTCTTTTCCAATCTCAAATCCATCGCAGATTACAGTTTCGGCGAGGCGACTCATTCTCGGCTCCCCCGATCACTTCCGGCGATGTCCAGCAAAGAGGGCAAGTGCGTGATGGGGCAGTGCACGGCGGAGCAGAAGGCGGCGACCTGCGAGGAGGAGCGCACGCTGGCGCTGTGCACCGCGCAGCACAGATCGGCCACCGCCGGGGAGCGTTGCACCACCGAGCCTATGGATTCGACCCGCGGGGATGCTCTCCTGAAAAGGAAGGCGCAGGAGGAGATCCACCCTCATTCAGAGCAGGACTTCTCTGACGCATCTGCGAGGGAGTTTTCTATCGACAAGATTCTGATGGCGGCAATTCTTCCGAAGCGCGCGGATGTTGTGTCTGTGGCTTCCGCCGTCGAGGCAACGGAGCCTGTGGTGGTCGACCTTGCTAAGACGGCGGTTTCTGAGCCTCAGGCTGAGGATGGCATCAAGGAGGCAGTTTCTGAGCCTCAGTCTGAGGAGGGTGGCATCCAGGATGCGGTTTCTGAGCCTCAAGCTGAGGAGGCTGAGTACACAGATGGTTATGAGGATCAGACCAAGTATGATTACCAAGATGAGGCCGAGTATGATGATGATGAGGAAGAGGATGATTACGACTATGATTCTGACTATGAGTACGACTACGAGCCGCTGTTCGAGGAGCACCGGCCGAAGGTCAGGGAGGTTTTGCTAAGATTCCCGGAGGCGGCGAACCTGGAGCCTCACGAGCTCGACGCCGCAGTGGAGAGGGTCCTGGAGCAGTCCAAGCCCGAGCACGCGGACGTGGCCGCCCCAGGCAAGATCCGGCTGCTGAGCGACGACATCAAGACTGCCTTGGAAGCGTGGAGGGCGCCGCCCCCCACCATCCTCCGCGAGGACCAGGCGTACAAGGACAGGCTGCCGGCGGACCTGCTCGCGAGGATGGAGGCGCTGGACAGGGAGTTCCTGCCGCTGTGCGACAAGGCCGAGGAGGAGCTGGAGCAGTTCCGGGCCAAGGTCCGGAGGGAGCTCATCGAGAAGGGGTACGTCGAGGTCGACGAGGACTACTACGACAAGAAGGACGAGCTTGAGCGACAGGTGATGCAGCAGGTCAAGGAAGAGTGGGATCAGAAGATGTACTTCCGTCGCTTCCCCGTTGCCCAAAATGAGGAGGGGAAGATATGCTATTATTCTGAAGAGCATGGCCGGTACATATGATGCGCTTCTGCAGATTCTTGGCCAACGCCATATCTATCTACAGCTGTGTTACTTAGTTTATTGTGCCCATCTATCTATGTTATTTGCGTTGTGAATTGCGATACATCTCTTATGCTGAACCTAAGCTCTGTTCCAAAATAAAATTCAGTTATGATCACTGTACAATTCTGCTTGTTTTTATATGTTATGATTACAATGTGCCTCTGTGTTGGGTCAAGGTTACTTCTTGTATCTGAAATCGAGTTGGGCATGGTTTCCTTGTTGCTCTGCAGATTTGTGTGATCACTGTCCAAGCTTACCTCATATCTCTGGTTGTCGCTATTTCTGAGTTCATTTTGTGGTGTTGCCTGGCTTACTTTTGCAAGGTATTGGTACTGTGATCTATATTAGGATGAACCTAAGAGGCTAAGACTCTACATTTTCTGCTTTTCTGTTACCATCACAATGTGCATATGTATTGAGTAAAGGTTACTGCTTGTATTTGATTTGGACCATGCTTATGTTAGTTGGGCATGGTTTCTTTGTTGGTGTCCAGATCTATCTTGTATCTAGGGATGGTTTGCTGTCCAGGCTTACTGGAGTATCTCATGCCTAATTACGCAGACTACAACTACTACAAGCATGGTGCCCATGGATCGAAAAAAATATACAGAGTACAACATGTTTATATAGTATTGTCATCTGCTTTACAGAAATGAATGGAAATTTAGCAACCATACCTGATAAGTTTATCATACAAATATACTTTGATGCTTGCTGATGTAATTAAGATAGTCATCCTCTTGGATCCTTAGAGTTAAGTTAGACTAAATTCATTTTTTCTCTTTGAGTTGGGCTGTGCATGGATCAGTTAATTTATAGTTCAGTTATGTGATGTGCATGCATCTCCAAAGGAAATTGTTCTACATATCCTAGAAGAAAAGGATAACTGATGTACATATGCCTGTTCATTATACTTCTCATTATAGATGCAAGCGTGATCTGCCAAAATCCAACTTACAGTTTACAGTTTACTGCCAAAATTTGAACTGGACATGAAAAAATAAACTAGAAGCTAGACTTTGGCGGGATCCTGCTTGACACCTTACTTCTCCTTTCCTCTTAGCTAGTTTCTTTTGGTTCTATGTTTCAAGAATGAAACTCAAACTCAATATTACTCGCATTTATCTGTTGAGTTGGGCTAGATTATCTGAAAATAATCAAGTTCAGCTATTATTTTTTAGTTATGTTTCTCACTCATGCATTGTGCCCAACTTTATGCATGATTTGCACTAGTGTTCAACTTTCCTGTCCTTCATAGTTTCTTTCCCTATAAACTAACACCTGCAGTTTGCAACTATTCTTGCAGTGTACCAGATACAACTGAATATAATGGTTTTTTATTGGTTTATGGTGAGCCTATAGTGTCTCTCTTGTACAGTTGTACAACAATTTATAAATTTATGCAAGTAGAAGACAATTGTTTTCCATCAGAAGATGCATATAGTGAACTAAAAGTGTTCTAGAAACGTAGGATCTTTTTTGCCAGTTCATGAACCCACATCTTCCGTACCAACCGTCGTCTTCCGTACGAAGTAACCGGATCAAAGCAGAGCACTCGCACCTAGTAGGGAGTGGGATCCTCTGAATTGTCCAACCCTGCCATTCCCTACACTCCGTTCAAATATGTTTGGTCATCAAAATGTATGTACTGTCTGCTTATAATGTAACGAAAATAAAAGGAGGCTTATTTACTTCCGGCACAACCGCACACAATCTCTTGCCCACTCAACGTTGAAACAACTCTTGTCGTTGCTAACACAAAAGTTGTGCTACCAGAAACAGAGGTTGTAGAAATCGTAAGCCTCTCCAGTGAGTCAAGATGTTGTAGCAGTAGCAGGTCTCTACCACGTTTTCGGGACTGCACTCAGCTGACCAGAATACTCAGGGAATGGTACACGTTAGTTTACACGGCTGCTCGCGCAAGCAATGGCGGACTGAACTCACAACCTCGATCGTGGCATGCTGCTGGAAGATCTGGAGAGTTTTCATTGGCAGAGTCGTGGCTGAATTCAGCGTGTGGATTTATCTAGCCAGGCAGAGGGCAGATGACCCAAAAATGATGCTCTGCTTTCTGTCTTTCTTTTGGAATTAACACACCATTCAATCTGTGACATACTACAACTTCAATTTAATAAGGAACTCAGTCATTGCCTGGAAATTTCATGTTAAAGAGATGCTTGATCAAATGCTTTCTAGTGATCTCAATGACAAAGTACTTTCTGTTGACTGTTGACAATGGCAGAGCTTTGTTCATAAAGTTCAGGGACTTCTCGTTCAGTTGGAACAATTTGACAACTGTTATACACAACTTCCTCCAGAAACTACTGGAAAACTTCACAACATCTGTTTCCCCAATGAATTCACAGCTTAGGTTCAAAAAGTGATATGTATCAGTGTATGCTTCAATCACACAGTTCCAAAGCTAATTTAGCAGCCATGACAAAGGAGCTTGGCAGTTGGCATGCATCCATTAGTCATAGTATACACTAGGAAAAGTAAATATGCAATTTCAAATGATGATTTAGGGGCACCAAACAAGGAAAATCAGCAAGAACCACGCTAACCCAATGGATAATGGAAAGAAAAACCAGCCATATAACAGTTGCTACTCGGCTGTGTGCATCAATCGGCCGGGAACACCCCATTTCTAAAAATAACAGTTGCTACTGTCAACCACAAACATGTATATCTAAGAATTAGTACTTTTTTCAAATCCCATCAATTTTCAATTTTTAACCAATAATCCTCAGCAATGTTCAACCGACTCACGACACAGGTTACATCGCAACAAATTCATTCCACGGCATACTGTAAACTTATTCCAACATCCCCCAAGAACAATGGCAACCGGCTACTTAAGCAGACTCCGACTTGGTGTACATCCTGACAGCAACAGCCAGGCCAAGTATGACCAAGGGGACAAGGAACTGAAGGATCTTAATGATGAACTCAGGGGTCTTGTCCTGGTTGTAGTGTGGCTGCTTCGGTGCAGTGTACTTCGTCGTGGCGGGTATCGTGGCCGCATCGATGTCACCGATGTAGTACTCGTCCAGCATCGCGCGGGCGGTCGTGCTGTGGCCGACATCCTCAAAGTCGTCGGTCGCGTCCTTGGCTGTAAAAAACAGCTCACGTGTCAATGTAGAATACTATTTAGACCAACTCACAAGTTCATAGCCTTTATGATCTTGGCCAGGCAAAGAAGGCGTACCAGTTGAGGACAACAGGACATCGTCACCTCCAGGGTGGTCTTCCAAAAACTTTGTCACATCATATACCTAGACAGAGAACAAGATATTGGTGATGTTTTTTTTGGCAGTATTGGATTAAAGCTGTAGCCATTCTAGCATTAATGGACAAGCATTGCCACATAGCTCATGTCATGTAAACCAAGACATAAGAAAACAGCCTTCCAAGTGAATTAAAGGCTTATCGATTCATCTTTACGAAAAGAGCTTGTCGGAAGAAAACCATCAGGTTTCGAAAAAGAAAAACATGAATGTTTAACAAGGTTGTGGAATTTACCTTAAACTACACAACTTCCTATTTAAAAATTAAATACTAAATAGCTTGCGTTTCAATGATGCACATGGACAAATGTTACTTGATTAACAAAATTTAAAGTTTTGGTATCCTCTTCTGGAAGCCAAAGACCTAGATGGTTGTTATCACAAGGCAGGTCTTTTTGATGCATAAAACACAACAACTACTGCAACCTTTGCTTCAACATAGAGTGATTATATTTAGCCAACGATTAGAATACAGATTTTTAGAGGGTGTACAAACCAACATGTGACTTTGAAACCACAAGTGTATTCTGTTGAAGGTATGTCGTACATAGCATTTTGAATATTTGTATGGCCAAGCCACAGCTTGCCATCACCCGAACCAGCGACCGTCTGGGATGGCATTCAGCCTGTCCATGGACGTTTTACTTTCTATAAACGCTTCCTGACGCTATGGTGGCTTCAGTTGATAAAAAATATGTTCTTTCCTGTTTTTCTACGGCAATCAGTACTCTCAAATAGGCTTTCAATTCAATTTCAGAACTGCAGATGGAAAACTGGAACCAAGAGCGCAACTCTTTTTCGCCCGAGCTTGCAAGGGCATGGACACTCGGCGTCAGCTAGCTAACTACAATTCTTGAACTAGAAAAACAGAGCGTGCAATCCACGGGACCAAGACACTACCCTAGCGACAACTCGACCTGTACTAAGCCCAACTGATTCTTGGACGTCGCCAGTGACAAGGGAGAACCTCGATGGGGCCGATCCGTGAGCGGCGGAACGGACGAGGGAAACCATGGCACTAGCCAGATCTGCCGGCTCCTACAGCCTAATTGCCACCATAAGAGAAGAGGAGATGCGCGTGTCGCGAACATACCTTGCCGGCGATGACGAGCCAGCAGTCGTCCTTGGTGTTGTGCTTGGACACCTCCGCCAGGGTCAGCGCCTCCTTGGACATCTCTTCCGTCGACTGAGATTCACAGATCCCGAGCTGCTGCGGTGAACACCTGAGAGAGGAAGAAGAGAGGATCCGGGAGGGTGGGAGGGGAGGAGCGCGATGTGAATCTGGATGGCTGGGTTGGGATTCGATCTCCTATTTAAAAATCGCGAGGAGAGGAGAGGAGAGGAGGCGGTCGGCGATGGGAGTCCAACGCGACGCCAGAGTTTCTTCCTCTCGCGATCCCGTTCCGACTCCACCTACCCCCACCCGGATTCCTACTGCTAGGGTGGGTGGGTCCGGCTTGGCAGAGAAACAGTCCACAAAGCTATGTCCTTTTTTACTGGCTCCGGTCCAATCTTTATATTTTTTCTGACAAACTATATAAATAAATTTTGACCAAGTTCTTAGCAAACGTTAATTTATTATGGAATATATTTACATATGATATCTACATATCATTATAGTTCTTGATAGTTTTTTCTAAAAATTTGATCAAATTTTAATTTGTTCAACCTTTTAGAAAAATATAAGCTCTATTTATTTGAACGGAGGGAGTATGAGAAAGGTACACAAGAAGTTATGTGGGTTGCCCGCACAGGCGTGTAGCCAAGATCGGCAACTCCTAGCATAGCGAAATCACTGTGGACACCTCGCTATGGCAACCAAGGGGCGGAGGCAGACTACCCCATGCCTCTCCTCAGGGCATGCATGGTAGAAAAGGTCACAACACATTATCTAGCGAGTATTTCTAAACTTTTAGCGTGTATATAGACAATGATGACAATAACCTACTTTCCATTTCCATGAGCATCCCTTAGCTAAGCGGAGGTAACCTTTCTTTATTCATTTCTTCTTCTAGCTAATAAAAATCTAACGTGTTAACTCTAGCTAATCTTTAACGCTTGCTAGTCCCGTAGGATTTGACATCATCATCTGATAAAGTAGCTCATTTCAGCTTCATTGATGTGTGGTTGCACATCGAGTCAAATGGAGGATGTACAAACAAGCAAAGTTATGGGAACGGGAGGTTTGGTACGGTCCTTGATTACATGGATTGAAGAACTAAGTACACCTAGTCACCTACCATAGAGCCGACATGTTGGACTACCTACAAAGGAATGAATATGGTCCGGTACATGACTGTACTTTGGATTGGATTTGGAGGAGTAGCACGGTGTACATCATGTATGGTCCATGAGGACAAAAATGGTAAAATTTGTCAAGTCCATCACAAACTTGTCCCTAGCATGCTAAACAGGTCACAAAAAACTTCTTGTTAATTAACAACAGTACAAATGATTAAAAAAATTGTGTTATGCAATTTCATTTTGCCATATCTCCATGAATATGTTCTAGTTTTGATTGTGCTACTGGTGCATATGCATGCAGATGGAACAGTTCAGATACAGTAGGTTGGCGCCAACAGGTTGTTCCTTTAATACTACAATAGAAACTTCTAGGCCAACTGGAAAGATTGTTGAAGACTTTGTTCAAGCAGCTTTGTGTCTGGTCTTTGCAGAAATGTTGAATTATGACTTGGGTTTCAGTCCTCACTCAGACTTGACTCTGAAGTTTCAGAAAGATGTCACTAGACATAATTTACCAGACAAGAAACTCAGCAATCTCAACCGAAACTTGAAATCAAATTGTTTATTATTCCATTCGTCGAGTCGTCGTCATTTTAACCGAAAGAAACCTTTAAGGGAAACACAAAGTAAAAAAAGAAGGGAAATGCAGAGTGGAAACAACTTTGAGGGACGTCTGAAATCTTTTGATCCTCTGGATGCAACAAGTGAGCTCACTAGTTGTCCTTGGTTGGGTATGAGGCCATCTTGTTGATGCCGCAGAGACCCTCGCCCTTGCCGGTGCCCCTCTTCATCCTGATGTACCCCTTCTCACCCCACTTGTCGCCCCACGAGTTCTTCACCACGATGTAGTCGTGGCCCTTCCCCTTGTCCGATCCGTATCCGACCGCCGCCACACCATGGTCCAGCTGCACGCCGCATGGACCGTCATAAACTCCCTATGGTAACAAAGAATATGTTTCACATTAGAAGCCAATCAAACATACTTCAGACTGAAAGTTCAGATAAAATTTAGTTCAATACTTCCACTAGCATAAAAACGGTGATTATTGAAAATGTCATCCAAAATGAGTATGGCATGTGACGCCACATGTCAGCAGTGACAGAAACGTTGGATGGTATATGGATACTTACCCCGCTGTAGAACTGGAAGTGCCTGCCAGAGGCCTCAATGGCGACAGAGATTGGCTGGTGAGCGAGCGCCTTGATCAGGGCCTGCTCGTCGTTGGCAGGAACGTCCTCGTACCCGCTGATCGCCACCGCCTCGGACTCACTCTTCTTGCCATCGCCGCAGCTGCCTTCCTCCATGAGGTACGGGTAGGCCTCCTCGGTGTGGAGCCCGCCGCTGGAGGCGATGTAGGAGAAAGCATAGTCCATCATGCCGCCGTTGCAGCCGTTGTTGCCGTCGACACTGCAGTCAATGAGCTCCTGCTCCGACAGCGCCGTCAGGTTGCCCGTGACGATGGCATTGATCCCTTCGACGGCCGCCACCGTCGAGAAAGCCCAGCAGCTGCCGCACTGCCCCTGGTTCTTCACATCCGTCACCGCACCCTTCTTCCTCCAGTCCACCGACTTGGGAAGGTCGCCGGCGTTGATGTCCTCGTACCTAAAGCTCCTGCTGCTGCTCCGGCGAGCCGGAGGAGCACTGAGGCCGAGGTAGGCGGCCTTGAACTCCTCGTGGGTGAGGTCGGCGAACTCGTTGAGGCCGAGCCAGTAGCTGGTCACCTCCCGGTTGATCTCATCGATGTGCTTCAGGTTGTCCTTGAACACCTCGAACCGGTGCAACTTCTCCTCGAAGCTCGCATACGCCTTCTGGTGCTTGGCCAACCACCTCTCGAACAGCTCCACGATCCTGTCGTGGGAGGACAGGTCCTCCTCGGAGTACCCGACGATGGAGAACTCGCTGTTGCGAGCCACACAGGCGCCGACACACAGGAGAAGAAGAGCAAGGGAGAGCTTCACAGCAGAAGCCATGCTTGATTGATACCTGAAATGGAAGTGTTGGTTGCAAGATGGAGGAGAGGATGCAGTATTGCAGTGTATTTGTAGCCTCAATCTGGGCATGAGATTGAATTGCTTCAAAGCAAAGGCAATGTGCAGCAGTGCCTGCCATTGCCTTTGAGTATTTTTCTGAATCATGCCAAGGCTTTAAGCTTTGGTCTCTGACGGCGAGACTTTGCTTCCAAGCATGTTGTATGCTGGGTGCAGCGTGAGCATCTCTTTCTGTATGGGGTGCCTGCAAAAAGTTCAGAGGAAATCTTAGTGCCTGTGAACCTCACTGAAAGCACAAAAATCTTAGTTGCATATATCTGAAGTCTTAACTGGAGAAGGAAACTGTACATGCAACCTGATGGACGAACTATCAGTGTCAAGAGATTGTCACGAGTACTTTCCATGTTGAGGCTTCTTGCCTCAGCTACCTACACATAGCAAGGTACAGTGTTTCATGTATTTGTTCAGCAGATTGCTGAACATTGTAACTTTGCAAGGTACAATAGTTTCTGCATTTGTTCACTAGATTGTTTCAGAAAAGTAGCGATGTGCCTTTTTCTTCAAAAAAGAAAACTGTGCCTTTATAAAAGGATGTAAGGAAACGTTATCTCCTGGTGACCACACTTGCTACTTGGAGTAAAAGAGGGGCATCAAGTTCATCATGCGGTGTCATGTGCAAAGATCATTCTGTGACATACTCATTTCTGTTTGCAGACCATATAAAATAAGTCAAAACAAGCCCAGCCAGATGCAGAAAATGTCGAAGAAAATTTTGTGCTGGTTACTTTTAGCTGTACAAGAATATATCTCTTTGCAGTTACAGGCAGTACATACATTCAGAAAAAGGCATAAATTTACCTAATTCTTGTTACTCTGTATTAGTTTTCTGATACAAGGATGATAATTTTGGCACGTATGTTTCCGCGAAGCTTCTACTTGGCTTTACTCCACTCAGAGTCCTCGTATAAAGTTTACGGAACATATTGATAAGAGGAATGAATCAAAATGTAGCTCAGTATTGCCCGCACGTTATCAATATCAGCACCACAAAATATATTATCTCGTGAAGGCTCACCCAGAAGACAAATAAGATGCAATACTCTGTGACACTACAGATATATCATTTCAGAGCATCTGTGAGACAAGATGTTCAGTATGTAAGTATTTCACATAGCTCTGAATCTACTAGGAGTGTCTTGGGATGGAGTTTCAAGTTGGACCCGCAGTATAGGATGGCCTCTCATGTTGGCTTCTCATAGCTGTTCTGGTCTCTGAACTCAGCTATCTTACTTCTGATGTACTCTCCCATATGAGGCTGGATAAACATGTGTGTAGGGTCAAGAATGTGCACGATGAACCTCTCCGATGCGGGCACTGAAGCATTGAGATTTACAATGAACTGTGCCATCGGTACATCACTGGAAAAAAATGATGAACCAGTGGATCAGTTTGAAACTGCAAAGTAATGGTTAAAGTAATACAACGGTGGATCCTTTTGGGATTTACGAGCTTACCAGGAGATGAACAACCCCTTGATTGCATTAACCATCTTTTGTCTGCTCAGGATAGTGTAATATTATCTGTTTGGCAAATAGCACAACCATGTCATTTGGAGTAGTAATGTTACTGCAACACTTACCAACAATCTGACACCTACTATGTAAACATCTACAGTCGCAATGGGTAAACCATTCAGCCAGCAGCACAAAAGACTAAACGGTCCAAGAAGAGCAAAATGCCCAAAACACATTGGTCACAGGTCTGCCCTCTTTTTTTATAACTCTGAACATATACTGACTTCTACATCTTCGGTGTGGATAGGGACTATCAGAATGGAAAAGAGAATCCAACATGTTCCAAAGGTGAGGGGAACAATCTTTGAGACCAAACTTGTTCTTAGTATTTCAGTAGAGCTATTTGAAGAAGGCAACAGATTGGATCCCAAATACAGCAAACGTGGGATGGATCAGATGAAGTGAATGAAAACTGAGGATAGCACCTAAATGAACTGCACAGCCTTCAAAAGTTTAATTGATGCAAGCAATATCTGAGAGAAACCCAGCATCGGCCAAATCTCCATGGAGGGCAATTATTAGCCAAATCTGATGATCAGGTTAAGCATGAAGTGAACAAGATTTTCAGCGTATTATCTAAGTTAATTCCATACTCAATGACCAATACACATCTTAAGATCCAAAACTACTATTTCCTACTTTAGCCGCAACAGAAAAAACAAGAGTACATGGGCTTCCAAAATACAAAGGTGCACTGAAAATATCATCAAGGGCAAAGTTATCAGTATCGGCCAATCTCTTTGGAGGGCAAGTAGCAGAAAAATCTACACACAAAATGGTCAGGTTAAGGGCGAAGTGAACAAGTACTATCTAACTGTACTCCGTATTGAACAACCATTGCAAATTTCACTGGTCCAAACAAGAAACGGTAGAATGATCCTATAAAATAGTAGCTTGGGCATGCCTAACTAGAAACAAAATACCACATTCTTCAGCCTGGACTCATGCATGTGCAGTTTCTACTGCTCCACTGTGCTGCTAAATTGCTATATGTTCCAATAAACTGGAAGACAATTGTCGATAACATGTAAATGAACTGAACCTAGCTACAGTATATATCTACATGAAATCGGATGGAAGTATGGTTCGAATCTACAGTTTAGCATCAGCACAAAATCCAATTCGCTGCAGGGGGGAGCACATAGCCGGAATCTACTTCACGCAAGGCCCATCAGTCGCCGTGCGATCTCCTCGCTCTGCGCCAATGCACACGGAGAGACACGGCGGATGACCTATCTGACTGACTACTCGAGAGGGACACATCTGCATGTCGGGTATGGATCGCGGCATAAGAGTCGGGAAGGGGTTCGCACCTGGAGAGGAGGCGTCGGCGGCGCCGGAAGGAGAGCAGGCGGCGGCGCAGGGACCGCCGGAGAGGAAAGGGGCTTGGAAGCACTGCTGATGCTAACGGGCCGAAGGTAGAATTTGTGTTGTTTTTATGTCAGGCCGGAGAGAGGAGCCGCTGTTGATGCTGATGGGCCAGGGTAGAATTTCATGTTCTTCCTTTATGGACATCGAAGGAAGAAGAAATACTGTTACAGGAAGGCCCATTACTGAGCCCAGTCTGACCAAAGACACCGTTAGATTCGATTTCAAAAGCACTAACCATTCACTTGTAGGAGAAATGAACGGTCAGAACACGTAACCCTCAGCCGCCGCCTCCTCTTACTCCACCATAGATTCGTTCTTCCTATTTTAGCCGGTCTCGTTGATGTTAAGAGGGATGGAGAACCCGATCTATGAGTTAAGGTTTTGATAATAGTAGTGTTTTTTAATAGATTAGGTAAAGTTTTTGGATAGTCGTCTTCTTCGGTTCTCACATTGATGGAGATGACATTGTCTACAATAATCGATTTTTGGCTCATCTTTCAATGATAAGATCTTTCTCCCATCGTCAATGCTAATGTTGGAAGATCAAAGTTATCTAGATATGGTCCTTCAGATCTTGCTATGCTAGATCGATTTTGGATCTTTTCTCATGGTTGTCGTTGAGATATTTGTCCTTGCAATATTTTTCTGTCTGCTACGTCCTTGACAATGGTGGTTCATACTCATGGCTCTTCAACGGCGTCGATCAGGCTGTTCGGTTGCTTTTCCCTGGCATACTAGTATTAGTACTCTTGCCGATTGTAATTGACTACTTCAATGGTTGTGAGCGTGCATGTAGTCTTGGCATTGCGGCTTAAATTAAAATTATAGAATAACCTTCGTTGGTATATTCAGGTCTATAATTTTGTACCTATCTTCAGCTGTCTTCAAAAAAATACAATATTGTGTCATAGAAGAAGAAGATCTTGATGATTTATTAGTTTCTTTCAAACTGACACACATATCTATATCAACAAGAGCACGTGACCATATAGTAATAGAAATTAATACCTGCTGTCATATGAAGACAGAAACTTCCACGCACATATCAAAATGGACATATGATTCGTTTTACGTTTCGCGATACACGATCCCTTCCTCCTCGGACACAAAAAAACTCCTCACATCCAAGTGGAATAAGAGGGAAAACCCCACCCAATCTACGATGAGAGTAGTCCCTTTCTAAACATGAGTTGGTGTGTTATGTCTTTGTTCGCCAAGTGGACTGTGCCTCTTCTTATAATTTCTTGCTGTCTTCTATAAAATTATGATACGCCATTGGCATATTCTCTAAAATAAAGATTGAAAAGGTAAAAACTGGGAAGAAAATAATGAAAAAGTTTGAGCAAAATAAAAATAAGAGTATATAAGAAAGTCAACTGTTGAAAAAATGGAGAAAGAAAAAGACTGGCGGCGGACAAAAAATGGGTGTACAGGCGACGTGGGTATGCCCTTCGGGTACCCACAGATTAGTATACCGGGTCCGGCCCATTATGAAGGTGGACAAGTACAAGGACTCGAAAATTGACTTAGAGATGAAGAAGGAAGGTTCTAATCCGTATTCGACTAGGATCCTTGTAAACCTTAGCCTGGTTGCATATATAAAGCCAGACAGTGGCACCCTTAGGGATAACTCAAGTCATATCGTAGACACACAATAGATACAAGATAGATTAGACATAGATTAGATACACTACTCCGCCTACGGCGGCACCATGTAAACACCATTGTGATCATATACTAGATTGCTAGTAGGATGTAGCGATCCTCCACCACGGGGACGTGAACCTGGGTATGTCGTGTGCCAATCTCGATCCCGGAATCTCTAGTTGTTGCTCTTCTCTCGATCCTAAGTCCTTCATCTAGGACATTTGTCGAGTTAACCCTCATCAATAGGGGATGTCCTTCAAGGATAACTTACAAACATCCGAGTTCACCATGAATTGGCAAAAAAATTACTCCCTCCATTTCATAAAAATTGTCGCTAATATGAATGTATCTAGACACTAATTTATGTCTAGATACATCTATTATAACCACAAGTTTAATGAAACGGAGGGAGTACTAATAGCCATATAAAAATTTCTTATAATTATAGACCATTGGCGACTGTTTCAAAAAAACGGAGACAGAAAGGCTCGTGACTAAAGAAAAAATGGGTTCATAGCATAGGGGTTTCTGCGTCGACCTCGGTGAAAACCTTGTCTCATGGTATTCGAAGCGGCAACACACGGTGACGAGGGTTAACTCGACAAATGTCCTAGATGAAGGACTTAGGATCGGGGAGATAGGGCGTCGGATGAACTCGAAGGTAAAGTTAGTCAAATAATGTGTATATCGAAAGTAAACTTGGGTGTTGAACCTGGCTTGTTTTCAATCTGTCTCACACCGTCCCCTCCTGGCCCCTATATATAGATGACCAGGTTTCGAGGATCGGGTGGGATCCGATACAGATTACAATATCGACATACGGTAAGAACTCGTATTTCGACTAGTACAATTGGGCCTAGCTTAACGGGCCTCAGGGGTACTCAACTGACGGGCTCTATTATCTATACCCTTGTCAGTAGACCTTGAGATTCTACCAGAATTGTAGATTCGGGTTGAATATCTAATCTTTAAATCTTCGACTTGGTCAATTCTTCAACTTCTTCATATCTTCAAATTTTCAACTTGGTCTTTCGACTTATTTTCATGATAATATCTCGCAAGGGGTTTTGATGAATAAGCCTGACAACTCTGACAGATCAAGAGGTCAGTTAACTGCCAGAACAGATACTTGCCACCTACTTCAAATTCAATCCCCTTGGACTTGAATTCGGGAAACCGGTCAAACCCATTCTTTTGCCGCATTTAGGACTTACAAAGAATGAATCCCAATGGTTCTTAGGGTACACAGTGCGTCCACCAGGATTTTCTTCACGTCGTAGACACGAATACATACCAGCAGAGCACTGGTGGAAACCATTCACTCAGTGGCGTTATTGTACTCGTTCGGTGAGCTATTCGCATCCATGTGCGTATACCAGGCCACACAGGACGAATCCTGGGGTCTTACCTTCGTGATATATCACGGCATTCGAGTTTTGTCGGGATGACATAACTCGAGAATCATATGTCGCAGCCTTATTTGACTGATGGAATATCAAAAATCTTCGAGTTATAGTCATTAACTTCTTATGAATAGCTCCCGATAGGAGTAATCGCTCTAGATTTCGTCGACTATGTAGTCGAAGTTTCATTATTGATGGAATGTAGGTGATTCACACCTCATCCATTAATTCCTTATCATTAGCCGGAACTCTTCATCTTTCTTGCTATTTGCTTCTTTTCTATCGGGTGCGCGCTCAGCGCTCCCGGTGGGAGTAGCCCCCGAGGCTATAGCCGAAGATTTTTGGGTATAGGCTCAAGAGATATAAACACTTCTTAGTATGTTCATTGTCTCTTCTCCTTTCTTTTCCCTTAGATTCAGAAGCCCCCGAGTCCAAGGCGAAGTTTCCCATATTTTCTTTTTATACAATTTCCCGTGTCTTCTATGATATATATCGTCTGCCCTGCGCAGAATGTAACTCCTTGTAAATTTATGGGCCTTGATTTCGTGAAGTCCCGTTAATATGTGCTTATAAAGCACGCTTTGGTGAGGGTAAAAACCCTAAGCAGATTCCTCCTCCGCCGCATCATCTTCTTTTTCCTCATCCAGGGTTTCTCTTTTGCAAACTTGTCTCCATGGCCGATGCTGATGGATCACGTCCAAACCTCGGCTTCCCGATGGCACAGCAGGGTCGCGGCTGCCCTCGCGACAGTAAGAATGAGGCAGCACCTGCTGCTGCGGGAGCATCATCATCCGCTCCGGTGAAGCAGCATCCCGGCCATCTGGTTGGGAGTAAAAATAAACCGAAGGTGCCTCGTGCTGTCTCAGGTCCAAGCGCACCTCCTGGTAATACTTCTCCTTCTCAGCCTAGGGTATATTCTTTTTTCTGCATCGCCGGCGTGCAGTGCTAGGAGATTCAGTGGCTGCCGCTAAAATTCACCAAGTTCATGGATGGGCGGGAGCTGCGAGAAGCGATTCTTCGTGAACATTCTGGGGGAGGAACTCCCTATGAGGTGGAATTCTGGTACGACAGCGCTGGTGAACAATACTTCAAGAGCGGTTGGTCGCAGTTTGTGGATGATCATGACGTCCAGCAAGGTTTCTTCATGTCTTTCGACTTCCACATTGGCACGTCAAAGTTTGAAGTGAAGATCTACGACGGTACTCAGTGCCAGAAGAAGTACGAGGCTGAAGTACATTTTCACTAGAATCTCTCCATGAAAACTTCTTCCAGTTATCTTTTGTTGTATCATTTGTAATAAACAATCGTGTTTGGTTTATGCATTGTGCTTGACTTGAATAGACCATGGGAATGGATCGTCGTTCCAAGGTATATTTTTCAATATACTATCGGGTTCCTTTGAACCAATTGTATCGTCGAAGAATATCGGGTTGCGCACAACCTAGCAGTATATCTTTAGAGATCTCCATAATTTATGAACTTTATTTCGTACGACTCGAGGGTTGAAGCCCCCGAGCGTAAAGTAAAATATTTGTACAATTTGTCGAGTTAACCCAAAGAACTCGACCTGTGGCCTCATGTTCTGGGTTCAGAGGGTCAACTTGAAGTCATGATGTCGCTAGATTTCTTCTATGCGTAAAAATGCCATAGCTGCTCCGCATTTCACGGGTTGCTCTCATATTTTCCTGTTTTCTTATCTTGTAATCGATAAGCTCCTCCTGGTATCACTTCTGTGACGATGTAAGGTCCCACCCAAGGGGACTCTAACTTGCCGTGGCCGTCCTGTTTGAGTCGTAAGACTAAATCTCCTACCACGAAGGATCATGGACAAACTCGACTACTGTGGTAGTTCCGCAGACTTTGTTGATACTGCATGGCTCTGGCCAACGCTTTATCTCTTGCTTCATCCAGTGCATCAACGTTGTCTTGTAATGCTTCTATTGAGGTTGTTTCATCGTATGCCGTGACTCTTGGAGCTTTGTGTGTGATTTCGACTGGAAGCACGGCTTCTGCACCATGGACCAAGAAGAAAGGAGTTTCTTGAGTAGCATCATTGGGTGTAGTTATTAGGCTCCAAAGCACGGATGGCAATTCGTCTACCCAAGCATGCTTGGCTTTCTCTAGAGGTGCTAAAAGCCTCTTTTTATCCTGTTGCATATTAGGCCATTGGCTTTTTCGACTTGCCTGTTTGTCTTTGGGTGTGCTACGGATGCGAATTTGAGTTTGACCCCCAATCCTTTGTAGTAACTCTTGAATTCCATTGACGTGAAGTTTGTCCCGTTGTCTGTGATGATGCTATGTGGTACTCCAAAGCGAAACACTATTGATTTGATGAAGTTAATTGCTGCTATCGAATCTTGAGTTGTTACCGGGCCGCTTCTACCCATTTGGTAAATTTGTCGACTGCCACCAGCATGTAGACATGCCCTCCTAGCCAGGATTTGTGTAACTTCCCTACCATGTCGAGGCCCCACTATGCAAAGGGACAGGACAATGGTATTGGCTGTAACTCTGCCACTGGTGCGTGCAGTCGGGATGCAAATCTTTGACATGCTTCACATTTTCGAACTATATCTTTTGCGTCCTTGATGGCTTTTAGCCAATAGAATCCTGCTCGAAAAGCTTTTGCCGTGATTGCCCTGCTGCTGGCGTGATGGCCGCATACTCCGGCGTGTATATCTTTTAGTATCACTTGTCCTTCTTGGGGCATTACGCACCACTGCAGAACGCCTGTTATGCTCTTTTGTATAATTTCCCTTGCAACACAACAAATGCTTTGGATCGTTGAGTTATTCTTTTGGCTTCCACTGTATCTTCTGGCAACTTCTTATTTATCATGTATGCTATATATGGTTGCATCCATGTCTCTTCTATCATCATGACTTCTTCAGGTTCTGGTGTGCTTCCGTTGCTTTTCTCTCCAGCCCCCGAGCCTGTTGTAGTAGTCGAATTTTTTTCATTTTTTATCGATCTTTTGACTATTTCTTCCCAGAAGACTCCTGATGGTACGGGCAAGCATTGTGACCCGATATTTGCTAAATTGTCGGCTTCTTCATTGTTGTTCCTGCTGACGTGCGAGACTTCGCACCCATCAAAGGTTCCTTCGAGATAGTGATATAGGTTCTTGTAAGCCATCATGTTGTCATTGATAGTGTCGCGTCTGTTCATAACTTGCTGGACAACGAGGTTTGAGTCCCCAAATATTTTTAGTCTAGTTGCTCCACATGCCTTGGCCATCTTAATTTCGTGCAGCAGAGCCTCATACTCAGCTTCATTGTTAGAGGCCTGTGGAAAGCTTATCCTTAAAACGTACTTCAGTTTGTTGCCTTGCGGTGATATTAGTACTACGCCTGCGCCTGCGCCTTGAATTCTTTTAGAGCCATCGAAGTACATTGTCCACACACTCGATAAATCTGGCGGTCCTGTGCTTTGTAACTCTAACCATTCTGCTGTGAAATCTGGCAAAATTTGAGACTTGATCGCCTTTCTCTTTTCATACGTGATGTTCATGGGAGATAACTCAATTCCCCATAAGGAGACACGCCCTGTTGCTGAAGGGTTATTCAGTATGTTGGATAGTGGTGCTTCGTTGATCACTATGATTGGGTGCACCGCGAAGTATTGCCGCAATTTTTGTGCTGTTGTAAAGACACTATATGCGAGCTTTTGATAGTGCAGGTACCTCTGTTTTGTCGGAGAGAGTACCTCACTGATGAAATATACTGGCCTCTAGACGCCATGTGATTTTCCTTCTTCACTTCTTTCGACTACTAGTACTGTACTCACCACCTGATAGATTGCAGCGATGTAGGATAGTAGTGGCTCTTTTTCTTTTGGTGCGACCAGCACTGGTGTGGAAAGCACTTTTTTAAATTGCACGAAGGCTGCATCTGCCTCTTCTGTCCACTCGAATTTATCATCTGATTTCTTCATGAGTGCATAGAAAGGGAGTGTTTTCTCTCCCAATCGAGCAACAAAAAGACTTAGTGCCGCGACGCGTCCTGCTAGCTTCTGTACATCGTGTAGTTTCGTGGGTTTCCCTATTGTTAAGATTGCTTGTATCTTTTCTAGGTTCGCCTCTATTCCTCGTGCTGATACCAGGAATCCTAGGAGTTCTCCTGCTGATACGCTGAACGAACATTTTGTCAGGTTAAGCTTGAGCTTGTACCTATTCAGGTTGTTGAAGGTTTCCGCCAAGTCGCTGATTAGAGATTGCTCCTTTCTTGTGGTGATGACTATGTCGTCAATGTAGACTTGGATATTGCGCCCTATTTGGCTTCCGAGGCAATTTTGCATCATCCGTTGATAGGTTGCTCCTGCATTTTTTAGGCCAAAAGGCATGACTTGATAGCAGAACACCCCATATGGCGTGATGAAGGCTGTCTTTTCTTCGTCTTCTTCCTTCAACTTTATCTGGTTGTAACCAGAATATGCATCCAGAAAGGAAAGCCTTGCGCACCCCGATGTTGAATCAATTATCTGATCAATGCGAGGTAGAGGGAAGGGATCCTTTGGACAGTGTTTATTGAGAGATGTGTAGTCGACACACACTCTTTGTACGTCTATTTTTTTCTTGGGGATGATGACTGGGTTGGACACCCAAGTCGAAGATTTTATTTCTCTGATGAATCCCACATTTTCTAGTCTGTGCAGCTCGGATGCTATTGCCTTCCATTTGGGTTCGTCAAATCGTCGTATTGGTTGCTTGACTGGCTTTGCTTTAGGATCCATATTTAGTGCGTGCTCAACGAGTTCCCTGGGAACCCCTGGCATGTCTGAAGGACACCAGGCGAATATTTGCCAGCGCTCATAGAGGAACTCGATGAGAACGCTTTCCTATGTGGGATCCAGGTTTACTGCAATGGAGGTTGTCTTGTTTGAGTCCGTCGGGTGGACCTGTATTTTCTTCGAGTCCTGAGTTTGTCGAAAGCCTGATCTGGCAGGGATCGTCCAACGTCGGGTAGCACATTATGGTCGGTTTCTCCTTTTAGTCTCGCTCTATTGAATTCTTTGTCACAAGTGTTGGATACTTCAAAGCTCCCTTGCACTGTGATTGTTCCTTTGGGTCCTGGAATTTTTAGCGTTAGATACGCGTAATGAGGTACTGCCATGAATTTTGCAAATGCTGGGCGCCCTAGGATTGCGTGGTACTGTGAGGGCCAGTCCATAACTTCAAACTCCAGCTTCTCCTTGTGATAGTTGCTGCTACTGCCGAAGCAGGCGTCGAGTTCTATTTTCCTGAGAGGGTAATTTGCGGCTCCTGATACTATTCCATGGAAAGAGCAATCTGTTGGCTTCAGGTTTTCCAACGAGATGCACATTACCTTCAGAATTCTTGCATATATTAGGTTTATGCCACTTCCTGCATCCATGAATACTCTTCCGATGTCATACCCTCCTATTTGCGCCTTCAGCACCATTGGTGAATGGCCCGGCCTAGGCACTTTTCTCGGGTGGTCTGCTCTACTGAACCTAATTGGTTGACCTGACCACCGCAGGTACTCCATAGTGGCTGGTGGTGATGATATTGCTAGGTTAACTTGCCTGGATATGTTCTTTCGCTCTTTCTTTGACTTGGGCATTGGTTGAATCATTGTAGATATGTAAACTTTCGACTCCAGGTGCCTTGCTAGCCTTTGTACTTGATATCCTTGACTTGCATTTTTCTTTCCTCGCCACCCTCCTTGGCTTGAGCCCATGGCACTTTGCAACCTTAGGAAGGTTCTGTAGTCCTTCATCTGGTGATTAGAGACTCTCTTTCCATCAAGATACGCGTAGTGGATGCGACAAGGTCCATATAGCATGTCTTCAGCCGAAGGGCCAGAGTATCTTGGTTTTTCTACTTCTTGGTTGCCTCTCGTCTGAAACTTCCTTTTTTTCGTAGCCTTCCTCTTCCTTTCCTTCGTATCCCGCGGCTACCTGATTTCGCCTTGAGTGGCTATCTCTGCTGCGGTATTTTCTCCTCTGTCAACTCGTTCTGTCGACTTCTGGTGAACGTCCTCTTTTGTTGTTATATGCATCTTCTCCGTCGGCAAATCTGTTAGCTTGTTCCATTAACTCAGCTACGGTTGTTGGCCTTGTTCTTCCTATCTCTTCCACGAGGTCTGAGCGACGAAGGCCAGCCGAAAAAGCATCTATTGCTCTTTTGTCGGAGACGTCTTCTGCTGAGTTTTTGATTACACTCCATCGTTGTATATAGGAACGTAGAGTTTCACCTTTCACCTGTACGCATGCCTTGACTTCCTCTAGTGACGCTGGGCACTTATATGTTGAGTGGAGATCTCTTACGAATTGGCTTTCGAGTTCTCCCCAGCTTCCAATGCACTCATTGGGTAGGGTGTTCAACCAGGACCGTGTTGCACCGGTGAGGTGTAATTGTAAACTTTGCATTGCTGTTGCTTTTGTTCCCCCTAATATCTGTACTGCCTGCAGGTAATCCGACAACCATAGGGTGGGCTCTTGCGACCCATCATATTTTTGCTGTTTGTGCGGTAATTTGAATCCTTTGGGTACTCGCGTTTTGCGAACCCTGCGGGTAAAGCACAACATGCCCATCTCTTTGTGGGGACCCCGGATTACCCATCCGGAATACCCGATATGCATACAATTCACGATCCCATGATCAGTGTGTCGTGAATCCACATATCCGAGTTGATAACAGAATTACATCATCCATTACATTAATGAATAATAAACTTACAACTGGTCACATGACCAAGCTCGATAATGCCACGCAGGGCAAGTTCACATCTAAGCAGCGGATAGCAAGCAGCGTTGATGACCCATGTCATACCTACTACCCTACAGGCAACTGACTGGGAGATGTTCCTAGTTCGCACCGGCGTCGTCGTAACCATCATCACCTTTTTCGTAGTCTTCTTCATAGTCTGACCAAGTTAATAGCCAGAGACAAAGCCGTGAGTACATTTTGAATTGTACTCGCAAACCATCTAAGAAGAAGTGTTGTCATGCAGTTTGGCTATAGCAAGGAGAAAGGCTCTAATCTAGTTTATCCCATCTAGTCAGTTTCTCATGTCGATATAGCATGTCTTACGACATTTCTATATCCTTATTAAAGAAAACATTTAGAAAACTTTTTAGTAAAATCTCTAGGAAAGGAGGGAACTCATTTGGTTTTCAAGAGAGAGTCGGTGGTCAATCAAACATGACCACCTTCCTTTATAAAACCAGGTCAATCACACATGACCATCTCCATTCCCTCGGCAGTACCTTGCAAGTACTCCGAACCATAACCGTGCCACAACAGTACCCTCCGAGTACTCCGTTCGGCACCTTTCTCCATTTTTTCTGAAAATATTTTTGTAAAATGAAAACCTGACATTGGGCTAAGTAATGGTCGTCCCAACCGTCCATGACCGAGGACTCGGCTATTCGAATAGATTTACACTCTGCAGAGGTTGTACACTTTACCCACAATCATTCAGATACTCATCGTGTGGGTGTCTTCCCCGCATAACATCATATAACACGACAAGCACCCGATCAAAGCCTTTCGCTTATCTACCTTAGTACGGGAATCTACCCTATAGAGTATGTACCTCCCCGGTACACCCTGGCAGTCTACCTCCACGTTCGAGCGTAACTCTAGTGCCACGTCAGGAGACCCATAGTGTCTTCCAGCCGGATAAATCCCTCACTGGATCTCGATTTACTATTGCCCACTTACTTGCAGCAATTCGGATTCCAGGGTACCGTGTACCCTTATATAGTTATGAGACTCCCGTACTAAAATAAACAAACTACGAGTGACAAGGGTATAGTTAATAGAGCCCGTTAGTTGAGTACCCCTAAGGCCCGTATAGCTAGGCCCAATTGTAATGATAGTCGAATACGAGTTCCTACCGTATGATGATATTGTAATCTGTATCGGACCCTACCCGATCCTTGAGACCTGGCCACCTATATAAAGGGGCCAGGAGGGGGCGGTGTAGGGCAGATTGAAAGCAAACCAGGTTTAACACCCAAGTTTACTTTCGACACACACCTATTTCGACTAACTTTACCTTCGAGTTCATCTGACGCCCTATCTCCCCGATCCTAAGTCCTTCATTTAGGGCATTTGTCGAGTTAACCCCTCGTCAATTGGCGCCGACCGTGGGGATCTTGGGCGTTGGAATCATGAATTCGACGGCTTTTTCGCTTTTAGCCAATAGCAGCACAGAAGTCGACGAAAATCAAGAGATGGAGTTGACAATCGGAAGTTTGAGCATCGTCATCGGGCCATCGGGTTCATCTCGCCTTTCAGATCCGATGAAACAAAATCCGTCGACAAGCGAGCCCGAAACAGTAGCAATGATGGAGTATTCCGACGGCTCATCCAGCGAGGTAAACTCGCCAGTCAGCCTAGAAGAAGTGCTAAAAGAAATCGAAGGTGACAACAAAGCAAAGGAAAAACTCAACGAAGGAGTCCAACTCAATGATCTCATGATCTGCCTCGACAATATCTCAGACAAGTCAACAGACACATGGAAGACAGGGTTAGAGCTTTCTGAAGATGGTGACTCGATCTTCTCAAGCTTCAACAGTAACATCGGCAAACAGTGCCAGGTGCTCGCCATTGTGGGGGACAACTCAGAGGAATTCGATGAAAATAACAACCCAGTGTTAAACCCAGAAAACATCGACAGAGGAGCAAATCACCTAGCAGAAGGGCAAACAGCAGAATCCCTCGCAGCTAGGGAAAAAAATTGACTATCAGTCGACGAGTGGAGAGTAATAAGAGAAGCCGTAGAACACGGCACGCCAATACCATTAAATTCCAGCAAAGACATGCTCTTGGGGTATCATTACGCCCTAAGGCAGCAGGCAAAGCAGTTAGCAAAGGAGAAAATAGAGATACAAAGAAGAAAAGATTCAGCCATTGCAGCTAGCGAAGCTGCTCGTAAAGCACAAAGCGACGCATCATACAGCAATGCAAGGAAAAATCATCGACACGGCTCAAGGTACGACAACCTCGAGTATTCCGACAGGCAAAGTATTTCCAAAAACCTCAACTCGTCCTTTTTATCGGTCGACGAGCAGGGGAACATCCTACCAAAAACCCCTGAAGCAGCACTAGTAGCAGCGCAAGCATATCTGCTTACAACTCGACCAAGTCTAGGAGATCCTAGGGAACATATGCATAGAGCAGCATTGAACGGACTCAACATGGTGGGCCATAAACTATCAGCAAAAGGAGAAGAAGCATATAATCACAAGGAAGGGCATAAAGCAAGGTCGCCTCGCCGTCACAATAGTCCTAGGCGCAGAAACAGCAAGCACCGATCTCGATCGCCATCACCAAAACAGCACGGTGGAACTCAAAGATCGCGATCCCCGAATGAAAAACGCGACTATGAAGACGACGAAAAAGAGATGGGGCATCGTGCTTTACCCGCAGGGTTCGCACCACTCCAGTTCCCAAGGGATTCAAACTACCTCATGATCAGCAAAAGTACGACGGATCACAGGAGCCACAATCGTGGCTCGTAGATTACTTGCAAGCAGTTCAAATATTAGGAGGAACCAAAGAAACAGCAATGCAAAGTTTGCAACTACACCTCACCGGCGCAGCAAGGTCATAGTTGAGCAAACTAGAAAAAGAATCTATTGAAAGCTGGGAAGACCTCACAAAGCAATTTACAAGCAACTTCAGATCGACATACAAATGGCCATCATCAATAGAAGAAGTCAAGGCATGCGTGCAACAATGCGACAAAACACTACGGGCATACATTCAAAGATGGAGCCTTATCAAAAATTCAGCAGTCAAAGTTTCAGACGAAAGAGCAATAGATGCGTTCATCATTGGATTAAGGCGAAGAGACCTAGTCGAAGAGATGGGTAGAATCAAGCCGAAAACCGTGTCAGACCTTATGGACACAGCAAACAGATTTGCAGATGGAGAAGATGCGTGCAACAACAAACGGACGCGATCTCCAGAGGACGACAGAAGAAACAGATATGGAAGTCAAAGGAGACGATCCCGAAATTACGACATCTACGGCTCTCATAGCCAAGTCGCCGCAGGATATAAAGACAACAGCTATCAAGGAAATGATCGCAGAAGCTCGGGATATCGAAGCTACGGAAAGGAGGACTATAAGAAGTTCCCTACAAAAGAATCCAGAGAGTACAACCCGTTCCCGGAGGAAATGCTTAACGGGCCTTGTCATATACACTCAGCGTTCGTCGACGGGAAGCGAGTATCAAGGCACGCAATGAAAGACTGCACAACATTCTTAAAAATACAGGAGGCAGCACTAAACAAGCAAAACTAAGCAAGGCGACAAGGATTCGAAGGGAGCAACAAATCCCCGACAAACCAGCAAGGAAACACCGGAGCTCCCCAAGGACAGGACCAGCAAAACAAGGGACATGACGACGACGAAGGATACGTTCCATCAAAAGGACACATCACAACAATCATACAACCAGTGCCCAAGTCAAACAAAGAGGAAAAGATTATCACTCGACAAGTCAACCTAGCAGTCATTTCGCCTCCAGCTACAACAGAGTATCTGCATTGGTCAGAACAACCAATTGAGTTCAACAGAGAAGACCACCCCATAACAGTACCTCAGCCAGGAAATGCGCCTTTGGTACTCAAAGCTCAAATCGGCGCGTATGATGTCGACAGAATATTCATGGACGCAGGAAGTGGAATTAATCTGATATACGCAAAAACACTCAGGGCAATGCACATATCGCTAGAGTTCCTGAAACCAATAAACTGTTCCTTCCACGGGATCGTGCCAGGAAGTGCCAATTACCCACTGGGTCGGATAGCACTCAATGTTTGCTTCGGCAACCGACAAAACTACAGGAGAGAAAAGCTCGACTTCGAAGTCATGGACTGGCCATCTCAATATCGTGCGATCCTCGGATGACCCGCGTTTTCGCGATTCATGGCAGTACCTCACTATACATATCTAGTACTTAAAATGCCTGGACCAAGAGGAGTAATCACAGTCAAAGGAAGTTTTGAAGTCTCAGATCTCTGCGACAGGGAGTTCCACAAGATGGTGCAAAACTTTGGCATGATAGCCAACTATGCAGAGAAGGCGAAAAACAAGAATACAGAAGGCGTCAAACTACTCAAAGGACACGTTGCGGAGCCCGAGGCGAAGAAATCACGAATAGGAGTATCAGGAGAAGACGCAGAAGAAGAAGGGAAGGCCATGACGGCATAAGTATCAAAATACAATAGAGTAGAGTAGAACAATAAGGCTGTAAAAGCCACGAGTTACACCGGGGGCAATGCCCTCTAGATCCAGAACACAGGTCACAGGCCGGATCTCTTGGGTCACCCCATGTATCTTACATTACAAGTATAATAAAGACAAAACGTTCCTCATATTCGAGTTTACGAGTCTTTCAAAGGGAAAATGCGGTAAACGCACAAAAACGCTTTGAGAACAAACTTGTTTTTCGACATACAAGTCGCAAAATAAGACACTCTCGCGTTACAAGAATATTACAATAACGGGTTATCAGAATCATCTACGCCTAAAGGATCTAAATAATGGTACTCATGGAAAAACGCAGCATCCGCCTCAGAAGCCTAGCTACGAGTCTTTGAGCAGGTTGCAGCATGTTCTCCATATGTACCCAAAGATTAGCTCCACCTGGAGCCAAACTGAGGGACATCGTGCTATAATTGAGCCTAGGGTGCCACTTGCGTATCTACCAGAGGGCAAAATTGGCACCTGCCACTAAGTTCAGCTCTATTAATCTATGAATACGATGGCTGGATCTAAAAGCATCAAGAAGAAGCGGGAAAGTCGCAGGCAAAGGATTGCGAGGAAGCATAACAGAGTGCATAGTTGTGAGAGCTTGTCGGCAACCATCAATTGACTCGCCAATATGCTGGGCGCGGTCCTGAAGCAATATAATGGCGCTCCAGTATCGAGGATCAGACCACAAAGTCTCAAAGTCAGCCGACATTTTCTCCAAAGCCGCATTTCGCTCAGAGACCCGACGATCCTCAGCAGCGAAATCTAAGCAAGAGCCTGTAATGAAAAAAGGTGTCACAACAACAGCACTGGGCAAACAAGGAAAGAAGGAGTCGAAAAAGAAAAGCTTACATCGCAACATCTCGCAGGCAGACTCTACAATGCCAAGAGTAAAAGATTCGCATTCTTCATGGTGGATAATCTTCGCCGTCAAACTAGAGACCTTTTCATTCAGGGAAGAAATTTGCCTCATATAACCACTGGCCTTGCTAGCTTTGTCAATTGCCATCTGTGCTTGACTCTTGGCTAGAGTCAGGCGAGTCTCAAGATCGGAAACCCTGGAAGAATATTCTGTGCATCGACTGCATCGACTAGGAGTCGACGAAATCTGAGAACCAAGCGCACGGGCAGAAGAAGGAGCAGGACCATGAATCAAAGGATCATTGACGCGCATCGACTGCATGCCAAAAGAGGAAGGAAAGGAGAAACATTTCAGAGAGACAGCATAATACTTCATATGCCGAAAATACATTTACATAAGTGCAAAACCCTATGACTAAGGTTCTCGGGTTGCACGCAACTAAAGTTTTTGCATCCAAAAGGAGAAAACTAAAAACTACAAAGAAGCCGAGTCTACGCCACCTCAACATTGGGCTCCATGGCAGAAGAAGGCATGGCAAAGTCCTCTCTAGAAGTCGACGGTGGCACTGAAGTTTCCGCCGCTGGAGGTGGTGTAGCAGATGCTGCAGAGGATGCCGAAGGAGAAATAGTTGTCACCAATGCAGGTGCCAACTTCTTTGCCTTCTCAAAAAAAGACTTCATCTCGTCACGGGTGTGGCCATGGGGAGAGCTAACCTTCTCCCAGTCAAAGCTCGAACCATGCGCAAGAGAAAGTGCAATGGCACCCTCAGCGCCACGCTTAATAGAAAGCCCTTTCAGCTGAAGAGTAGGGTCTTCAGTCGTATCGAAAGACTTGGCAAGATCACTCAAGTTGTCCTTCGGAACCACTCCCCTTTTCTTCGGCCACAACCCGACAAACAACCGTGATAAAACGCGGCTAACCAACTCGAAAGTCTCCTGGATAGATATCCAGTTTGCCTCGAGTAGGTTAACCGCAGTCATCAGAGGATCATCATCTATTTGCAGGGACGACGGAGATATCCCGGTAAATTCTGCACAGTAAAAAGAGAATAGAAAGGAAAAGAAGAGACAAGTGTCAACAAATACAACAGTGCAACAGAAGTCGAAAATAGGAGACAAGGCAAAACATTTACTCTCAGCAGCAGTGGACATTGTGTGGAGACGCTCCGCCACGGCTTGCTCTCGCTGGGTGTGATCCTTATGGGCATCAGCTAAAGCTTTTTCAGCTTTCTTCGCCTTAACAAGCGCAGATTTCTGCGACTTCTCAGCATTTGCCTTGGCAGTGGCCGCAACATCGTAAGCTTTCTGAGAAGCACGGAGTTCCGCCTCCAGCGATGCAATCCGAGCGTTAGCCGTCGCCAGAGCAACTACAAAAGAAGAGGCAAGCGTGTCAGATAAGAGCAAAGTATAAGTACAAGGGGAAAATTTGTGACTTGACGTCAAACAGTGCACCTTCGGACGCTTTCGCAACCTTCAGATATCCAGCACATTCCGTGCCTAAGGCGACAAATCTCTTCAATAATGCCTAAGGGAAAGGACGTGTAAGAGAAAAAGTATACGCAAAGTAAACACAAGAAAAGGAAAAGCAAGAGGACTCGCTTACATCGTCGGAAGAACCCGTCGATGTATGGGCCTCAAGAGAAACGTCGGATTCTTTGGCCTTCTTTGAGCGTTTGTTGCTTCGAGTTTCCGGAATCTTCTTTACAGAAGCCCTGGTGACCCTCGGTGCGACAACTGGCTCATGGGGCTCAGCAGCGGTCATCGGCGACATCAAAGGAGCAGTTGAATCATCTTTTGGCGGCTCTTCGTCATCTCTATAAAGAAGAAAGTACGGTATATGTCATACTACAGAAACAAGGCAAGGATAATGCAATTGAGGAAGTTGAACACAATACTTACGATGCTAGCATGTCGAAGTACTTCATATCTTCTGCAAAAGCGGGGGCTTTACCAGCCGCTGCAGAACTCGATGAAGCGATTTCGTCGACATGCTTCCTTTTCTTGTCGACACCAACATCTTCAGCAAGTGCGGAAGAAGGCGCGGTCGACAAGCTAATTTCCTCTTCTGATTCTTTGACATCATCTTCGTCCTGACTTTCATCAGCCTCGGGGGCTTCAGATGCAGGAGAGGCCAGATCAGCCGGTAGGGGCCCTGCCTCTGGAAGAGGAGGACGAGAAACAAGGGATTGGTGACCCTGCATATAAATAAGTCAGCAGAGTGCAAAGGCAACAAATAGCGCAAATCGAACCAAGCAAAGTTTGACAACAAGTGGACGCGAAGATACATACCTCGGGCAGAGGGTGCACGGAGTCGAAAAAATCAGCGGTTAAATCCGCAACTGCATGTTCCTTGGTGAGCTTGGTAAGATTCCTGACTCGCTTGTCAACATCTTCTTTCAATATTAGATCTTCAGATACGCGGGTAGGATCTTCCAAGCCGGAGTAACTCCAAAGTTTGGTAAGGCGGTGTTGTAAGGGTTGAACTCGACGTTGAATGAAAAACGCCATGAGTTGAGTACCCGATAAAGCGCCTCCTTGACCTCCTTTTAAAGCTTTGATGCGAGCAAGAAGAGGAAGAATTTGTTCGACTTCCGCATCGGAGGGGAGCGTGTCCCATGACGCTAATTTCTTTACTTCCTGGGAAGCATCAAAAGGAGGTAGGCCGTATTCATCTTTAGGAGAGGATTTGCGGTCCTTGATATAGAACCACTTGGTCCTCCACCCTTGGACAGATGCGGCCATAGAAAATTCAAGGTATTGTGCTTCAGGGTGCACAGAAACGACGGCCCTGCCCAGTTCGGGTTTTCGAGCCAATGAAACATTGGGGCGGAGCCGAAAAATTGACCTCCAGAGAAGAAAGTGGGGCTCAATACCCAAGAACGACTCGCAAAGAGTCACGAAACACACAATGTGCAGAAGAGAGTTAGGTGTGAGCTGGTGAAGCTGCACACCGTAAACAAAGAGAAGCCCACGAAGGAATTCGTGGGCAGGAGGAGACAGACCACGAAGGAGGAAAGCGAGGAACATTACCCGATAACCGCTCGGGGGCTTCGGGATATGCTCCGTGCTTGGAAACTCGATCGAATCTTGGGCGGAGATGAGGCCGTCCGACCGGGCCTTCTCCACTTCCTTCCCCGTGATGGCAGAGGTCACCCAGCTGGTCCCGGCATTTGATTTTCCCTTGGTCATGGTATTCTTGATCGCTAGGTGCTTCACGCGCATCTATCAGATCTGTGTCTAGGGGCTATGCGCGAAAGGAGAAGGAAGCAAGAACGGCAATGGCGGCGGTGGCGGAGAGAGAGAGCTGGTAAATAGTAAGATTCCCCACGATCCCCCTTATATATCTTCTGGGACAAGGATCGTGGGCTGAGACGTGGCGCAGAGATAGGAAACGGTAAGCCCACTAACGGTCAAGAGTTAAGAAATTTATAGTACTGCCCATGCAACGGTTCGCAATGGTACAGAGTGACATACTCATTGATGTCATAAATAAGATAATATAAGAAAGAGGAAAAGATGGCGCCGACAAATGCAAAATTTATAGAAAAAATTATGTGTAAAGGAGTTTCGATTATAAGCCTTGGGGGCTACTACCCTCAAAGATAGCGAATGGAACTCTTTACTGGAGTGGTGGACGCGTATTCGACGATAAGGTGTCCTTAAAGTATCTCGAAGTTGAAGTATCTCGAAGTTGAAAGTATCTCGAGTTGAAGTATGATGGACTACACTATATTTTGAGCCTATACTCGAAAAAAGTTCTTTTTCGACTATAGCCTCGGGGGCTACTCCCATCGGGAGCACTGAGCGCGCACCCGATGATATTTCTTGATAAAGCATTAACATTGGAGAAGTGCACGAGTGTTACTCCCATCGGGAGCGAGTTTTATGGTTGTAGAAACCCGAATATTTTCAGTCAAAACTTGACTGCGACATGAGATTCTCGAGTTGCGTTATCGCAATGCAACTCGAATGTCGTGACTTGTCACGAAGGTAAGACCCCGGGATCCGTCCTATGTGGCCTGGTATACGCACATGGATGCGCTCTGCTGGTATGTATCTGTGTCTACGACGCGAATAAAATCCTGGTGGACGCACTGGGTACCCTGAGAACCACTGGGATTCATTCTTTGTAAGTCCTAAATGCGGCAAAAGAGTGGGTTTGACCGGTATCCTGAATTCAAGTCCAAGGGGATTGAATTTGAAGTAGGTGACAAGTATCTGTTCTGGCAGTTAACTGACCTCTTGATCCGTCAGAGTTGTCAGGCTTGTTCATCAAAACCCCTTGCGAAAGAATATTATGAAAATAAGTCGAAAGACCAAGTCAAAGATTTGAAGATATGAAGAAGTCGAAGAATTGATCAAGTCGAAGATTTAAAGATTAGAGATTCGACCTGAATCTGCAATTCTGGTAGAATCTCAGGGGCTACTGACAAGGGTATAGTTAATAGAGCCCGTTAGTTGAGTACCCCTAAGGCCCGTATAGCTAGGCCCAATTGTAATGATAGTCGAATACGAGTTCCTACCATATGACGATATTGTAATCTGTATCGGACCCTACCCGATCCTCGAGACCTGGCCACCTATATAAAGGGGCCAGGAGGGGGCGGTGTAGGGCAGATTAAAAGCAAGCCAGGTTTAACACCCAAGTTTACTTTCGACACACACCTATTTTGACTAACTTTACCTTCGAGTTCATCCGACGCCCTATCTCCCCGATCCTAAGTCCTTCATTTAGGGCATTTGTCGAGTTAACCCCTCGTCAACGAGCTAATCCCCGTCCCATACCAGGGTAATCATGGTTGCACGGGTTAATTGTTCTGAGCGAACACTTAGTGATCACCAATGTCATTTCTGAAAAACTCCTGCCTCCAACTCCGGGATATACATCCCCACCTTATTTTCAAACTTATTTTTTTTAAATCCATCAATGGAATAGCACTCCATTCCAAGGTTTTTGAAATCATTTTTAAAGACCCATTTGAGTGTTCCCAACCTAGAGTTTTTGCTCCACTATAAAGTTTCCCAAGGGCTTTGCTGCAAATCAACAAGCCACTACTGCAAGGGTTTTGAATAGGTGTTCAAAGGGGTCATCGCGAAGGATGGTAACAAATTGGCTCGTGGATCTTGAGCCAACAAATAATTGCTACAAGGACTATAGCAATATAAAAACATGCAGTTTAATAAACCTTTATGAAACATGCAAAAGTAAGTGAATAGGATCAGATATGTATCAAGTATAGATGACTTGACTTGGTTGGCTTGTCCCTGGTTCTCTTCCAGATACTCAAATATCTCCCCATCCTCGAAATAACCAGTGTCGTTCGAATCTAACGCCGATGAAGTAAAATAGTAAGCAAGCAATCATAATATCACACACTCATACACACAGCAAGCATAACACACAAACACAAGCATCAGTAGGTAGTTTAACACATTTCTGAACTAACCCAAGTGATTTCATCAATTTATCTACTCCAAGATTTATTGCCGATTTTTACCAACAACAAACCCTAATAGGCCATATTTATCACTCAGGTATTTCTATGTATTGAAATCATACAAACAGCATACCAATGGAAATATATCAATTTCCTAAATCTAACAAAAGTGGATTCAACTCATTTAGAGTTGTAAAACTCTTTCTATGAATTTTCTAGTGAAAATAGTGGCTATTTTGGAAATTAAAAATCTCAGATATTCCCTATTTAACATAAAAATCTGAAAACAGAGTATATGCAATATAAACAAGTAAATAATCACTGAAAATTGGAATCAATTCATTAACTATTAGAAAACTCAAGTTATAAATTAATTAAGGCAGTTTAGAAATAGATTTGTTATTTTTACTGCACACAAACAGTAGGTTAAAATGGACTCAAACCAGTGAATCATGCAAGATATTTTGATAAGCTTTCCATAGAATTTGGAATCATAAATTTATGATTTCTGTAAAGTTAGATTTTGAATTTAGAGTGAAAAGAGTACAATTTTACAAGATTAAATCTAAGAAATTCTACATGATACTAATTTGTATGAGACCAGTTCCGTGTGATAGATATTTAAATAATAAACACATGGAAATTTGAATCATGTCAATTGCATGTGTAGGTATTTTTATATGGAATTTAGAATTGTGCAGATCTAGCTAAATACTTTGACAGACTTCCAAAACAAAATAGTCATGGGCCGCCACTAACGGATCCAGACCGATCAGAGCCAAGCCAGCCCAGTTGGGCTGCTCCCGATTATTGACTAAAGAAAGAAAAAAAGCGAGGCTTTAAAAATCATGCTACAGATACCTGCACGAGCCTGGCTACTCGAGGCCGAGGGAGATGACCGGCGCTCACCAAGGTTTCACCGGACGATGGCCGGGGTGGGCTTTGGAGCCTGCCTGGATGCGCGCCCAGCACGAGCAGGCTCAGAAGGATGTCGACGAGCTCATGGGCTCAGTCAAGCATACTACAGATGGGCGGAGCATGGAGCTCGTTGGGACCTGAAACGGGCGGACAGAGTCGAGGTCGATGGCATGCTCTCCGACGTCCCTGGCAAAACAGAAGAGGAGGGATTGAGATATAGGAGAGAGATTATGAGTTCAAGGAAGATAAAGGGGGTCGAGGGAGGGTCAGCAGCCCGCGGACATCGCCATGGCTCGAGCAGTGGGGCTTCACGCATGGCCGGGGAAGAAGTGACGTTGCGAAGCTGCGACTTGTCCTGGGTGGAATAGAGAGGAGGAAGGGGGAAGTGTGAGGATCCTGTGGAGTTTCCAGAGCGAAAGATATTGCGGGTTTGCTTAATAAGGGCGAGGCCGTGCTATGCTGAGACGTGGCGCTCGCTGTCTAGCCGGGGTGCGCGGCGAGAGTGGCCAGAAGGAATCCGACAAGGAGTCGAGCTAGGACTGCACCAATGGGCTGGTGTGAGTGAGTGGAGGCGTATGGCGAGAGGAAAGGGCATGAGGAGGTCGGTCGGCTAGGATGGGAGACGACGAACTCGCGCATGCCAGGTGTTCAACGGAACTTCGTTTACCAGAGCGCGGTCGAGACAGGACGAGAGAAGATGTAAATTGGAGATGGCTTGCAAGGTAAGGCTCGGTGATGCTTAGGGTAGGTCAGTGGCGCGGCTGCTCAGCAAGAGGAGCAAGTTTAGAAAAATAAACGTGTCATGGCGGTGACTGGGGGTCGGGCATGTACATCGATGGAAGGGAGTGAGAGGGAGCATGCCTGGGAGGGACAGGGATGCAGGGCATCGACGCCAGCCTTTGGTTGGCATCCGGGAGCAGATAGACGAGAGAGAGAGAGATAGGAGATGAACAGCACCAAATCATGCAAGATTTGCTTCGGTTTGCCTCCAAATGGGTATGTCCAAAAGGTACACTCTAGCAGTGCGTAAAAGGATGACCAAGATAGAGAGAGAGGATGCTGGAGTGGTTAGCGTAGATGCTATGCCATGATCACAAGATTTAGAGAAGGATTGGTAGGAGATTGGAGATAAACCTGGTTGATTAAGTTTGGGATTGGAGTTTGGTAAAAATAATTGCAAGCAAGTGTGTGTCTTGATAGATCTGAGTGGTTTGATATGATGTAGGGAAGATCATTGACGAGCTTTGGAAATTTGATGAAATTGATTTGATCAAAAACTATATGTCCATAACTTGGTGAAATTTGATTTGAAGTAGCTTTGAAATTTTTGAAAATAGAAACCCTAACCCCGCCGCCACCGCCCACCACCCCCCCTGCTTCCTCCCCTCGTCGCCCCCTGAGGCCGCCGCCGGCTAAGCCGGGCGACGCCGGAGACGGGGGCGACGGGGATCTAGTGCCTCTCGGCCTCCCGCACGGCGGATCGGAGGCTCGCCGCCCTGCTGGAGCCGGAGGCCGTCGCCTCGGTGCTGGGGCTGCTTCGCGGTGGCGCCGCCTGCTGCTCGCCCGCGTCCCCATGCCGCGTCCCCCGCCATCGCCTCCTCTGCTCCTCGGCCCTGCGTCCTGCTCGGTCTACTCGGCCTCCGCAGCTCCGCGCCGGCGGCCTTCGCTGCCTGATGCTTGCCGTTGGTCTGCTCCAGCTCTTCTCTCCCGTGGCAAGTATGGTTCTGGCCCGGGGGCGACCCCTTGTTGTGCCGTCCCTTCCTTGTCTGAGGTGCTGGTGGTGAGGTTGGATGACGTTGGAGCTGCCGTGTTGTGTGGTGAGGTGCCTGCTCCCGGAGAAATCCGTGCTCTGTCCTTGTGTCCGAGCGACCACGGCGACGCTCCGAGGCGTTGTTCACCTCCCTGGAGGCGTGGGGCTTGGAGTTTCACCTCCCACCTTGTGCAGGTTCGCTCACCCCGGAAAGATCTTGGTCTCAGCGAAAGCTTGACGGCGCCGGCGCCCGCGGGCGTCGCTCACCTCCTTGGAGGCGTCGTATCAGACCCCTTTCTCTCCTGGTGGCGTTGAGGCATTTTTTTCACTTCCCCTTGGCGCCCGTGTCGCCGTCTCTTCTCTCCTTCAGCGGTGCCCGCGTCACCGTCATCCAAAGTCGACCTCCCATATCCAGGTTGTACGCTTGTCCGGTGTCGTATGCTTCGTCATTCTCCTATTTGCCTGATCTATCCCTTCCAACGCCGGGTTAGCGAGTTCTCGCTTCTTCTCCTTGGTTGTCTTTGTCCCTATGTGGTGTCCACCCTCCTTTGAGGCTTCCTCCCCTCGAAGGGCGAGCGGAGGTGTCCTCTCGGGCAGCATCCAGTGGGTTGAATCTCCTCGCCCTCTTGCTTTGGTCATCCCTTCTTCTGGGCTTCCTTCCCCAGAAGAGCGAGTGGATGTCGTCGACAAGAGCGGCAACCATATAGTCAGGCTCGACTGGCTTGATGCGGTCGGGTGTCATCTAGCAATGCAGAGCTCTTCGTGCCTGGTGGTGTTGTCCGTGTGGTTCTCTCTCCAGTCCGAAGCCGGGCTAACAAGTTCTTGGCCCTCTCTTGGGTTGTCTTCGTTCTCTCGCAGCGGGTCTCCCTCCTCTGGGGCTTCCTCCCCCTAGAGGGCGAGTGGAGGGTGCTTGCTTGGGCAGCAGCCCAAGTCTCGGATCTCCTTGTTCTCTTCTGGTAGTCCTCCCTCCTTTAGGGCTTCCTTCCCCTGAAGGGCGAGTGGAGTTCTATCGCAAGAACGGCAGCCATATAGCCACACTCAGATGGCTTGATGAAGACTGGAGTCCGCGATCTATCCTGGCAGCACACGTCCAGCAAGCTCGGTACTTTGGTGGCGCACCTCACTTGGAGCTTTTCTTGGTCACTTTGTAACTATTGCTGTAGCTATTTGTGCTTCTTTTTGTTCTTCTACTCTCTGTGAACCCCTGTGTATTTCTCTTATCTGTTTGTAAGAACATGGGCCGACCAGGCTACTTTCGATGGAATGCAACAAGCGGTGGGGATTTCCCCCCCGTCAACCTCGAAAAAAAAAATTTGAAAATATAAATGCGAGATTTTGAGTTAAAAAAAGTTCTACTTGCAAAACAACGTTTGTAGAATTTTCTCAAAATTTATTTCATGAAATAAAGTGCACGAAATGGCATAGTTGCCATTCCTATGCATTTTGGGATTGATCACATAAAATAAGGGAATTATTATAGGAATTATTTTTGATTGGGTAATGAGTGGTATATTACATATTCCACATTCCGCACATTTATTTAAGAAAGTTTATGAATTTATTAGCTAAAAACTTTGAAATAGATATGTAGAAGAGATGGAGAGGATGAGGTTCAGAGTTTTGGGAATGATGGGAGAGATCTCCATTTAATTTGAGTGGTGTCCATTGATCTTGGAAAGATGGTAGAAGTGGATAACAAGATATATGATGCTTAAAGACATCCTCAAATTTATTTGAGAACTTCTAGGTGTTTTTTTTAGATGAGGTGTGGCGCATAACCAAATAGGTGAGATCTTTACTGTGATTAGTTTGCACCAAAAAGTTGGTTATAGCCAGGTGGGGTTTTTGAAAGAAATAGCCTCAAATACTTTTATAAACCTTGGGTAATCTCCCCATAATTTTCAGAGACAAGAATAACACCAAAGAGGTATTCTTCCCATCTCTGTTGTTTTTGAATATAAGATAAGTAGTTGTAAAAATACTTTTATAAAGTATATTTGTAAAAATAAGATGAGTCCTCATAAAGAGTGAACCTCATTTCTAATTTTTGATAAACCTGGGTTTTGAAAATAAATACTCCTTCCATAAGGAATGGAGTTTTGGGGTTTATGGAGAGGAAAACATCAAAATATATTTTATTTAGAAACTATACTAAAAATAGTTTATAAGAATATCCCCATCGGCCATTATATACTTTTGATGGGTTTTAGATAGGTTAGGCCACATGCCTACCTATAGATCATAGCTACACACAAGCAACTCAAATAAAGTCAACCATAGTCTCATAAGGTCAACTCAACACATAGCCAAATAGTAGCAACTAATCTAGCATCACTAGAAACAATGGCTGGAAGTGCTCAATAATGATCATGCCATGGTGAAGTTGAATGTAGTTCCAAAGAAAGGAGTAAATCTTGGTAATTCTTTTCAAAAACAAATGGAGACATAAACATCAAGGTGTTTGAAAAACCACTTGCCAAAGGTTTATAAAATAATCATTTATAAAATAGTGGATTCACAACACTATGTCTCTATAGTTTTATAAATACTTAGTTTTGGTAAAGCTCTTGTTTAAAATAGGTCTTGGCTCTTGTTTTGGGAAACTAAAATCTTTTGAAATATGGGAGGTGCCAAGATACTTTGTTTTGAGAAAAAGCTAGTAACCCAAAGGATGGCATGATCACTATATCACAAATATTGAGTTGGTCCACAAACTCACCCATCAAACAACACTCTTGCAAACAAGACTTTCACAACAATCCAGGCAAACACACAGGAAACTCTATTTTATTTATCTAGTTGCAAAAAGTTTTTTGTTGGCCCTCAATTTTGCATTACCAAACTCAACTTAAACAAGGTTAGAAAAAGTGGGGTGTTACAGCTCTTCCCCCCTTAAATAGAATCTCATCCCGAGATTCCTAAGCGTAGTAGTAAAAGGGTGCAGAGACTAAGTTAGAGTTAGGCCTCAATGGTTGCTCTTTCAGCTCACCGATGATACTTTGAGTTGCGTCCAAGACTCGCTTTTGCCGAAGGTATAGATCGTCTTCATTTGCTAAAGTTGATGGTCGAAGAGTTGATGTTGCTGAAGTATCTTGTTGAAACCTCGTTGGGAAATTTTTAAGGTTAGAGGGGTCAGGCTATCTAATATTTCCGAAAAGATTCTATGAGAATTAGAAGGTTATCAGCTTGCAATCGAGGTCTTGAAGAGTAGAGGCTTCTCAGGTAACTTTTGCTGGCTTGGAGTCGTCGCTTCATTCATGTAGCTTGATGGAATCTTCGAGTCTTGGTATCGCACCTTGAAGCTTGATGTTGGGGCAGACCTTTAATCTTGAGCTTGAAGTCTTCTGAGGACGGTAGACAAGAGCATTTATGCTTCGATCTTGATAGGCGCACCAAATCTGTTGACTTAGTCCTCTACGCTTCCTAACTACCAAGGCGCAGGTTAGTCCTAATAGAAACCATTCTTCTAGGTTATCTTGTGATTGAGCTAATAACGCTCCAGGTGGCAGAGCACCACCAATGGTGTGTCTTCTAGTAGTTAATGATCTGTTCCTCATGGTCTCCGGGTTGGTGAAGACCATTGAAGACCTTCTTGCGCCTCCATCTTCTTGTAGCTTTGAGAATCTTGAGGTATATTGGGATACCTTGAGTCGACTTCATCTTTCGAGAAATTTTCATGTGGATTTCTACTCATGTCATAAGTCAGCTTTGGTTTCAAACCCGTCAAAATTTGAACGAGCGAGCGAGTTAGTTAGAAAAGTCTTCACTTCTTCTCGTCGCTACCTCCATTGATATCTCCTAAATGCAGAGTCGACATTGATGGCTTGATTTTGGAGAGTCTTCATCCTTCTATTTGCTCAGTGGAGATCAAGCACGTGAGTTTTTGGGCTTCAAGTGAAGATAACGGGTTGATCTTTGAAAATTAGGCTTGGCTTTGATACTTACATGCTCCATGTTAGTTGGCTTGTTAGAAGATTAGCAAGTGTTGGGGTGTTGAGAGAGTATTATCAATGTTAGCAAAACTCTTGATTTAAGGTTAGGCAATCCGAGTTAGTGACGTCTTTGTCTCCTAGAAGTCCTTTGTAGTCCAGGCGGGTCTATCTTCTGCTCCCTTGACGTTGTAGAGAGGTCTTGATGAAGCTTGAGACACTCAGCACAAATTATTGCATCGGATCTTGTGGAGGTGTTGCGAGAAGAGTTATTATCCACCATTAACAATGTTAGAGTTAGAGTCTTACTATTAACTGATCTATGCCACTCGAGCTGACATAAATCGATGAGAGGGAAAATACATTCTAAAGAGGCTTCCTATTCAGGGTTTTACGCACCTGAGGATTTTTAAGGCCGAGAGGCCAAAAACAAGCACAAGCACCATGTAACATCACTCACTCAAGAAACACACAAGGCAACTGCAGAAAATATCTAGAACACACAAGGCAATCAACAAACAATTGCAAGAATCACACAAGGTACTTCAAGTACCAATGACGCCTAATACTCGCGGTAGTTGGGAGTAGCTCATATGAGACAAATGAGATTATCCTATTCATCCTAGGGGTCAGGTTGGTCATAGTTGTTGACTCCTTCATTTTCTTGACTTTCGCTTCATCTAAAACTTGATGGCAGTTGTTGTTGAGCTATTGATGTTGATTTGGGAAGTGCAGAATTGCAGGTCTTCTTGAATCTCATCACATGGTGGTGAGGTCTTCAGAGGGATTGTTTAAGTCCTCCATATGTGACAATGTCTTTTGACAGGCCTAAAAATTTCTAGTCAAGCAACTGATTATTTGGTCCTTGGCGACTGCAAAAGTGCAAGTCCAGGGAGGAACAAGGTGAGCTTCTTGACAGAGCCATTGGTGTCAACCAAAGGCAAAATATTTGGCAACACTCTTCTTTCTTTGTAGCAGGAGAGATTTGAAGACGTCCTTTTGAATATTTGGTCCATCTTGTATTGCTAAGCTTCAGGTCTAATTGGTGTATAACGTCCATTTTTTTAAATTTGAAGTGGGAAAGACAAGAGAGTAAAATCTTTAAAATCCTTGAAAAATTTGAGAGGTAAGATTAGAAGTTTTGAAAGGGTAAGTAAGGTATAAACCATACTATTGGCTACCTAGAGAAATACCTTTGCAAATAGTTTTAGCAAAATATTACTTTCCTATCTAACATCCATGCTAACTAAGGTCTCCTACAGTCAGGATGGCTCTGATACCAACTCTGTGGGGACCCCGGATTACCCATACGGAATACCCGATATGCATACAATTCACGATCCCATGATCAGTGTGTCGGGAATCCACATATCCGAGTTGATAACAGAATTACATCATCCATTACATTAACGAATAATAAACTTACAACTGGTCACATGACCAAGCTCGATAATGCCACGGAGGGCAAGTTCACATCTAAGCAGCGGATACCAAGCAGCGTTGATGACCCATGTCATACCTACTACCCTACAGGCAACTGACTGGGAGACGTTCCTAGTTCGCACCAGCGTCATCGTAACCATCGTCACCTTCCTTGTAGTCTTCTTCATAGTCTGACCAAGTTAATAGCCAGGGACAAAGCCGTGAGTACATTTTGAATTGTACTCGCAAACCATCTAAGAAGAAGTGTTGTCATGCAGTTTGGCTATAGCAAGGAGAAAGGCTCTAATCTAGTTTATCCCATCTAGTCAGTTTCTCGTGTTGATATAGCATGTCTTATAATATTTCTATATCCTTATTAAAGAAAACATTTAGAAAAACTTTCTAGTAAAATCTCTAGGAAAGGGGGGAACTCATTTGGTTTTCAAGAGAGAGTCGGTGGTCAATCAAACATGACCACCTTCCTTTATAAAAATAGGTCAATCACACATGAACATCTCCATTCCCTCGGCAGTACCCTGCAAGTACTCCAAACCATAACCGTGCCATAGCAATACCCTCCGAGTACTTCGTCTGGCACCTTTCTCCATTTTTTTTTGAAAATATTTTTGTAAATTAAAAACCTGACATTGGGCTAAGTAACGGTCGTCCCAACCGTCCCATGTCGAGGACTCGGCTATTCGAATAGATTTACACTCTGCAGACGTTGTACACTTTACCCACAATCATCCGGATACTCATCGTGTGGGCGTCTTCCCCGCATAACATCATATGCCACGACAAGCACCCGATCAAAGCCTTTCGCTTATCTACCTTAGTACGGAAATCTACCCTATGGAGTATGTACCTCCCCGGCACACCCTGACAGTCTACCTCCACGTTCGAGTGTAACTCCAGTGCCACGTCAGGAGACCCATAGTGTCTTCCGGCCGGATAAATCCCTCAATGGATCCTGATTTACTATTGCCCATTTACTTGCAACAATCCGGATTCCGGGGTACCATGTACCCTTATATAGTTATGAGACTCCCGTACTAAAATAAACAAACTACGAGCTAAGCTCCGTCCCTTACCAGGGTAATCGTGGTTGCACGGGTTAATTGTTCTGAGCGAACACTTAGTGATCACCAATGTCATTTCTGAAAAACTCCTGCCTCCAACTCCGGTATATACATCCCCACCTTATTTTCAAACTCATTTTTTTTTGAAATCCATCAATGGAATAGCACTCCATTCCAAGGTTTTCGAAATTATTTTCAAAGACCCATTTGAGTGTTCCCAACCTAGAGCTTTTGCTCCACTACAAAGTTTCCCAAGGGCTTTGCTGCAAATCAACAAGCCACTACTACAAGGGTTTTGAATAGGTGTTCAAAGGGGTCATCTCGAAGGATGGTAACAAATTGGCTCGTGGAGCTTGAGCCAACAAATAATTGCTACAAGGACTATAGCAATATAAAAACATGCAGTTTAATAAACCTTTATGAAACATGCAAAAGTAAGTGAATAGGATCAGATATGTATCAAGTATAGATGGCTTACCTTGGTTGGCTTGTCCCTGGTTCTCTTCCTAATATTCAAATATCTCCCCATCCTCGAAATAACCAGTGTCATTCGAATCTAACGCCAATGAAGTAAAATAGTAAGCAAGCAATCATAATATCACACACTCATACACACAGCAAGCATAACACACAAACACAAGCATCAGTAGGTAGTTTAACACATTTCTGAACTAACCCAAGTGATTTCATCAATTTATCTACTCCAAGATTTATTGCTGATTTTTACCAACAACAAACCCTAATAGGCCATATTTATCACTCGGGTATTTCTATGTATTGAAATCATACCAACAGCATACCAATGGAAATATATCAATTTCCTGAATCTAACAAAAGTGGATTCAACTCATTTAGAGTTGTAAAACTCTTTCTATGAATTTTCTAGTGAAAATAGTGGCTATTTTGGAAATTAAAAATCTCAGATATTCCCTATTTAACATAAAAATATGAAAACAAAGTATATGCAATATAAACAAGTAAATAATCACTAAAAATTGGAATCAATTCATTAACTATACGTCTCAAACGTATCTATAATTTTTGATGCTCCATGCTTGTTTTTACACCATTTGCTTAGTGTTTCGTTACACTTTGTGGCACTTTTATGCATTTCCCGGAACTAACCTATTAACAAGATGCCACAGTGCCAGTACCCTATTTACTGCTATTTTTGTCTTTCAGAAAAGTTACACAGGAAATATTCTCGGAATTGGACGAAACAAAAGCCGAACGTCCCAATATTAAACGAAGCTTCCAGAAGTCCGAAGAGGAGGAGGAGAAAGGCTAGAGGCCGGCCTCACCACCAGGAGCGCGGCCCAGCCCCTGGCCGCGCCGCCCTATGGTGAGGGCCACCTGGTCCACTTCTGACGCTGCCCTTTCGCCTATAAAGACCCCCCGACGGGAAAAACCTAAACACCCGATTAATTTTCCAGAAAGATATCGCGATCCGCCGCTGTCGTCGACCCGAGATCGGGAGGGTCCAGAAGCTCTTCCCGGCACCCTGCCGGAGAGGGCAATCACCACCGGAGGTCTTCTTCATCGCCATGCTTGCCTCCGGCGCGATGAGTGAGTAGTCTACCTTGGACTATGGGTCCATAGCAGTAGCTAGATGGTTGTCTTCTCCACCATGTGCTTCATGTTTAGATCTCGTGAGCTACCTTACATGATCGAGATCACCGTTATGTAATTCTACATGTTGTGTTTGTTGGGATCCGATGAATATTGTTGCTATGATTAATTTGATGTTCTGAAATTTATCTTATGTTATCTCTATGTTGTTTATGATCTTGCATGCTCTCCGTTGTTAGTAACTATCTTGGTCGAGTAGATACTAGTGACTCCAAGAGGGGGTATTTATGCTCGATAGTTGGGTTCATGCCTCTATTTAATCTGGGGGAGTGACAGAAACCTCTAAGGTTGTAGATGTGCTGTTGCCACTAGGGGAAAGCAACAATCTTGTGTGTAAGGACATTCGTTTTGTTTACATTACATACTTTGCTTAATACAATTATCTGTTGTTCGCAACTTAATATTCACGGGGTCCTCGGATGATTCCCCGTGGGTGGATTATTAGTCATAGATGCAGCTGGATGGCGGTCTATGTATTTTGTTGTAATGCCCAGAGTACATCTCATAGTGATCCTCGTAACATATGCACATTATCTTTATTCTATCAATTGCCCAACTGTAATTTGTTTACCCAGCATATTGTTATTTATTTTATGGAGAGACACCACTAGTGAACTGTGGACCCCGGTCCAATTTCCTTTATATTGCTATCACCTATTTACTTTACTCGCACTATTTACTATTCTCGCATACTAGTATTATTTTCCACTCGATACGCTCATTCCTTTGTTTACAGCAAACCGGTGAGATTGACAACCTCATCGTAAGTTGGGAGCGAAGTACTTGGTTGTGTTGTGTGCAGGTTCCATGTTGCTGCTGGTGCAAAGCAAAGCCCTGGACGAGGCGCCTTATGAATTGTCCGGAGTTGTCGCGAAGCTAGCAGGCATCACCTTCTGGAGTTTGGCTTTTTCCTACTGGATCGATTAAACCTTGGTTTCTTACTGAGGAAAAATTTGCTACTGTGCTCATCATACCTTCCTCTTAGGGTTCCCAACTGGACGGTGATTTGCATCAACACTGTGCCGCATCAAGCTAATTTTTTGGCGCCGTTGCCGGGGAAAAAGAAGACTTCTGCAAGGGGAGTTTCGCACGCACATCCTTTACTTTGTTTTAGTTTTGTTTTACTGTACTTTTTGCTTGCATCTTTTTTATCAAAAATACCAAAAACATATTTCCTTTATAGTTGGTTTTATTTAATTGATAAGCTTAGCTCTTTAGAAAAAAGTTTGCCAAATATTCTTGATAATGCTAGCCGGGTTAATGAATTGATAGAAAGTATCGGTAAGAGAATCACCGTTTTAGAGGCTAGCACTACTCTCGATAGGCAAAACCTTAGGATTGGGAAACTGGAGGAATCTATGGAAACTTTAAGTTCAATTTTCTCTTCTCTTAAGTTTAAGAAGGAGAAAGCTTTTGTTGGAAAAGAGCAAAAATTTATGTATGTTCCCAAGGTGTCTGTGCCTAAACCGCAGCATATTTTTAAGATTGGTAAGACTTTTAGTTCAACTAAGAGTGACTTGAAGGTTGAATCATCTTCGGGAACCTCTAAAGTTCCTAGTATGGTAAGTGGTGATCTTGAGGAAACAGTTGATCTTAATGCTTCTTTCAAAAATACTTGATTTGCACTTTCTGTGCCTAGCTCAAAGGCGTTAAAGAAAAGCACTCTTGGGAGATAACCCAATATTTTACTTTCAGTTCTTTTACTTTTATTTGAGTCTTGGAAGTTATTACTACTGTAATAACTGCTCCTTATCATTTTTATTTCATTGTTGTGTCAAGAGAAAGCTCTAATTTGAGTGAGGTAATATTTGGGGATGTTGCTGTCCTGAAATAGATTTTCATACTGCACTCTAAAAATTCGTAAAAATTCTCTGAATATCTTTTTGACCTGCAATTTGTTCTGCTTATTCCTCAGGTTATATCCAAACTTTCATTAGTTGAACACTTTTCGATTTAAGCAACAGAAAACCATTTAAAAAATCGACCATTGTCAGCTATTCTGTTTTGATAGATTTCTGCCACTATTCGTGTTTGCCTCTCAAACGCTTTCTTTTTGAGTTCTTTTGATCATGAAACTTTTGGGGAAGTTGCTACAGTAGTATATGCTTTATATGTGGTGGTTTTGAGTTGAAATCTGAAGCAAAAAGGGGTTGATTCATTATTATGCTTACACTAATATTGCTAACAGAATTGTGTTGAGTTTTGTATGAAGGAAGTTTTCAAGTGTAGGGATTGGAGAATGATGAGATGAGTTGAAGAACGGACAAAAGCTTAAACTAGGGGATGCACATGTCACCCCAAGAAATATCCAAGAATTACAAGCGTCAAAGCTTGGGGATGCCCCCGAGGCACCCCTTCTTCATCGGCAAAAATCAGGTCACCTTTCAACACACTATATTTTTATTGCTTCATGCACTATGCATTTTTCTTGGAGCGTCTTTGCTTTAGTTTTCAGTTTTCTTTAGTTTTGTTTGCTGCAATAAATGGTTGGACACTCTGTTTTTTTACTCTTATCATTCAACGAGTGTTCTCTTTTTCTGCTACTGCGTTTAGTTTTTATTTTCCGCCTTGATTTTTGTTCAGATCTTCTTTTATCTTTGCATCAAGGTGTATTTTTTTGCCTCTGGTCCATGTTGGTTTTCATCAAAAGAGTTGAATTAAAAAGGTTTGAATCGTGTTGGAAAAGAGAAATAGTTTCATGCAAAAAGTGGTACAAAAAGGAGCTTGTTTAGACTGCGGCTTAAACTTTTTCATGTCGTGCTTGATGTCGTTTTGATAGTATGCTTAGTGATTTTTGCTGTAGCATGACTTGTCTCAAATGACTGAGATTGCTTAATGAGCCTTTGAAAAAAATCATGCGTTGGTTTTATTATGCGGAAGCATTAATTTGGTTTCTCATTTATGCTTTATTTGGGTTGACTTGGTGCATGCTTACACATGTTAGACTCATACAAAGTGGCCATAAGCCTTTATGATTATTTAGTTTTTGACTTTTGATGCCATTTTATGCTTCTTTTATTGTTGCTTTGTCGCTTTGCATGATTATGGCCGTTATTGCTCTCTTAGTTTGTCGCTCCCAGTCTTTTGCTAGCCCTCATTTTGTACTGATTATGAGCTCTACTCGTGCATCCAACTCCTAAAAACCAAGTTATTCTAATGTGTCCACCATACATACCTATTAGCAATTTGCTATTCCAAAGTACATTTGACTTGCTTTATCTATCCTTCAAATTAAACTCTTTTTGGTGTTATGCGAAAATTGGTCAGTAAAGCTCTCACGAACCTGATGGCACACTTTACTTTTCTCGTTCTTAAATTTTTGACATTGTGGCTCTCTTATGTTGAGTTGTTATGCTTGCAAGTTGTAAGTTGGAAATTAGCCCAGCCATGCCGTCATGGGGTAAGCTTTCGACATTGCACTTTATCTTATTTGAGTTGATATCGTGATCTTTTGTTTATGGATACTCGCGGTGTGAAATAAATTAGAATCTTGTGGAGTTCATGGAGTTTATATATGTGTTAGAGAAATGCCCGAGCCGCTAATCTAAGCCATGCATCATTCATGGTGGAAATTTACAGCATGCCCATAGTGGACATTCGACGCTGCATCTCAAAATAAAAAGCTATACAAATGGTAAATAAAAGAGATGCCGAGGTGTTCATTGTCTGTTTATCCTGTCATTTTGATGTGGGCTTGTTCCATGTCATCGGGCACGGAGGTACCCCATTGGCGGTTCTCGATGATACGTGTATACTTACAATGACAAGAACTTGCTTGGGACCTAAGCAAAGTAGCATGAGGTTTGGGTATTTGTACTTCACGGGACACGAGGTTTTCAACTTATGATTTGTCAAGCATATGCTTCATAATTGTACTCGCATTAACTTTAACCATTCAAGATGCTTATGATGGGGGCAATGAGAGCTCAAAGCTAGTAAGTACTATAATTTTTGAAGGTTTATAAAACTTGCAATTACTGCTTCCCTCTGTGAAGGGCCTTTCTTTTACTTTTATGTTGAGTCACCACCTTCTATCTTCATGCACCGTCTAAGAGAGCATAGTTGTCATTCTGAGTATAATGTGCATTGTCCCAAAGTTTATCATTGATTGATTCATGACTATAGTTTCACTTGTTCTTAAATTATTTGTATCTAGTCGCCCACTTAAACTTGAAGGTGTCCTATGCATTTATGTTTTGCTATTCCATGAAGGACAAGCTGAAAACCATTTGCTATGTTTTTCCATATGATTTGAACATACATGTGACTTTCATTGTTTCCTTATTCATGATATTTTGTTTGTGTTCTTTTTCATGTTATAACATGGTTCCTAAGTTTTCTTCTATCAAGATTATGTCTTTCATGCCCATGTTTTAAGTTCTTTTGATCCCAGCACTCAATGCTTACATAGATGATCAAGATTGTGTAGGTGCATGTCACCTCAAAAATTATTCTTTTGTTATCACTTACCTACTCGTGGTTTCATATAATAAATGATATACATCTGAAACCCAACCTAATGTATAAAGAATGAATATTTATCGGTAATGCTCAGGAAGAAAGAAGGGGTCATCTTTTTTTTATTCCACCCTCATGTACCCTTCTTTGCATTTTTTCTAAAGCCTGTTCAACCTCATATCACCTAGAACAAGTCATGGACTAGGACGAGCAGGAGTTAAGCTTGGGGATGCTTGATACATCTCAAACGTATCTATAATTTTTCATGCTCCATGCTTGTTTTTACACTATTTGCTTAGTGTTTCGTTACACTTCGTGGCACTTTTATGCATTTTCTGGGACTAACCTATTAGCAAGATGCCACAGTGCCAGTTCCCTGTTTTCTGCTATTTTGTGTTTTAGAAAAGTTACACAGGAAATATTCTCGGAATTGGAAGAAACAAAAGCCGAACGTCCCAATATTAAACGAAGCTTCCAGAAGTCTGAAGAGGAGGAGGAGAAAGGCCAGAGGCCGGTGACGAAGGAATGACAAATAGGCCTTTGACTTTTGCCTACCTAGTTTCGGCCCAGGGGAGGTGATCATCGAAGGATCGTAAAGCCCATGAAGATGGTGGCCTGGCATGGCCCAAACGTACAACTTGGCGTGCAAGATGAAGACTCGAAGGAAGAGACCAAGTCAAATTAGGATTAGTTTAGGGTTCGTTCAGAACCGATCCGATCTGTAAACAACTTGGAGAACACTCCGGGGACCTAACCTTCACATATAAAATGTTAGGAGAGAGATCATAGCAAGGGCTAGACACTTTTTCCACCACCATACGCCAAAGCGCTCAATACAGCGAGAGCTCTCCACTTTTGGCTAGATCTAATCTACGCCATCATTGTAACACCTCCATTGTAGCCACCCCATCAATAAAATCAGACAAGAAGGACGTAGGTCTTTACCCTACCAAGGGGGCTGAACCTGGGTAAAATTGTGTCCCTGTTTTCGTCTGATCGCCGTTGAGTTTGCCAGGTCCCACTAAGCGCTCCATGTCTCGAAAGCCCACAAACATGGGCATTGCCGGGGTAGAACCTCGTCAATTGGTGCCAACCGTGGGGACAACAAGATCTGGATCTATGGATTGGCCGGCTCCTTCATCAACAACCGCCATCGACACCGTCATCAACACTGCCATCGACACCGTCATCGACACTATCGTCGACACCGCCCTCAACGCTGCCATCGACATCACGCCGTCCATCACCGACACCATCAACGACAGCACTTCGCCCGCTGCCAGCGTCGACAGCATCAAGCCGACGACCACTTCAGGGCTCGACATCAACCTCGCAGCAGCGGCCATCAACGGGTCCGTACCAGGCTCGGCAGGACCTACTTTGGCAAGAACCGGAGGCTTTGCTATGGCTTTTAGGCTGTTCAACTTCCGCGTGAACGGCGACGGGATAGCTGAGTTGATCTCCGTCAGCGATGCGGCTCTGCCCGTGGCGGACCCAAGCGAACCATCGGCCGCTGGTAGCACTCCCTCGATGACAACGCCATCGACGCCGCCAGAGGAAGAGCCAAGGGCAAAAATCTCAACCTCATCAGTCGGGTTGAACAACTTTGAAGATCCGCCGCCATCCCCAACCACCACTTACTACGTCGACTGCGACGCCTACCACTTTGTGGGCGCTGGAGACTTCTTCGCCCATGAGATCGCTGGCTGCGAGGACCCTCGAGGAGGCACCGCAGCCATATACCCAATGATATCCGAGTGCGAATGGGCTCTCAATGCCCTGATGCTCCGTCCTACACCCTATGACCCTGACTATGTCGAGGGGTTGTACTCGGATTACACATGCTCAGACGACGACGTCTACCCCGAGGCCAAGGGGATAATTGGCCATTCTACCAGCTCATATTCGAGCAAGTCCGCCGCGTCAAGCGATGGATACATGGCCAATTATGACTCTGATATCTTAATCGAGGTCGGATCGTGCATCAAAGATGACAACATCTACCCCGCCGCACTGGGCGAAATTAGCGACGACTCGACACCGCTGGTCGGGGGCCACTGCATGATGGCGTCACACAAAGACGGAAACGAGCATAGAGCCAACGACGGTTGAAACCGGACAAACACCAGCCGCCAATTCATCATGCGAGATCAGATTCGGCTTGCAAGGAGGGTTTACGCGGGCAAGGCGACTTTCGGTCCCAATCCAAGCCCGAGCGATCTAGCTGCGCTCCAATTCATTGTCCAAGAGTAGACATATCAGATCAGCACCGATAGGTGAATACTGGAACGACGAAGAGAAGAGGTCGACGCTGATACGTCTCAAACGTATCTATAATTTTTGATGCTCCATGCTTGTCTTTACACCATTTGCCTAATGTTTCGTTACATTTAGTGGCATTTTTATACATTTTCCGGAACTAACCTATTAACGAAGTGCCACAGTGCCAGTTTCCTGTTTTCTGCTGTTTTTGTGTTTCAGAAGTGATACACAGGAAATATTCTCGGAATTGGACGAAACAAGTTCCTAAAGTCATATTTTACGGGGAAGCTCCCAAACATCCGAAGACCTGACAGAGGGGGGCCACGTGGCCCCCACACACAGGGGCGGCGCGGCCACCCCCCTGGCCGCGTCGGGCCCGCGTGAGGGGCCGTGGTCCCTCCTCTGACATCGTCCTTTCGCCTATATATACCCCCTGACGAGAAAAACCTAAGGGCCCAATCAATTTTCCAGAATATATCGCGATCCGCCGCAGCCGTCGACCCGAAGATCGGGAGGGTCCAGAAGCTCTTCCCGGCACCCTGCCGGAGAGGGGAATCGCCACCGGAGGTCTTCTTCATCGCCATGCTTGCCTCCGGAGCGATGAGTGAGTAGTCTACCTTGGACTATGGGTCCATAGCAGTAGCTAGATGGTTGTCTTCTCCACCATGTGCTTCATGTTTAGATCTCATGAGCTGCCCTACATGATTGAGATCACCGTTATGTAATTCTATGATGTTGGTTTGTTGGGATCCGATGAATATTGGTGTTTATGATTAAGTTGCTGTACTGAATTATATCTTTTGTTATCTCTATGTTGTTTATGATCTTGCATGCTCTCCGTTGTTAGTAGCTATCTTGGCCGAGTAGTTGCTAGTGACTCCAAGAGGGGGTATTTATGCTCGATAGTGGGTTCATGCCTCTATTTCACCTGGGGGAGTGACAAAAACCTCTAAGGTGGTAGATGTGCTGTTGCTACTAGGGAGAAAACAACATTCATATGCTCAAGGGCATATGCTTTGTTTACATTACACACTTTGCTTAATGCAATTATCTGTTGTTCGCAACTTAATACTTCTAGGGTGTTCGGATGATATCCCCGGGGGTGGATTATTAGTCATAGATGCAGTTGGATGGCGGTCTATGTATTTTGTTGTAATGCCCAGAGTAAATCTCATAGTGATCTTCTTGACATATCACGTTATCTTTATTCTATCAATTGCCCAACTGTAATTTGTTCACCCAGCATGTTATTTATCTATGGAGAGACACCACTAGTGAACTGTGGACCCCGGTCCTATTTTAATCATATTGCAATCACCTGTTTACTTTTCCCGCACTGTTTACTTTACTCGCATATATTCTACTATTTTCCACTCGATACACTCATAACCTTTGTTTCAAGCAAACCGGTGAGATTGACAACCTCATCGCAAGTTGGGGACAAAGTATTTGTCTGTGTGTGTGCAGGTTCCACAAACACCTTCAGTCGTCATCGTCTCTCTTCTCCTGATCGATAAACCTTGGTTTCTTAACTGAGGAAAAACTAGCCGCTACACTCATCATACCTTCCTCTTGGGGTTCCCAACGGGCTGGTCATCACCACGCACAAGGACATACTGCTCCCACGTCAACTAAACGCCACAGCTCTTTTCTGGCGCCATCACACGAGTAGCAGCTTCTTTTCTGGCGCCATTGCCGGGGAAGAGAGAAGACTTCTGCGAGGGAAGTTCTTCGCACACACATTCTTTACTTTGTTATTTGTTTTGCTTTACTTTACTTTATTTTACCTGCATTGCTTTTATATCAAAAACCCAAAAAAATTAGAATCCTTGGTAGTTGTTTTTACTTGTTTACTTTCGTTTTGCTGAAATGGCCAATCCTGAAAACACCAAGTTGTGTGACTTTGCTAGCACGAACAATAGTGATTTTATCTGCACTCCTATTGCACCAACTGTTCCTGCTACCACCTTTTATGAGATCAAGCCTGCTTTATTGAACCTTGTTATGAAAGAGCAATTTTCTGGTGCTAGTACTGAAGATGCTGCAGCTCATCTCAACAATTTTGTTGAGCTATGTGAGATGCAGAAATATAAGGATGTTGATAGTGATATTATTAAGCTCAAGTTGTTTCCTTTTTCTTTGAGAGGAAAGGCTAAAGATTGGTTGCTGTCTTTGACTAAGAATAGTATTGATTCATGGGCTAAGTGTAAGGATGCTTTTATTGGTAGATATTATCCTCCCGCTAAGATTATATCGTTGCGTAGCAATATTATGAAGTTTACTCAGTTTGATAATGAACATGTTGCTCAAGCTTGGGAAAGAATGAAATCTATGGTAAAGAATTGCCCCACTCATGGACTGACTACTTGGATGATTATCCAAACTTTTTATGCAGGACTGAATTTTTCTTCAAGGAACCTACTTGATTCAGCTGCTGGAGGCACTTTTATGTCCCTTACCTTGGGCGCCGCATCAAAGTTACTCGACAACATGATGGTAAATTATTCCGAATGGCACACCGAGAGAGCTCCACAAGGTAAGAAGGTAAATTCTGTTGAGGAAACATCTTCCTTGAATGATAAGATTGATACCATTATGGCTATGCTTGCTAATGATAGGACTCATGTTGATCCTAATAATGTTCCTTTGGCCTCTTTGGTTGCTCAAGAAGAGCAAGTTGATGTGAATTTCTTTAGAAACAACAATTTTAACAACAATGCTTATAGGAATAATTTTGCTAGTAACAATTATAGGCCGTATCCTTCTACCAATGGTAATGGTTATGGTAACTCTTATGGTAATTCCTACAACAACACTAGGGCCGCGCCCTCCGAGCTTGAGGTAATGCTCAAGGACTTCATCAGTAAACAAACTGCTTTTAATAAGTCTGTTGAGGAAAAGTTAGGCAAAATTGATATTCTTTCTTCTAAAGTTGATAGCCTTGCTCATGATGTTGAACTTCTGAAATTAAAAGTGTTTCCTAATGATGTGAATGTGAGCAATATTGTTGCTGCCGCTAATGCTACCCAAGTTGGAATTGATGAAAATATTAGATTGTTAGCGGAATTGCATGCCAGGTGGGAAAGAGAAGATGAGATGGCTAGAGAGATGAAGGTATGTACTATTACTACCTCTAATGATGTTGCTCCTACTGGTAGCAATCCTCTTACTTTGATTGGTGTAGAGAAAACTCCCACTCCTTGTGTTAAAAAGCCTAAAACTGCCAAAACTTTTTCTCAAAAGAGTGCTGAAATTTTTTGGAGTGTGGGAGATGATAGCTCTATTTCCTTTAATGATTTTGATGTTGATGGCTGCAATATATCTGACGTTATTTTGTTCTTACAAAAGCTTGCTTGGACTCCCAATGCTAGTTCTTTAAATATTGCTTTTACTAAGCATATTACCAATGCTCTCATAAAGATTAGGGATGAAAAGTTGAAGCAAAAAGCTTCTGTTCCCAAGAAGTTAGAAGATGGTTGGGAACCCATCATTGATATGCATGTTAATGGTTATGATTGACATGCTTTATGTGATCTAGGTGCTAGTATTTCCATCATGCCTAGAAAGATTTATGACATGCTTGATTTACCACCGCTTGAAAAATGTTATTTTGATGTTCCTATTGCTGATGTTGCTAAGAAGAAACCTTTGGGAAGGATTAATGATGTTCTTATTGTGGTTAACAATAACCTTGTTCCCGTTGATTTTCTTGTTATGGACATTGAATGCCATGCTTCATGTCCTATTATTTTGGGAAGACCTTTTCTTCGAACTGTAGGTGCTATCATTGATATGAGAGAAGGCACTATCAAGTATCAATTCCCGCTAAAGAAAGGTATGGAACACTTCCCTAGGAAAAGAAAGAAATTACTTTTTGACTCTACTCTTAGAGCAAATTATGAGCTTGATGCTTCATCACTTGATATTACTTGATTCGCAATTTTCTGCACCTAGCTCAAAGGCGTTAAAGAAAAGCACTCTTGGGAGATAACCCATTGTTTACTTTTCAGTACTTTTTCTTTTTTTTGAGTCTTGGAAGTCATTACTACTGTAATGACCGCTCCTTATCTTGTTTATTTCGTTTTTGTGCCAAGAGAAGCCTCTAATTTGAGTGAGGTAAAGATTTGGGGTTATTGTTGTCCTGAAACTGTTTTCGGTGCTGCACCGTAAAAATTTCTTGAAAATTATCTGTTTATCTTTTGGACCTACGATTTCTTGTGCATATGCCCCAGGTTATATCCAAACTTTTCTTAGTTGAACACTTTTTGATTTGAGCAGCGGAAAATCCCTCAAAAATTCGTCCATTATCAGCTGTCCAGTTTTGACAGATTTCTGCCAATATTTGTTTTTGCCACTTTATCGCTTTCTTTTGAGTTCTTTTTGATCATGGAACTCTTGTGGAAGTTGCTACAGTAGTATATACTTTATATGTGGTGGTTTTGGGTTGAAACCTGAAGCTAAAAGAGGTTGAATATATTTTATGCTTACACTAATGTTGCTAATAGAATTGTGTTTAGTTTTGTATGAAGGAAGTTTTCAAGTGTAGGGATTGGAGAATGATGAGATGAGTTGAAGAATGGACAAAAGCTCAAGCTTGGGGATTCCCATGCATCACCCCAAGAAATATCCAAGAAGTACAAGCGTCAAAGCTTGGGGATGCCCCCGAGGCACCCCTTCTTCATCGGCAAAAATCAGGTCACCTTTCAAAACACTATATTTTTATTGCTTCATGCACTATGTGTTTTTCTTGGAGCGTCAGTTGTTTTAGTTTTCTTAGTTTGTTTAGTTTGTTTGTTTGCTGCAATAAATGGTTGGACCCCAACAAATTTCCTTTGGAGGAGATGTACTCGTTTTCATTTGCAAGGAATGCTCTAGTTTTCACTCTTATTAAAAATCGAACATTCTACTTTTTCTGCTACTGCTTTTGCTTTTCGTTTTCGCCTTGATATGCGTTCAGATCTTGTCATATCTTTTCATCAAGGTGTATTTTTGCCTCTGAACTTTATTGGTTTTCATCAAAAGAGGTGTCTTTAAAAATTTCAAATGGTGTTGGAAAAGAGAAAAAGCTTTATGCAAAATAGTGGTACAAGAAGGAGCTTGTGTAGACTGCGGCTTAGGCTTTTTCATGTCATGCTTGATGTCTTTTTGATAGTATGCTTACTGGTTTTGCTGTAGCATGACTTGTCTCAAATAACTGAGATTGCTTAATGAGCCTTTGAAAAAATCATGCGTTGTTTTTATTGTATGGAAGCATTATTTTGGTTTTCTCCTTGATGCTTTATTTGGGTTGACTTGGCGCATGCTCACACATGTTAGACTCTTCCAAAGTCGCCATAGCCTTCATGATCATTTAGTTTTTGACTTTTGATGCCATCGTATGCTTCTTTTAATGTCGCTTTGTCGCTTTGCATGATTATGGCCATTACTGCTCTCTTAGTTGGTCGCTCCCAGTCTTTTGCTAGCCCTCGCCTTGTACTGAGTATGAGCTCTACTCGTGCATCCAACTCCTAAAAGCCAAGTTTTCCAAAGTGTCCACCATACATACCTACTAGCAATTTGCTATTCCAAGTAAATTTGACTTGCTTTTATTTTCTCTTCAAATTAAACTCTTACCAGTGTTATGCGAAACTCGGTTAGTAAAGCTCTCACGAACCGGAAGGCACACTTTACTTTTTCCTGTTCTTAAAATTTTGACATTGTGGTCTTTTATGTTGAGTTGTTATGCTTGCAAGTTGTAAGTTGGATTCTAGCCCAGCCATGCTGTCATGGGGCAAGCTTTCAACATTGCACTTCTTTTTGAGTTGATATCGTGATTTTTGTTTATGGATGCCCGCTGTGTGAAATGAATTGGGAATCTTGTAGGGATCATGGAGTTTTTATATGTGTTAGGGAAACGCCGGGCCGCCAATCTAAGCCATGCATAATTCATGGTGGAAATTTGCAGCATACCCATGGTGAATATTTGACGACGCATCTCACAATAAAAAGCTAAACAATATAGCAAATAAAAGAGATGTCGAGGTGTTCATTGTCTGCTTGTCCTGTCATTTTGGTGTGGGCTTGTTCCATGTCATCGGGCACGGAGGTACCCCATTGGCGGTTCTCAATGATATGCATATACTTACAATGACAAGAGCCTTGCTTGGGACTCTAAGTAAATTAGCATGGTTTGGGTACTCGTATTCACAGGACACGAGGTTTTCAACTTATGATTTGTCAAGCATATGCATCATAACTGTTCTCGCATTAACTTTAACCATTCAAGATGCTTATGATGGGGGCAATGAGAGCTCAAAGCCGGTAAGTACCATAATTTTTGAAGGTTATAAAACTTGCAATCACTGCTTCCCTCTGCGAAGGGCCTTTCTTTTACTTTTATGTTGAGTCACCACCTTCTTTCTTTATGCACCATTAAGAGAGCATAGTTGTCATTCTTAGTGTGATATGCATTGTCCCAAGGTTCATTGATTGACTCATATTGTTGGTTTCACTTGTTCTTAAATTATTTGTATCTAGTCGCCCTCTTAAACTTTGAGGTGTCCTATGCATTTATGTTTTGCTCTCTTTGAAGGACAAGCTGAAAACCTTTTGTATGTTTTTCCTTATGATTTGAACACACGTTTGACTTTCATTGTTTCATTATCATGATCTTTTGTTTGTGTTCATTTGCATGTTTACAACATGGTTGCTAAGTTTCTTATTGTCATGATTATATCTTTCATGCCCATGTTTTAAGTTCTATTGATCCCAGCTCACCAATGCTTACATATATGATCAAGATTGTGTAGGTGCATGTCACCTCCAAAATTATTGTTTTGTTATCACTTACCTACTCGAGGACGAGCAGGAGTTAAGCTTGGGGATGCTTGATACGTCTCAAACGTATCTATAATTTTTGATGCTCTATGCTTGTCTTTACACCATTTGCCTAATGTTTCGTTACATTTAGTGGTATTTTTATACATTTTCCGGAACTAACCTATTAACGAAGTGCCACAGTGCCAGTTTCCTGTTTTCTGCTGTTTTTGTGTTTCAGAAGTGATACACAGGAAATATTCTCGGAATTGGACGAAACAAGTTCCTGAAGTCATATTTTACGGGGAAGCTCCCAAACATCCGAAGACCTGACGTAGGGGGGCCACGTGGCCCCCACACACAGGGGCGGCGTGGCCACCCCCTGGCCGCGCCGGGCCCGCGTGAGGGGCCGTGGTCCCTCCTCTGACATCGTCCTTTCGAATATATATACCCCCTGACGAGAAAACCTAAGGGCCCGATCAATTTTCCAGAATATATCGTGATCCGCCGCCGCCGTCGACCCGAAGATCGGGAGGGTCCAGAAGCTCTTCTCGGCACCCTGCCGGAGAGGGGAATCGCCACCAGAGGTCTTCTTCATCGCCATGCTTGCCTCCGGAGCGATGAGTGAGTAGTCTACCTTGGACTATGGGTCCATAGCAGTAGCTAGATGGTTGTCTTCTCCACCATGTGCTTCATGTTTAGATCTCATGAGCTGCCCTACATGATTGAGATCACCGTTATGTAATTCTATGATGTTGGTTTGTTGGGATCCGATGAATATTGGTGTTTATGATTAAGTTGCTGTACTGAATTATATCTTTTGTTATCTCTATGTTGTTTATGATCTTGCATGCTCTCTGTTGTTAGTAGCTATCTTGGCCGAGTAGTTGCTAGTGACTCCAAGAGGGGGTATTTATGCTCGATAGTGGGTTCATGCCTCTATTTCACCTGGGGGAGTGACAGAAACCTCTAAGGTGGTAGATGTGCTGTTGCTACTAGGGAGAAAACAACATTCATATGCTCAAGGGCATATGCTTTGTTTACATTACACACTTTGCTTAATGCAATTATCTATTGTTCGCAACTTAATACTTCTAGGGTGTTCGGATGATATCCCCGGGGGTGGATTATTAGTCATAGATGCAGTTGGATGGCGGTCTATGTATTTTGTTGTAATGCCCAGAGTAAATCTCATAGTGATCTTCTTGACATATCACGTTATCTTTATTCTATCAATTGCCCAACTGTAATTTGTTCACCCAGCATGTTATTTATCTATGGAGAGACACCACTAGTGAACTGTGGACCCCGGTCCTATTTTAATCATATTGCAATCACCTGTTTACTTTTCCCGCACTGTTTACTTTACTCGCATATATTCTACTGTTTTCCACTCGATACACTCATAACCTTTGTTTCAAGCAAACCAGTGAGATTGACAACCTCATCGCAAGTTGGGGACAAAGTATTTGTCTGTGTGTGTGTGCAGGTTCCACAAACACCTTCAGTCGTCATCGTCTCTCTTCTCCTGATCGATAAACCTTGGTTTCTTAACTGAGGGAAAACTAGCCGCTACACTCATCATACCTTCCTCTTGGGGTTCCCAACGGGCTGGTCATCACCACGTACAAGGACATACTGCTCCCACGTCAACTAAATGCCACAGCTCTTTTCTGGCGCCATCACACGAGTAGCAGACGCATCCAGCAGAAGATGGGCCAAACGATCATCCCACTACTCATCAAGCGTCCAGCATAGGACGCGGTCATGCACCCAGCCCGGGGCCGATATGCACAATATCACCCAGAATTTAGAGGCGGAGTTCAACGAAGCCGAACTAATGCCCAAGACCAAGGAAGCTGCAATCATGGCTGCGGCAGCATATATCGCCGCAAACGCCTCCAACGGCGACGAGCATATGCGGCACCTGTGAAACCTGGCGCTCGAAGGAGTAAGGGTGCTTCAAGGCACACCTAGCCCGGGACATGACGCGGCAGCAAGGAAAACCGTTCCGCCTGCGGAGCAACCTAGGCACCCAGCAGTGGTGCCAGCTGTAACGCCTAGAGCCCAAGTGGTGGAACCTATCAACGGGGAACTTCGACATGGCCTGGCTCAGAATAGAGTCGACCAAGGATACGCATGTCGCGATCCGCACCGCTTCGAGGAGGAGGCTGAGTTGGAAACGTTCGAAGGCAATCATGATGAACTGTGCGGGGCGGATTCCTTCAACACCATTGCGGAAAGGCATCAAGCTCAGCGACAGTGTAGTCAAGTTCAATGGGCAACAGGACCCTCAAATTTGGCTTGATGACTTCATCACCGCCGTCACCATTGGCGGCAGATCTAGAGATAACGCTCTCCAGCTGCTGTCATTGCACCTGAAGGACAACGCAAGAGCTTGGCTGAATAACCTCGCTCCTGACAGTATTTGTTCTTGGGAAGAGTTCCAGCAAGCGTTCATCATAAACTTTTGGGGAACCCCACGACAGCCCATGTCGTTCGAAGAACTACGCTTGTGTGTTCAGAAGACCAGAGAGAACCTGAGGTCCTACATCTCGCGATGGATCAGTCTTCGCAACACGGCTGAGAATATCTCACCCGAGAGAGCCATCGACGCCTTTCAGGACGGTCTCATTCGACGAGACTTCAAGGAAGAGCTGGGGCGCTGCAAGCTGAAAACCATCTATCATCTCATGAGCTTGGCAAACAAGTGGGCTGATGGAGAAGACTCCATCGTGGCTCCTAGAAGCCGTCGATGATCAGCAGAATGTGATGTCAACCCGAAAGATCAGTTTCACCCCAACTCTCGAAAGAAGGGTCGACGAAACCGCTATGACGACGTAGACACAACGGACATGGTAGCAGCAGGCTACGTAAACGATGATGACAACCGCGACGGGCCAAGACAAGGGAACATCGACTATGGAAGCTAGCAGAAGCGCCGGCCGCGATTCAAGGCCGAAGACGGAATGGCGCCGATGCCGTGATGATCCACCACCATCCGCGGAAGAGATGCTCGATAGTGGGTGCCAAAATCACACCTATATCAACAAAGATGGAATTCAAAGACCTGCTCATCTTCTCATCGAATGCAGAGAGTTCCTTCGCCTCAGTCGAGCACTTCGGGAGAGGATCAAACAGATCAACCGGTAGCTGGCGTGATAGCCTACAACGCTCCACCGCCGCCACCTAATCCGCCGGCAAACGTGGTGCAGCAAGGCCACCAGGCCGCCACGATCCAGCAGGTCGAGCCACGATAGCCAGTTGTCGAAGAAGAGGCATTTCCGCCATCACGAGGCTTCGTGCCAATGATCCAGAGAGGATGTCCGATGAACAAGGTCCAGCGGAAGCGAGCACGAGAAGTTTTTCATGCCGAGCACGCACCACCAGCTACGCCCGAATATCTGAATTGGTCAGAGCATCCGATCGGCTTTGATCGGTCAGATCATCCACCGAAAATCCCATGACCCGGACACCACGCTTTGGTGCTCGAAGCTCAGATAGGCGGTTTCACCTCCAAAACAGTGTTCATGGAAGGGGGGAGCAGTTTGAATCTCATTTATGCAGACACATTGAGGAAGATCAAGATCCCGATGGACAATCTCCTGCCAACAGAGACATCCTTCCACGGGATCGTCCCAGGGAAGCCAACATACCCGCTGGGGGCGATACACCTCAACGTCATCTTTGGCACTTCGGCGAACTTCAGAAGGAGAAAATCGAGTTTGAGGTTGTCAACTTGCCCTCGCAGTACCATGCTATCCTCGGGCGACCAGCGTTTGCCCAATTTATGGCGGTGCCACATTACCCTTACCTCAAGCTGCGGATGCCCGCAAATAAAGGACCACTGACGATTAGCGACAGCTTCGCCCGCTCTGAGAACTGCGACAAGGACTTTAACAGCATGTCCCTAGCATTTGGTGTACACGAGGAGCTCAATCACATCAGGGAGAGCACTAACATGGACGTCGACCCACCGGCGCAGCAGAACGCCCCAGAACTATCCTTCGACGCCAGCAAAGATACCTGAGAGCACCAGATCCACCCGACGGATCCAACCACGACTGCTCGGGTCTCGAATTCTCTCTCCCCTGCATAGGAAAGCACGCTCGTCGAGTTCCTCCGTGAGCACTGGAGGATGTTTGCTTGGTGTCCAGCAGATATGCCAGGCATCCCAGAGAACTCGCCAAGCACAAGCTAAAAATCTTCCCTAGCGCAAAACCGGTGAAGCAACCAATGCGCCGGTACAACCCAGAAAAGGCCCGATCAATGGGCGAGGAAATAAATCGTCTCCTCGAGGTGAAGTTCATCAGAGAAATAAAGGAGGCAACTTGGCTTTCGCCACCAGTCAAGGTAGAGAAGAAGGACACCAAGATCTATAGGATGTGCATCGACTTCACAGCACTGAACAAGCACTGCCCAAAGGACTACTTCCCTCTACCTCGAATCGACCAGATCATAGTTTCGACCGCTGGCTGCGAGCGCCTTTTGTTCCTCGATGCGTACTCTGGGTACAACCAGATCAGGCTGAAGGTCAAAGACAAAGATAAGATGGCATTCATTACCCCGCACGGAATATACTGCTACGTGACAATGCCTTTCGGGCTCAAGAACGCCAGAGCCACCTATGAATGGTGCATGCAGGCATGCCTGAAGGAACAGACCGGCCGCAACATTGAGGTATACATGGACGATATCGTCATCAAATCCACAAAAGCAGACAGCCTGCTCGAAGACCTGCGAGAGACTTTTGCTAACCTCGACCACTAAAACATCAAGCTCAACCCGAAGAAGTGTTCCTTTGGGGTACCTACAGGCCAGCTACTAGGCTACCTCATCTCTGAGCGAGGGTTCAAGGGCAACCCAGAGAAGATTCAAGCCATCATCAACATGCAGCCGCCGAAGACGCTCAAACACGTCCAGCAGCTGACAGGTCATCTAGCGGCCCTTAGCCACTTCATAAGCAAGCTCGGCGAAAAGGCTTTACCCTTCTATCGTCTCCTCTGGAAGACGGATAATTTCACCTGGACAGAAGAAGCACAAGCTGCGTTCGATGACCTCAAGAGACGCCTTTCAATGCCCTGGTTCTAGTCACCCCTCAAGAGAAGGAACCGATGCTATTGTACATTGTTGCAACCAACCAGGTCGTCAGTTCCGCGTTGGTGGTCGAACACGCAGAAGACGGCAAGGAGCATGGGGTACAAAGGCCAGTATATTACCTCAGCGAGGTCCTGTCCCCAACTAAGCAAAGGTACCCCCATTACCAGAAGTTAGCATACGCCATCTACATGACAGGGAAGAAGATGCCGCATTACTTCGAGTGTCATTCTATCATAGTGGTGGCTTCGACCCTAGTATCCAGTATACTCAACAACCCCGATGCCACGGGGCATGTATCGCTTTGGGGAATCACCCTAGGGCCATGGGAGATCACATACCAGAGGCAGTCAGCAATCAAGTCACAAGTCCTGCCAGATTTCATCGCCGAATGGACTGAGGCACAGATGCCAAAACTCCCGAACTTATCGAACTGTTGGACCATATACGTTGACGGGTGTGAAAGGACATTTGTCCGTTTCTACTTTTTTGATTTACAATGACATGACTATGTTTTGTGTGAACTAATATTTGAAATGTATGCATACAGGTTTAAGTTCACAGGTGAAGGGGTTTTCATGTACAAAAAGAAAGATGGTGGAATCAACCGCCAAAAGTGGGCTAGTTTGGCGCAGAGGCTGGTCCCTGGCCGGACCATCCGGCGACAGACCGGGCCAGTCTGGCGGAGCCGCCAGACTGCTGTTCTGAACTGCCTTTCGGCGGGCCGCCAAATCTGTCCAGCGGGCCGCCGGACTCTCGATGAACAGTCCGGTCCCGCCGGACCTACCGCAGGAGCGTCCGGCCCAGAGGCAGGCATCGCCAAACTTACCGCCGGATTGCAGCTTGGGCTGCCTCCAACGGCCGGATTTCTACCCACCTATAAATACCCCTTCTCCCAGCTGGGGTAGAGTTAGAACTTCACCTACCATTGTTCATCCTTGAAGCTCTCATCTACCCCCATTGCAAAAACACCAAATTCCATAGATCTCCTCTTCTAGCCAACCAAAGCTCTTGATCTTTGGAGGATTGAAGGAGGAGGCACCGATCTACATCTTCACCGAAGGAATTTCATTTCCCCCTCCATTTTCTTGGAGGATTTGTGCCTAGGGGATCTTGAGACCCTAGGTGTTGTATTTGGTTGTTTGACTTGTCTTTGTGGTGATTCTTGCCTCCGTGGCATTCTTGGGAGCCTCCAATTGAGTTGTGGAGTTGTGCCCCAAGCTCCGTGTATGGGATTCGTGGTTCCCCCAATACCACCGCTTAGTGGAATCGAGTTAGTCTCCGTGGCTTTCTCACCAGAGAACAAGGTGAGCCTTTGTGGCATTGGTGGACTCCGTGTCACCACACCTCTCCAACATAGACGTACTTCCCTTCAAAAGGAAGGAACTACGGGAATACATCCTTGTGTCTCCGGTCTCCGCTCTTCGGTTCTTACTTTCCCTTACTTTTCTTTAACTTGCTTTATGCTTTACCTCGTTTGCTTGTCACTTAGGAAATTCACCTAGTAGCACATCTAGTGAATTTTCATTGTGTCAAGCCTTAATTTGGAAAAAAAGATAAAAATTTGTTGTAGCACCTATTCAACCCCTCTAGTTGCCCGTGTAGATCCTTTCAATTGGTATCAGAGCCTAGTGCTCTTTGATTGGGATTAACCGCCTAAGAGATTATGGGCGACGAGGAGGCCACCACAAAGGCGGATCTTAATCACCTCATGGCACGAATGGATGCCATGATGAGTGCCATGGAAAGTCAAAAATCTCAACTTGAGGCCCTCATTAGTGGAACATCGAGTACCACTCCGACCCCGGTTGAATCCTCGGATAAGCCCACCTTAAACGAGGATGATCCGGATGAGGATGGGGATGAGGGCGATGATACGTCTCAAACGTATCTATAATTTTTGATGCTCCATGCTTGTTTTACACCATTTGCCTATTGTTTCGTTACACTTAGTGGCACTTTTATGCATTTTCCGGAACTAACCTATTAACAAGTGCCACAGTGCTAGTTTCCTGTTTTCTGCTGTTTTTGTGTTTCAGAGTGACACACAGGAAATATTCTCGGAATTGGACGAAACAAGTTCATGAAGTCTTATTTTACCCGGAAGCTTCCAGAGATCCGAAGAGAAGTAGGAGGGGGGGCCACCAGGGCCCCACACACAGGGGCGGCGCGGCCAGCCCCTGGCCCGCGCCACCCCCGTGTGAGGGTGCCTGGTCCCTCCTCTGACATTGACCCTTCGCCTATAAAGACCCCCCGACGAGAAAAACCTAAAGCCCGATCAGTTTTCCAGAATACATCGCGATCCGCCGCCGCCGTCGACCTGAAGATCGGGAGGGTCCAGAAGCTCTTCCCGGCACCCTGCCGGAGAGGGGAATCGCCACCGGAGGTCTCCTTCATCGCCATGCTTGCCTCCGGAGCGATGAGTGAGTAGTCTACCTTGGACTATGGGTCCATAGCAGTAGCTAGATGGTTGTCTTCTCCACTATGTGCTTCATGTTTAGATCTCACGAGCTGCCATACATGATTGAGATCACCGTTATGTAATTCTACATGTTTGGTTTGTTGGGATCCGATGAATATTGGTGCTTATGATTAAGTTGCTGTACTGAATATTATCTTTTGTTATCTCTATGTTGTTTATGATCTTGCATGCTCTCCGTTGTTAGTAGCTATCTTGGCCGAGTAGTTGCTAGTGACTCCAAGAGGGGGTATTTATGCTCGATAGTGGGTTCATGCCTCTATTTCACCTGGGGGAGTGACAGAAACCTCTAAGGTGGTAGATGTGCTGTTGCTACTAGGGAGAAAACAACATTCATATGCTCAAGGGCATATGCTTTGTTTACATTACACACTTTGCTTAATGCAATTATCTGTTGTTCGCAACTTAATACTTGTGGAGTTCTCGGATTGATTCACCACAAGTGGATTATTAGTCATAGATGCAGTTGGATGACGGTCTATGTATTTTGTTGTAATGCCTAGAGTAAATCTCATAGTGATCTTCTTGACATATCACGTTATCTTTATTCTATCAATTGCCCAACTGTAATTTGTTTACCCAGCATGTGTTATTTTATCTATGGAGAGACACCACTAGTGAACTGTGGACCCCGGTCCTATTTACATCATATTGCTATCACCTGTTTACTTTACTCGTACTGTTTACTTTACTCGCATACTATATTGTTTTCCACTCGATACACTCATAACCTTTGTTTCAAGCAAACCGGTGAGATTGACAACCTTATCGCAAGTCGGGAACAAAGTATTTGTTTGTGTGTGTGTAGGTTCCACAACACCTTCAGTCGTCATTGTCTCTCTTCTCCTGTTTGATAAACCTTGGTTTCTTAAACTGAGGGAAGACTTGCTGCTGCACTCATCATACCTTCCTCTTGGGGTTCCCAACGGGCTGGTTATTCACCACACACAAGGACAGTCTGGTCGCCATCAGAGGCATCAGCTCCTCATCAACTTGGCATCATCAGCTATTTTTCTGGCGCCGTTGCCGGGGAAGAGAGAATACTTCTGCGAGGGGAGTTCTTCGCACACACATTCTTTACTTTGTTATTTGTTTTGCTTTACTTTATTTTATTTTACCTGCATTGCTTTTTATATCAAAAACCCAAAAAAATTAGAATCCTTGGTAGTTGTTATTTCTTTACTTTAGTTTATCATGATGTTCCCTAAGTTCGTTCTGGAGGACCTCTCAGTAGGTAGTGGTTCGATTATTGGCAAAAGTAACATTGAGGAGTTCTTTAATCACATTAGTATGCATGAGGAAGATGAGGAAAAGTCTTGGGTTGAGCTTGCTCCTAGTATTGAAGTTGCTTCTGTTATATTAATTGACATGTTGGAAACTAGGTTTGCTAGTCTTAATCCTTTTATGCAATATATGTTCCTTAAGCTTCATGAAATTGAGGATCCCGAAAAGAAGGCTTTTATCTTGGAAACTTTGCGCCTAGAATTTAAGGATGTCGTTGTTGAAGCTAGGAAAGTTCTTAAACGTTTTAATAAACTCGGTTCACCTATAAAGGTTATTGATACTCATGATGAGGGAACCGAAATACCTATACCCTGCAAGCTTGTGGGATTGAATGATGCCTTCAAAAATAATTTTGCTTGGATTTGTCCTGAAAATCTTTTTGATGAGAATAGTGTACCAAAGGATGATCACAAAGGGTCTTCAAAAACTTATGTGGATGAAATACAATGCCTTATTGACAAGACCTCTTCTGTTGATCTTAATGCTTCTTCTGAAGGTACTTGATTCGCAATTTTCTGCGCCTAGCTCAAAGCCGTTAAAGAAAAGCACTCTTGGGAGATAACCCAATGTTTTCTTTTCAGTACTTTTTCTTTTATTTGAGTCTTGGAAGTCATTATTACTGTAATGACCGCTCCTTATCTTGTTTATTTCGTTTTTGTGCCAAGAGAAGCCTCTAATTTGAGTGAGGTAAAGATTTGGGGATGTTGCTGTCCTGAAACTGTTTTCGGTGCTGCACCGTAAAAATTCATGAAAATTCTCTGTTTATCTTTTGGACCTGCGATTTCTTGTGCATATGCCCCAGGTTATATCCAAACTTTTCTTAGTTGAACACTTTTTGATTTGAGCAACAGAAAATCCCTCAAAAATTCGACCTTTGTCAGCTGTTCAGTTTTGACAGATTTCTGCCAATATTTGTGTTTGCCACTTTATCGCTTTCTTTTGAGTTCTTTTGATCATGGAACTTTTGGGGAGGTTGCTACAGTAGTATATGCTATATATGTGCTGGTTTTGAGTTGAAACCTGAAGCAAATAGAGGATTGATTATATGTTATGCTTGCACTAATGTTGCTAATAGATTTGTGTTTAGTTTTGTATGAAGAAGTTTTCAAGTGTAGGGATTGGAGAATGATGAGATGAGTTGAAGAATGGACAAAAGCTCAAGCTTGGGGATGCCCATGCATCACCCCAAGAAATATCCAAGAAGTACAAGCGTCAAAGCTTGGGGATGCCCCCGAGGCACCCCTTCTTCATCGGCAAAAATCAGGTCACCTTTCAAGACACTATATTTTTATTGCTTCATGCACTATGTGTTTTTCTTGGAGCGTCAGTTGTTTTAGTTTTCTTAGTTTGTTTAGTTTGTTTGTTTGCTGCAATAAATGGTTGGACCCCAACAAATTTCCTTTGGAGGAGATGTACTCGTTTTCATTTGCAAGAATGCTCTAGTTTTCACTCTTATAAATCGAGCATTCTACTTTGTCTGCTACTGCTTTTGGTTTTCATTTTCGCCTTGATATGCGTTCAGATCTTGTCATATCTTTTCATCAAGGTGTATTTTTGCCTCTGATCTTTATTGGTTTTCATCAAAAGAGGTGTTTATAAAAATTTCAAATGGTGTTGGAAAAGAGAAAAAGCTTTGTGCAAAATAGTGGTACAAGAAGGAGCTTGTGTAGACTGCGGCTTAGGCTTTTTCATGTCATGCTTGATGTCTTTTTGATAGTATGCTTAGTGGTTTTTCTGTAGCATGACTTGTCTCAAATAACTGAGATTGCTTAATGAGCCTTTGAAAAAAACATGCGTTGTTTTTATTGTATGGAAGCATTATTTTGGTTTTCTCCTTGATGCTTTATTTGGGTTGACTTGGCGCATGCTCACACATGTTAGACTCTTACAAAGTCGCCAATAGCCTTCATGATCATTTAGTTTTTGACTTTTGATGCCATCTTATGCTTCTTTTAATGTCGCTTTGTCGCTTTGCATGATTATGGCCATTATTGCTCTCTTAGTTGGTCGCTCCCAGTCTTTTGCTAGCCCTCACCTTGTACTGAGTATGAGCTCTACTCGTGCATCCAACTCCTAAAAGCCAAAGTTTTCCAAAGTGTCCACCATACATACCTACTAGCAATTTGCTATTCCAAGTAAATTTGACTTGCTTTTATTTTCTCTTCAAATTAAACTCTTACCAGTGTTATGCGAAACTCGGTTAGTAAAGCTCTCACGAACCGGAAGGCACACTTTACTTTTTCCTGTTCTAAAAAATTTGACATTGTGGTCTCTTATGTTGAGTTGTTATGCTTGCAAGTTGTAAGTTGGATTCTAGCCCAGCCATGCTGTCATGGGGCAAGCTTTCAACATTGCACTTCTTATTTGAGTTGATATCGTGATCTTTTGTTTATGGATGCCCGCGGTGTGAAATGAATTGGGAATCTTGTGGGGATCATGGAGTTTGTATATGTGTTAGGGAAACGCCGGGCCGCCAATCTAAGCCATGCATAATTCATGGAGGAAATTTGCAGCATACCCATGGTGAACATTCGACGACGCATCTCACAATAAAAAGCTAAACAATATAGCAAATAAAAGAGATGTCGAGGTGTTCATTGTCTGCTTGTACTGTCATTTTGGTGTGGGCTTGTTCCATGTCATCGGGCACGGAGGTACCCCATTGGCGGTTCTCAATGATATGCATATACTTACAATGACAAGAGCCTTGCTTGGGACTCTAAGTAAAGTAGCATGAGGTTTGGGTACTCGTATTCACGGGGCACAAGGTTTTCAACTTATGATTTGTCAAGCATATGCATCATAATTGTTCTCGCATTAACTTTAACCATTCAAGATGCTTATGATGGGGGCAATGAGAGCTCAAAGCCGGTAAGTACCATAATTTTTGAAGGTTATAAAACTTGCAATCACTGCTTCCCTCTGCGAAGGGCCTTTCTTTTACTTTTATGTTGAGTCACCACATTCTTTCTTTATGCACCATTAAGAGAGCATAGTAGTCATTCTTAGTGTGATATGCATTGTCCCAAAGTTCATTGATTGACTCATATAGTTGGTTTCACTTGTTCTTAAATTATTTGTATCTAGTCGCTGATGACCCACAAGTATAGGGGATCGCAACAGTCTTCGAGGGAAGTATTACCCAAATTTATTGATTCGACACAAGGGGAGCCAAAGAATATATGTAAGCCTTAACAGATGAGTTGTCAGTTCAGCTGCACCTGGAAACAGTCTTACTCGCAGCGGTTTATCAGTAGCAACAGTTTTATAGTAGTGATAGTAGGAAAACAGTAACAGCAGTAGTAAAATAATAGCGGTAGAAGTAACGGTTGTAAACAGTAGGAATAAATACTGTAGGCATAGGGATGGATAATGGGCATTGCATGGACAAGATAATTCATGAAATCAATGAGATACGGGCATTGCAGATAAATAATGATAAAGCATCCTAGTACAAACAATAATAGGCATGTGTTCCGTATATAGTCGTACGTGCTCACAAGGAGAAACTTGCACGACATCTTTTGTCCTACCAGCCTGTTGCAGCAGGGCCTCAAGGGAAACTACTGGTAATTAAGGTACTCCTTTTAATAAAGTACCGGAGCAAAGCATTAGCACTCGGTGAACACATGTGATCCTCACATCATAGCCATCCCCTCCGGTTATCCCAATTTCTGTCACTTTGGGGCCTCGGGTTCCGGACAACAATATGTGTATACAACTTGTAGGTAAGACCATAAACAACAAGTATCATCATAGAAATAATAAAATGTTCAGATCTGAAATCATGGCACTCGGGCCCAAAGTGACAAGCATTAAGCACAACAAGTTGCAACAATGTCATAGGCACTAAATAAAGATACTAGGCACTATGCCCTATCAATCTCATATCAAATTACATGAAAAATCTCATCCAATCCCTACCATCCCCTCACCTACAGCGGGGGAATTACTCACACATGGATGGGGGAGTCATGGATGGTCGATGGAGGAGCGTCGGTGGTGATGGTGATGAAGATCTCCTCCGAATCCCCGTCCCGGCAGGGTGCCAGAACGGAGTTTCTGGTTCCGAATCGCGGTTTCTGATGGCGGCGGCGCAGCGGAAGTCTATCTGGGAAAAACGCCGTCTCCCCGATCTTAAGTCGTCAGGGGGTATATGTACGCGAGAGAGGAGGTCGAGAGGGGGCCTGGGGCCACCTCACATAGGGGTGGCGCGGCCAGGGCTGGGCCGCGCCACCACCTTGTGACGGCTCCTCGAGCCACTTCTCCCTCCGGTCTTCTGGCTCCGTGGGTCTTCTGGTGAAATATGATTTTTGGTGATTTTTCCCGAATTTTTACTGGAAGTTGAATTTCTGCACAAAAACGAGATACCAGAGCAATTCTGCTGAAAACAGCGTCAGTCCGTGTTAGTTGTATTCAAAACACACAAATTAGAGGAGAAACAATAGCAAAAGTGTTCGAGAAAGTAGATACGTTTTGGACGTATCAACTCCCCCCAAGCTTAGCTATTTGCTTGTCCTCAAGCAATTCAGTTAACAACTGAGAGCAATAAAAGAAACTTTCACGAACACATTTGCTCATATGATGTATATATACTAACTATGTGATCAAGTATTCAGGCAATTCATAATAAGAAATATGCAACTAATGTCACCTCATAGTCAAGCAAGCTATGAAAGAGTGCCAATGCACTAATAACAAGTAACATGTGCAAGAGAAGCTACAAGATTGTGATATGCATAAATGATATGAAAGAATGGTATCCCACTTGCCTTTATTTGTAGAGCAAAACATAAATGCTGAGGCACCTCTGAAGTCCAAGGGAAGACTAGAAGTAGAAATATCAAAGATACAAGCATCATAGTTATACCACAATTAACCGTGTTCTGGGACAAGCACATTGCACTAAGAATAACAGCTATGCTCTCAAGAAGTGCTTAAAAGTTAGAAGGTGATGACACAACATAAAAGTAAACGAATGGCCCTTCGCAGAGGGAAGCAGTGATTTAACATGTGCTAGAGCTTTTCATTTGTAAAACAGAGATAAAAATTTCTTTTGAGAGGTGGTTGTTCTATGTCAACGACTAGCAATGGGGACTTACTATCTTCCATAATAAACAAGTGAGAGCGGTTCCGAGTTCTTTGAAATTTGGCACATTGGTGCTCTTTTTATAAAGCTTTGGCACTCCTCCCCACCTTTTTCCTTTCTCAAACCATGGCTAACCGATTCCATCGGGTGCCCACCAACTTTCACATTCCATTGGAGGAGTGCCTTTTTTCTTTTTTTTAGAATTGAGATTATAATGGTCTGACCAGCTCCCTTGCAAAATTAATGACGAGTAGATGAAGCTGCCTAGTCGAGGGGTACTTAATTTAATATGGAAGATAGCAATTCCGACCACTACGTCCCCATGAGCTAAAAACAGTGGCACAAAATGAGAAGTAGTTGAAAGTTTTGAAAGGTAGCACATGAAAATTTACTTGGAATGGTTTACAAATACCATGCATAGGAATTTATAGTGGACTCTTTGGAAGACTTGGTTTTTGGTAATTGGATGCACGAGTAGAGCTCATACTCAGTACAAGTGAAGGCTAGCAAAAGACTGGGAAGCGACAATCGAGAGAGCAATAACTATCATAATCATGCTTGCGACAAAACAAAATTAATATAGGCATAAAAATGATACCAGAACTCTGAGGCAAATTAGATCATCGAGGCTTAATTGACTTTTTGTTTAGTCATATGCATGCTTGAGCATGTGCCAAGTCGATTCAAATGGAGCTTTCAGAGGTGGATACCACAATATCATACCATACTATGAATAAAACAATGCATGCAAGCGTCTACATGACATGCTACAGGCTAATAGTAGATTGAAACTAATCATATGAAAGCAAGAACTACAAAGCATCCATTAGATGACATATACCTTACATGAACTGACTAAGCATGTCCACATAGATGAGTATATGTACAAAAATGAAAACAAATAGAGTTCATACCAGCCTCTTACCACATCTCGGACTGTCATATGTCGTCATTATTGCTCTTCACTTGTGTGGCTTGAATAATATAAAGTGAATACCAAGCTCCAATGGAGTAACGGGAGCCTGAACTCTGCAACAAACTTTACAAAACCAAAGAAGAACAACAAATATTTTTGGCGTTTTCGATTTTTGAAAGCAAAAGCGGAAGGAAATAGCAACAAAGCAAAATATTTTTTTGAATTTTTCAAATAGAAAACCGAAAATAGCAAGTAAAGCAAACCAAAGGTGGAAAACTAAAGAACCAAATAGAGAGAAACAACGGAAATATTTTTGGTCTTTTTGTGTTTTGGAAGCAATGAAAAGAAGAACAAGAACAGTAAAGAAAGCGAAACATGAATATATAAAGGTCCGACAGAATACGATATGTAGATGAGTGAATCATCGGCGTACCTCCCCCCAAGCTTAGGCTTTTGGCCTAAGTGGAGATCAATCCCAACTCGGCCAACTCTGCCATGAGGTGGCGCCCTCGTGGTGTGACGAAGAAGCACCATCGTCCTGATAAGAGTTTGAGGATGCCCCGGAGTGGTACGTGGTGAAATGATAGGGCGGCTCCTCCTCTTCCTCCTGAACCACCACGCCGTGTTGGATATTGAAACCAAGCAGCCTAAGCTGATCGTCCAACTCCACCTTCGTGCGCGACCATGGGCTCTTATGAATGCTAAACAAGTTAGGCTGAGGCAAGGGAATTTCCCTTTCCCCTCCATCAATGAATAACATCCTGTAAACTAATTTCCCTGCACAAGAGTTAGCAGTAACAAAGTGATGGAGTTTCATAGCAGTGAGATCAAGCCTCTGTGGAGCCAACAATACATCATTAGGAGCAATAGAAAGTCCTAGTTCAGCAACAAAGCGTGCAACAATAATACCTCCATAAATAGGTCCCCTAGCAGCCAAGCGACGAGCAATAACAGCACCAAGGTTATACTCCCTACCAACATCAAGAGCAGTGGCTAGAAAAGCTAAATGATAGTTGGAGATATTGCTAGTGTTTTCTCTACCAAGTACACTAGTTGCAAGATAGTAAGTAAAATATCTAATAGCTGGGAGTTGAATATTTCTTATCTTGCCACGCTGTGCGTTGCGGTCATCATCATTGGTCACCCCTCGGTAAAGCTCCAACAAATCAGCGGGGTGATTTTGTATCTTCCTAGCCGTTCCAAACATGGGAATACCTAAAACAAAACAAAACCTCTCCAAAGACATGGTAATGGGCTGATCATAAATCTTAAATGCAACAGACGGATTGTAATGAGAGTTAATAAATTTAAAACTTTCAACGAAAGTCTTTGTAAGCAAAGCATATTGGGCTCTTTCATCCGCCACATAATCTGTCAACCCAACCCTGTTAATAAGGAGCAAGAAATCATCAAGAATCCCTGCATCACTCAAGAAGTTAAAACAAGGGAAGGCGGATGGATGTGCATCTCCATCATCCCCTTCTGGGTTCGGTGACATGAGATCCTCATTATAGGATATCCTATATTGAGCAGTGGATCTTGAGGGCCTTGATGCCCTTGGTGCATCACTTTCAAACACTTCTCCATATGTGAAGTTGGCCATCTCCTTCTCTGAAATTTTTCAACAAACTCATAAAAAAAAGTGATTTAAAGACAAGCAAATGTAGGAAACTACCATAGTGAGTCACTAGAGAGCTATCATGCATCAAAGTAATCTTTCTAAACAATAGAACAAGCATGCATACTCATTTATACTGTCACCTACAATGCTAAAATACTCAAGAAATACTTTACCAAAAGAAAATCTACTTGGACAAGTGGAGGAGTCACATACCGGAGAGCAAATGATCCAAGTTTCAGCAAAAATGTTGGGCTGAACAAGGAGATCGAGAAATCCAGGTGAAGAACAGCAAGAACTCGAGTTTGGGAAAATGGGGCGGTGTTTTTCGGGAGAGAGAAAGAGCAGGGGAAGAAGAGATGAGTGAGGTGCCTGGTGGGGCCCCCTCACACATGGGTGGCGCGGCCAGGGCTGGGCCGCGCCACCTGTGTGTGAGGTGGCGTGGCTGCCCCACCCGGTGCCTCCCAGGTGTCTCTCTGCTCCATTTTTGACATAAAAATTTATAAAGAATTTTCTGGAATTTTCAGAGAAACTTTATTTTCGAGGATTTTTCAGAAATTGGCATATCGATAAAACTCAGGAAAAACGAGGATGAAAAGATTTCAAGCAAATCAAAACTAATCATGCAACAGCTCTGAGATACTCTTAATCATGCAACTAGACTGAAAGAATAAAATTTTGACGAAAGTAAATAAAAGCGAGATGGGGTGGATGCGGTGAAAGCGAAGTTTCATTCATATGAAATCACTTTGTTAACAAGGTTGATCAAGTCTTGTTACCAAACTAACTTTTTATGAGGAGAAACTTTGCATATCACTTAATGCTTATGTTACCTCAACTTTGATAGGTATAGTCCGAACCATAACAATTTGACATTCTTCCTTGGGCTTTCGCTCTGAACAAATAATTTGACCAACTTTGATGGTCTCAACATGCTTGATTGAATTTAGAGCATTCCTCCTATCAATCTTTTTGGGAAAATAAATAGTGTATTCTTTGTCATTAACATTAAAAGTGACTTTTCCTTGATTGCAATTAATAACAGCACCTGCAGTGTTTAGAAAAGGTCTCCCAAGAATAATAGACATATTATCATCTTCAGGCATTTCTAACACAACAAAATCAGTTAATATTAAGCAGCTGTTAGCAACTTGAACAGGAACATTCTCACATATACCAATAGGAATAGTAGTAGACTTATCAGCCATCTGCAAGGATATATTAGTTGAAACCAATTTTTCTAAATCAAGTCTCTTATAAAGAGAAAAAGGCATGACACTAACTCCAGCTCCCAAATCACATAAAGCAGTTCTAACATAGTTATTTTTAATGGAGCAAGGAATAGTTGGTATACCTGGATCTCCAAGCTTCTCTGGAACTTTACCATCAAAAGAATAGTTAGCAAGCAAAGTGGAAATTTCCTCACTAGGAATTTTCCTTTTGTTAGTGACAATATCTTTCATGTATTTTGCATAGGGAGGCATTCTAATAGCATCAGTTAAAGGAATTTGCAAAAATAAAGGTCTCATCCATTCACAAAACCTGTTGTAGTGTTCTTCTTCCTTGGACTTGTGTTTCTTACTAGGAAAAGGCATTGGCTTCTGTACCCAAGGTTCCCTCTCCTTACCATGCTTGTTGGCAATAAAGTCTTCTTTGGTGTACTTTACATTTTTATCACTCTTTTCCGGTTCTTCTTCAGCTTCTTCTTTATCTTCTTCTTTATCATTTCCTGGTTCTGTTTCAGCATCAGAAATAGAAACACTGTTAGGATCTTTACCTGCATCAGAGGATTCTGCAGTTGTTTTATGCTTCTTCTTCTTCTTCTTGGGAGGAATATCATCACTTGAAGTGCGTTGAGAATCTTGCTCAACCCTCTTAGGATGTCCTTCAGGATATAATGGGTCTTGAGTAGCAGCACCACTTCTTGTGCGTATTTCACATGCTTGCTTCTCTCTTGCAGCATTAACTAGCAGATCTTGCTGCACCTTGGTAAGCTGATCAATTTGTGTTTGAATCATTTGAAAATGTTTAGCAAGTATCTTCACATCATTGGCGGTTCTCTCCACAATATCCTGCATCTTGTTAATAACTCTAGAATTCTCCAACAGATGATTATGCACCATTCTATTAAAATTTTCTTGCTTAACAATAAAATTATCAAACTCATCTAAGCATTGTTCAGGAGGTTTAGTGTAAGGAATATCCCTTTCATCAAAGCGTTGGAGAGAGTGTACCTCAATAGTAGATGAGCGAGGGACTGGCTTACATAATTCTTCAATAGGAGGTAAATTCTTCACATCTTCGGCCTTAATTCCTTTCTCCTTAAGAGCTTTCTTAGCCTCCTTCATAATTTCATCATTTAATTCAATCATCCCTCTCTTCTTCGGTGTGGGCTCTGTAGATGGCGCAAGAGTTGGTGCTGGTGCTGGCTCAACTAAAGTCCAATCATCATGATTTCGGCTTATTTTAGCCATTAACTCCTCTGCTTCAGCCGGAGTTCTTTCCCTGAAAACACAACTAGCACAACTATCCAAATATGACTTAGATTCATCCGTTAGTCTATTATAAAATATATCAAGGAGTTCATTTTTAGGCAATGGTTCTTTAGGCAAAGCTCTAATTAAAGAACAAAACCTTGTCCAAGATTCAGGCAATTTCTCTCCTTTTCCCTGTTCAAAATCAAAGATTTTCTGCACAGCAGCATGTTGAGCACTAGCGGGAAAATATTTCTGAAAGAAAGCATTAACCAAAGAAATAGGACTAGTAAGAGATCCAGGAGACAAGCTATTAAACCAAATTTTAGCAGCATCTTTCAATGAAAAAGGGAAAATCTTAGCAACAAAGTAAGTGCGGAGCTTAATATCATCAGAAAACAAATTACTCAAAGTAGAAAGCTCATTCATGTGCTCCATAGCACTCTCATCTTTAGTACCACAAAAAGGAGTTTTCTCAACAATAGATATGTAAGATAAATCCAAAGAGAAATCATAATCCTTGTCTCTAATATTGATAGGTGAAGCAGCAAACTTAGGATTAGGAGACAAATTATATCTAACAGAACGTCTAGCAAGAAGCTCTTTAACATTACCTGCATCACGAGCAGCACGTGCTTCCGCAATAAAATCATCATTAAGCTCAATATAAGCATCATCATCAAAATCATCACTAGGACATTCCCTAGACTCAGGTGAACTAACAGGTGTAACAGTGGTGTTTCCCAACTTAGCTCTAGCAATAGTAGCCTCTAAAAAGGAACCCAGTGAACCTCTCTCATCAAGAACAGTAGAAGCATCATCTAAATTATCAGTGGTACTTTCAATCTCAGCAGAAGTAGTAGCAGTAACATGTGGGTGTGGTGGTGTAAGCAACTTACTCATAATGGATGGTGAATCAAGAAAAGCAGAGGTGTTGAGAGTCGTACCTCTTCTTGTAGTGGATGGCAATATAGGAACTTTTCCATCACGAGGTTTACCCATGATGAAAGGATTGCAGCGAACAATATGAATACCAAGTGAACTTACAGATAAAGCTATGCTCCCTTGCAACGGCGCCAGAAAATAGTCTTGATGACCCACAAGTATAGGGGATCGCAACAGTCTTCGAGGGAAGTATTACCCAAATTTATTGATTCGACACAAGGGGAGCCAAAGAATATATGTAAGCCTTAACAGATGAGTTGTCAGTTCAGCTGCACCTGGAAACAGTCTTACTCGCAGCGGTTTATCAGTAGCAACAGTTTTATAGTAGTGACAGTAGGAAAACAGTAACAACAGTAGTAAAATAGTAGCGGTAGAAGTAACGGTTGTAAACAGTAGGAATAAATACTGTAGGCATAGGGATGGATAACGGGCGTTGCATGGACAAGATAATTCATGAAATCAATGAGATACGGGCATTGCAGATAAATAATGATAAAGCATCCTAGTACAAACAATCATAGGCATGTGTTCCGTATATAGTCGTACGTGCTCACAAGGAGAAACTTGCACGACATCTTTTGTCCTACCAGCCTGTTGCAGCAGGGCCTCAAGGGAAACTACTGGTAATTAAGGTACTCCTTTTAATAAAGTACCGGAGCAAAGCATTAGCACTCGGTGAACACATGTGATCCTCAGATCATAGCCATCCCCTCCGGTTATCCCAATTTCTGTCACTTTGGGGCCTCGGGTTCCGGACAACAATATGTGTATACAACTTGTAGGTAAGACCATAAACAACAAGTATCATCATAGAAATAATAACATGTTCAGATCTGAAATCATGGCATTCGGGCCCAAAGTGACAAGCATTAAGCACAACAAGTTGCAACAATGTCATAGGCACTAAATAAAGATACTAGGCACTATGCCCTATCAATCTCATATCAAATTACATGAACAATCTCATCCAATCCCTACCATCCCCTCACCTACAGCGGGGGAATTACTCACACATGGATGGGGGAGTCATGGATGGTCGATGGAGGAGCGTCGGTGGTGATGGTGATGAAGATCTCCTCCGAATCCCCGTCCCGGCAGGGTGCCAGAACGGAGTTTCTGGTTCCGAATCGCGGTTTCTGATGGCGGCGGTGCAGCGGAAGACTATCTGGGAAAAACGCCGTCTCCCCGATCTTAAGTCGTCAGGGGGTATATGTACGCGAGAGAGGAGGTCGAGAGGGGGCCTGGGGCCACCTCACATAGGGGTGGCGCGGCCAGGGCTGGGCCGCGCCACCACCTTGTGACGGCTCCGCGAGCCACTTCTCCCTCCGGTCTTCTGGCTCCGTGGGTCTTCTGGTGAAATATGATTTTTGGTGATTTTTCCCGAATTTTTACTGGAAGTTGAATTTCTGCACAAAAACGAGATACCAGAGCAATTCTGCTGAAAACAGCGTCAGTCCGTGTTAGTTGTATTCAAAACACACAAATTAGAGGAGAAACAATAGCAAAAGTGTTCGAGAAAGTAGATACGTTTTGGACGTATCAGTCGCCCTCTTAAACTTGAAGGTGTCCTATGCATTTATGGTTTGCTCTCTTTGAAGGACAAGCTGAAAACCTTTTGTATGTTTTTCCTTATGATTTGAACACACGTTTGACTTTCATTGTTTCATTTTCATGATCTTTTGTTTGTGTTCATTTGCATGTTTACAACATGGTTGCTAAGTTCTTATTGTCATGATTATATCTTCATGCCCATGTTTTAAGTTCTATTGATCCCAACTCACCAATGCTTACATATATGATCAAGATTGTGTAGGTGCATGTCACCTCAAAAATTATTCTTTTGTTATCACTTACCTACTCGAGGACGAGCAGGAGTTAAGCTTGGGGATGCTTGATACGTCTCAAACGTATCTATAATTTTTGATGCTCCATGCTTGTTTTTACACCATTTGCCTATTGTTTCGTCTCAAACCTATTAACAAGTGCCACAGTGCCAGTTTCCTGTTTTCTGCTGTTTTTGTGTTTCAGAGTGATACACAGGAAATATTCTCGGAATTGGACGAAACAAGTTCCTGAAGTCTTATTTTACCCGGAAGCTTCCAGAGATCCGAAGAGAAGTAGGAGGGGGGGCCACCAGGGCCCCACACACAGGGGCGGCGCGGCCAGCCCCTGGCCCGCGCCACCCCCGTGTGAGGGTGCCTGGTCCCTCCTCTGACATCGACCCTTCGCCTATAAAGACCCCCTGACGAGAAAAACCTAAAGCCCGATCGGTTTTCCAGAATACATCGCGATCCGCCGCCGCCGTCGACCCGAAGATCGGGAGGGTCCAGAAGCTCTTCCCGGCACCCTGCCGGAGAGGGGAATCGCCACCGGAGGTCTCCTTCTTCACCATGCTTGCCTCCGGAGCGATGAGTGAGTAGTCTACCTTGGACTATGGGTCCATAGCAGTAGCTAGATGGTTGTCTTCTCCACTATGTGCTTCATGTTTAGATCTCATGAGCTGCTGATACGTCTCAAACGTATCTATAATTTTTGATGCTCCATGCTTGTTTTTACACCATTTGCCTATTGTTTCGTTACACTTAGTGGCACTTTTATGCATTTTCCAGAACTAACCTATTAACGAGTTGCCACAGTGCCAGTTCCCTGCTTTCTGCTGTTTTTGTGTTTCAGAGTGATACACAGGAAATATTCTCGGAATTGGACGAAACCACATCCTGAAGTCTTATTTTACCCGGAAGCTTCCAGAGATCCGAAGAGGAGTAGGAGGTGGGCCACAGGGACCCCACACACATAGGTGGCGCGGCCAGGCCCTTGGCCGCGCCAGCCATGTGTGAGGAGGCCCTGGCCCTCCTCTGACATCGCCCCTTCGCCTATATAAAGCCTCGGGACAGAAAACCCTAGGGGATTCGGCAATTTTCCAGAAGCAGTTCCGCAGCTCCGCCGCCACCGTCGACGAATTTTGGGGGACAGAAGTCTCTGTTCCGGCACCCTGCTGGGACGGGGAAGTGCCCCCAGAGCCATCTCCATCGGTCTCCATCGCCGTCTCCGCCGTCTCCATCGACCTCACCGCCATCTCCATCAACCTTGCTGTCTCCTATGATGAGAAGGGAGTAGTTCATCCCCGGGGCTGAGGGCTCTACCGGTAGCTATGTGGTTCACCTCTCTCTCCCATGATGTGATCTTTATGTGATCGTGAGCTTTGTATCATGTTGAACAAGTACATGTTATTATTCAGATATTTTGTGTACTCTAGTGATATTATTAAAGTAATCTATTCCTCCTGCTATGGTGTAACGGTGACAGTGTGTGCATCATGGTGGTACTTGGTTTAGGATATGATTGTGATCTCTTGTGGATTATGAGAATAATTATTGCTATGATAGTTTGAGTGATCTATTCCTCCTTTCATGGTGTAATGTTGACAGTGTGTGCACCGTGTTAGTACTTGGTTTAAGTTGCAATGATTTCTATCTTGAGTTGTGATCTGATTTGGGTATCGCTATGAGTGGTGTTTGTCAAGTACTTGATGAACTTTAAGGGGTGCTTCTGTAGCCACTACACAATGATTAGTGTTATTCAATAGGAGAGTAATTTAGAGTGCCTTAGCAAAGAGAAGTTATTTGTTCAGTCATGTTATATTGTTGGGAGTGTGTCCACTAGTGAAAGTATGATCCCTAGGCCTTGTTTCCAAGCTTTGCATACCGTTTACTTGCTATTTTGTTACTTGTTTGCTCACAGCGATATTTATTTCACATCACGTTTGCTACTTATAATCATCTATACCGCTTGTATTTCACTATCTCTTCGCCGAACTAGTGCACCTATACATCTGACAAGTGTATTGGGTGTGTTGGGGACACAAGAGACTTTCTGTATCGTAATTGCAGGGTTGCTTGAGAGGGATAGCTTTGACCTCTAACCTCCCTGAGTTCGATAAACCTTGGGTGATCCACTTAAGGAAAACTTGCTGCTGTTCTACAAACCTCTGCACTTGGAGGCCCAACAAGTGTCTACAAGAATAGAAGTGCGTAGACATCAAGCTCTTTTCTGGCGCCGTTGCCGGGGAGGTAAGGTAAAAGGTACTCGCATCCTCCTATGTGAGTGCTCGGAGTTATTTCCTTTAGATTCTGCAATTATATCTTTTTGTTTCTTGTTTTTATTTTCACTAGTTAGGCTTAATGGAAAACAATGAGTTCTTTAGTCTTTTTCCTGAGTTTAGATATGAAGTGTTTGAAGAGAAAATTGAAAAACCTTTGGAGCTTAATTCGCATGCTAATAGTGTTGTTAGTATGAATGCTTTGAACACCGTTGTTGCTAATGCTATAGAAAAGTCTAAGCTTGGGGAAGCTGGTTTTGTTAAGCATGATATTTTTAGTTCCCCAACTTTAGTGGAGAAAGTTTGCTCTGATGATATTTTATCTCCCATATGTGATGTTCCTTCTTATGATGATATGTTTGATGAGTATGCTTTGCGACATAGTAGTTCTCTAGCCTATGATGATGAGTATAATATTTTTAGTTCACCTACTATTGAGGATAAAATTAGTTATGATTACAATATGCCTCCTATTTATGATGATTATGGTGATGAGAATAATTATTCTGTTGAATCTGCTCCTACTACTATTGTTCCTGTGGTGAGAATTAATTCTTTTATGCATGTGGCTCATGATAGAGATGCTTTATGTGATAGTTATATTGTTAATACTATTCATGATGCTACTGAAAGTTATTATGAGAGAGGGAAACATGGTTTGATGGATCTCAACAATATTAAGTTTCCCCTCTTTATGTTGCAAATCTTGAAGTGGCACTTGTTTTATCTATCCATGCTTGCTACTATGTGCCTCGTTGATTTATTTTCTTACAAGATTCCTATGCATAGGAAGTGGTTCAGATATAAATGTCTTTCATATTTGCTTTTTGATGCTCTCTATTGCTTTAAATTCCTATATGGCGCCTTTGCCTCAAGCGCGCCCACATGAGCATCTTTGCAAATTTCTGCGCCTAGCTCAAAGGCGTTAAAGAAAAGCACTCTTGGGAGATAACCCATTGTTTATTTTCAGTACTTTTTCTTTTATTTGAGTCTTGGAAGTTATTACTACTGTAATGACCGCTCCTTATCCTTTTTATTTCGTTTTTGTGCCAAGAGAAGCCTCTAATTTGAGTGAGGTAAGATTTGGGGATGTTGCTATCCTGAAACTGTTTTCGGTGCTACACCGTAAAAAATTCGTGAAAATTCTCTGTTTATCTTTTGGACCTGCGATTTCTTGTGCATATGCCCCAGGTTATATCCAAACTTTTCTTAGTTGAACACTTTTTGATTTGAGCAACAAAAAATCCCTCAAAAATTCGACCTTTGTCAGCTGTTCAGTTTTGACAGATTTCTGCCAATATTTGTGTTTGCCACTTTATCGCTTTCTTTTGAGTTCTTTTGATCATGGAACTTTTTGGGGAGTTGCTACAGTAGTATTTGCTATATACGTGGTGGTTTTGAGTTGAAACCTGAAGCTAAAAGAGGTTGAATATATTTTATGCTTACACTAATGTTGCTAATAGAATTGTGTTTAGTTTTGTATGAAGGAAGTTTTCAAGTGTAGGGATTGGAGAATGATGAGATGAGTTGAAGAATGGACAAAAGCTCAAGCTTGGGGATGCCCATGCATCACCCCAAGAAATATCTAAGAAGTACAAGCGTCAAAGCTTGGGGATGCCCCCAAGGCACCCCTTCTTTATCGGCAAAAATCAGGTCACCTTTCAAAACACTATATTTTTATTGCTTCATGCACTATGTGTTTTTCTTGGAGCGTCAGTTGTTTTAGTTTTCTTAGTTGGTTAGGTTTGTTTGTTTTCTGCAATAAATGGTTAGATCACATCATGTTTCTTTTGGAGGAGATGAACTCGTTTTCATCTGCTAAGAACACTCAGTTTTCACTCTTATCGTTCACCGAGTGTTCTTCTTTTTCTGCTACTGCTTTTGGTTTTCATTTTTCGCCTTGATTTGCATTCAGATCTTGTCATATCTTTTCATCAAGGTGTATTTTTGCCTCTGATCTTCATTGGTTTTCATCAAAAGAGGTGTTTATAAAAATTTCAAATGGTGTTGGAAAAGAGAAAAAGCTTTGTGCAAAATAGTGGTACAAGAAGGAGCTTGTGTAGACTGCGGCTTAGGCTTTTTCATGTCATGCTTGATGTCTTTTTGATAGTATGCTTAGTGGTTTTGCTGTAGCATGACTTGTCTCAAATAACTGAGATTGCTTAATGAGCCTTTGAAAAAATCATGCGTTGTTTTTATTATATGGAAGCATTATTTTGGTTTTCTCCTTGATGCTTTATTTGGGTTGACTTGGCGCATGCTCACACATGTTAGACTCTTACAAAGTCGCCATTAGCCTTCATGATCATTTAGTTTTTGACTTTTGATGCCATCATATGCTTCTTTTAATGTCGCTTTGTCGCTTTGCATGATTATGGCCATTATTGCTCTCTTAGTTGGTCGCTCCCAGTCTTTTGCTAGCCCTCGCCTTGTACTGAGTATGAGCTCTACTCATGCATCCAACTCCTAAAAGCCAAAGTTTTCCATTGTGTCCACTAGAAAATCCTATGCATGGTATTTATAAGCCATTCCAAAGTAAAATTTTCGTGTGCTACCTTTCAAAAACCTTCAAAACACTTCTCGTTTTGTGACACTGTTTTCAGCTCATGGGGACGTAGTGGTCGGATTTGCTATCTTCCATATTGTTTATTCCAAAAAGAAAAAAAAGAAAAAAAAGAAAAAAGGCACTCCTCCAAAGAATGTGAATGTTGGTGGGCACCCGATGGAATCGGTTAGCCATGGTATGTGAAAGGAAAAGGTGGGGAGGAGTGCCAAGTTTTATAAAAAGAGCACAAGAGTGCCAATCTCTCTCTCAAAAACTTGCTTTATTTTTGTATGGAAGATAGTAAGAACCCCATTGCCAGTCGTTGACAAAGACAAAAACCTCTCAAAATCAAGTTTTATCTCTCTGTTTTACAAATGAAAAGCTCTAGCACATGTTTAAATCACTGCTTCCCTCTGCGAAGGGCCTTTCTTTTACTTTTATGTTGAGTCACCACCTTCTATCTTTATGCACCACTAAGAGAGCATAGTTGTCATTCTTAGTGTAATATGCATTGTCCCAAAGTTCATTGATTGATTCATGATCATGGTTTCACTTGTTCTTAAATTATTTATATCTAGTCGCCCTCTTAAACTTGAAGGTGTCCTATGCATTTATGTTTTGCTCTCTTTGAAGGACAAGCTGAAAACCATTTGTATGTTTTTCCTTATGATTTGAACACACGTTTGACTTTCATTGTTTCATTTTCATGATCTTTTGTTTGTGTTCATTTTCATGTTTACAACATGGTTGCTAAGTTCTTATTGAAATGATTATATCTTTCATGCCCATGTTTTAAGTTCTTATGATCCCAGCTCACAAATGCTTACATATATGATCAAGATTGTGTAGGTGCATGTCACCTCAAAAATTATTCTTTTGTTATCACTTACCTACTCAAGGACGAGCAGGAGTTAAGCTTGGGGATGCTTGATACGTCTCAAACGTATCTATAATTTTTGATGCTCCATGCTTGTTTTTACACCATTTGCCTATTGTTTCGTTACACTTAGTGGCACTTTTATGCATTTTCCAGAACTAACCTATTAACGAGTTGCCACAGTGCCAGTTCCCTGTTTTCTGCTGTTTTTGTGTTTCAGAGTGATACACAGGAAATATTCTCGGAATTGGACAAAACCACATCCTGAAGTCTTATTTTACCCGGAAGCTTCCAGAGATCCGAAGAGGAGTAGGAGGTGGGCCACAGGGACCCCACACACACAGGTGGCGCGGCCAGGCCCCTGGCCGCGCCAGCCATGTGTGAGGAGGCCCTGGCCCTCCTCTGACATCGCCCCTTCGCCTATATAAAGCCTCAGGACGGAAAACCCTAGGGGATTCGGCAATTTTCCAGAAGCAGTTCCGCAGCTCCGCCGCCACCATCGACGAATTTCGGAGGACAGAAGTCTCTGTTCCGGCACCCTGCTGGGACGGGGAAGTGCCCCCGGAGCCATCTCCATCGGTCTCCATCGTCGTCTCTGCCATCTCCATCGACCTCACCGCCATCTCCATCAACCTTGCTGTCTCCTATGATGAGAAGGGAGTAGTTCATCCCCGGGGCTGAGGGCTCTACCGGTAGCTATGTGGTTCACCTCTCTCTCCCATGATGTGATCTTTATGTGATCGTGAGCTTTGTATCATGTTGAACAAGTACATGTTATTATTCAGATATTTTGTGTATTCTAGTGATATTATTAAAGTAATCTATTCCTCCTGCTATGGTGTAACGGTGACAGTGCGTGCATCATGGTGGTACTTGGTTTAGGCTATGATTGTGATCTCTTGTGGATTATGAGAATAATTATTGCTATGATAGTTTGAGTGATCTATTCCTCCTTTCATGGTGTAATGTTGACAGTGTGTGCACCGTGTTAGTACTTGGTTTAAGTTGCAATGATTTCTATCTTGAGTTGTGATCTGATTTGGGTATCGCTATGAGTGGTGTTTGTCAAGTACTTGATGAACTTTAAGGGGTGCTTCTGTAGCCACTACACAATGATTAGTGTTATTCAATAGGAGAGTAATTCAGAGTGCCTTAGCAAAGAGAAGTTATTTGTTCAGTCATGTTATATTGTTGGGAGTGTGTCCACTAGTGAAAGTATGATCCCTAGGCCTTGTTTCCAAGCTTTGCATACCGTTTACTTGCTATTTTGTTACTTGTTTGCTCGCAGCGATATTTATTTCACATCACGTTTGCTACTTATAATCATCTATACCGCTTGTATTTCACTATCTCTTCGCCGAACTAGTGCACCTATACATCTGACAAGTGTATTGGGTGTGTTGGGGACACAAGAGACTTTCTGTATCGTAATTGCAGGGTTGCTTGAGAGGGACAGCTTTGACCTCTAACCTCCCTGAGTTCGATAAACCTTGGGTGATCCACTTAAGGGAAACTTGCTGCTGTTCTACAAACCTCTGCACTTGGAGGCCCAACAAGTGTCTACAAGAATAGAAGTGCGTAGACATCAGCTGCCATACATGATTGAGATCACCGTTATGTAATTCTACATGTTTGGTTTGTTGGGATCCGATGAATATTGGTGTTTATGATTAAGTTACTGTACTAAATATTATCTTTTGTTATCTCTATGTTGTTTATGATCTTGCATGCTCTCCGTTGTTAGTAGCTATCTTGGCCGAGTAGTTGCTAGTGACTCCAAGAGGGGGTATTTATGCTCGATAGTGGGTTCATGCCTCTATTTCACCTGGGGGAGTGACAGAAACCTCTAAGGTGGTAGATGTGCTGTTGCTACTAGGGAGAAAACAACATTCATATGCTCAAGGGCATATGCTTTGTTTACATTACACACTTTGCTTAATGCAATTATCTGTTGTTCGCAACTTAATACTTGTGGAGTTCTCGGATTGATTCACCACAAGTGGATTATTAGTCAGAGATGCAGTTGGATGGCGGTCTATGTATTTTGTTGTAATGCCCAGAGTAAATCTCATAGTGATCTTCTTGACATATCACGTTATCTTTATTCTATCAATTGCCCAACTGTAATTTGTTTACCCAGCATGTGTTATTTTATCTATGGAGAGACACCACTAGTGAACTGTGGACCCCGGTCCTATTTACATCATATTGCTATCACCTGTTTACTTTACTCGTATTGTTTACTTTACTCGCATACTATATTGTTTTCCACTCGATACACTCATAACCTTTGTTTCAAGCAAACCGGTGAGATTGATAACCTCATCGCAAGTTGGGAACAAAGTATTTGTTTGTGTGTGTGCAGGTTCCACAACACCTTCAGTCGTCATTGTCTCTCTTCTCCTGTTCGATAAACCTCGGTTTCTTAAACTGAGGGAAAACTTGCTGCTGCACTCATCATACCTTCCTCTTGGGGTTCCCAACGGGCTGGTTATTCACCACGCACAAGGACAGTCTGGTCGCCATCAGAGGCATCAGCTCCTCGTCAACTTGGCATCATCAGGCGACAAGGAACCAACCAAGGTAGATTACACCTCCCGGGGACATAGCACGGAAATTCCACATCCTACGAGCTATGTCTCCAATAGACACCTTCAAATGCCATAACTTGCTTCATGTGGCCCCCCACCACCTCTTGATTCTTATAGCTTTGCCAATTGGCAAGATAACATGCGCTCTCACATAAACTTTGTGTCTATTGAGCTTTGGAGGATTATTGAGCAGGGTTTTCATCGAACTTCCAAGGACTTGAACAATTTGCTACCTTAGGAACAAATCTACAAGCAACTCAATGCCTCCGCCTTGCATCTTATTCACATGTCTCTCACCGAGAAGGACAAGGCCTTTGTTCGATCCATCACCTCTGCCAAAGAAGCTTGGGATGCTCTCACCAACCTCTTCATTTGCAATGAGAGCATTCAAGAATCCAAGTTTGATGAAGCATCCAATGAAGCCGACAACTTTGCCATGTTCGATGGTGAAACCCCCAAAGAATGCCATAGGCGTCTCTCGGCTCTTCAAGTGAAGCTAGTTGATCTTGGCTCTACTCAATGTGATGCAAGATGGATGAAGAGGAAGTTCTATCAAGCTTTCTTGCCATTCATGAGGGAAACAATGCACTCTATTAGGGGATATGCAAACTACCGGAAGATGACCGCTCATGACATCTTGCAAGAGATTATGGCAAGAAAGATCTCCGAGAAGAATGCACATGATGCCCTTGCTCGTGCTCGGGGTGTTCGTGCTCCCAACCTTGCTTTGAAGGCCAAGGTCACTTATCATGAAGAAGCAAGCGTGTTGGAAGAAGAAGAAGATGTTTTGAGTGGGAGCCCCGAGGACATGAAGTATGCTCATGCCGAGCACATGGCTCTTGCTCAAAGGGCATTCATGAAAAAGTGGAAGTCATCAAGTTCCCCCAAGCCCAAGGCCACAAATAGAGTGAGAACTTGCTACAACTGTGGTAATCAAAACCACTTCATTGCGGATTGCCATATGACCGGGTAGAAGATCACAATGGAAGACTTGTTCGCAAAGAGATGAAGACCAAGTCCTACCCTCCAAGGATCTCCGACAAGAAGAGAGCCACTCCAATTCACGCTTTGACAACTCAAGAAGAGTACCCCTCCAGGGATGATGCAAGTGATGATGAGGAAGTAGGAAGGGTCACCATCGCCATTGCTGAACCTACCTCTTCATTATAACGACCCGGAAAAATACCCATATTAGATAATTGTTTGTTCTTTTTCTTTTTCGCGTCATCTTGACGTCGTGCATCATCATGCATCTATAACCTTGCAAGTTTTATCAAACAAAATTGTTTTTATTAAATCCTATTTTATTTTGGCTTGTATGGTTTTATATAAACCCTTCCCTTGCCTTTTCTTATTTTAAACTAAACCTATCATATTTGCAAACTTAAATCAAGTCTTGGGAATTGTTTGTTTGGAAAACTTGCATTCTCTTCTTTTCTCTCTATATTTGTTCTTCCGTTTGATTCTCTCTTCCTTTGATCTTCTTACCAATTCAGTTGCAATATTTAAAAAAAAAAAATCGTTGAAGACAAAGAAGACCGGCTCTCTTTCTTTGGCCCAACTTACCAACCCGGAAGCCCACCTCGCCGTCACGTGGAGTGGAGGCGTCCATTCTTTTGTTGTGGTCTTCCTCCCTCACGCTGGAGGCGTGACCCCCTTCTCTGCTCACGTCACCGACGCACCACGCCGAGAGCGTGCTCCTTTCCCCTCCCTTTTAATCCCCAACCGAGGCAGCCCTGTAAACCCTAGCCACCCCTCTTTATCCTCCCTCGGCGCCGCCACTCCTCCTCCCCTTCTTGTTCCTCTTTCTCTGCAAGCTTCCGTTCCAGAAACAGCCCCGAAGACCATCGTCGCCATGGCCGCCGATGCGCCGCCGTTGCAGTGCACCCTCCATCAAGCCGACGCATCCTGGAGCTCCGCATCGTTGACTGAATCGTCTTCGTTCAAGGAATCGATCCGGGATCGACTATAGCAACGTCCACGTCTACCTCTTCCTCGCAGGTCTCCGGCGAAATCCGGCCGCTTTGGCCCTCCTCCAGCTTCCCTGAGCATGCACGCGTCCTTGTGGTGAGCTGCTCTTCCTTTTCTGCCTTTCTCCCTTCCTTTTTCGCTGCTCTTTGTAGTTCCTGTTACAGACGACTGTTTTTCTGTGTATGACCGGTGCCATGGAAACGAGCTCGTGGAGCTGGTCGCTGTTCCCGTCTACTTCGTCCCTGGCAAGCCCCGGCACCAAGATCCGCTCTAGTTCTCCTCGTGCTCCTCCGTTGTGTAGAGTCGTCTCCCCGCAGTCGAGCTCGCCCCGTCTCTGCCCTCCAGCCCCGCCTTGTTACCTCTGCAGTCTGGCACAACTCCGTTCGTGTTCAGTTTCATCAGGTGAAACAGCCACTTGGCCACGATATAAAGTCTGGCTTCCTATAATATTCCAATCCGAAGTAGCAGCGCAGTGGCAAGCTGTTTGGTCTACGTCTTGGAAATCCTTGGTTCGAATCACGTTGGAGACAAGCCTCAACCTTTATTTATCTTTTTGTTGTTCAGATCTGGTACCAGATGGGCCTCGGCCCAGGTGTTTTCAGCCCTTCCTCTCGACCCGGCGCAGCAGGTAGTAGTTCACTGCTCATGTCCAGCCCATCCCAACTATTCCTGTTTTTTTTCCAAAGTTTCTGCAAATATGCAAATCTCATTAAATTCATATCTTTTGATCCGTAACTTGAAATATAAAGTATTTTATATGAAAGTTTATTAGAAAAATGTGCACAATCTGAATATGTCATCCATACTACTGTTTGCATCTCGCATCATGTCGTCACGTGGTATTTTGCATCTCACTTAATACATAACATATGGAGTAATTGGGATGTGCCAAATATGGTCTCCCCACTTCATTTAATTTTGTGTAGCTCACCTATATCTTGTCTTTGCCATGCTAATCAACATTTAAATTGACATGTAGTAAAACAACTTGAACCATATATTTGTGTGTTGGAATTTTAATTCCGCTTAATTTTGATAAGTTGCATTGCATCATAATTGCCATGACATGCATGCATTCATATGATCATGCCGATTCTCTTGCCATAGTAGTAAGTGTTGCATCTGTTGTTTGTTGTAGCGATTTGTTTCTTCCCGGATAGCACACTTCGTGGTGTTGTGAGCAACGACAAGTTCTTCAAAAGTTCTCCGACAATATTTTCAGGCGAGCCCTTTTCTCTCTACCCATTTAACATTTTTTGCTCTCGCTAGCTCTATATTCTAGCCTTGTGTCACGATGCTTTGTTCGAGTCACGTGTCCTATCCACCTGTTTATTCAAAGCAAAGCCATAGAACCTTCCATACATCCTATTACCCGTGTGCTTGTTGTTCGAGTTGGCCTTGCGAGTCATAGGCATCTTCAGGTTGTTGGAGTTGTTTTATCTTATCAGGCTGGGAAAGTTATCACATGCTCTACTTTTTGGATATATGTTGTTGGAGATAATCATGGCTTACTTTAATGTTAATACCTAAAATTGAATTAAGTAGAGGCATCGGTGAGTCATTTTGCCAGTTTTACGACGGCTCACTTGTGTCCCCTAGGACCCCGAGATCGCATGAACTGTTCTGAGACTGAGCGCTCTAACCATACGTGGGTACGCTTCTGGGCCTCCCCTTGATCACTGCCGGAATCTACATACTTGTCCAGTGGCCACAACTAGTTCGATGTGTTTCCATTTGGTTCTTGTCGGGCGTGCAGCTTGTATCTTATGGTCCGATTTACTTTGGGGGAAGCCGTGTGTGCCTTGTAACCCCTTTTTGTTTCTGCACGTCCGTATAGGTGGGATACGATGTTAAGTGGTTTCTGAAAGAGTGAGGTCTCTGGTCATCTCCCTAGAGGAGCTCCGATCCAGGGTGCATCTCCTAGGAACTGACTTAGCCGTAGACTCAAACAGCTAGGTCCGTCTCACAGATTCGGCCGGACTCTCGATACGGGTTAAACTTAGTTAGGTGGCTTCCTGGACTTGTTTGTAGTGAAGGAGAGTGCGAGTCGTGACTATCCTAATGGCGCACCTGTTTTTATTAAGGGTGCGAGACTTGCCTGAAGGATTGTGCGAGCGTTTGGGTACATTTGGGCACCCCTGCAGGGTTAAATCTTTTCGAAAAGTCGTGTCCGTGGTTATGGACGACTTGGAGCTGTACTACTCGATCATAGAACAACTTACACCTGCTATTTCAATACTAATAAACTGTGTAGTAAGCTAGCACAACTACAACAATAAACCTGCAATAAAACTTGGTAACTGTGAGTGCCTTTGATACTTGCTTCTTCGTTTGGTCACGAGGAGGTGATTCATCGGCTGGGTTATGTTTGGTGTTAGTATATAGTTGGTTACTTTTATGCGCTCTCTTATCTTATTCTATTTAGACGGAAAGTGGTAGCGTGTCTCTGTAGTACTTTTGTTGCCGCTAAGTCTACCATATAGCCTGTAGGCGAGCACAGCTGAATTCCAGTCTCGCGAGTACGTGCCTCGGTACTCACCCTCATTTTTTTCCCTTTTTCTCTTTCTCCCTCCTTGTTCGGCAACCTTTGGCCCGACGATGTTCACAGGTATGGGAACGCCGACGTTAGCAAGGTTACCCTTCCGGCTTGGCCTGGGCAGGGTTTTGGACACCATCATTTATCTTTAGGCCTCTTAGGCCCATTTGTATTCTTGTCCGTACTCGGATACTATTTGCTTTATGTATGATTTGGATCTTTGTATGTATATTTGGATATTTTGACTCGTGGAGTCTTCTTGGTTATATTATATTCTTTTGTGGGTTCCATCGTGAACTTGTGTAACTTTTGCTACTCGATTCCACCCGCATCACGTGCACGCTGCAACGTGCACGAGGCGCTTGGTGGTGCGTTTTCAAAGCGACATCATGTAGATTGTGGCTTGATCGCTATCATCTGCAAGGTGCCGGTTTTGGGGCGTTACATTCATCATCTCTATTCGCTTCCGCAAATGAGTCAAAGCGCACCAACCATAACGCGACTTGTCTTATGGCTCACGCTACAAAGGTATCACCTCCTCTCACACCCATCATAACTAAAAGCTTATCTTTGATGGATTGTGTTGGAAAGTGTGGAGATGATAATGAACCAAGTGAATTAAACATTTTCATATCAACCTTGCATGGGGAGACCAAAGCTCGCTTTGAGATTCTCCTTGATCAACTTAATGAGGCTCTCCAATTAAATGATAAAAATGATGAACACATTTTTGAGTTAGAGGGTCATGCTCGTGACTATGTCGATGAAATTGCTTCTCTTTCTCAATCTCTTGATTAAGAGCAAGATCTTAGGATGTCCCTTGAGACATCCAAGTTAAGTCTTGAAGAATCTCACAATTTGGATATTGTCAAACTTAAAAGTGATCGTGATATTGCTCAATCTGTTGCTAACGAGCTTAGGTTGCAAAATGAAAAACTAAATCTTTTAATTGCCAATGAAGCAACCAAGTCTCTTTCTAGCACCTTTGTAGCATGTTCTTGTTCAACTAACCCCTCTTGTGAGAAGGTTCCTGATACGTCTCAAACGTATCTATAATTTTTGATGCTCCATGCTTTGTTTTACACCATTTGCCTATTGTTTCGTTACACTTAGTGGTACTTTTATACATTTTCCGGAACTAACCTATTAACGAAGTGCCACAGTGCCAGTTTCCTGTTTTCTGCTGTTTTTGTGTTTCAGAAGTGATACACAGGAAATATTCTCAGAATTGGACGAAACAAGTTCCTGAAGTCATATTTCACGGGGAAGCTCCCAAACATCCGAAGACCTGACGGAGGGGGGCCACGTGGCCCCCACACACAGGGGCGGCGCGGCCTGGCCACTGGTCGCGCCACCCCCTTGTGAGGCCGCGTGGCTCCACCTCTGACAGCCCCCTTTCGCCTACATATACCCCCTGACGAGAAAAACCTAAGTGCCCGATCAGTTTTCCAGAATACATCGCGATCCGCCGCCGCCGTCGACCCGAAGATCGGGAGGGTCCAGAAGCTCTTCCCCGCACCCTGCCGGAGAGGGGAATCGCCACCGGTGGTCTTCTTCATCGCCATGCTTGCCTCCGGAGCGATGAGTGAGTAGTCTACCTTGGACTATGGGTCCATAGCAGTAGCTAGATGGTTGTCTTCTCCACCATGTGCTTCATGTTTAGATCTCATGAGCTGCCCTACATGATTGAGATCACCGTTATGTAATACTATGATGTTGGTTTGTTGGGATCCGATGAATATTGGTGTTTATGATTAAGTTGCTGTACTGAATTATATCTTTTGTTATCTCTATGTTGTTTATGATCTTGCATGCTCTCCGTTGTTAGTAGCTATCTTGGCCGAGTAGTTGCTAGTGACTCCAAGAGGGGGTATTTATGCTCGATAGTGGGTTCATGTCTCTATTTCACCTGGGGGAGTGACAGAAACCTCTAAGGTGGTAGATGTGCTGTTGCTACTAGGGAGAAAACAACATTCATATGCTCAAGGGCATATGCTTTGTTTACATTACACACTTTGCTTAATGCAATTATCTGTTGTTCGCAACTTAATACTTCTAGGGTGTTCGGATGATATCCCCGGGGGTGGATTATTAGTCATAGATGCAGTTGGATGGCGGTCTATGTATTTTGTTGTAATGCCCAGAGTGAATCTCATAGTGATCTTCTTGACATATCACGTTATCTTTATTCTATCAATTGCCCAACTGTAATTTGTTTACCCAGCATGTTATTTATCTATGGAGAGACACCACTAGTGAACTGTGGACCCCGGTCCTATTTTAATCATATTGCAATCACCTGTTTACTTTTCCCGCACTGTTTACTTTACTAGCATATTACTACTGTTTTCCACTCGATACACTCATAACCTTTGTTTCAAGCAAACCGGTGAGATTGACAACCTCATCGCAAGTTGGGGACAAAGTATTTGTTTGTGTGTGTGCAAGTTCCACAAACACCTTCAGTCGTCATCGTCTCTCTCCTTCAAGATCGACATTAAACCTTGGTTTCTTAACTGAGAGAAAACTAGCCGCTACACTCATCATACCTTCCTCTTGGGGTTCCCAACGGGCTGGTCATCACCACGCACAAGGACAGTTTGCTCCCACATCAACTTGGAGTAGCAGCTACTTTTCTGGCGCCGTTGCCGGGGAAGAGAGAAGACTTCTGCGAGGGGAGTTCTTCGCACACACATTCTTTGCTTTGTTATTTGTTTTGCTTTACTTTACTTTATTTTACCTGCATTGCTTTTTATATCAAAAACCCAAAAAATTAGAATCCTTGGTAGCTGTTTTTACTTGTTTACTTTCGTTTTGCTGAAATGGGTACTCCTGAAAACACCAAGTTGTGTGACTTTGCTAGCACGAACAATAGTGATTTTATCTGCACTCCTATTGCACCAACTGTTCCTGCTACCACTTTTTATGAGATCAAGCCTGCTTTATTGAACCTTGTTATGAAAGAGCAATTTTCTGGTGCTAGTACTGAAGATGCTGCAGCTCATCTCAACAATTTTGTTGAGCTATGTGAGATGCAGAAATATAAGGTTGTTGGTACGCCTGATGCTTTTAAAACACCAATACCTTATGAACTTATAGGAATTCATGATGCTTGGGAAAAGAATTCTAGTTGGATTTGCCCTAAAAATCTTTTCGATGAAAGTAGTGTGCCAAAGCGTGATCGTAAAGGAGTTTCAAAAACTCAGTTGAACACATTTTCCTTCATTGTTGAAAAGATCTCTGCTACTGATCTTAATGCTTCATCTATTGATAATACTTGATTCGCAATTTTCTGCGCCTAGCTCAAAGGCGTTAAAGAAAAGCACTCTTGGGAGATAACCCATTGTTTACTTTTCAGTAATTTTTCTTTTATTTGAGTCTTGGAAGTCATTAATACTGTAATGACCGCTCCTTATCTTGTTTATTTCGTTTTTGTGCCAAGAGAAGCCTCTAATTTGAGTGAGGTAAAGATTTGGGGTTATTGCTGTCCTGAAACTGTTTTCGGTGCTGCACCGTAAAAATTCGTGAAAATTCTCTGTTTATCTTTTGGACCTGCGATTTCTTGTGCATATGCCCCAGGTTATATCCAAACTTTTCTTAGTTGAACACTTTTTGATTTGAGCAACGGAAAATCCCTCAAAAATTCGTCCATTATCAGCTGTCCAGTTTTGACAGATTTCTGCCAATATTTGTTTTTGCCACTTTATCGCTTTCTTTTGAGTTCTTTTTGATCATGGAACTCTTGTGGAAGTTGCTACAGTAGTATATACTTTATATGTGGTGGTTTTGGGTTGAAACCTGAAGCTAAAAGGGGTTGAATATATTTTATGCTTGCACTAATGTTGCTAATAGAATTGTGTTTAGTTTTGTATGAAGGAAGTTTTCAAGTGTAGGGATTGGAGAATGATGAGATGAGTTGAAGAATGGACAAAAGCTCAAGCTTGGGGATGCCCATGCATCACCCCAAGAAATATCCAAGAAGTACAAGCGTCAAAGCTTGGGGATGCCCCCGAGGCACCCCTTCTTCATCGGCAAAAATCAGGTCACCTTTCAAGACACTATATTTTTATTGCTTCATGCACTATGTGTTTTTCTTGGAGCGTCAGTTGTTTTAGTTTTCTTAGTTTGTTTAGTTTGTTTGTTTGCTGCAATAAATGGTTGGACCCCAACAAATTTCCTTTGGAGGAGATGTACTCGTTTTCATTTGCAAGAATGCTCTAGTTTTCACTCTTATAAATCGAGCATTCTACTTTGTCTGCTACTGCTTTTGGTTTTCATTTTCGCCTTGATATGCGTTCAGATCTTGTCATATCTTTTCATCAAGGTGTATTTTTGCCTCTGATCTTCATTGGTTTTCATCAAAAGAGGTGTCTATAAAAATTTCAAATGGTGTTGGAAAAGAGAAAAAGCTTTGTGCAAAATAGTGGTACAAGAAGGAGCTTGTGTAGACTGCGGCTTTGGCTTTTTCATGTCATGCTTGATGTCTTTTTGATAGTATGCTTAGTGGTTTTGCTGTAGCATGACTTGTCTCAAATAACTGAGATTGCTTAATGAGCCTTTGAAAAAATCATGCGTTGTTTTTATTGTATGGAAGCATTATTTTGGTTTTCTCCTTGATGCTTTATTTGGGTTGACTTGGCGCATGCTCACACATGTTAGACTCTTACAAAGTCGCCATTAGCCTTCATGATCATTTAGTTTTTGACTTTTGATGCCATCGTATGCTTCTTTTAATGTCGCTTTGTCGCTTTGCATGATTATGGCCATTATTGCTCTCTTAGTTGGTCGCTCCCAGTCTTTTGCTAGCCCTCGCCTTGTACTGAGTATGAGCTCTACTCGTGCATCCAACTCCTAAAAGCCAAAGTTTGACATTGTGTTCACCATACATACCTACTAGCAATTTGCTATTCCAAGTAAATTTGACTTGCTTTTATATTCTCTTCAAATTAAACTCTTACCAGTGTTATGCGAAATTCGGTCAGTAAAGCTCTCACGAACCGGAAGGCACACTTTACTTTTTCCTGTTCTTAAAAATTTGACATTGTGGTCTTTTATGCTGAGTTGTTATGCTTGCAAGTTGTAAGTTGGATTCTAGCCCAGCCATGCCGTCATGGGGCAAGCTTTCAACATTGCACTTCCTATTTGAGTTGATATCGTGATCTTTTGTTTATGGATGCCCGCTGTGTGAAATGAATTGGGAATCTTGTGAGGATCATGGAGTTTTTATATGTGTTAGGGAAACGCCGGGCCGCCAATCTAAGCCATGCATAATTCATGGTGGAAATTTGCAGCATACCCATGGTGAACATTCGACGACGCATCTCACAATAAAAAGCTAAACAATATAGCAAATAAAAGAGATGTCGAGGTGTTCATTGTCTGCTTGTCCTGTCATTTTGGTGTGGGCTTGTTCCATGTCATCGGGCACGGAGGTACCCCATTGGCGGTTCTCAATGATATGCATATATTTACAATGACAAGAGCCTTGCTTGGGACTCTAAGTAAACTAGCATGGTTTGGGTACTTGTATTCACGGGACACGAGGTTTTCAACTTATGATTTGTCAAGCATATGCATCATAATTGTTCTCGCATTAACTTTAACCATTCAAGATGCTTATGATGGGGGCAATGAGAGCTCAAAGCCAGTAAGTACCATAATTTTTGAAGGTTATAAAACTTGCAATCACTGCTTCCCTCTGCGAATGGGCCTTTCTTTTACTTTTATGTTGAGTCACCACCTTCTTTCTTTATGCACCATTAAGAGAGCATAGTTGTCATTCTTAGTGTGATATGCATTGTCCCAAGGTTCATTGATTGATTCATATTGTTGGTTTCACTTGTTCCTAAATTATTTGTATCTAGTCGCCCTCTTAAACTTTGAGGTGTCCTATGCATTTATGTTTTGCTCTCTTTGAAGGACAAGCTGAAAACCTTTTGTATGTTTTTCCTTATGATTTGAACACACGTTTGACTTTCATTGTTTCATTATCATGATCTTTTGTTTGTGTTCATTTGCATGTTTACAACATGGTTGCTAAGTTCTTATTGTCATGATTATATCTTTCATGCCCATGTTTTAAGTTCTATTGATCCCAGCTCATCAATGCTTACATATATGATCAAGTTTGTGTAGGTGCATGTCACCTCAAAAATTATTCTTTTGTTATCACTTACCTACTCGAGGACGAGCAGGAGTTAAGCTTGGGGATGCTTGATACGTCTCAAACGTATCCATAATTTTTGATGCTCCATGCTTTGTTTTACACCATTTGCCTATTGTTTCGTTACACTTAGTGGTACTTTTATACATTTTCCGGAACTAACCTATTAACGAAGTGCCACAGTGCCAGTTTCCTATTTTCTGCTGTTTTTGTGTTTCAGAAGTGATACACAGGAAATATTCTCGGAATTGGACGAAACAAGTTCCTGAAGTCATATTTCACGGGGAAGCTCCCAAACATCCGAAGACCTGACGGAGGGGGGCCACGTGGCCCCCACACACAGGGGCGGCGCGCGCCACCACCTTGTGAGGCCGCGTGGCTCCACCTCTGACAGCCCCCTTTCGCCTACATATACCCCCTGACGAGAAAAACCTAAGTGCCCGATCAGTTTTCCAGAATACATCGCGATCTGCCGCCGCCGTCGACCCGAAGATCGGGAGGGTCCAGATGCTCTTCCCGGCACCCTGCCGGAGAGGGGAATCGCCACCGGAGGTCTTCTTCATCGCCATGCTTGCCTCCGGAGCGATGAGTGAGTAGTCTACCTTGGACTATGGGTCCATAGCAGTAGCTAGATGGTTGTCTTCTCCACCATGTGCTTCATGTTTAGATCTCATGAGCTGCCCTACATGATTGAGATCACCGTTATGTAATACTATGATGTTGGTTTGTTGGGATCCGATGAATATTGGTGTTTATGATTAAGTTGTTGTACTGAATTATATCTTTTGTTATCTCTATGTTGTTTATGATCTTGCATGCTCTCCGTTGTTAGTAGCTATCTTGGCCGAGTAGTTGCTAGTGACTCCAAGAGGGGGTATTTATGCTCGATAGTGGGTTCATGTCTCTATTTCACCTGGGGGAGTGACAGAAACCTCTAAGGTGGTAGATGTGCTGTTGCTACTAGGGAGAAAACAACATTCATATGCTCAAGGGCATATGCTTTGTTTACATTACACACTTTGCTTAATGCAATTATCTGTTGTTCGCAACTTAATACTTCTAGGGTGTTCGGATGATATCCCCGGGGGTGGATTATTAGTCATAGATGCAGTTGGATGGCGGTCTATGTATTTTGTTGTAATGCCCAGAGTGAATCTCATAGTGATCTTCTTGACATATCACGTTATCTTTATTCTATCAATTGCCCAACTGTAATTTGTTTACCCAGCATGTTATTTATCTATGGAGAGACACCACTAGTGAACTGTGGACCCCGGTCCTATTTTAATCATATTGCAATCACCTGTTTACTTTTCCCGCACTGTTTACTTTACTAGCATATTACTACTGTTTTCCACTCGATACACTCATAACCTTTGTTTCAAGCAAACCGGTGAGATTGACAACCTCATCGCAAGTTGGGGACAAAGTATTTGTTTGTGTGTGTGCAAGTTCCACAAACACCTTCAGTCGTCATCGTCTCTCTCCTTCAAGATCGACATTAAACCTTGGTTTCTTAACTGAGGGAAAACTAGCCGCTACACTCATCATACCTTCCTCTTGGGGTTCCCAACGGGCTGGTCATCACCACGCACAAGGACAGTTTGCTCCCACATCAACTTGGAGTAGCAGCTACTTTTCTGGCGCTGTTGCCGGGGAAGAGAGAAGACTTCTGCGAGGGGAGTTCTTCGCACACACATTCTTTGCTTTGTTATTTGTTTTGCTTTACTTTACTTTATTTTACCTGCATTGCTTTTTATATCAAAAACCCAAAAAATTAGAATCCTTGGTAGCTGTTTTTACTTGTTTACTTTCGTTTTGCTGAAATGGGTACTCCTGAAAACACCAAGTTGTGTGACTTTGCTAGCACGAACAATAGTGATTTTATCTGCACTCCTATTGCACCAACTGTTCCTGCTACCACTTTTTATGAGATCAAGCCTGCTTTATTGAACCTTGTTATGAAAGAGCAATTTTCTGGTGCTAGTACTGAAGATGCTGCAGCTCATCTCAACAATTTTGTTGAGCTATGTGAGATGCAGAAATATAAGGTTGTTGGTACGCCTGATGATTTTAAAACACCAATACCTTATGAACTTATAGGAATTCATGATGCTTGGGAAAAGAATTCTAGTTGGATTTGCCCTGAAAATCTTTTCGATGAAAGTAGTGTGCCAAAGCGTGATCGTAAAGGAGTTTCAAAAACTCAGTTGAACACATTTTCCTTCATTGTTGAAAAGATCTCTGCTACTGATCTTAATGCTTCATCTATTGATAATACTTGATTCGCAATTTTCTGCGCCTAGCTCAAAGGCGTTAAAGAAAAGCACTCTTGGGAGATAACCCATTGTTTACTTTTCAGTACTTTTTCTTTTATTTGAGTCTTGGAAGTCATTACTACTGTAATGACCGCTCCTTATCTTGTTTATTTCGTTTTTGTGCCAAGAGAAGCCTCTAATTTGAGTGAGGTAAAGATTTGGGGTTATTGCTGTCCTGAAACTGTTTTCAGTGCTGCACCGTAAAAATTCGTGAAAATTTTCTGTTTATCTTTTGGACCTGCGATTTCTTGTGCATATGCCCCAGGTTATATCCAAACTTTTCTTAGTTGAACACTTTTTGATTTGAGCAACGGAAAATCCCTCAAAAATTCGTCCATTATCAGCTGTCCAGTTTTGACAGATTTCTGCCAATATTTGTTTTTACCACTTTATCGCTTTCTTTTGAGTTCTTTTTTATCATGGAACTCTTGTGGAAGTTGCTACAGTAGTATATACTTTATATGTGGTGGTTTTGGGTTGAAACCTGAAGCTAAAAGGGGTTGAATATATTTTATGCTTGCACTAATGTTGCTAATAGAATTGTGTTTAGTTTTGTATGAAGGAAGTTTTCAAGTGTAGGGATTGGAGAATGATGAGATGAGTTGAAGAATGGACAAAAGCTCAAGCTTGGGGATGCCCATGCATCACCCCAAGAAATATCCAAGAAGTACAAGCGTCAAAGCTTGGGGATGCCTCCGAGGCACCCCTTCTTCATCGGCAAAAATTAGGTCACCTTTCAAGACACTATATTTTTATTGCTTCATGCACTATGTGTTTTTCTTGGAGCGTCAGTTATTTTAGTTTTCTTAGTTTGTTTAGTTTGTTTGTTTGCTGCAATAATTGGTTGGACCCCAACAAATTTCCTTTGGAGGAGATGTACTCGTTTTCATTTGCAAGAATGCTCTAGTTTTCACTCTTATAAATCGAGCATTCTACTTTGTCTGCTATTGCTTTTGGTTTTCGTTTTCGCCTTGATATGCGTTCAGATCTTGTCATATCTTTTCATCAAGGTGTATTTTTGCCTCTGATCTTCATTGGTTTTCATCAAAAGAGGTGTCTATAAAAATTTCAAATGGTGTTGGAAAAGAGAAAAAGCTTTGTGCAAAATAGTGGTACAAGAAGGAGCTTGTGTAGACTGCGGCTTAGGCTTTTTCATGTCATGCTTGATGTCTTTTTGATAGTATGCTTAGTGGTTTTGCTGTAGCATGACTTGTCTCAAATAACTGAGATTGCTTAATGAGCCTTTGAAAAATCATGCGTTGTTTTTATTGTATGGAAGCATTATTTTGGTTTTCTCCTTGATGCTTTATTTGGGTTGACTTGGCGCATGCTCACACATGTTAGACTCTTACAAAGTCGCCATTAGCCTTCATGATCATTTAGTTTTTGACTTTTGATGCCATCGTATGCTTCTTTTAATGTCGCTTTGTCGCTTTGCATGATTATGGCCATTATTGCTCTCTTAGTTGGTCGCTCCCAGTCTTTTGTTAGCCCTCGCCTTGTACTGAGTATGAGCTCTACTCGTGCATCCAACTCCTAAAAGCCAAAGTTTGCCATTGTGTCCACCATACATACCTACTAGCAATTTGCTATTCCAAGTAAATTTGACTTGCTTTTATATTCTCTTCAAATTAAACTCTTACCAGTGTTATGCGAAATTCGGTCAGTAAAGCTCTCACGAACCGGAAGGCACACTTTACTTTTTCCTGTTCTTAAAAATTTGACATTGTGGTCTTTTATGCTGAGTTGTTATGCTTGCAAGTTGTAAGTTGGATTCTAGCCCAGCCATGCCGTCATGGGGCAAGCTTTCAACATTGCACTTCCTATTTGAGTTGATATCGTGATCTTTTGTTTATGGATGCCCGCTGTGTGAAATGAATTGGGAATCTTGTGAGGATCATGGAGTTTTTATATGTGTTAGGGAAACGCCGGGCCGCCAATCTAAGCCATGCATAATTCATGGTGGAAATTTGCAGCATACCCATGGTGAACATTCGACGACGCATCTCACAATAAAAAGCTAAACAATATAGCAAATAAAAGAGATGTCGAGGTGTTCATTGTCTGCTTGTCTTGTCATTTTGGTGTGGGCTTGTTCCATGTCATCGGGCACGGAGGTACCCCATTGGCGGTTCTCAATGATATGCATATATTTACAATGACAAGAGCCTTGCTTGGGACTCTAAGTAAACTAGCATGGTTTGGGTACTTGTATTCACGGGACACGAGGTTTTCAACTTATGATTTGTCAAGCATATGCATCATAATTGTTCTCGCATTAACTTTAACCATTCAAGATGCTTATGATGGGGGCAATGAGAGCTCAAAGCCGGTAAGTACCATAATTTTTGAAGGTTATAAAACTTGCAATCACTGCTTCCCTCTGCGAATGGGCCTTTCTTTTACTTTTATGTTGAGTCACCACCTTCTTTCTTTATGCACCATTAAGAGAGCATAGTTGTCATTCTTAGTGTGATATGCATTGTCCCAAGGTTCATTGATTGATTCATATTGTTGGTTTCACTTGTTCCTAAATTATTTGTATCTAGTCGCCCTCTTAAACTTTGAGGTGTCCTATGCATTTATGTTTTGCTCTCTTTGAAGGACAAGCTGAAAACCTTTTGTATGTTTTTCCTTATGATTTGAACACACGTTTGACTTTCATTGTTTCATTATCATGATCTTTTGTTTGTGTTCATTTGCATGTTTACAACATGGTTGCTAAGTTCTTATTGTCATGATTATATCTTTCATGCCCATGTTTTAAGTTCTATTGATCCCAGCTCATCAATGCTTACATATATGATCAAGTTTGTGTAGGTGCATGTCACCTCAAAAATTATTCTTTTGTTATCACTTACCTACTCGAGGACGAGCAGGAGTTAAGCTTGGGGATGCTTGATACGTCTCAAACGTATCCATAATTTTTGATGCTCCATGCTTTGTTTTACACCATTTGCCTATTGTTTCGTTACACTTAGTGGTACTTTTATACATTTTCCGGAACTAACCTATTAACGAAGTGCCACAGTGCCAGTTTCCTATTTTCTGCTGTTTTTGTGTTTCAGAAGTGATACACAGGAAATATTCTCGGAATTGGACGAAACAAGTTCCTGAAGTCATATTTCACGGGGAAGCTCCCAAACATCCGAAGACCTGACGGAGGGGGGCCACGTGGCCCCCACACACAGGGGCGGCGCGCGCCACCACCTTGTGAGGCCGCGTGGCTCCACCTCTGACAGCCCCCTTTCGCCTACATATACCCCCTGACGAGAAAAACCTAAGTGCCCGATCAGTTTTCCAGAATACATCGCGATCTGCCGCCGCCGTCGACCCGAAGATCGGGAGGGTCCAGATGCTCTTCCCGGCACCCTGCCGGAGAGGGGAATCGCCACCGGAGGTCTTCTTCATCGCCATGCTTGCCTCCGGAGCGATGAGTGAGTAGTCTACCTTGGACTATGGGTCCATAGCAGTAGCTAGATGGTTGTCTTCTCCACCATGTGCTTCATGTTTAGATCTCATGAGCTGCCCTACATGATTGAGATCACCGTTATGTAATACTATGATGTTGGTTTGTTGGGATCCGATGAATATTGGTGTTTATGATTAAGTTGTTGTACTGAATTATATCTTTTGTTATCTCTATGTTGTTTATGATCTTGCATGCTCTCCGTTGTTAGTAGCTATCTTGGCCGAGTAGTTGCTAGTGACTCCAAGAGGGGGTATTTATGCTCGATAGTGGGTTCATGTCTCTATTTCACCTGGGGGAGTGACAGAAACCTCTAAGGTGGTAGATGTGCTGTTGCTACTAGGGAGAAAACAACATTCATATGCTCAAGGGCATATGCTTTGTTTACATTACACACTTTGCTTAATGCAATTATCTGTTGTTCGCAACTTAATACTTCTAGGGTGTTCGGATGATATCCCCGGGGGTGGATTATTAGTCATAGATGCAGTTGGATGGCGGTCTATGTATTTTGTTGTAATGCCCAGAGTGAATCTCATAGTGATCTTCTTGACATATCACGTTATCTTTATTCTATCAATTGCCCAACTGTAATTTGTTTACCCAGCATGTTATTTATCTATGGAGAGACACCACTAGTGAACTGTGGACCCCGGTCCTATTTTAATCATATTGCAATCACCTGTTTACTTTTCCCGCACTGTTTACTTTACTAGCATATTACTACTGTTTTCCACTCGATACACTCATAACCTTTGTTTCAAGCAAACCGGTGAGATTGACAACCTCATCGCAAGTTGGGGACAAAGTATTTGTTTGTGTGTGTGCAAGTTCCACAAACACCTTCAGTCGTCATCGTCTCTCTCCTTCAAGATCGACATTAAACCTTGGTTTCTTAACTGAGGGAAAACTAGCCGCTACACTCATCATACCTTCCTCTTGGGGTTCCCAACGGGCTGGTCATCACCACGCACAAGGACAGTTTGCTCCCACATCAACTTGGAGTAGCAGCTACTTTTCTGGCGCTGTTGCCGGGGAAGAGAGAAGACTTCTGCGAGGGGAGTTCTTCGCACACACATTCTTTGCTTTGTTATTTGTTTTGCTTTACTTTACTTTATTTTACCTGCATTGCTTTTTATATCAAAAACCCAAAAAATTAGAATCCTTGGTAGCTGTTTTTACTTGTTTACTTTCGTTTTGCTGAAATGGGTACTCCTGAAAACACCAAGTTGTGTGACTTTGCTAGCACGAACAATAGTGATTTTATCTGCACTCCTATTGCACCAACTGTTCCTGCTACCACTTTTTATGAGATCAAGCCTGCTTTATTGAACCTTGTTATGAAAGAGCAATTTTCTGGTGCTAGTACTGAAGATGCTGCAGCTCATCTCAACAATTTTGTTGAGCTATGTGAGATGCAGAAATATAAGGTTGTTGGTACGCCTGATGATTTTAAAACACCAATACCTTATGAACTTATAGGAATTCATGATGCTTGGGAAAAGAATTCTAGTTGGATTTGCCCTGAAAATCTTTTCGATGAAAGTAGTGTGCCAAAGCGTGATCGTAAAGGAGTTTCAAAAACTCAGTTGAACACATTTTCCTTCATTGTTGAAAAGATCTCTGCTACTGATCTTAATGCTTCATCTATTGATAATACTTGATTCGCAATTTTCTGCGCCTAGCTCAAAGGCGTTAAAGAAAAGCACTCTTGGGAGATAACCCATTGTTTACTTTTCAGTACTTTTTCTTTTATTTGAGTCTTGGAAGTCATTACTACTGTAATGACCGCTCCTTATCTTGTTTATTTCGTTTTTGTGCCAAGAGAAGCCTCTAATTTGAGTGAGGTAAAGATTTGGGGTTATTGCTGTCCTGAAACTGTTTTCAGTGCTGCACCGTAAAAATTCGTGAAAATTCTCTGTTTATCTTTTGGACCTGCGATTTCTTGTGCATATGCCCCAGGTTATATCCAAACTTTTCTTAGTTGAACACTTTTTGATTTGAGCAACGGAAAATCCCTCAAAAATTCGTCCATTATCAGCTGTCCAGTTTTGACAGATTTCTGCCAATATTTGTTTTTACCACTTTATCGCTTTCTTTTGAGTTCTTTTTTATCATGGAACTCTTGTGGAAGTTGCTACAGTAGTATATACTTTATATGTGGTGGTTTTGGGTTGAAACCTGAAGCTAAAAGGGGTTGAATATATTTTATGCTTGCACTAATGTTGCTAATAGAATTGTGTTTAGTTTTGTATGAAGGAAGTTTTCAAGTGTAGGGATTGGAGAATGATGAGATGAGTTGAAGAATGGACAAAAGCTCAAGCTTGGGGATGCCCATGCATCACCCCAAGAAATATCCAAGAAGTACAAGCGTCAAAGCTTGGGGATGCCTCCGAGGCACCCCTTCTTCATCGGCAAAAATCAGGTCACCTTTCAAGACACTATATTTTTATTGCTTCATGCACTATGTGTTTTTCTTGGAGCGTCAGTTATTTTAGTTTTCTTAGTTTGTTTAGTTTGTTTGTTTGCTGCAATAATTGGTTGGACCCCAACAAATTTCCTTTGGAGGAGATGTACTCGTTTTCATTTGCAAGAATGCTCTAGTTTTCACTCTTATAAATCGAGCATTCTACTTTGTCTGCTATTGCTTTTGGTTTTCGTTTTCGCCTTGATATGCGTTCAGATCTTGTCATATCTTTTCATCAAGGTGTATTTTTGCCTCTGATCTTCATTGGTTTTCATCAAAAGAGGTGTCTATAAAAATTTCAAATGGTGTTGGAAAAGAGAAAAAGCTTTGTGCAAAATAGTGGTACAAGAAGGAGCTTGTGTAGACTGCGGCTTAGGCTTTTTCATGTCATGCTTGATGTCTTTTTGATAGTATGCTTAGTGGTTTTGCTGTAGCATGACTTGTCTCAAATAACTGAGATTGCTTAATGAGCCTTTGAAAAAATCATGCGTTGTTTTTATTGTATGGAAGCATTATTTTGGTTTTCTCCTTGATGCTTTATTTGGGTTGACTTGGCGCATGCTCACACATGTTAGACTCTTACAAAGTCGCCATTAGCCTTCATGATCATTTAGTTTTTGACTTTTGATGCCATCGTATGCTTCTTTTAATGTCGCTTTGTCGCTTTGCATGATTATGGCCATTATTGCTCTCTTAGTTGGTCGCTCCCAGTCTTTTGTTAGCCCTCGCCTTGTACTGAGTATGAGCTCTACTCGTGCATCCAACTCCTAAAAGCCAAAGTTTGCCATTGTGTCCACCATACATACCTACTAGCAATTTGCTATTCCAAGTAAATTTGACTTGCTTTTATATTCTCTTCAAATTAAACTCTTACCAGTGTTATGCGAAATTCGGTCAGTAAAGCTCTCACGAACCGGAAGGCACACTTTACTTTTTCCTGTTCTTAAAAATTTGACATTGTGGTCTTTTATGCTGAGTTGTTATGCTTGCAAGTTGTAAGTTGGATTCTAGCCCAGCCATGCCGTCATGGGGCAAGCTTTCAACATTGCACTTCCTATTTGAGTTGATATCGTGATCTTTTGTTTATGGATGCCCGCTGTGTGAAATGAATTGGGAATCTTGTGAGGATCATGGAGTTTTTATATGTGTTAGGGAAACGCCGGGCCGCCAATCTAAGCCATGCATAATTCATGGTGGAAATTTGCAGCATACCCATGGTGAACATTCGACGACGCATCTCACAATAAAAAGCTAAACAATATAGCAAATAAAAGAGATGTCGAGGTGTTCATTGTCTGCTTGTCTTGTCATTTTGGTGTGGGCTTGTTCCATGTCATCGGGCACGGAGGTACCCCATTGGCGGTTCTCAATGATATGCATATATTTACAATGACAAGAGCCTTGCTTGGGACTCTAAGTAAACTAGCATGGTTTGGGTACTTGTATTCACGGGACACGAGGTTTTCAACTTATGATTTGTCAAGCATATGCATCATAATTGTTCTCGCATTAACTTTAACCATTCAAGATGCTTATGATGGGGGCAATGAGAGCTCAAAGCCGGTAAGTACCATAATTTTTGAAGGTTATAAAACTTGCAATCACTGCTTCCCTCTGCGAATGGGCCTTTCTTTTACTTTTATGTTGAGTCACCACCTTCTTTCTTTATGCACCATTAAGAGAGCATAGTTGTCATTCTTAGTGTGATATGCATTGTCCCAAGGTTCATTGATTGATTCATATTGTTGGTTTCACTTGTTCCTAAATTATTTGTATCTAGTCGCCCTCTTAAACTTTGAGGTGTCCTATGCATTTATGTTTTGCTCTCTTTGAAGGACAAGCTGAAAACCTTTTGTATGTTTTTCCTTATGATTTGAACACACGTTTGACTTTCATTGTTTCATTATCATGATCTTTTGTTTGTGTTCATTTGCATGTTTACAACATGGTTGCTAAGTTCTTATTGTCATGATTATATCTTTCATGCCCATGTTTTAAGTTCTATTGATCCCAGCTCATCAATGCTTACATATATGATCAAGTTTGTGTAGGTGCATGTCACCTCAAAAATTATTCTTTTGTTATCACTTACCTACTCGAGGACGAGCAGGAGTTAAGCTTGGGGATGCTTGATACGTCTCAAACGTATCCATAATTTTTGATGCTCCATGCTTTGTTTTACACCATTTGCCTATTGTTTCGTTACACTTAGTGGTACTTTTATACATTTTCCGGAACTAACCTATTAACGAAGTGCCACAGTGCCAGTTTCCTATTTTCTGCTGTTTTTGTGTTTCAGAAGTGATACACAGGAAATATTCTCGGAATTGGACGAAACAAGTTCCTGAAGTCATATTTCACGGGGAAGCTCCCAAACATCCGAAGACCTGACGGAGGGGGGCCACGTGGCCCCCACACACAGGGGCGGCGCGCGCCACCACCTTGTGAGGCCGCGTGGCTCCACCTCTGACAGCCCCCTTTCGCCTACATATACCCCCTGACGAGAAAAACCTAAGTGCCCGATCAGTTTTCCAGAATACATCGCGATCTGCCGCCGCCGTCGACCCGAAGATCGGGAGGGTCCAGATGCTCTTCCCGGCACCCTGCCGGAGAGGGGAATCGCCACCGGAGGTCTTCTTCATCGCCATGCTTGCCTCCGGAGCGATGAGTGAGTAGTCTACCTTGGACTATGGGTCCATAGCAGTAGCTAGATGGTTGTCTTCTCCACCATGTGCTTCATGTTTAGATCTCATGAGCTGCCCTACATGATTGAGATCACCGTTATGTAATACTATGATGTTGGTTTGTTGGGATCCGATGAATATTGGTGTTTATGATTAAGTTGTTGTACTGAATTATATCTTTTGTTATCTCTATGTTGTTTATGATCTTGCATGCTCTCCGTTGTTAGTAGCTATCTTGGCCGAGTAGTTGCTAGTGACTCCAAGAGGGGGTATTTATGCTCGATAGTGGGTTCATGTCTCTATTTCACCTGGGGGAGTGACAGAAACCTCTAAGGTGGTAGATGTGCTGTTGCTACTAGGGAGAAAACAACATTCATATGCTCAAGGGCATATGCTTTGTTTACATTACACACTTTGCTTAATGCAATTATCTGTTGTTCGCAACTTAATACTTCTAGGGTGTTCGGATGATATCCCCGGGGGTGGATTATTAGTCATAGATGCAGTTGGATGGCGGTCTATGTATTTTGTTGTAATGCCCAGAGTGAATCTCATAGTGATCTTCTTGACATATCACGTTATCTTTATTCTATCAATTGCCCAACTGTAATTTGTTTACCCAGCATGTTATTTATCTATGGAGAGACACCACTAGTGAACTGTGGACCCCGGTCCTATTTTAATCATATTGCAATCACCTGTTTACTTTTCCCGCACTGTTTACTTTACTAGCATATTACTACTGTTTTCCACTCGATACACTCATAACCTTTGTTTCAAGCAAACCGGTGAGATTGACAACCTCATCGCAAGTTGGGGACAAAGTATTTGTTTGTGTGTGTGCAAGTTCCACAAACACCTTCAGTCGTCATCGTCTCTCTTCTTCAAGATCGACATTAAACCTTGGTTTCTTAACTGAGGGAAAACTAGCCGCTACACTCATCATACCTTCCTCTTGGGGTTCCCAACGGGCTGGTCATCACCACGCACAAGGACAGTTTGCTCCCACATCAACTTGGAGTAGCAGTTCCCTCAAAGGGAAATGACCAACTTGATGAGATGCTAAATGCTCAAAAGCAACATGGTGACAAGACGAGACTTGGATTTACATCCAAGTCCAAGAAGAACAAGAAAAGGAAGAACAAGAAGAAGAAGATAGTTGTTCCCATGCCTCCTCCCACATCTAAGAAGTTTAATGAAATATACTATGATGAGAACGGTAATGCCTTCGAGGAGGAGGTGAGGGAGGTGGTTGGGAATGCCGAGAAGGCTATGCCCAACCACAACAACTTTGCCGTGCTTATGATGGGCATGTATATGCCAAATTTGTCGGTTCACCAAATGAATATGTTGCATGGTCTATTTGGTTGCAAAGACCCTTGTTACTAACAAAAGAGGACCCATTGAGAGATGGGGACCTAAAAACAAGACTTGATCTCTTGTAGGGCTTTGCTTCCGGTGGTGGTCAATGGATAATTGATAGCGGTGCTACCAATCATATGACCGGAAGCAAAGAAATGGTGAAGGAGCTTTGCGCCGGTTCATCCAATGCGGGCTACGTCACCTATGGGGATTCGTCAAGGTCAAAGGTATTGGGTCTTGGCAAGGTTGTTGTCTCTCACAATGTCTCCGTGGAAAATGTCATGCTTGTCGAGTCCCTTTCATATAATCTTCTTTCCGTTTCTCAACTTGCTAATATGGGCTTTGCAACTTTCCTTGATGTTGGGATTGTGGTTCTCTTGTGGAGCAAGTCTCTTAAAGTAGCCCACGTTGGGCATGCTGAAAATGGGTTATATGTGATCGAATTCTCGGAGAAGATCACTAAAACCGCAACATGCCTAATGGCTAAAGTTGATGTGGGATGGCTTTGGCATCGCCGGCTAGGCCACGTCAAAATGAGAACTTTGCAAAGCCTCTACAAGGGAAACCACATCCTTGGACTAACCGATCTAACCTTTTCAAAAGATTGTGTGTGTAGAGCTTGCATTGAAGGAAAGATGCATGAACTTTCCCATCCTAGCAAGACGATCATTTCCTCTAAGAGGGTCTTAGAACTCCTCCACATGGACCTCTTTGGCCCTCCATCTCATGCAAGTCTAGGAGGAAAGAAGTATTGCTTGGTGATTGTTGATGACTACTCAAGATAATACATGGGTCTACTTCTTCAAGCACAAATACGAGACCCAACAAACCGTCATGGACTTCATCAAGGAAGTGGAACGTCAATATGGCCAAGATATCTTGTTGATTCGAAGTGACAATGGGACGGAGTTCAAGAACTACACCGTGAATGAGTTCTTGAGTGAAGAGGGAATTCATCATCAATACTCATCCTCCTACACTCCGCAACAAAATGGTGTAGCCGAGCGCAAGAACCGGACCTTGATGGATATGGCTAGGACAATGTTAGCGGAGTTTAAGTCTCTGTATAACTTTTGGGCCGAAGCCATCAATAACACTTGTCATGCTTCTAACCGGCTATATCTTCGCAAGGGCTTGAACAAGACTCCTTATGAGATCCTCACCAGCAACAAGCCTAACATCAAATACTTTCGAGTATTCGGTTGTAAGTGCTACTATCTTAGAAAGGGTGTTCATTTGTCCAAGTTTGATTCTAAAGCTCATGAGGGTATCTTTGTTGGTTATGCCACCAAATCTCATGCTTTTAGAATCTTTGACAAAGAGTCCGCTCATGTTGTTGAAGTTTCTAACGTGATATTTGACGAGAATGACGGCTCCCGTGTGGAGCAAAGTGGTGTTTGTGATGTAGGTGATGAAATACCTCCTCAAGCCATAAGAAGAATGGGTGTGGGACATCTCATACCCATTGAGGGACACCTTTTGGAGGAAGGAGAAGGACTATGCTCTACTCAAGTGGATCCTTCACCTTCACAAGCTCCACAAGCTTCACAAGATCCGATTGATGCTAACCAAAGACAAGCTCTAGACCCTCACCCAAGAGAACAAGACCAAGATCAAGACCAAGTGGGCGGTGGTGATTACTCACCAATGGTAGATCAAGGTCAAGCTCAAGATGATGAGCGTGCTCATGTTGATGATCAAGCTCAAGTTGAAGGTCAAGACGAGGACCAAAATAGTGGTGATGACCAAGTGGCTTCTCAAGAGTCTTTTGAAGAAGCTCAAGCTCGTCGTGCAAGGAAAGTGGAAGATGCTCTTCGCAAAGCAAGTCATACCTTGGATAGTGTGATTGGAAGTGTGAGAAAATGGGTGTCTACAAGGAGACAATTAGCCAACTTTAGTACCCATCATGCCTTCGTCTCTTGTGTGGAACCTCAAAAGGTGTTTGAGGCTCTTGAAGACCCAGATTGGGTAGAAGCTATGCATGAAGAACTCAACAATTTCAAGCGCAACAAAGTTTGGTCTCTAGTGGAGAAGCCCAAGGATTGTCGCAACGTCATTGGAACCAAGTGGGTGTTTAAGAACAAACAAGATGCCAATGGGATCGTTGTGAGGAACAAGGCTCGCTTGGTTGCTCAAGGATACTCTCAAGTTGAAGGCATTGACTATTGGGAGACCTATGCTCTCGTGGCTCGCCTCGAGTCAATCCGTATCCTTCTTGCTTACGCTTCTCACCATAACTTTAAGTTGCATCAAATGGATGTGAAGAGTGCTTTTCTTAATGGTCCTCTACATGAATTAGTCTATGTAAAGCAACCCCTGGGCTTTGAGTATCCTCATTTCCCAACCCATGTCTACAAACTCGATAAGGCGCGTTATGGCCTCAAGCAAGCCCCGTGTGCGTGGTATGAGCATCTTAAGGAGTTACTAGTAGACCGTGGGTTTGAAATAGGGCTCATTGATCCAACTCTTTTTACTAAGAAAGTCAATGGGGAGCTTTTCATATGTCAAATTTATGTAGATGATATCATATTTGGCTCTTCTAACAAAATCTTCAATGATGAATTTGTGAAGCTAATGATAGACAAATTCGAGATGTCTATGATGGGAGAGTTGAAATCTTTCTTGGCTTTGAGGTTCGGCAATTGAGAGGAGGGACATTCATCAATCAAGCCAAGTACATCCAAGACATGCTCAAGAAATTCAACATGGACTCCAGAGTTAAGGGAGCCAAAACTCCCATGCCGACAAAGGTTACTCTTGATCTCGATCCTAGTGGTAAGGAAGTGGATCAAAAGACTTTACCTTTATATGATTGGCTCGTTACTTTATCTTTGTGCATCTAGACCCGATATCATGCTTAGTGTGGGAATGTGTGCATGATATCAAGCTGCCCCAAAGGAAAGCCATTTGATGGCCGTGAAAAGAATCTTTCGATATTTGGTTCATACCCCAACTTTTGGCCTTTGGTACCCGAAGGGATCAAGTTTTGAGCTTGTTGGGTACTCGAATTCGGATTGGGTGGGAGACAAAGTCGATAGGAAGTCAACTTCCGGGGCTTGCCAATTTCTTAGTAGGTCCTTGGTTAGTTGGTCTTCCAAGAAGCAAAATTGTGTGTCTCTCTCCATTGCCGAAGCCGAGTATGTGTCCGCGGCAAGTTGTTGCGCTCAACTTCTTTGGATGCGGCAAACGTTGAAGGAATTTGGAGTTCATTACGACAAGGTCCCACTCTTATGTGACAATGAGAGTGCCATCAAGATTGCTCATAATACGGTTCAACGCAACAAGACGAAGCACATTGAGATCCGGCATCACTTCATCCAGGACCACGTCAATCGAGGTGATATTAACTTGTCTTATGTAGGTACAAATGATCAACTCGCTGACATTTTCACGAAGCCCCTTGATGAAGCAAGATTCTGAGAGTTGAGGCAGGAATTGAATATCATTGATTCTTGCAATGTGGCTTGATCGTGTGCACTCATTCCCATAATATAGCATGTGTTTCTAGTCTAGATGCGCATAGTTTAGGATAGTCATCGTGTCAATTAATGGCACGATGCATACTCAAGTGTGCGACATCATAAGACCACTCATGTCACTTGAGCCCAAGCATGTCTCTTCGCGGTGTCACGACATTGGTGGTCACACATAGGGGGAGAAATCCCCCACCATTGCATGTCTTCAAATCTCGTGTTTTTGATGTTTTTCTTTGGAAGGCATGCAATCTATGTTAATTTTCTTGCAAACAAGTTTGTTGGTTGTTGATTTCTTCTGCACACCTTGTTTTTCTTATTGATACATGTCACATCTCGTCTTGATGTTTTTCCAAGCCTATTTCCAATTCCTGCAAGTGTTTCGGCTGTCTGCCCGGTGAAACTGGACCTGGCGCCGGACCGCCCAGCGGCCGGCCGGACCGTTTCGGTAGACCCGCCGAAGTGGTATTCTGAACGCTAGTTCGGCGCGTCACTGGAATGGCCCGGTCCCGTCGGACTTACCGCCGAACTGGTCGGCCTATATAAAATCATGGGGAGGGTTTCCAAAATAGTTTTCTCCGACTTCTCCTCCTCCCCACGCCCGCCCCCATCTCCATGGGCGCCGCCTCCTCAAGCTTCCCCTCCCCCTAGCCTCTCCACCCAACCAATCCCTTCCAAACTTAGATCAGGTGTAGATCGGGTGGTTTTGAAGCTTTCCACCGAAGATCTTTGTGTTTTGTCAACCGCATTGGGAGATCGGGACTTGTCCTCATCTTCTTGTGCACCATGTCTTCGAGTAACTCCCTTTTATCTTCTCCTTCCTCTAGCCCTTGCCTCACACTCGGTTTGTTCATGCTCTTGTATGAGTAGATCTAGGGTGTATATAGGGTTAGATCCAATTTGTCTAGGGATAGATTGTTTAGGGTTTCGTCCTTTGTTGGGCTAGTGCTTGCTCCTTGACATCCATGTACCCTTAAAGTTTGTAGGGACAAGTTATTTGAGTCAAGATTGCGGGTAGTATGACATTTGTGTTTTCGGCGGCCGCCGGACCTGGTGTTGGACCGCCCGGTAGACAGCCGGACCTTTTCGGCGGACCCGCCGAACTGGTGTTCTGAATGCCAATTCGGTGCATCGCCGGAACGGCCCGGCGGCCCGCCGGACAGTCCGGCCCCTAGTCCGGTGCCACCGGACCTGGCGCCAAACCTCTTTGTCAAGCTACCTCTCCATCTTGCACTTGTTCTTTCCTGACTTTGAGTTCCTTTTTCCCGTGACATGTATGTTTATCTGGTGTTGCTTCTTTTTGTTTGCGTTTTCAGACTCTTTCTCGACTGAGGACAGTGATTACCGAATTGACAATGAAGAAGATGCTTGAGCCTTTGAGATCAAGAAGAGGAAGCTAGATGAGGTTGAGGGATGCCCTCCACGTCGTACTCATCAGACAGGGAAGATTGCAGCTGAAGATAGCAGTTCTGCAGCTGCAGGGCAGCGTATGAAGTCCAAGCTTGTTTACACGCGTGGGCCTCATCCATCCCGGAAGGGCAAGGGAGCTCGTGGCCCGATGGACGTGGAGAAGGAGCAGGAGATCACGGAGAACTTGAGTTCAGCTCATATCAACACTTGGCTTAAACTTCGCCTTGCGAACCCGTACCGCTTTCATGAGAGGCAGTACACTGGCAGTGACAAGAAGTTCTGGACTGATTCTCAGCGAGCTATGTGGGATGGTTACTATGATGCGTCTGAGCACATGAAGAGAGGGTTCTATGTGGTGCCCAAATCCCTCAATGTCGAGCACTTTCAGCAGTATGTCTCCAAGGACTTTCGCTTCATCAATGAGGCTCATCTCAAGATGGATCTTTTTGACCTTGTCACCCTCTCGGAGCCTATTCAGCCTTTGGTGGTCCGTCAGTTCAGTTGCACTATTTACTTCCATAATGACCCCGATGACTCTTTTTCTTGGATGACTGGCCAAGATGTATTCACCGCTACCTTTGCTGATTTGTGTGATGCTTTGGGTTATGGTGGTGGTAGGGCTCGTGGTTTCAAGATTCACTCTGAGGCGCCCTTTACCACGGAGAAGATCTCTCGCTGTTGCTATCCAGATGAGCCCTCTCTACCCGCTCCTGCCATTTCAGGGATGTACTACTACTACAACGCTCTTGCCAAGCTCTTCCGTCAGAACCTTGTGAGTAAGGCTGGAGATGATGCTAGTGTCAGGGGCTATCACAGGAACTTGCTATACTATTGCCAGCCCGACAAGCTTCGGAAGATAGATGGTTGTGACTTCATTTTTCAGGAGATCAAGAGAGCTACTCTAAAGCGCATGACTCCCAACTATTGTCAGTATATGCAGCGTTTGATCAACAGACAGCCCAGGGCTCAGACTGCTTAGGTGCGTGGACAGATTCTTGACATGGAAACATTCACAGTGGGTCTCCAGGGCGGTTTTGAGGAGGCTCCCAGCTTGCTCCGTGCCAGGGCTAGAGATCACACCATGGATGCTCCTGATACTCACCATGCCTCTGGCTCTGGATCTGGTCATCATCGTCACCGTCGCCACCATAGGTCCTCTCGCAAGAAGGGTGTTGCTGCTTTCTTCAAGAATTCGTGGGATATGTGTCGCAGCACCTATGATGTAGCTCACAGGAGCATGGAGATGACTCAGGAGACTAGAAAGAGGCAGAATGATTTCTTGGCTGCTAGAGGAAGTGTTGTTCCTCCCGTTGGAACCGAGTTGGATCCGGTCCCGTATGTCAACTTTGTCATGCCACCTCTAGATGATGACATGTTTGCCGGTGTTGATGACTTTGGAGACTTTGAGCCACCCTCTGAGCCAGAAGGTGCTAATGAAGATGAAGATGCCCGTGGAGAAGAATATCGCGAAGGCTCTCCTGTCCCCAGTGAAGATTTTTGAGTGCCAGCATCTTCTACTCTCTTGTCCCTTTTTGGTGTTTTGATGCCAAAGGGGGAGAAGAGTGTAGAGTCTCTAGGAATAATGTTGCATGACACAAGCCTAGCTTTATTTTCCTTGGTTCTTAAGTGGCTTGTGTCCATTTGCGTTTTTATGTGCCGTTTTATCTCTCAAACTCCATGGAACCTTATCTCGTGTGTGGACAAGTGTGTACCTTATTTATGCACTATGCGCTCTATATTTATGTTTGGATATGTCTATGCTTGCATATATTATTATCTATCCATGATATTATCTTGTCCATGCCTTGCTTGGTTCCTATTGATGGTGGGGGAGCTCCCTATAATTTAAATTTTGCACTTTGCATTCCAAAAGAAAATTCTACCATGTGCACATGTTATGGGGGAGCACTCTCACTATTCATTAGATACCATGCTATGTTACTCCTATGAGACTCTAACATAGTTTGTCATCGTAAATCAAAAAGGGGGAGATTGAAAGGACATTTGTATGTTTCTACTTTTTTGATTTACAATGACATGACTATGTTTTGTGTGAACTAATATTTGAAATATATGCATACAGGTTTAAGTTCACAGGTGAAGGGGTTTTCATGTACAAAAAGAAAGATGGTGGAATCGACCGCCAAAAGTGGGCTAGTTCGGCGCAGAGGCTGGTCCCTGGCCGGACCATCCGGCAGCAGACCGGGCCAGTCCGGCGGAGCCACCAGACTGCTATTCTGAACCGCCTTTCGGCGGGCCGCCGAATCCGTCCGACGGGCCGCAGGACTCCTGGTGAACAGTCCAGTCCCGTCGGACCTACCGCCAGAGCGTCCGGCCCAGAGGCTGGCATCGCCGAACTTACCGCCGGACAGCTGCTCGGGCTGCCTCCAACGGCCGAATTTCTACCCACCTATAAATACCCCTTCTCCCAGCTGGGGTAGAGTTCGAACTTCACCTACCATTGTTCATCCTTGAAGCTCTCACCTACCCCCATTGCAAAAACACCAAATTCCATAGATCTCCTCTTCTAGCCAACCAAAGCTCTTGATCTTTGGAGGATAGAAGGAGGAGGCACCGATCTACATCTTCACCGAAGGAATTTCATTTCCCCCTCCATTTGCTTGGAGGATTTGTGCCTAGGGGATCTTGAGACCCTAGGTGTTGTATTTGGTTGTTTGACTTGTCTTTGTGGTGATTCTTGCCTCCGTGGCATTCTTGGGAGCCTCCAATTGAGTTGTGGAGTTGTGCCCCAAGCTCCATGTAAGGGATTTGTGGTTCCCCCAATACCACCGCTTAGTGGAATCGAGTTAGCCTCCGTGGCTTGCTCACCGGAGAACAAGGTGAGCCTTTGTGACGTTGGTGGACTCCGTGTCACCACACCTCTCCAACGTAGACGTACTTCCCTTCAAAAGGAAGGAACTACGGGAATACATCCTTGTGTCTCCGGTCTCTGCTCTTCGGTTCTTACTTTCCCTTACTTGTATTTTACTTGCTTTATGCTTTACCTCGTTTGCTTGTCACTTAGGAAATTCACCTAGTAGCACATCTAGTAAATTTTCATTGTGTCAAGCCTTAATTTGGAAAAAGATAAAAATTTGTTGTAGCACCTATTCACCCCCACCTCTAGTCGCCCGTATAGATCCTTTCAGGGTCTAAGCGAGTTTCGGGAGCAGGAGCAGGAGTGGTCCTCGTGTCACCACAAGGAGACAAGATGCGCTATATCTTACGTATGCGCTTCTCAAACCCTTCGAATAATGAGGCCGAGTACGAGGAAGTCCTGCACGGCATGCGTATGGCGAAAGCCTGCGGTGCCACCCGCATCAAGATCCATGGCGATTCAAACCTCATCGCCCATCAAGTCATGAAGGAGAGCGACGCAACCTGCGCAAACATGATTGCGTATCGGGCAATGTACGACAAGCTGGAAGGCAATTTCGAGGGCTGCAAGGTGACCCACATCATTAGGGACAACAATGAGGAGGCAGATAATCTGGCCAACATCGGATCCAGGTGCCTACCGATACCATCAGGAGTTTTCTTCGAGGAGATCTTTGAGCGATCAGTCAAGTTCAAGCCAGCCATCGACCCGGCGTTAGCAACATGCTCGGGAGACAAAAATCAAGACCTCACCCCAGCAGCGGGAACAGAAGACTCGACCAAAGAAACGGCTACAGTCATGCTCGTCGAAGCAGTCTGGACGAAGCCGTACATGGCTTACCTGACACGGGGAGAATTGCCAGAAGACACAATCCATCGTCGGCAGATCATGCGGCACTCCAAAACCTTCACAATAATCAATGGAGAGCTTTACAAGCGCAGCACTTCGGGAGTCCTTCAACGATGCATAGCGCCCGAAGACGGAATTGCTCTACTTCGAGACATCCATGAAGGAACCTGCGGACACCACGCCAGCAGCCGGACTCTTGTCGCAAAGGCTTTGCGGTCCGGGTTCTACTGGCTATCGGCCCTACATGACACCAAGAACATCGTTCAACATTGCGAAGCATGCCAGCGATTCGCCATGAAGCCTCACGCACCCTCCTCAGAGCTGCGCACCATACCTCTCGCCAGGCCCTTCGCGCAATGGGGGCTCGATCAGGTAGGGCCTTTGCCCAAGTCATCTAAGGGGAACCACACTTACCTGCTCGTCGCCGTCGACAAGTTCTCCAAGTGGATTGAAGCGGTCCCCTTCACCAACCAAGAGGCGACAACGGCGGTCAAGTTCTTCGAGTCCATCGTTTACAGGTACGGAATACCTAACAGCACCATCACAGACAACGGGACGAATTTCACCTCAGGCGAATTTCAAGACTTCGCGAAAGAGCTCGTCATCAAGATCAAGTACGCATCAGTTGCGCATCCCAAGTCCAATAGCCAGGTCGAAAAGGCCAACGGGCTCCTGTGCGTAGGCATGAAGAAGCGCCTTCTTCGACCTCTTAAACATGTCGCAGGCGCTTGGGTCGAAGAATTACCATTGGTTCTTTGGAGCCTGCGGACAACACCAAGCTCCTCCACGGGCTACACACCATTCTTCCTGCTTTTCAGGGCAGAGGTAGTACTTTTCCAACAGATGTGCGCTACGGCTCACCCTGCGTAGTAGCCTACGTCAAAGAAGATGCGCAGGCCGCGCTTGAAGATGCCCTCGATCTGCTCAACGAGGCCCGGTATGTCGCTCTGGTATGCTCGTCGGTCTACCAACAGAACCTCCGCAACTACCATAGCAGACGGGTACGTGGATGATCCTTCAAACCCGGCAACCTAGTCCTTCACCTCAAGCAGACAAGCACGTCGAAGCTTGAGTCGCCATGGGAAGGCCCATACCTTGTCCACGAAGCAATCCTAGGAGGGGCTTATCGGCTACGCAATCCCAAAACTGGGAAAGACATAGAGAACCCATGGAACGCCGTGCAACTGTGCCGCTTCTACCCTTAGCATGTAGAGCTCTCTTCTCCCTCCCTTCTTCTGTGTAATCAAGCGTTGGCAACAGTCCACGCTCAACATTGTGCCTTCGGCACCAAGCAATAAAGATCAAGTTCCTCATTTCACGAGTCGACATTTACGCATACCCACGCTCGGGGGCTTCACCTTAAAAACTTTGACCCACGCTCAAGGGCTTCGCCTTAAAATCTTCAACCCACGCTCGGGGGATTCGCCTTAAAAACTTTGACCCATGCTCGGGGGCTTTGCCTTAAAAACTTTAACCCACGCTCGGGGGATTCGCCTTAAAAACTTCGACCCACGCTCGGGGGCTTCGCCTTAAAAACTTTGACCCACGCTCGGGGGCTTCACCTTAAAAACTTTGACCCACACTCGGGGCTTTGCCTTAAAAACTTCGACCCATGCTCGGGGGTTTCGCCTTAAAAACTTCAACCCACGCTCGGGGGCTTCGCCTTAAAAACTTTGACCCACGCTCGGGGGCTTTGCCTTAAAAACTTTGACCCACGCTCGGGGGCTTCGCCTTAAAAACTATGACCCACGCTCGGGGGCTATGCCTTAAAAATTTCGACCCACGCTCGGGGGCTTCGCCTTAAAAACTGCGACCTACGCTCAGGGGCTTTGCCTTAAAAATTTCACCTACGCTCGGGGGCTCCATTCCTCGATCTACGCTCGGGGGCTCCGCTCCTTGACCTACACTTGGGGGCTCCGTCGACCTACGCTCGGGGGCTCCATTCCCTGACCTACGCTCGGGGGCTCCGCTCCTCGACCTACGCTCGAGGGATCCGCCTTTCGACCTACGCTCTTCGATCTACGCTCGGGGGCTCCGCTCCTCGATCTCCGCTCAGGGGCTCTGCCTCTTACAACTTCAGGTTCATAACACAAGAATGTAAGCCAAAACCAGGAACAAACACATGAAAGGAGAATTACGAAGAGACAATCAAGCATCTTACAAAATGTCGCACAAGTCAAGCCAATACAGGATTTCCGCCGGCCCTCTGCCGATCGCTTTCAGTGATGATTTGCCTCGCGATAAAATTAGCAGTATCTCTGCAGGTGGAGTAGTGATCAACCATATCGACGCGACCACTAGGAGTTTGTGGCAACCTCTTCAAAATCTCCATGTCGACCTCCTGATAATGGACACGTACGAAGGAAAGGGCCATGAGCGCGCCGCATCGGAGATGCTCGTGCACAAACCCGTATATAGCCTCTCCATTCTCGAAGTGGCCAAGCAAATCGGATAGGCCCTTAGGTTGATTATTCAAAGGAAACATAAGCTGGTGCACAAGGGCAAGGGCAGCACGGCTTGATTCGGCCAAGATGGAAGCTTGAGTGATCCGATCCTGAAGCACAGTTAGTTTCTTAGCCTTCGAGCGATCGGCCTAGAAGTTGTCAGCAGTCGAGTTAGCATACAATTGAGCAGCTCGAAGGTACGCATCCACATGGCAATTTTTAGATTCTTTTTTCAATATAGGCGTCTGTAGGTGGCCAATCAAAGAATCAGATCATGGTATCTCAGCGAAGATTCTATCTAGAACTCGAAGACTTACACTCCATGGCTTGGCCAAGATTTTTGATCTCGCTGAGGAGGAACTTCTCTGCATCCCCAGCCAGCGAAGCTTTCGATAGAGCGACATCGACCCTTGCGGTGACTCGTTTTAGCTCATGCTGGGCGGATTTTAGCTGATCACGTAAGGACCGGATTAACGACAATTCACCCGCGGATGGTGGCCGCTTTTCGACAATGGCACCGAAACTGCCAGTTGTTTCATATGACACCGGCCAGACATCAGATCTCGCAGATGGACCCTGCAAATAGGGTGCCCAGTCACACAAAGACATACACAAATTCGACGCAGCCAAACATAGATTACTTCGGAAGCCCACAGCACGAGCCAAATTTACCCCAGCTGTGGGCAATATTCATAAGTTCACATCAAAAGACAAAGAGGAAAAGTGCCAGCTATTACAAGTATAAAAGTTTGCCATCTACTCTAGGTCGAGCTGCCAGCAACTTTGCTAGAAGGGGCACTAGGCACGCTGCGCTTTCGGGCCTTAGCGACAGCCCTCCTAGCGTTCCTTTGGGCCAAGAAGCCCGTCATTCGGGCAGACAATTCTTGGGCACGCTCAAGGAAAACCTTGGGAGAGACGTCACGCCCATCCTTGTCCTTTGGATAAGTGCCCGTGACCTTGTCGGCATCGAACTCTACACCATGCATCATTAGCATAGAGAACACGGATTCGAAGCCGGTAGTTACCTGTCGGCGAACAGTGGCAACTAGGGGGTCTTCGCCATTTTCTTTCACTGCTAAGGTCTTGAGGATGCCGGCCATGGTGCTGCTCGTCGACTTCGGAGCGAAGATGTCCCGAACACTGTCGAGTGTTGACCGCACCTTCACCAGAAGATCACGTACCCCCTGGCATCGGCGTCACCAACGCTAGACTCAAGTCCAGCGGGCTCCTTCAATGCCATAACTTCGAGTTCAGCAGCAACTTCATCAAGAAAAAGAATGCCTAGTCAGCAAAGGGAGGCGATTTCACTGAATCTTATACTAGGCAGAGAATGAAACTAACCATGCAAGGAATCGAGGGCGGCCTGCAGACGCTGCTGCAAGTCCTTTTTCTTCGAATCAGCCTCCGCCCGTCGCTTACTGGCAAGCTCCTGAGCCTTTGTCGATTCAGCTTTAAGCTGGGAGACCTCCTCAGCCAAACCCTCGGCCTTCAGCTTCAACGAAGAATTCTCGGCCGAAAGATCATCTATTTGCGTCTTCATCAAGGTCTTGTCGGTGGCGGCTTGAGCAGCAATCCCTGGTTATATGATGAACAAGGTTATAAGAAAGGAGAATAGTCTGTCAGGATGAAAATTCAGATTAAGAAGCAGACACTAACGGCGCATGTCCTCTAGCTGGGTAGTCAGCTGCTGGTTCTCTTCCTCCATTGCAAGGAACTTCTTGCAGATCTTGGACAAGTCTCGACCAACAGGCTAGCCAGCAGAATTAAAAGTGAGACTAGAGGTGCTATTTTAGAGGGCAAGCCCAAGTGTAAACACTTAGACTCACCCTCGGGGGCTACTGACAGATAAATACTAGAAATCAAGATTTTCGAGCTTACATGACGTTTGGAACCTGATGGTTCGCCTGAAGAAGAAACCAGGATGAGGTCGGGCGCCATCGTCCTTTTCTTCACTGGAGGAGATGGCTTAGGGAGATCCTTCGCTGCAGCGTCTCTAGTCTCCTTCTCCTGCGAATCGGCGGTCTGCTCAAGGGTAGAGTCGTGGAGTCAAAATTGGAATCGCTCACGCTCTCCATGGCTCGCAGAAGCTTCCTCGGTAGAAGATCTAAAGCATGCAACGAAGTCAGCAAGGAACAAAACTATTTTAAGAACAAGTTCGACAGCAAAAGCTTACGACGTATTGAGGCCGAAGTTGGGCAAAGTTCTCTTCCCCATTCGCAGAGGAGGACGACTGTCCAGTGGCTTGGCAAGAATTGCAGCATCATCATCATCACAGGAAGAAAAGCTGCCGTCAGCAACATCTTCTGAATCCTCGATGATGTCAGCACCTGTGGCCTGTTTCTTCTTCGCCGGTCCCCATGGTGGCGAAGGGGCAACAGTGGTCGATTCTTCAGGAGCTTCGATGAACTCGCGCCCAGGATACTCCCCATCTTCGGGCTGGGGCGGATAGCATCGGGCTATGGCGAGAATCTAAAGAGAACATGTATGTTATCTTTCGACCCTAGCCAACAAACTTGCAGTGAATTCACGGTATTCAGTCAAGACAAAGATCATACCTCTGTGCGGGGGAAGGACTTACTGAAGGCCACGGCGCTGAAATTCTTCTGCACGACTGCTTTCTTCTTTATCTTGGTGATGGCACGTACGTCGTCGTCGATTTCGGCCTCCTTCAGCTTGTCAGAGGACATCCTCATCGGGTCGCGGCGATCAGTGTATTCCCACATGCAGTGGGCTCGAGCGGCGAGCGGCTGAACCCAACGCTCGATGAACGTGCGAATCAGCTGGATGCCGGACAGCTCCTTCTTGGGCGTGGATCGAAGCTATTCAATTTTCTTCATAAGGGGCTCGGTAATCTCCATTTCTTCGGCAGACAGCTCGTGTTTCCATGACGCCCTAGGACGAAGGTCGGTGACGGCTTGAAACTCCTCGAGCCCGAAGTCCTTGCCGGCGGGAGATTTGTCCTTGGCGTAAAACCACTTCGTCCTCCACCTGGGATTGTTCTCTGGCGTCTGGAGCTTGAAATAGGGGACATCCGGGCGCACCTGGCAGCTGAAGCCGCCCATCTGGTATTGCAAAGGGCGCCAAATGATGAAGATTCGGCGCCAGAGTGCCCAATGGGGCTCGATCCCCAAAAAGCACTCGCAGAGCGTGACTAAGCACACAAGATGAAGAATCATGTTGGGATTCAGGTCGTGGAGCTGAATCCCATAAGCCTAGAGAAGGACGCAAAGAAAAGGATGGGGGAACAATAACCCCCAGAGGATGAAGGCGATGAACATTACCCGGAAGCCTGGGGGCGGCCGGGGAATGATCTCCGGGGTGGTGGCGAGAGTCTCCGCCGGATCATGACGCAGGATTCCGTTCTTCTCCACCGTGTCCAGCTCCTTGTCGCTGGTCTTGCTCTGGACCTAGTTGCCAACGATGGAGGTGATGTCCACACATGCTTCTGTTCTTGTAGACAGTGTTGGGCCTCCAACTGCAGAGGTTTGTAGAGCAGCAGCAAGTTTCCCTTAAGTGGATCACCCAAGGTTTATCAAACTCAGGGAGGAAGAGGTCAAAGCTATCCCTCTCAAGCAATCCTGCAATTACGATACAGAAAGTCTCTTGTGTCCCCAACACACCCAATACACTTGTCAGATGTACAGGTGCACTAGTTCGGCGAAGAGATAGTGAAATACAAGTGGTATGGATGATTATAAGTAGTAAATATGATCTGAAATAAAAATGGCAGCAAGCAAACAAGTAACAAAACAGCGAGTAAACGGTGTGCAAAGCTTAGAAACAAGGCCTAGGGATCATACTTTCACTAGTGGACACACTTCCAACAAATATAACATAATTGAACCAATAGATACTATCATCAATATGCAACTCAAAACAATTCTCCAATGGAAAATGAACACTAATCATGCATAGGGCTACAAAGCACTCCTCAAAGTCCGTATGTACCCAAACTAGATTGTCCCACACTATCACCGTGAACGCACTAGATGGTTCCAACAAACACCAACATTTCATAGAGACATTAACCAAAAAGATACACATGATGCACACACTAGTCACCTTTACACCATGATACGAGGTATCTCCGGAGAGTACAATAATAAAGCATAGGAGTAGCATAATATCTGAATAATAGCGTCTACCAATTCAACTAGATACAAATCTCACGATCACATAAAGAACACATCATGGGAGAGAGAGGTGAACCACATAGCTACCGGTGGAGCCCTCAGCCCCGGGGGTGAACTACTCCCTCCTCATCATAGGAGACAGCAAGGTTGATGGAGATGGCGGTGAGGTCGATAGAGACGGCGAAGACGGCGATGGAGATCGATGGAGATGGCTCCGGGGGCACTTCCCCATCCCGACAGGGTGCCAGAACAGAGACTTCTGTCCCCCGAAATTCGTTGGCAGCGGCGGTGGAGCTACGGAACTCCTTCTGGAAAATTGTTGATTTTTTAGGTTTTTCCGTCCCGAGGCTTTATATAGGTGAAGGGGCATCGTCAGGGCGCTGCCACCGCTCCCTCACAAGGGGTAGGCATGGCCAGGGGCTGGGCCGCACCCCCCCCCCCCTGTTGTGTGGGTGGCCTCTGGCCCCCCTCCAGTTCTCTTTTGGTCTCCGGTACTCCTCCGGGAAAAATAAGACTTCTAGAACTTGTTTCATCCAATTCCGAGAATATTTCCGGTGTAGCTTTTCTGAAACACAAAAATAGCAGAAAATAGGGAACTGGCACTGTGGCATCTTGTTAGTAGGCTAGTTCCAGAAATTGCAAAAAAACGCAACGAAGTGTAACGAAACACAAGGCAAATGGTGTAAAAATAAGCATGGAGCATCAAAAATTATAGATATGTTTGAGACGTATCAGCATCCCCAAGCTTAACTCCTGCTCGTCCTTGATACGTCTCAAACGTATCTATAATTTTTGATGCTCCATGCTTGTTTTTACACCATTTGCCTATTGTTTCGTTACACTTAGTGGTACTTTTATACATTTTCCGGAACTAACCTATTAACGAAGTGCCACAGTGCCAGTTTCCTGTTTTCTGCTGTTTTTGTGTTTCAGAAGTGATACACAGGAAATATTCTCGGAATTGGACGAAACAAGTTCCTGAAGTCATATTTTACGGGGAAGCTCCCAAACATCCGAAGACCTGACGGAGGGGGGCCACGTGGCCCCCACACACAGGGGCGGCGCGGCCACCCCCCTGGCCGCGCCGGGCCCGTGTGAGGGGCCGTGGTCCCTCCTCTGACATTGTCCTTTCGCCTATATATACCCCCTGACGAGAAAAACCTAAGGGCCCGATCAGTTTTCCAGAATACATCGCGATCCGCCGCCGCCGTCGACCCGAAGATCGGGAGGGTCCAGAAGCTCTTCCCGGCACCCTGCCGGAGAGGGGAATCGCCACCGGAGGTCTTCTTCATCGCCATGCTTGCCTCCGGAGCGATGAGTGAGTAGTCTACCTTGGACTATGGGTCCATAGCAGTAGCTAGATGGTTGTCTTCTCCACCATGTGCTTCATGTTTAGATCTCATGAGCTGCCCTACATGATTGAGATCACCGTTATGTAATTCTATGATGTTGGTTTGTTGGGATCCGATGAATATTGGTGTTTATGATTAAGTTGCTGTACTGAATTATATCTTTTGTTATCTCTATGTTGTTTATGATCTTGCATGCTCTCCGTTGTTAGTAGCTATCTTGGCCGAGTAGTTGCTAGTGACTCCAAGAGGGGGTATTTATGCTCGATAGTGGGTTCTTGTCTCTATTTCACCTGGGGGAGTGACAGAAACCTCTAAGGTGGTAGATGTGTTGTTGCTACTAGGGAGAAAACAACATTCATATGCTCAAGGGCATATGCTTTGTTTACATTACACACTTTGCTTAATGCAATTATCTGTTGTTCGCAACTTAATACTTTTGGGGTGTTCGGATGATATCCCCGAGGGTGGATTATTAGTCATAGATGCAGTTGGATGGCGGTCTATGTATTTTGTTGTAATGCCCAGAGTAAATCTCATAGTGATCTTCTTGACATATCACGTTATCTTTATTCTATCAATTGCCCAACTGTAATTTGTTTACCCAGCATGTTATTTTATCTATGGAGAGACACCACTAGTGAACTGTGGACCCCGGTCCTATTTTAATCATATTGCAATCACCTGTTTACTTTTCCCGCACTGTTTACTTTACTCGCATATTACTACTGTTTTCCACTCGATACACTCATAACCTTTGTTTCAAGCAAACCGGTGAGATTGACAACCTCATCGCAAGTTGGGGACAAAGTATTTGTCTGTGTGTGTGCAGGTTCCACAAACACCTTCAGTCGTCATCGTCTCTCTTCTCCTGTTTGATATACCTTGGTTTCTTAACTGAGGGAAAACTTGCTGCTACACTCATCATACCTTCCTCTTGGGGTTCCCAACGGGCTGGTCATCACCACGCACAAGGACATACTGCTCCCACGTCAACTAAACGCCACAACTCTTTTCTGGCGCCATCACACAAGTAGCAGCTTCTTTTCTGGCGCCGTTGCCGGGGAAGAGAGAAGACTTCTGCGAGGGGAGTTCTTCGCACACACATACTTTACTTTGTTATTTGTTTTGCTTTACTTTATTTATTTTACCTGCATTGCTTTATATCAAAAACCCAAAAAAATTAGAATCCTTGGTAGCTGTTTTTACTTGTTTACTTTCGTTTTGCTGAAATGGGTACTCCTGAAAACACCAAGTTGTGTGACTTTGCTAGCACGAACAATAGTGATTTTATCTGCACTCCTATTGCACCAACTGTTCCTGCTACCACCTTTTATGAGATCAAGCCTGCTTTATTGAACCTTGTTATGAAAGAGCAATTTTCTGGTGTTAGTACTGAAGATGCTGCAGCTCATCTCAACAATTTTGTTGAGCTATGTGAGATGCAGAAATATAAGGATGTTGATAGTGATATTATTAAGCTCAAGTTGTTTCCTTTTTCTTTGAGAGGAAAGGCTAAAGATTGGTTGCTGTCTTTGACTAAGAATAGTATTGATTCATGGGCTAAGTGTAAGGATGCTTTTATTGGTAGATACTATCCTCCTGCTAAGATTATAGCTTTGCGCAGCAATATTATGAAGTTTACTCAGTTTGATAATGAACATGTTGCTCAAGCTTGGGAAAGAATGAAATCTATGGTAAAGAATTGCCCCACTCATGGACTGACTACTTGGATGATTATCCAAACTTTTTATGCAGGACTAAATTTTTCTTCAAGGAACCTACTTGATTCAGCTGCTGGAGGCACTTTTATGTCCCTTACATTGGGCGCCGCATCAAAGCTACTCGACAACATGATGGTAAATTATTCTGAATGGCACACCGAGAGAGCTCCACAAGGTAAGAAGGTAAATTCTATTGAGGAAACCTCTTCCTTGAATGATAAGATTGATACAATTATGGCTATGCTTGCTAATGATAGGACTCATGTTGATCCTAATAATGTTCCTTTAGCTTCTCTGGTTGCTCAAGAAGAGCAAGTTGATGTGAATTTCATTAGAAACAACAATTTTAACAACAATGCTTATAGGAACAATTTTGCTAGTAACAATTATAGGCCGTATCCTTCTACCAATGGTAATGGTTACGGTAATTCTTATGGTAACTCCTACAACAACACTAGGGCCGCGCCCTCCGAGCTTGAGGTAATGCTCAAGGACTTCATCGGTAAGCAAACTGCTTTTAATAAGTCTGTTGAGGAAAAGTTAGGCAAAATTGATATTCTTGCTTCTAAAGTTGATAGCCTTGCTCATGATGTTGAACTTCTGAAATTAAAAGTGTTTCCTAATGATGTGAATGTGAGCAATATTGTTGCTGCCGCTAATGCTACCCAAGTTGGAATTGATAAAAATATTAGATTGTTAGCGGAATTGCATGCCAGGTGGGAAAGAGAAGATGAGATGGCTAGAGAGATGAAGGTATGTACTATTACTACCTCTAATGATGTTGCTCCTACTGATAGTAATCCTCTTACTTTGATTGGTGTAGAGAAAACTCCCACTCCTTGTGTTAAAAAGCCTAAAACTGCCAAAACTCTTTCTCAAAAGAGTGCTGAAATTTTTCGGAGTGTGGGAGATGATAGCTCTATTTCCTTTAATGATTTTGATGTTGATGGCTGCAATATATCTGAAGTTATTTTGTTCTTGCAAAAGCTTGCTTTGACTCCCAATGCTAGTTCTTTAAATATTGCTTTTACTAAGCATATTACCAATGCTCTCATAAAGATTAGGGATGAAAAGTTGAAGCAAAAAGCCTCTGTTCCCAAGAAGTTAGAAGATGGTTGGGAACCCATCATTGATATGCATGTTAATGGTTATGATTGCCATGCTTTATGTGATCTAGGTGCTAGTATTTCTATCATGCCTAGAAAGATTTATGACATGCTTAATTTACCACCGCTTGAAAAGTGTTATTTTGATGTTCCTATTACTGATGTTGCTAAGAAGAAACCTTTGGGAAGGATTAATGATGTTCTTATTGTGGTTAACAATAACCTTGTTCCCGTTGATTTTCTTGTTATGGACGTTGAATGCCATGCTTCATGTCCTATTATTTTGGGAAGACATTTTCTTCGAACTGTAGGTGCTATCATTGATATGAGGGATGGCACTATCAAGTATCAATTCCCACTTAAGAAAGGTATGGAACACTTCCCTAGGAAAAGAAAGAAATTACTTTTTGACTCTATTCTTAGAGCAAATTATGATCTTAATGCTTCATCTCTTGATATTACTTGATTCGCAATTTTCTGCGCCTAGCTCAAAGGCGTTAAAGAAAAGCACTCTTGGGAGATAACCCATTGTTTACTTTTCAGTACTTTTTCTTTTATTTGAGTCTTGGAAGTCATTACTACTGTAATGACCGCTCCTTATCTTGTTTATTTCGTTTTGTGCCAAGAGAAGCCTCTAATTTGAGTGAGGTAAAGATTTGGGGTTATTGCTGTCCTGAAACTGTTTTCGGTGCTGCACCGTAAAAATTCGTGAAAATTCTCTGTATATCTTTTGGACCTGCGATTTCTTGTGCATATTCCCCAGGTTATATCCAAACTTTTCTTAGTTGAACACTTTTTGATTTGAGCAACGGAAAATCCCTCAAAAATTCGTCCATTATCAGCTGTTCAGTTTTGACAGATTTCTGCCAATATTTGTTTTTGCCACTTTATCGCTTTCTTTTGAGTTCTTTTTTATCATGGAACTCTTGTGGAAGTTGCTACAGTAATATATACTTTATATGTGGTGGTTTTGGGTTGAAACCTTTAGGGGCCTACAGTAGTATATACTTTATATGTGGAAGTTGCTACAGTAGTATATACTTTTCCTCGGCAATAGCGCTAGAAAAGAGCTTGATGTCTACACACGCTTCTGTTCTTGTAGACAGTGTTGGGCCTCCAAGTGCAGAGGTTTGTAGAGAATCAGCAAGTTTCCCTTAAGTGGATCACCCAAGGTTTATCAAACTCAGGGAGGAAAAGGTCAAAGCTATCCCTCTCAAGCAACCCTGCAATTACGATACAGAAAGTCTCTTATGTCCCCAACACACCGAATACACTTGTCAGATATATAGGTGCACTAGTTCGGTGAAGAGATAGTGAAATACAAATGGTATGGATGATTATAAGTAGTAAATACGATCTAAAATAAAAATGGCAGCAAGCAAACAAGTAACAAAACAGCGAGTAAACGGTGTGCAAAGCTTGAAAACAGGGCCTAGGGATCATACTTTCACTAGTGGACACACTCCCAACAAATATAACATAATTGAACCAATAGATACTATCATCAATATGCAACTCAAAACAATTCTCCAATGGAAAACGAACACTAATCATGCGTAGGGCTACAAAGCACTCCTCAAAGTCCGTATGTACCCAAACTAGATTGTCCCACACTATCACCGTGAATGCACTAGATGGTTCCAACAAACACCAACATTTCATAGAGACATTAACCAAAAAGATACACATGATTCACACACTAGTCACCTTTACACCATGATACGAGGTATCTCCGGAGAGTACAATAATAAAGCATAGGAGTAGCATAATATCTGAATAATAACGTCTACCAATTCAACTAGATACAAAGCTCACGATCACATAAAGATCACATCATGGGGGAGAGAGGTGAACCACATAGCTACCGGTAGAGCCCTCAGCCCCGGGGGTGAACTACTCCCTCCTCATCATAGGAGACAACAAGGTTGATGGAGATGGCGGTGAGGTCGATGGAGACGGCGAAGACGGCGATGGAAACCGATGGAGATGGCTCCGGGGGCACTTCCCCGTCCCGGCAGGGTGCCAAAACAGAGACTTCTGTCCCCCAAAATTCATCGTCGGCGGCGGCGGAGCTACGGAACTCCTTCTGGAAAATTTCCAATTTTTTTAGGGTTTTTCGTCCCGAGGCTTTATATAGGCAAAGGGGCATCATCAGGGGGCTGCCAGGGCTCCCTCACAAGGGGTGGGTGCGGCCAGGGGCTGGGCCGCGCCCCCCTGTTGTGTGGGCAGCCTCTGGCCCCCCCTTCGGCTCTCTTTCGTTCTTCGGTACTCCTCCAGGAAAAATAAGACTTCTGGAACTTATTTCGTCCAATTCCAAGAATATTTCCTGTGTAGCTTTTCTGAAACACCAAAATAGCAGAAAACAGGGAACTGGCACTGTGGCATCTTGTTAGTAGGTTAGTTCCGGAAATCGCATAAAAACGCCACGAAGTGTAATGAAACACAAGGCAAATGGTGTAAAAACAAGCATGGAGCATCAAAAATTATAGATATGTTTGAGAGTATCAGGAGGTCTCAGCGTCGGTGGTCTTGGCCCTCTTGGCGGCGGTGCTGGATGTCGCGCCGGCGGCGGTGGAGCCCCTCTTGCCCATGGCAGCGACGCTTGACCGGAACTGTGCGAGAGTGGCAGCAAGAAGAGGTGCGTCGCAGGTGTGCGGCATGAGGAAGACGGAGATGGCGGCGCAAGTGGGGTAAAATGTTACTCCTCTCAGGCTACTTATTTTCACTCAGAGAAATCCTAGTTTTCAACCAAGCCGCATATTGCGTAGCGGAAGCGGCGGCGTGAATCTGGCCGTCCATGTGTCGGCCTCACAGGCGTGGTGGCCTCCACTACGCACGGTAATTAAGGAAGCGCGGCAAATTTTTTCCACCCCGGCATGGGACATGCGGTCAAACATGGTCAACTGCTGGGACACGCGGCCGCTTGGTCCACATTACGTCCGGTCTTGTCAAAGTCAGGCTATCCCTACAGAGGATGGCATGACAACTCAAAGGAATCCAATGTTAGCACTGACGTCGTTCTTATGGAGCCATCCCTTCTTTCGACCTCAAAGACAAAGTTAATGGCGGGATTGCCCATTTTCGAGGTATGTGAGTTCCCGATCTGAGCCTTTTTTATTGGGCGTCCCTCAAAGTTTTCTCTGTTTCCCTTGTGCTTCTCGAGGGCACGTGCTGCCTTTCGGGCGATTTTGTTCATTATTCGGAACTTTGCTTAGGTTTCTCAGGAGCCTTTCAAGCAGAGCGTTTTTGCTCACTCAAAAAGGATCTCTTATTTTTGATTGCCAACATTTCGATGCCTTCTCCGTGGATCTTTGCACCATGCATTGATTGCTATGGGCCAGCAGTGCCTCCATGACTCCAGTACACATGGTTGTCGACTCTCTCCGTATAATGTTTTCGAGCGAGTCATAACGCTTCGATCTTTGAAGTTGTGAGATTTCTACCCTTCAAATCATACCATGGCTGGCAACGCCCTCTTACTAACCAAGCTGTGGCTACTGGTTTTTTTCCGGCCTACAGCGCCGTGGAGTTTCTCGGACGACGTTCCCTTCGGCCCATCAGTGTCAATTTTTTGCATGATATCATGGGTATTAGCCCCAAAATTACTCCTTGCTCAGGCCAGCAGTGCCTTGATTCCAATTCGAGAGTGGATTCCAGTACCCTAGAATCTAACTCCACACTTACACAAAATGCCCGAATTTTGGTGGCCATATACCAGTTCGGATGCCGTATGTCAAATACGAAGGTAAGTCCATGGTTTGCAACACCAGATGGACCGGTATTCGTATCAAGCACGCTCTACCGAGAAACTTTCCATACCTGCGGTATGAAGTCTTGCCTCGATGGACGCATCGAGAGCCACACCCTGAATTGGGCTTCGACCTGGTAAGTCCAACGCGGCTCGGGTCGAAGTAGCACCAGCCCACGTGGGTTCAAGTCAGGGGACTCGAATCTAAGTAAGCTAACCGTATGTTTTTGTGACTATGCAATTAACTGAGACCCGACGTGAGTCTCAGGCCGGTTATGCCGACCCCCCTGCAAACCAAACTAATCACTTTCGAGGCTCAGACTAAGAGCTACTCGAAGTGCGCTTCTCTACTAAACAAATTATTCATGTGCTTGTTATGCTTTCATGTCTTACAGATAAGGGCGAAAGAGGTCCAAAACGACCAGGAAAGCCTTTGGATTAGAGTCCCTGCCATAGTCTTCGACTATGCCAGGCACTCGGGGGCTACTGACAAAGGAATGACAAATAGGCCTTCGACTTTTGCCTACCTGGTTTCGGCCTAGGGGGAGGTGATAATCGAAGGATCGTAAAGCCCATGAACATGGTGGCCTGGCGTGGCCCAAACATACAACTTGGCGTGCAAGATGAAGACTCGAAGGAAGAGACCAAGTCGAATTAGGATTAGTTTAGGGTTCGTTCAGAACTGATCCGATCTGTAAACAACTTGGAGAACACTTCCAGGACCTAACCTTCTCATATAAAAGGTTAGGAGGGAGATCGCAGCAAGGGCTAGGCACTTTTTCCACCACCATAAGCCGGAACGCTCAACACAGCGAGAGCTCACCACTTTCGGCTAGATCTAATCTACGTCATCATTGTAACACCTCCATTGTAGCCACCCCATCAATAAAATCAGACAAGCAGGACATAGGTCTTTACCCTACCAAGGGGGCCGAACCTGGGTAAAATCGTGTCCCTGTTTTCGTCTGATCGCTGTCGAGTTCACTAGGTCCCACTAAGCGCTCCGTGTCTCGAAAGCCCACAAACATGGGCATTGCCGGGGTAGAACCTCGTCAGCCGGCCTCACCACCAGGGTGCGCGGCCCAGCCCCTGGCCATGCCGCCCTATGGTGAGGGCCACCTGGTCCATTTCTGACACTGTCCCTTCGCCTATAAAGACCCCCCAACGGGAAAAACATAAACACCCGATCAATTTTCTAGAAAGATATCGCAATCTGCCGCCGTCGTCGACCCGAGATCAGGAGGGTCCCGAAGCTCTTCTCGGCACCCTACCGGAGAGGGGAATCACCACCGGAGGTCTTCTTCATCGCCATGCTTGCCTTCGGCGCGATGAGTGAGTAGTCTACCTTGGACTATGGGTCCATAGCAGTAGCTAGATGGTTGTCTTCTCCACCATGTGCTTCATGTTTAGATCTCGTGAGCTGCCTTACATGATCAAGATTACCGTTATATAATTCTACATGTTGTGTTTGTTGGGATCCGATGAATATTGGTGCTATAATTAAGTTGATGTTCTGAAATTTATCTTATGTTATCTCTATGTTGTTTATGATCTCGCATGCTCTCCGTTGTTAGTAGCTATCTTGGCCGAGTAGATACTAGTGACTCCAAGAGGGGGTATTTATGCTCGATAGTTGGGTTCATGCCTCTATTTAATCTGGGGGAGTTATAGAAACCTATAAGGTTGTAGATGTGCTGTTGCCACTAGAGAGAAAACAATAATCTCGTGTCTAAGGATATTCTTTTTGTTTACATTACATACTTTGCTTAATGCAATTATCTGTTGTTCGCAACTTAATATTCACGGGGTCCTCGGACGATTCCCCGTGGGTGGATTATTAGTCATAGATGCAGTTGGATGGCGGTCTATGTATTTTATTGTAATGCCCAGAGTAAATCTTATAGTGATCCTCGTAACATATGCACGTTATCTTTATTCTATCAGTTGCCCAACTGTAATTTGTTTACCCAGCATGTTGTTATTTATTTTATGGAGAGACATCACTAGTAAACTGTGGAACCCGGTCCAATTTTCTTTATATTGCTATCACCTATTTACTTTACTCGCACTGTTTACTATTCTCGCATACAACTATTATTTTCCACTCGATACGCTTAATCCTTTGTTTACAGGAAACTGGTGAGATTGACAACCTCATCGTAAGTTGGGAGCAAAGTACTTGGTTGTGTTGTGTGCAGGTTCCACGTTGTTACTGCTGCAAAGCAAAGCCCTGGACGAGGTGCCTTATAAATTGTCCGGAGTTGTCGCGAAGCTAGCAGGCATCACCTTCTGGAGTTTGGCTTTTTCCTACTGGATCGATTAAACCTTGGTTTCTTACTGAGGGAAAATTTGCTACTGTGCTCATCATACCTTCCTCTTGGGGTTCCCAACTGGGCGGTGATTTACATCAACACCGTGCCGCATCATCCAGCACCAGCGCACCAAGCACATCGAGATCGATCTTCAATTCGTTCGCGGTCGTGTTGCCATGGGTCAGGTTCGCGTGTTGCATGTTCCCTCATCACGACAGTTCGCCGACATCTTGACGAAGGGTCTCCCATCACCGTAGTTTCTGGATTTTCGGTCTAGTCTCAACGTCCGTACTCCTCCCGTTGCGACTGCGGGGAAGTGTTAGAGATATGTCACATTATGTGACATGATTACCAGAGATATGTCACATTATGTGATATAACTCCCTGAACCTCTAAATCGTGGTGAGTCCTTATTGTTGTGATCTCCCATTTATAATTAGGATTATAATTCTTGTATAAATACACATGTAATGGAAAGGCCCAAGTGTGGTCAATTCTCTCACATGTTCACCTGTCCCGCAGCCCGGTTTCTATGGAGCTTTGTCCAGGAGGCCCTGGTCCTGCATGGCAGGCCCGGGACCTTGGCAAGTTCCTAGAAACCCAGGCGAACCAGACTGGGATGAGGTGCCGCCTTTTTTGGTTTATTTTCACCGCGATGTCTTGGACCCTATGGATTATGCATAATATGATGGTTATTGAGAAAGTATTCCCTCGACGTGCCTCCGACTCGGTATTCAAAATGTTGGCTTTGTGTAGATAGCGGAACAGAGAGTGGGTGAATGGCATGCTACAGGCCATGCAGGAGGCGGCCCGCCATCTCACCATGCCAACTGACTGATGAGCGTCACCACATCTTGGAATATCTCATCTTTTTGTTTTATGTTGGACATGTTTGTGTTGTTACACAGCGATTTCAATTTTCTCGTGCAATAACTTGTTGGTAAACCTTGTACAGATATTGTTGCTTTATTTATAAAGCGGGGCGAAAGGCTGTTTCGAGGAATTACAACCACTCTCTTCCAACAACATGTGGCATTGGCAATCTCATAAGCACAATATTTACGCAGAGGATCTTGTTAAGCCACTTAGACAGAGCAACACCGACAATGATAAGGTTTATATGTAGTTTATTTTGTTACCAAAGTAACTCTCAAAAACCTATGTGGTCAAATAAACCGTGACCAAGCCGACAATGGGCATTTGATGAAATAGGAGCAAATACTCTGAATCTCCGGAGCAGTGGCATTGCCATGGAAACTGCTAAAGATCCGGAAAGCTATTATTGTAAAGTTGTAATCTTTAGGCATAGATATTTTGATATGCAAATCTGAATTGCACTATGGAAACTGCAGAATAACTTTTGAGGTACAGGTGCCGTGCCAACACGATCGAAGTGTCGAAGTTGCGTTCGCATGTGATCCCTGCCCGCTGTTTAAGAGTATGGTACTGAGGCTAGCTGATGAAGTAGTTGACGAGCATGATCCATCTAGATTATCAACCAGTTAATACAAATTATGTGAATTGTTGTCTCGGGATGGATCATGCATAGCTGGTATGTTGTATTCTGGTCGCAGCTTTTCCAAGATTATAAACCAGTAGAAGAACTGCACCTTGTCGGAGACATATATTTCCATATTCCCCCGAAAATTGAAGAGATAGTGCGGACTGTTACTGAGGCACAGGAGACAGAAGTAGAAAGTGAGTTTGAAAGGCATATTGGCACAAACAATGAGCAGATGCAGATTAATAAAATTGAAGACATAAACATGGACTCCAATGACCTCAAAATCGACTAATCTGAAAGACAAGGGAAAAATTGGAGGTACAGATGTTTTCTGAGGGCTGGCATCCAAATTGACATCCCTTGACATAGGGATAGTCTTCAGACCTGGTGGCTCAAGACGAGGAAGTGCATCGAAAGGAGCTCAAAAGATTCAACTCCCATATCGTTCTGATCGGTTGGAGCTTGTGGAAAGAGCGCAATGCAAGACTATTTTACAACGCTAGGCAGCAGCACAACGTCCTTAACCTTGTAAGTTGTATTGTAGTTGAGTTACCTGGATTAGGGTAGGTGTTGGCGGGAGTACACATATTGTGATGATAGAGTAGTCCCTGTCTAAACAGGAGTTGGTGTGTTATGCCTTTGTTTGCCAAGTGGACTGTGCCTCTTTTTATAATTTCTTGCTGCCTTCTATAAAATTATGATACACCATTGGCATACTCTCTATAATAAAGATTGACAAGGTAAAAAACTTGGAAGAAAATAATGAAGAATTTTGAGCAAATTAAATAAGAGTATATAAGAAAGGCAACTGTTGAAAAAAATGGAGAAAGAAAAAGACTGGTGGCGGATAAAAAATGGGTGTATAGGGGATATCCTTCAAGGATAACTTGCAAACATCCGAGTTCACCATGAACTGGCAAAAAAAATTACTCCCTCCGTTTCATAAAAATTGTCGCTAATATGGATGTATCTAGACACTAATATATGTCTAGATACATCTATTCTAACCACAAGTTTAATGAAACGGAGGGAGTACTAATAGCCATAAAAAAATTTCTTATAATTATAGACCATTGATGACTGTTTGAAAAAAACAGAGACAGAAAGGCTCGTGACTGAAGAAAAAATGGGTGCATAGCATAGGGGATATATTTCAAGGAAAACTTGCAAAGATATGGAAAAAAGAATCCTATGTTTCTAGACCACTTTTAGTTCACTATATACATCTTTTCATGAAAAGCAATCGTCTTCTAGGAGTACTTGCATAAATTTATAATTTGCTTTACAACTGTACAAGAGAGACAGTATATGCCCACCATATAGCAATAGAAAACCATTATATTCAGTTGTATCTGGTACACTGCAAGGATAGTTGCAAATTGCAGGGGTTAGTTTATAGGGAAAGAAACTATTAAGGACGGGAAAGTTTGAACACTAGTGCAAATTATGCAAAAAAAAAAAAATTGGGTAAAGTGCATTAATGAGAAATATAATTACTCCATCTGACCCATCTTACATTCATATTTGCAAAAGGTAATATGGGTCGGAGGGAGTAACAAATAATAGCTGAATTGGATGATATTCAGCTAATCTAGCCCAACTCAATAGGTAAATGCTACTTATATTGAGTTTCATTCTTGAAATGCAGAACCAAAAGAAACTAGCTAAGAGGAAATGAGAAGTAAGGTGTCAAGCAGGATCCGGCCAAAGTCTAGCTTCTAGTTTTTTTTTTCTAGTTCAAATTTTGGGGCCAAATTTTGAACAATAAACTGTAAGTTGGATTTTGGCGGGATCCCGCTTGCATCTCTAGAGAAATACAAAGAACAAGCATATGTACATCAGTTATCCTTTTCTTCTAGGATATGGAGAACAGTTTTCTTTGGACACATCACACAAACTATAAATTAACTGATACATGCACAACCTAACTCAAAGAGGAAAAATGAACATAGTCTAATTTAACACTAAGCATCCAAGAGGATGGCTAACTACCTTAATTACATCAGCAAGGTCATTCGGAGCAACCTTCTCATTAAAGAAATTATCAATCTGGTCTTCTTTCAGTCCTGTGAGAGCCACAAATAGGTTTAGTTTTTCACGAACATCATCTTCAGTACACAGGAAAAAATTGCCATTCATATCTCTGAAGCAATAGAAGAATGAAGCTTACAAGACCCAGATCCCAACAAATTCAGCTACTCCAGCACACACAGCTCCAAGGAGAATGGCGCAATGTATGCAGATGGCATCCTCTGTAGTGATGAGATTAGACAATAAAAGAAGGGGAACTGAGGTTTCATAATATCAGTGACACCCTCCTAAGCCTGATACATCCTGCTGCGGGGTGATAGTGCGAAAGAGATAAATGAAAAGGATAACAAGTGCCATGTGCAGGCACTTTAGAAGTTAGCCGCCTATTTGCATCCTCAAAAATCCTTGAGCACCATCTCTGAAGGGCATCAGATATTTGGACATCAGATGCAATACGACAGGTCAAGAACATTATATGTAGAATTCAAAAAGTAGACAATGAATAAAATACTAGAAATCAGGGAATCCAAAAGGGCCAACATGGATGTAGCTGCAACACGATAATCCATGTCCAATTTCAAGGTCCAAATGAAATAATTTACAGAGAACAGTTACTTGTTAGCAACATGAGTAGCCACAATATATGAGCTTGCTAGGTTGTCACCAGCTGGAGAATGGCCATCTGCAGGACACATCGTACATGATTTATAAAATAATGAAACTGAAGCAGCTTCATAAGATATGGAATTAAATCAAGACTAGAAACCTCTATAGCTGCGGCAAGATTAATCAATTGTGACATGTAGCTGCGGCAAGACCAATCAATTATGACAAGCAAACCTTTTGGAACATCCTGCAAATTAATAAATCACACTTACACACATATCTAAATCAACAAGAGCATGAGACCATATAGTACACAGAAATTAATACCTGCTGTCATATGAAGACAGAAACTTCCACGCACATATCAAAATGGACATATGATTTGTTTTACATTTCACTATACACAATCCCTTCCTCCTTGGACACAAAAGAACTCCTCACATCCAAGTGGAACAAGAGGGAAAACTCCACCCAATCTACCATGACAAGCAATTCAGGAAGAAATCTGGAAGCAACACGGTAAGCCCATCAACCCAATAACATAGAAACAAAAATCCGCTAGGCCAGAAAACAGCCAGCACGGCGGTGCGATGCGCACCGCATCACTTGGAATCTGACTGGAAGAAAAGTGGTTGTTGGCCAACTGAAAAAACAGCCAACTGGGGACTAGGAAAAGTGTATCTGTGTGATAAACTTATCGGATATGGTTGCAAAATTTCCATTCATTTCTGTAAAGCAGATGACAATACTATATAAACATGTTGTACTCTATATATATTTTTTGGTGCACGGGCACCATGCTTGTAGTAGTTGTAGTCTGTATAATTAGGCATGATATACTCAAGTAAGCCTGGACAGTGAACCATCCGGTACAAGATAGATCTGGACACCACAAAGATGACCATGCACCCAAAGCATGGTCCAAATCAAATACGAGCAGTAACCTTTACTCAACACAACATGCACATTGTGATCGTAACAGAAAACAAGCAGAGATGTACAGTCTTAGCCTCTTAGGTTCATCCTAATATGGATCACAGATTCACAGTACCAATACCTTAAAAAAGTAAGCCAAGCAACACCACAAAATGAAGTCAGAAATTGCGACACCAGAGATATGAGGTAAGCTTGGATAGTGAACCTCACACAAATTGTACACAAATCTGCACAGCAACAAAGAAACCATGCCCAACAGGAAATCAGATACAAGAATTAACCATTGGTGATCTTCCACTCCTAACCATTGGTGATCTTCCACTCCTAACCATCGGTTATGGTTGCGAATTTTCCATTCATTCTGTAAAGCAGATGACAATACTATATAAACATGTTGTACTCTGTATATATTATTTTTTGGTCCATGGGCACCATGCTTGTAGTAGTTGTAGTCTGTATAATTAGGCATGAGATACTCCAGTAAGCCTGGACAGTGAACTAACAAAGAAACCATGCCCAACTCGATTTCAGATACTAGAAGTAACCTTGACCCAACACAGAGGCACATTGTAATCATAACATTTAAAAACAAGCAGAATTGTACAATGATCATAAATGATTTTTATTAACAGAGCGTTCGGCATAGGATGCATCACAATTCACAACGCAAATAACATAGATAGATGGGCACGATAATAATAAACTAAGTAAGTAACATGGATGAAGATAGATATGGCGTTGGCCAAGACTCTGCAAAAGCGCATCATATGTAGCCCCCACGTTCTTCGGAATACTAGCAGATCCCGTCCTCACTGCTGGCAACGCGGAATCGACTGAAGTCCATCGTCCGATCCCACTCTTCCCGGAGCTTCTTCATCGTCCGCTCCTCCAATTCATCCCGCTTGTCATAGTAGTCCTCATCGACCTCAACATACCCCTTCTCGATGAGCTCCCTTCGCACCTTGGCCCGAAACGGCTCGCACACGTCTTCTTCAGCTTCCTCATAGGGCGGTATTGTGTCCTTGAAAGAAAGGTTGAGGATGATTTCAGGGGGCGGCGGCCTCCACGTGTCCAAGGCAATCTCGATGTCTTCACTCAACAACCGAATCTTGCCTGGGGCGGCTACGTCCGCGTACTTGGGCTTGGACTGCTCCAGGACCCTCTCCACGGCGGCGTCGAGCTCGTGAGGCTCCAGGTTCGCCGCCTCAGGAAACTTTAACAACAGTGCCCTGACCTTCGGCCGGTGCTCGATGAACTGTGGCTCGTAGTCATACTCTTCCTCCTCATAGTCAGATTCATCATAGTCGTAATCATCCTCATCCTCTTCATAATCATAATCGGTGTGATCCTCATAACCATCTGTGTACTCAGCCTGCTCAGCCTGAGGCTCAGAAACCGCCTCATACTGGATGCCACCCTCCTCAGCCTGAGGCTCAGAAACTGCCTCCTTGATGCCACCCTCAGCCTCCTCAGACTGAGGCTCAGAAACTTCCCCCTTGATGCCATCCTCAGCCTCTTCGGCCTTGGGCTCAGAAACCGCCGCCATAGGCTCCGTTGCCTCGACGTCGGCGGCCACAGACAAAACATCCGCGCGCTTGGGCAGAATTGCCGCGAGCAGAATCTTGTCGATAGAAAACTCCCTCGCAGATGTGTCAGCGAGCAGATCCTGCTCTGAATGAGGGTGGATCTCCTCCTGCGCCTTCCTTTTCAGGAAAGGATCCCCGCGGGTCGCTTCCATAGGCTCCCCGACGGCGGCCGACTTGTGCGGCGCGGTGCAGCGCCCCAGCGTGCGCTTGGTGGAACCCTCCTCGCATGTCGTCGTCGCCGCCTCTTGCTCCGCCGTGCACCGCTCCATCACGCCGCCGAGAATCGACTCGCCGAAAACTGTAACAATTTGCGATGGGATTTGGGATTGGAAGAAGCGGCGGCGGCTCGTTGTATATATATAGTACTGTATAACCCTAGCTTCGCTTCTCGTTCCTTCCTCTGGTCGGAATAGGGATCCGGGTCGGAATATGGCCCATGAGGTCGAAATATGACCCGTTGGGCTTGGGCCACGCCCAGCCCACCCCGCAATGGATTCTTTGTAGGGCTTGCGGACCTCTGTATCTACTACGGAGTACTAGAAACTAGCTGAATACCCGTGCGTTGCTACGGCTTATTAGAAAAAAATTACATATCATAATAGAATATAAATAAATATTTATTCGAACTTCCGATGAAACATGCCACTCGGTTCTTTGCCCCTTAATCTCCTCCACCTCCATAGACCAACTTTCTCTACCGTCTCAGCCCAATGGATTCCTCGTTCCACTGCACCGAAGAGCCATCACTCCGTCATATCTCTTAGCCTGATCTCATGTGCTAGTGCGACTTGTCGATGATGATCACCAACGATCGAGCATGTGCATGAAAGATCCCTGAATAAAGCAGAGCGGAGACACCGGGACAATAACTGTCGCTACTCCACTCATTAGTAATTCTCAAAAATAAAAAAAGTGCAAGCCAGCTAATTGTATCTATACTATTATTCTTTGAGATAATCCACCGAAGTATGGTTTTTTTGTTAAGTGTATTGAAATAATATTGTATTCTACTTAACATGTTTAATGTTTACCAACAGCACCTCCTCGTGGAAAATAAAAAAGAATAATATTTGAATTATTATTTTTTGTAAATCATAAAGGCTTTCATCCCAAGTGAGCCCTTCTAAAACCATGCAAAATATGTTCTAGAGAAAAGGCGGCCTGAATCATTTGTAGATAATAAAGTCATGAAGTAATAATAATAATAATACATGAATAAATATATGGTTTTTGAGATTTATACTTAGTAAATGACAATTCTCTTTTGCAACAAAATATAACTATACGCCAAATGAGATAGTCTGTAAACAAGAGTAGCAGACAACACTCAAACAAAATCATCAACTTGACGGAAATTATGGGGAGAAAATGTCCTATGTAATGCTGCAAGAGCCGAAGCCCATGGAGATCCTATAGCTGGTCCTCAGACTACTGCTTGCGGTCGAGTTGCCGGTGCCGCAAACCATGTATATCCTGTAGCCGGCTAGCCGCCTTCAGCGATGTGGCTTGACCACAAGTCCACAACAGTAAGTAACCATGCATGATGGAGATCTACAGGTAGCATCTGCGCTTCCTCTCCTTATTCCCTGGTGCCGTGGTGCATGGACGTTGGGTTTCAGGTGACTGCTTTGGGGTTTGACTGGACGACGTTGGGTTTCAGGTGACTGGTTCGGGCTTGGACTATTACCCAGGTCGTTCTGCGCGTACGCCAACGATCGGCAATCAATGCGAGTGAATGGCGTAGCTGTTGACGAAGGGCATTGGTTATATGGACGTGCTTGGAGGAGATGGATACAACGTAAACAGATTCACTCGGCTCAAGATACCTCCGACTCGATTCCTTCCTAGGGGATAATCAACACGGCAGTGTTGACATGTTCCATGTTCGGTGAGGTGGCGCAGGTCGTTGGCAACTATAGCTACGGCGCCAATGACGGCCTAGACGGCGTCGTCCAGAGCTGCGTGATCGCTCCATGGAAACGATATATGGAAGGGAATTGCATGTTAGAGTTGAATCTCTCAACTCTCTAAACCTCTCTCTCAGCTGCCTCGCACAGCTATCTCACAGGAACAAACACAGGAGTTTTGGTGGCCTGGTGCCTTTTCTCTGTATATCGAACCGTTTTTTCTAACTTGGCGGTGGCAGGCATTGTAATTTGTCAAACAAAGCGGTTTAGCCAGACGAGAGGAAAGGCGTACGTCTTGTTCGGTTTTATTTGTGTGCGATGCTAAATTTTTTTGCGGGGAGTGAGGAGCACGGCACACGGATCGGTCTTTTTGACGGACGCAAATTATACATTGGTTTTTTTGACGTACGAAATATAGCCGGGGGTTTTTTACGTACCACGGTTTTGTGACCATCACGACCTCTAGCAATATTATAGTAAAGATTGAGGTCACACCATCTCGGCCACGAGTGAGTTTAAAGATCTTTTGACACAAACTTACCATTTTATTTCTACAAACGTACCCAGGTTGCTATCAAAGGCTCTAAGAATAAAGGAAAAATCTATAGACCTAGCCGCCGCCTCTTCTCCTCCTCCTCCATAGCTTAGTTCCCCCTCCTCCGGCCGGCCTTGCCGGCGTCACGAGGGGTGGGGAACCCGATCTATGAGTGGAGTTTTCAATAAATATAGTATTTTTACAAGATTAGATTAGGGTTTGGTAGCCATCTTCTCCTGGTTTCTACGCCAATGAAGATGTCATCGTCTATAATAAGTGATCTTCAGGCCTTCGTTCAACGACGAGATCTTCTTCTCGGCGTCAATGGTGGTGTTGTCAGATTACAGTTCTATAGGTATGGTCTTTCAGATCTTACTTCTCCAAGTCGATTTTGGAATTTTCTCATGGTTGCCGCGAGGAGGATTATCCTCGCAATACTTATCCCGGTTGCTACATCCTCGACAATGGTGATTCGTATACTCGGCTCTCCAGCGGCGTCGACCAGGCTGTTCGGTCTTTTTTCCCTGGAATACTAGTGTTGGTACTCTTGCCGACGTTGGTTGATTGTTTTAATGGTTGCGTGCGTGCACGTAGCCTTGGCATTGCGGCTCAAATATAAAAATATGGGAGCACCTCTATTAGTATTTGCAGGTATATGGTATGATATCTATGCCATTATTTTCTGGCTGCCTTCAGAAAAATACGAGATTGTATCATGGAAGAAGAAGAGTTTGAAGATCTCGAAGATTAGCTCATTTTCTTTTAGACTTTATTTTGTAATAGTTGGAGTCAGCTCTACCATGTACTATTTATTATTATAAATATATGTGGTATTATTTCAAAAAAAAAAACTTACCATTTTATTCATTCACCACATAAGTTACATCTTTGAGAAGAAGAGGTATAAGGAAATCAGGAGGATCATCTAACCAGAAACTCTGGTCGTGTCTATATGCTACCCTAGCTAGCTCGTGAGCAACCTGGTTTGCTTCACGGTAATTATGATCAAACTGAATTTTAACAAAATCTATAGCTAGCAAGGTGATAGCTGTCATCCAGAATTGATGCTGCAATTCCACTTGAATATCCGCCATCTTGCATTGCATGTATGACTTCCGTGCTGTCTACAGCCAACTCATTGTGCTAGGAGAAGGCCTTGATTGAGGGCTTGGACATCCGCTGAAAATGCATCATGCACTGATGCACATACCCGATTCTGTTGCAACTCGCTGCTATGAATGCACCCTGGTTGTCCCGGATGATAGCGCCTGTGGAGCCCCTCAAATCATCAGCATAGAAGACGGCATCGATGTTAAGCTTCACAAAATCATGCATTGGTTTTTCCAAACCCACTCTCCTTGCTTTCGGTTTAGCCGTGTATAGGCTGCAGTGAAGTTTGAATAAAGGGCGCCAATTGCCATTGCTGATTTGTCCGGGTCTTCCACACATTCTCCATTGGTTGCTTGCCTTCGCTCCCACAAGAGATACCAACAGGTTATCGCGACTCGCTCTGGCCTCTGGGATTTTTTATTGTCCCAGTAGCGTCGGATACTTGTGGTCTTCATATATCAAGTATTCCAGAACAGCCTGCCCCGCATAATCCACTTTGCAGGCTTTGTTGATCAACTCCCCCAGCCCTAGCTTGCTCCGTGTCAAGTTTCATGCACTAGCCAACGCAACCAAAAGTCTGAACTGATGGAAAGGGCTAGTACAATTCACTTATACACTTCAACACCCCCACTCACGTGTGACGGGAGAAGAGAAAGTCAACACGTGGACACAAAGGGGGGCGACAACAATTTTACAATAAATTGCGAAAACCAGGACTCGAACTCAAGACCCTGGGCTCTGATACCATGTCAAGCTTCATGCACTAGCCAACGCAACCAAAAGTCTGAACTGATGGAAAGGGCTAGTACAATTCACTTATACACTTCAACACTCCGGATCGCTTTAGCTCGCTTACACTTGAACAACATATGTTTAATATCTTCCGCTTCTACCTCACAAAGGGGGCATTGGCCACTGACCTCGACGTGTCTATTAGCTAGTACTACTCGGCATGGGATTGTTTCTTTCATCACACGCCACAGGTAGATATTAACCTTAGATTGGCACTTTAGTTTCCAGATTACCTCCCACATAGGGTGAGGATTTACTGAGCCATTCACGAGTTTAAAGATTATACTATGGGGATGGTCTGCATCTTTTGTTGATTGTAATCCGATGCCACTGGGTTTTTAATTATTCTCTTTTGGTACGACCACAAGCGATCAAAAAAATCCTCTCCTTAGGGTCTCTCGTTCTCTCTCTAGTAACGCCAGTGAAGATCCCTGCCAATCGAGTTGATCCCTCTTGTAGCCATCATCGGCGCATCTCGGGCTAAAGAAGGGGGAAACTAGTGTTCCTGACTGGCCTTGGATCGCTGCCCCGATGGTTTTGTGGTTAGGGTTCGTGAGATCGGTTTTTCTGCAAGGTCGGTTTTGTTCGATAGCGATGGAGATGGGGAAAGGTGAGACGTCTGCTTCACAAGAGATTGTGAACCGAGCTGATGTTGTGGCCATGTTAGAAAGATTGGGTTTGAAGGAGAATGATCTTGATGATGTCGTCTTTGAAGAAGATACGTAATAACGGAGTAATACTAGATGGATGGCGATGGGACATGCCACTTCTGGTTTTTCAAAAACATGTGGTCGGCTTGGGATCTAGCAAAGGAGGAGATTAGGGTTGTGATGGCAGGTAGATGACCGCCCAGTTGGGAACCCTAAGAGGAAGGTATGATGAGCATAGCAGCAAGTCTTCCCTCAGTATGAAACCAAGGTTTATCGAACCAGTAGGAGAAAGAACCAACTTCCGAAGGTTGATGCTCGCTAGCTTGGCGATAGCTCCAGACAATTCATATATGGCGCCTTATCTGGGGCGTAGCTTTGCACCAGCAGCAACGTGAAACCTGCACACAACACAACCAAAGTAATTTGCCCCAACTTACAATGAGGTTGTCAATCTCACCGGTCTGTTATAAATAAAGGATTAAATGTATCGTATGGTAAAAGATAGTAGTTTGCGAGAATGTAAATAATGCGAGTAAATAGTAAACGGTAATAAGAATGTAAAAGAATGGACCAGGGTCCACAGTTCACTAGAGGTGTCTCTACATAAAGATAAATAACATGCTGGGTGAACAAATTATAGTTGGGCAATTGATAGAATAAAGAAAATATACAAATGTTATAAGGATCACTAAGATTCACTTGGGCATTACAACATAATATATAGACCGTAATCCAACTGCATCTATGACTAATAATCCACTCTCGATGTGTCGTCCGAACACCCGTTGAGTATTAAGTTGCAAGCAACAGATTATCGTCTTAAGCAAAGTGTATAATGTAAACAATACGAATGTCCTTGAACACAAGATTGTTGTTTTCTCCCTAGTAGCAACAACACATCTATAACCTTAGAGGCATGAACCACTATCGAGCATAAATACTCCCTCTTGGAGTTACTAGCATTTACTCGGCCAAGATATCTACTAGCAACAGAGAGCATGCAAGATCATAAATAATATAGACATGATAAATCAATAATTAACTTGACAAAGTACATCGGATCCCAACAAACACAACATGTAGAATTACATAACGATGATCTTGATCATGATAGGCAGCTCCCAAGATCTAAAATGAAGCACATGGAGGAGAAGATAACCATCTAGCTACTGTTATGGACCCGTAGTCCAAGGTAGACTACTCACACATCACTCCGGAGGCGGGCATGGTGATGAAGAAGGCCTCTGGTGGTGATTCCCCTCTCCGGCAGGGTGCCGGGAAGAGCTTCTGGACCCTCCCGATCTCGGGTCGATGATGACGGCGGCTCGCGATATGTTTCTGGAAAATCAATCGGGTGTTTAGGGTTTTCTCACCGAGGAGAATATATAGGCAGAAGGGCGGCGTCAGGAGGTGGACCAGGTGGCCACACCCCATGGTGGCGCGGGCCACGGGTAGGTCACGCCACCCTAGGGTGTGCCTGGCCCCTGGCTCCCCTCCGTCTTTGCTTTGGACTTCGTCTCGTGTCGGAAAAATAGGAACTTCGGCTTTTGTTTTGTCCAATTCCGAGAATATTTCCTATGTAGCTTTTCTGAAACATAAAAATAGCAGAAAAAAGGGAACTGGTACTGTGGCATCTCGTTAATAGGTTAGTTCCGGAAAATGCATAAAAACGCCACGAAGTGTAACAAAACACAAAGCAAATAGTGTATAAACAAGCATGAAGCATCAAAAATTATAGATACATTTGAGACGTATCAAGCATCCCCAAGCTTAACTCCTGCTCGTCCTCGAGTAGGTAAGTGATAACAAAACAATAATTTTTTAGGTGACATGCACCAACACAATCTTGATCAAACGTTGTAAAGCATTGAGTGCTGAGATCAAAGTACTCTAAACATGGGCATAAAAGACATAATCTTGACAATAAAGCTTAGCAACCATGTTATAACATAAAAAGTAACACAACCAAAAGATCATGAGTAATAATGCATTGAAAATCAAGTGTGTGTTTCGAGCATATAGAAAAATATAGCAAAGTGGTTTTCAGCTTGTTCTTCATGGAGTAGCAAAACATAAATACATAGGACACCTTCAAGTTTAAGAGGGTGACTAGATACAAATAATTTAAGAACAAGAAAAACAATAATCATGAATCAATCAATAATAAATTTTGGGACTATGCATATTATACTCAGAATGACAACTATGCTCTCAGACGGTGCATAAAGGTAGAAGGTGGAGACTCAACATAAAAGTAAAAGAAAGGCCCTTCGCAGAGGGAAGCAATGATTGCAAGTTTTATAAACCTCCAAAAATTATGATAATTACTAGCTTTGAGCTCTCATTGCCCCATCATAGGCATCTTGAGTGATTAAGGTTAATGCGAGTCTAATTATAAAGCATATGCTTAACAAATCATAAGTTGAAAGTCGCATGTCCCGTGAAGTACGAATACCCAAACCTCATGCCACTCGACTTAGGTCTCAAGCAAGTTATTGTCATTGTAAGCATACATGTATCATCGAGAACGCCAACGGGGTACCTCTTGCCCGATGTATTCAAACAAGCCCACATCAAAATAATAAGACAAACAGATAATGGGCACCTTGGCATCTCTTTTATTTACCATTTGGTATAGCTTTTTATTTTGAGATGCATCGTCAAATGTCCACTATGGGCATGCTGTAAATTTCCACCATGAATGATGCATGGCTTAGATTAGCGGCCCAGGCGTTTCTCTAACACATATACAATCTCTATGAACTCCACAAGTTTCCAATTCCTTTCACACGACTTAAGCATCCATAAACAAAAGATCACGATATCAACTAAATGAGAGTGAGTGCAATGTTGAAAGCATGCCCCATGACAACATGGATGAGCAAACTTCCAACTTACAACTTGCAAGCATAACATCAACACAAGAGAGCCATAATGGTCAAATTTATTTAGAACAGAAAAGTAAATGTGCCTTCAGGTTCGTGAGAGCTTTATTGACTAATTTTCACATAACACAAAAAGTTTAATTTGAAGGATAGATAAAAAGCAAGATGAATGTACTTGGAATAGCAAATTGCTAATAGGTAGATATGGTGGACACATTGGAAAACTTGGTTTTTAGGAGTTGGATGCATGAGCAGAGCTCATACTCAGTACAGATGAAGGCTAGCAAAAGACTGGGAGTGACCAACTAAGAGAGCAATAACGGCCATAATCATGCACAGTGACAAAACATTATTAACTAAAAATATAAAGTGGTATCACAAGTCAAAAACTAAATGATCATAGAGGCTAGAGGTGACTTATTTGTAGTCAAACATGGTATAAAAATGTGCCAAGCCAACCCAAATAAAGCATCAAAGGAGAAAACCACAATATTATGCTCCCATATAATAAAAACAATGCATGATTCTTTCAAAGGCACATTAAGCAATCTCAGTCATTTGAGACAAGTCATGCTACAACAAAAACTACTAAGAAAATTATCAAAATAACATCAAGCATGACATGCAAAAGTCTAAGCCATAGTCTAAACAAGCTTCCATTTGTACCACTATAGTCATGAAACTTTTTTTCTCTTTTCCACCACCATTCAACCTTTTTGAATCAACTATTAAAGATGAAAATCATCATAGACCAGAGGTTAAAATACACCTTGATATAAAGAAATAACAATATCTGAACAAAAATCAAGGCAAAAAACGAAAGCTAAACGTAGTACTAGAAAAAGAGAACACTCATTGAACGATAAGAGTGAAAACTAGAGTGTTCTTGGCAATGAAAAATAGAGTGCATCTTCTCCAAAAGAAATTTGTTTGGGGGTCCAACCATCTATTACAGAAAACAAAAGAAAAGAAAACTGAAAGCTAAAGTAAAGTAAAGACACTCCAAGAAAAACACATAGAATACGAAGCAATAAAAATAGAGTGTCTTGAAAGATGACCTGATTTTTGCTGATGAAGAAGGGGTGCCTCGGGGGCATCCCCAAGCTTTGACGCTTGTACCTCTTGGATATTTCTTGGGGTGACATGGGCATCCCCAAGCTTGAGCTTTTGTCCATACTTCATCTCATCTCATCATTCTCCTTTCCCTACACTTGAAAACTTCCTTCATACAAAACTTCACACAATTCTATTAGCAACATTAGTGTAAGCACAATAGCAAATCTACTCTTTTGTTTCAGTTTTCAACTCAAGCACACCACCCATTAAAGCATAAGATACTGTAGCAACTTCCTCAAAAGTTCTGTGATCAAAAGAACTCAAAAATAAAGCGATCGAGAGGCAAACACAAATAGTGGCAGAAATCTGTCAAAATAGAACAGCTGACAAAGATCGATTTTTATGAGGATCTTTTGTTGCTCAAATCTAAAAGTGCAAAATTAATAAAAGTTTGGAAATAACCTGGGGCATGTGCACAAGAAATCTCACAACAAAAAGACGTTCTAAGAATTTTCATGAATTTTTATGGTACAGCACAAAAATCTATTTCAGGACAGCAACTTCCCCAAATCTTACCTTCCTCCAATTAGAGGTTCTTCTTGTCACAAAAATGAAATAAAAATAATAAGGAGAGGTCATTACAGTAGTAATAACTTCCAAGACTCAACAAAAAGAAAAAGTACTGAAAAAAATATTGGGTTATCTCCCAAGTGTGCTTTTCTTTAACGCCTTTGAGCTAGGCGCAGATTGTGGAAATCAAGTATTTTTGAATGAAGCATTAAGATCAATTTCAGAAGTCTTTTAAACAAGGCATTGAATTGTATCCAAATGAGTTTTTGAAGATCCCTTATGAACACTCTTGGGTTCACTACTTTCATAAAAAAGGGACAATCCAATCAAAATTCTTTTCTAAAGCTTCATGCAATCCTACTAGTTTGAAAGGTATTTGTACTTTGATTTCTTCCTTATTTGTACCAACAACGTCTACACGTGAGCCAAGAATATTAAAATGCTCAAAAACTTTCCTAGCTTCTATAACAACATCTCTAAATTCTCTATGCAAAGTCTCCAAAATAAAATCTTTGTTTTCGGAGTCTTTGATATCATGAAGCTTAAGAAACATTTGCTGCATAAAAGGATTAAGGTTAACAAACCTAGCCTCTAACATGTGAACTAAATAAGCAGAAGCAACTTCATAACTAGGAGCAAGTTCAGCTAAAGATCTATCCTCAACATCTTTGTACTTACTGGCATGATTAAAGAACTCTACAATGTTATCTTTCCCAATTATAGAACCACTACCTATTGATAGGTCTTCTAGAACGTACTTTGGGAACAACATAATGACTAGAAGTAAAAGTAACGAAATACCAGCTACAAAAGAAACTAATTTTTTTGTATTTTCGATAAAAATATGCAAGCAAAAATAAAATAAAGCAAAACAATAGCAAAGTAAATGATTGGAAGCGAGAGACTCCCCTTGCAGAAATCCTCTTTCTCCCCGGCAACGGCGCCAGAAAAATTGCTTGATGGAAGGTAGATGACTGCCCAGTTGGGAACCCCAAGAGGAAGGTATGATGAGCACAGCAACAAGTCTTCCCTCAGTATGAAACCAAGGTTTATCGAACCAGTAGGAGAAAGAACCAACTTCCGAAGGTTGATGCTCGCTGGCTTGGCGACAGCTCCAGACAATTTATATATGGCGCCTTATCTGGGGCGTAGCTTTGCACCAGCAACAACATGGAACCTGCACATAACACAACCAAAGTACTTTGCCCCAACTTACAGTGAGGTTGTCAATCTCACCAGTTTGCTGTAAACAAAGGATTAAATGTATCGTGTGGTAAAAGATAGTAGTTTGTGAGAATGTAAATAATGCGACTAAATAGTAAACGGTAATAAGAATATAAAAGAATGGACCAGGGTCCACAGTTCACTAGAGGTGTCTCTCCATCAAGATAAATAACATGCTGGGTGAACAAATTACAGTTGGGAAATTGATAGAATAAAGAAAGCATACAAATGTCATGAGGATCACTATGAGATTCACTTGGTCATTACAACATAATACATAGACCGTAATCCAACTGCATCTATGACTAATAATCTAGTCTCGAGGTGTCGTCCGAGCACCCGTTGAGTATTAAGTTGCAAGCAACAGATTATCGCCTTAAGCAAAGTGTGTAATGTAAACAATACGAATGTCCTTGAACACAAGATTATTGTTTTCTTCCTAGTAGCAACAACACATCTACAACCTTAGAGGTTTTTGTCACTCCCCCAGATTAATAGAGGCATGGACCCATTATCGAGCATAAATACTCCCTCTTGGAGTTACTAGCATCTACTGATATCTACTAGTAACGGAGAGCATGCAAGATCATAAATAACATAGACATGATAAATCAATAATCAACTTGACAAAGTACTCAATATTCATCGGATCCCAACAAACACAACATGAAGAATTACATAACGATGATCTTGATCATGATATGCAGCTCACAAGATCTAAACATGAAGCACATGGAGGAGAAGATAACCATTTAGCTACTGCTATGGACCCATAGTCCAAGGTAGACTACTCACACATCACTCCGGAGGCAGGCATGGTGATGAAGAAGGCCTCCGGTGGTGATTCCCCTCTCCGGCAGGGTGCCAGGAAGAGCTTCTGGACCCTCCCAATCTCGGATCAACGATAACGGCGGCTCGTGGTATGTTTCTAGAAAATTGATCGGGTGTTTAGGATTTTCTTGCCGAGGAGAATATATAGGTGGAAGGGCGGCGTCAGGAGGTGGACCAGGTGGCCACACCCCCTGGTTGCGTGGGCCAGGGGTTGGCCGCGCCACCCTAGGGTGTGCCTGGCCCCTGGCTCCCCTTCGTCTTTGCTTTGGACTCCGTCTCGTGTCAGAAAAAATAGGAACTTCGGCTTTTGCTTTGTCCAATTCAGAGAATATTTCCTTTGTAGCTTTTCTAAAACACAGAAACAACAGAAAATAGGGAACTGGCACTGTGGCATCTTGTTAATAGGTTAGTTCCGGAAAATGCATAAAAACGCCACAAAGTGTAACAAAACACAAAGCAAATGGTGTATAAACAACCATGGAGCATCAAAAAATATAGATACGTTTGAGATGTATCAGGTTGTTAAAAAATGACTTGTTTATTGACAAGGGTATAGTTAATAGAGCCCGTATGTTGAGTACCCCTGAGGCCCGTTAAGCTAAGGCCCAATTGTAATGATAGTCGAGATACGAGTTCTTACCGTATGTCGATATTGTAATCTTATCGGACCTTGCCCGATCCTCGAGACCTGGCCACCTATATATAGGGGCCAGGAGGGGACGGTGTAGGCCAGATTGAAAGCAAGCCAGGTTGAACGCCAAGTTTACTTTCGATATACACTTATTTCGACTAACTTTACCTTCGAGTTCATCTGACGCCCTATCTCCCCGATCCTAAGTCCTTCATCTAGGACATTTGTCGAGTTAACCCCTTGTCATTTATCATCTTCTTCTTACAACCTTGAATCCAATATATGGTTCAAGCATTGTCTATGGACAAGTCCTACACATATAACTCAATGCAACCATTACTCCATTGGGATTGCCATTAATTACCAAAACCACACATGGGGCTCCATATGTTCTTTCAGTAGTTTGTTTCCTTCGATTATTGACTGGGTTTGGAACACCAGTGCCATCAGCATGATCAGCTTCATCATCAGTATCTGGCTCATCGAATTGGTTATAGTCGTCTTCATCGACCACACCATCGACACCGATGATACTCCTTTTGCCTCTCCTTGTGATCATTTGGTCTGCCGACAACGGGTCTTCAATGTAGAAGCATTGGGTCACCTGTTTAGCTAAAACCCACGGTTCCTTTTGCGCATTATTTTTTTCCTTCTTCCTATCTCAACAAGCATCTTCTTTGGTATAACCATGTGAGTTAAATTGTCCTCATAGGTAAGGACCTTTTATTCCCATCTAACTCGAAACATGGGGACTTATGTGGTGGTGTAGTCGAGTACCCAGATATCCTCGATCACGTCGTAGTATTTGGTTTTTGTCTTGCTGGTATTATCCACATGCACGTTCAGAACTACCCCACTGTTCTGGTATACACTTCTTTGGTCTTGTGCCTCCATATATAATGTGTACCCGTTGATGTCATATGCTCGATAGGTCCGCACATTATACTGTGACCCCTGAGCCAATCTGTAGATCAATTCTCCATCTCCCTCAGAATCATTGTTTGGATCATATGGATGGCGATAATATTCATCCTTTAACCATGCCACAAAGGTATTGTTGTGCTTGTTCATGAGCCATTTTGATGATTTTCCCGGGTTATCCTCTTTAACAAGTCTCATAACCTTTCAGAATAAGGGCGGCCCACTGCAAGGTGTTGCAACAACACAGTGTGCACTCTATTGTGGTCATTGGATCTTGGCGGATCAGTCCAGAGCACGTGTATGTCCTTCATTCCACGCTTATGAACCATACCAACAAGCCTTCCACTGTGCTTGCTAACAGGTGATACATCTCAAACGTATCTATAATTTTTGATGCTCCATGCTTATTTTTACACCATTTGCCTTGTGTTTCGTTACACTTCGTGGCGTTTTTATGCGATTTCCAGAACTAACCTATTGACAAGATGCCACAGTGCCAGTTCCCTATTTTCTGTTGTTTTTGTGTTTCAGAAAAGCTACATAGGAAATATTCTCAAAATTGGACGAAACAAGTTCCTAAAGTCTTATTTTTCCCAGAAGCTTCCAGTGATCCGAAGAGGAGAAGGAGAGGGGCCACAGGCCAGCCTCACGCCAGGCCGGCACGGCCCAGGTCCTGGCCACGCCGCCCTGGTGTGAGGAGGCCTAGGGCCACCTCTGACATCGCCCCTTCGCCTATATAAAGCCTCGGGACGGAAAACCCTAAAGGAGTCAGCGAAATTTCCAGAACAGTTCCGCAGCACCGCCGCCCTCGAAGCCAAATTTTGGGGGACAGAACTCTCTATTCCGGCACCCTGCCGGGATGGGGAAGTGCCCCCGGAGCCATCTCCATCGGCCTCCATCGCCGTCTCCGCCATCTCCATCGACCTCACTGCCATCTCCATCAACCTTGCTGTCTCCTATGATAAGGAGGGAGTAGTTCTCCCCTGGGGCTAAGGGCTCTACCGGTAGCTATATGGTTCACCTCTCTCTCCCATGATGTGATATTTATGTGATTGTGAGCTTTGTATCTTGTTGAATTGGTAGATGTTATTATTCAGATATTATGCTACTCCTATGCTTAATTATTATACTCTCCGAAGATACCTCATATCATGGTGTAAAGGTGACTAGTGTGTGCATTATGTGTATCTTTTTGGTTAATGTCTCTATGAAATGTTGGTGTTTGTTGGAACCATCTAGTGCGTTCATGGTGATAGTGTGGGACAATCTAGTTTGGGTACATACGGACTTTGAGGAGTGCTTATTAGCCCTACGCATGATTAGTGTATGTTTTCCATTGGAGAATTGTTTTGAGTTGCATATTGATGATAGTATCTATTGTTTCAATTATGTTATATTTGTTGGGAGTGTGTCCACTAGTGAAAGTATGATCTCTAGTCCTTGTTTCCAAGCATTGCACACTGTTTACTTCCTGTTTTGTTACATGTTTGCTCACAGCGATATTTATTTCAGATCACATTTGCTACTTATAATCATCACTACTACTTGTATTTCACTATCTCTTCGCCGAACTAGTGCACCTATACATTTGACAAGTGTATTGGGTGTGTTGGGGACACAAGAGACTTTCGGTATCGTAATTGCAGGGTTGCTTGAGAGGGATAGCTTTGACCTCTTCCTCCCTGAGTTCGATAAACCTTGGGTGATCCACTTAAGGGAAACTTGATGCTGCTCTACAAACCTCTACACTTGGAGGCCCATCACTGTCTATAAGAACAGACGTGTGCGTAGACATCAAGCTCGTTTCTGGCGCCGTTGCCGGGGAGGTAAGGTAAAAGGTACTCGCATCTTCCTGTGTGAGTGCTCGAAGTTATTTCCTTTAGATTCTGCAATTATATATTTTTGTTTCTTGTTTTTATTTTCACTAGTTAGGCTTAATGGAAAATAAAGAGTTCTTTAGTCTTTTTTTCTAAGTTTAGATTTGAAGAGAAAATTGAAAAACCTTTGGAGTTTATTTTGCATAGCAATGTTATTAGTACGAATGCTTTGAATCCCGTTATTGCAAATGCTATGAAAAAGTCTAAGCTTGGGGAAGCTGGTTTTGTTAAGCATGATATTTTTAGTTCCCCAGCTTTAGTGGAGAAAGTTTGCTCTGATGATATTTTATATCCCATATGTGATGAGTCTAATGATGTTTGTGATCCTCGTCCTTTTAAAATACCTATGAAAATTGCTGAACGTGTTATGAATAACCGCTACTCAAGAGATGGAACTGTCCCTCCGGATGATCATTTACTCTTTTTACATGAATTATGCGAGTTGTTCAAGTGTGAAGGTATTTCATCAAGCCAGGTTAAGAGGAAGCTATTCTCTTATTCCCTGAAGGGTAGAGCTGCGGAGTGGTATAGGCTGCTAAAGGATGGTCCATCTATTGGCTGGGAGGAAATTGTATCTCTCTTTTATTCTAAATTATATCCTCCAAGTGAGATTCATAAAGATCTTAATCAGATATATAATTTTTGGCCTCATGATGGAGAAAGCATTGCCCAAGCGTGGGGAAGATTGAAGTCACTAATGCTCAAATGTCATATTCATGAGCTTCCCCATAATATTGTTTTTAATAATTTTTATGCAAGGCTTTCAGGATATTACAAGGACTATTTAGATGCATGCTTTGATGGGTCTTTCACAAGCAAGGATGTTGACACCAAGTGGGGTCTGCTTGAGATAATTCAAAACAATATTGAAGGTTGGGATAGCGACAAAGGTAAAGGATCAGGTATGAATTACGAGTTTGATTGCATTAAGTCTTTCGCTGAAACTGCTAATTTTCAAGAGCTTAGTGCTAAATATGGTCTTGATCCTCAAATTATGGTTGATTGCTTTAAAGCCTTTGCTTCCCATATGAATGTTCCTAAAGGAAATGAGGACGTGTATCATGAACCTTTTAAGGAGACTTGCATAGAAAGTGATATTATTATTGATGATTGCAATAAACATGCTCAAACTTCTAAAAGTCCTATTTCTTATAAGCATGTTAATTTTTGTGGAATACATAGACCTTGTGAACAGGGTTACAACAAGGAAGATTATTACATCACCCACACAAATGAAGAAACCAGTATGTGTGACGAGGGTTAACTCGGCAAATGTCCTAAATGAAGGACTTAGGATCGGGGAGATAGGGCGTCGGATGAACTCGAAGGTAAAGTTAGTCAAAATAGGTGTGTGTCGAAAGTAAACTAGTTTGGCGAAGAGATAGTGAAATACAAGTAGTAGTGATGATTATAAGTAGCAAATGTGATCTGAAATAAATATCGCTGCGAGCAAACATGTAACAAAACAAGAAGTAAATGGTGTGCAATGCTTGGAAACAAGGCCTAGGGATCATACTTTCACCAGTGGACACACTCCCAACAAATATAACATAATTGAAACAATAGATACTATCATCAATATGCAACTCAAAACAATTCTCCAATGGAAAACATACACTAATCATGCGTAGGGCTACGAAGCACTCCTCAAAGTCCGTATGTACCCAAACTAGATTGTCCCACACTATCACCATGAACGCACTAGATGGTTCCAACAAACATCAACATTTTATAGAGACATTAACCAAAAAGATACACATGATGCACACACTAGTCACCTTTACACCACGATATGAGGTATCTCTGGAGAGTATAATAATTAAGCATAGGAGTAGCATAATATCTGAATAATAACATCTACCAATTCAACTAGATACAAAGCTCACAATCACATAAAGATCACATCATGGGAGAGAGAGGTGAACCACATAGCTACCGGTAGAGCCCTTAGCCCCGGGGGAGAACTACTCCCTCCTTATCATAGGAGACAGCAAGGTCGATAGAGATGGCGGTGAGGTCGATGGAGACGGCGGAGGCAGCGATGGAGACCGATAGAGATGGCTCCGGGGGCACTTCCCCATCCCGGCAAGGTGCCGGAACAGAGACTTCTGTCCCCCGAAATTTGGCTTCAACGGCGGCGGCACTGCGGAACTGTTCTGGAAATTTCGCCGACTCCTTTAGGGTTTTCCATCTTGAGGCTTTATATAGGCGAAGGGGCAATGTCAGAGGTGGCCCTAGGCCTCCTCACACCAGGGCGGCGTGGCCAGGGCCTGGGCCGTGCCGGCCTGGCGTGAGGCTGGCATGTGGCCCCTCTCCTTCTCCTCTTCGGATCACTGGAAGCTTCCGAGAAAAATAAGACTTCAGGAACTTGTTTCGTCCAATTCCGAGAATATTTCCTATGTAGCTTTTCTGAAACACAAAAACAGCAGAAAACAGGGAACTGGCACTGTGGCATCTTGTCAATAGGTTAGTTCTGGAAATCGCATAAAAACGCCACGAAGTGTAACGAAACACAAGGCAAATGGTGTAAAAACAAGCATGGAGCATCAAAAATTATAGATACGTTTGAGACGTATCAGCATCCCCAAGCTTAACTCCTGCTCGTCCTCGAGTAGGTAAGTGATAACAAAAGAATAATTTTTGAGGTGACATGCACCTACACAATCTTGATCATATATGTAAGCGTTGTGAGCTGGGATCAAAAGAACTTAAAACATGGGCATGAAAGATATAATCTTGATAATAGAAACTTAGCAACCATGTTTTAACATGAAAAAGGACACAAACAAAAGATCATGAAAATGAAACAATAAAAGTCAAACATGTGTTCAAATCATATGGAAAAACATAGTAAATGTTTTTCAGTTTGTCCCTCATCGAATAGCAAAACATAAATGCATAGGACACCTTCAAGTTTAAGAGGGCGACTAGATATAAATAATTTAAAAACAAGTGAAACCAACAATATGAATCAATCAATGAAAACTTTGGGACAATGCACATTATACTCAGAATGACAACTATGCTCTCATAGACGGTGCATAAAGATAGAAGGTGGTGACTCAACATAAAAGTAAAAGAAAGGCCCTTCATTGAGGGAAGCGGTGATTAAACATGTGCTAGAGCGTTTTATTTGTAAAACAGAGAGATACAAATTGGTTTTGAGAGGTGGTTGCTTTTGTCAATGACTGGCAATGGGGTTCTTACTATCTTCCATATAAAAATGAAGCAAGTTTTTGAGAGAGAGATTGGCACTTTTGTGCTCTTTTATAAAGCTTGGCACTCCTCCCCACCTTTTTTCCTTTCACAAACCATGGCTAACCGATTCCATTGGGTGCCCACCAACATTCACATTCCATGGAGGAGTGCCTTTTTTTCTTTCTTTTTTCTCTTTTTATTTTCTTTTTGGAATAAGCAATATGGAAGATAGCAAATCCGACCACTACGTCCCCATGAGCTGAAAACAGTGTCACAAAACAAGAAGTGTTTTGAAGGTTTTTTCAAAGGTAGCATATGAAAAATTACTTGGAATGGCTTGCAAATACCATGCATAGGAATTTATAGTGGACACAATGGCAAACTTGGTTTTTAGGAGTTGGATGCACGAGTAGAGCTCATACTCAGTACAAGATGAGGGCTAGAAAAAGACTGGGAGCGACCAACTAAGAGAGCAATAACGGCCATAATCATGCAAAGCGACAAAACATCATTGAAAGAAGCATAAAGTGATATCACAAGTCAAAAACCAAATGATCATAGAGGCTATAGGCGACTTATTTTGTAGTCAACATGGTGTAAGCATGCGCCAAGTCAACCCAAATAAAACATCAAAGGAGAAAACCAAAATAATGCTTCCAAATAATTAAAACAACGCATGATTTTTTCAAAGGCTCATTAAGCAATCTCTGTTATTTGAGACAAGTCATGCTACAGCAAAACCGCTAAGCATACTATCAAAAAGACATCAAGCACGACATGCAAAAGCCTAAGCCGCAGTCTACACAAGCTCCTTCTTGTACCACTTTTTGCATAAAGCTTTTTCTCTTTTTCAACACCATTCGAACTTTTTATAAACACCTCTTTTGATGAATACCAATAAAGATCAGATGCAAAAATACACCTTGATGAAAAGATATAACAAAATATGAATGCATATCAAGGCGAAAAACGAAAGCTAAACGCAGTAGCAGAAAAAGAGAACACTTGTTGAAACACGGGTTGAAACAAAAGGTGAAAAACGGAGTGTTCTTGGCAAATGAAAAACGGAGCATATATCTCTCCAAACACATGATGTGATCCAAACATTTATTGCAGCAAACAAAACTAAACTAATAAATAAAACTAAAACAACTGACGCTCCAAGAAAAACACATACTGCATGAAGCAATAAAAATATAGTGTTTTGAATGGTGACCTGATTTTTGCCGATGAAGAAGGGGTGCCTCGGGGGCATCCCCAAGCTTTGACGCTTGTACTTCTTGGATATTTCTTGGGGTGATGCATGGGCATCCCCAAGCTTGAGCTTTTGCCCATTCTTCAACTCATCTCATCACTCTCCGATCCCTACACTTGAAAACTTCCTTCATACAAAACTAAGCACAAATCTATTAGCAACATTAGTGTAAGCATAACATAGAATCAACCCTTTTTGCTTCAGGTTTCAACCTAAAACCACCACATATATAGCATATACTACTGTAGCAACTTCTCCAAAAGTTCCGTGATCAAAAGAACTAAAAAAGCGATAAAGCGGCAAAAACGAATAGTGGCAGAAATCTGTCAAAACAGGACAGCAGATAAAGGCCGATTTTTTAAGGGGTTTTCTGTTGCTCAAATCAAAAAGTTTTCAACTAATGAAAGTTTGGATATAACCTGGGGCATGCGCACAAGAAATCGTAGGTCCAAAAGATATACAGAGAATTGTCACGAATTTTTATGGTGCAGCACCTAAAACTGTTTCAGAACAGCAACATCCCCAAATCTTACCTCACTCAAATTAGAGGCTTCTCTTGACACAACAACGAAATAAAAAGGATAAGGAGCGGTTATTACAGTAGTAATAACTTCCAAGACTCAAATAAAAGAAAAGGTACTAAAACTAAACAATGGGTTATCGTCCAAGAGTGCTTTTCTTTAACGCCTTTTAGCTAGGCGCAGTAATTTGCAAAGATGCTCATGTGGGCGCCATATAAGAGCTTGAGGCAAAGGCGCCATATAGGAACTTAAAGCAATAGAGAGCATCAAAAAGCAAGTATGAAACATATTTAAATCGAAACCACTTCCTATGAAAAATAGTCTTGTAAAGAGACAAGTCATGAAAGCGCAAAGCAAAAAGCATAGGAAGGCAAAACAAGTATAGCTTCAAAAATTGCAACATAAAGAGGGGAAACTCAATATTGTTGAGATCCATCAAACCATGTTTCCCTCTCTCATAATAACTTTCAGTAGCATCATGAATAGGACTAACAATATAACTATCACATAAAGGATCTCTATCATGAGCCACATGCATAAAAGAATTAATACTCCCCACATGAACAATAGTAGTAGGAGCAGATTCAACATAATAATTATTCTCATCACCATAATCATCAAAAATAGGAGGCATATTTTAATCATAACTAATTTTATCCTCAATAGTAGGTGAACTGAAAATATTATACCCATCATCATAACCATCATAAACTAGAGGTTTAGTATCATCACAAGCTAGAGAACAACTATTTCGCAAAGCATATTCTTCAAACATATCATCATAAGAAGGAACATGGATAGCACTAATGGTACAACAATTATTAATCTTAGAATTTGTACCAAAAAGATTTTCAATATCAAAAGTAGAGTGTTTTTCCCAATCATGATCACTAACATAGGTAATAGGCATAGGGACATCATCCCAATCAGAATTATCATAATCTATAGCAGGATCATAACGCTTAGGGGAAGGTACCGTGTCCTCTCGCCTTTTACTCCTCTTCTTCTTCTTCTTCATACTCTTCTTACTCTCTCCTTTAGGAGGGAGAGACTTGAAGGGCATCTTCTCCACATAATCTTTAGGAGGGAAAGACATCTTCTCCACATAATCTGGTTTGCTGACAGGAACAACAGAAGAAACTTTGGAGGATTCCTCCTCTCTATTAATAAGATCGAAACATCTATTAGTCCTCTCATAGCTTGGCAAAACATCATGTTTTATAAGATCTTGTAAGTAAGTATTTGCGAGGCAATCTTTAGCACAATAGAGATGACAACCATGAAGGGTGCTATTAATATCAACATCTCTCATATCAACCAAAGAAATCTTTCTAGATATCTCTTCACAATTCAAAAACAAAGTAAGCTCATCATACTGATTGAAAGTAATCTTATCATCACAATACAAATCTGCGGTACTCGTTCGATTAATTGGGCATTGAAAATTAAAGTGACCCTTTTTACCGCAAAATTCACAAAGAAAAGGATAAAGCTCACAAACCCTTTTATCAAGCACATCTAGATCCTTGAGCCACATTGACAAGGGCATAGTTAATAGAGCCCGTTAGTTGAGTACCCCTAAGGCCCGTATAGCTAGGCCCAATTGTAATGATAGTCGAATACGAGTTCCTACCGTATGTCGATATTGTAATCTGTATCGGACCCTACCCGATCCTCGAGACCTGGTCACCTATATATAGGGGCCAGGAGGGGACGGTGTAGGGCAGATTGAAAGCAAGCCAGGTTTAACACGAAAGTTTACTTTCGACACACACCTATTTCGACTAACTTTACCTTCGAGTTCATCCGACGCCCTATCTCCCCGATCCTAAGTCCTTCATTTAGGACATTTGCCGAGTTAACCCTCGTCAATTGGCGCCGACCGTGGGGACTTTGGGCGTTGGAATCATGAATTCGACGGCTTTTTCGCTTTTAGCCAACAGCAGTTCAGAAATCAACGGAAATCAAGAGATGGAGTTAACCATTGGAAGTTTGAGTATCATCATAGGGCCATCGGGTTCATCCCGCCTCTTGGATTCGATGAAACTAGATCCGTTGGCAAACAAGCCTGAAACAGAGGAAGCATTAGAATCATCAGAAGACTCTTCCAGCGAGGTAAACTCGCCGGTCAGCTTCGACAAAACACCAATTGCAGAAGGCGACAAAATTCGGGAAAATTTCGACTCAGAAGAGAAAGCGTGTCAAACGCACAACAACGCAAAGGACTTCGCCACGGGAAGCACTGGCGTCTCCAAAGTACATCAGTTATGCGTCATTATCACCGAAGCAGAAGAAGAAAACAACAACGAAGGAAGTAAAAAGGTCGACAGGCAAGTCGACAAAATAGAAGATCACAACAAAAAGGAAAAGGAGAAAGTCTATGTCTCGGCTGGTGAATGGAGAATGATCAAGTCAGCTATCAATCATGGTACAGAAGTACCCGAAGGATCAAGAAGAGAAGTTCTAATGGGATATCAGTATGCTCTATACCAACACAGGAAGAAACTAAGGGAGGAAAGAGACATGGCTTTTCAAGACAATAACAGTATGTCAAGGGAGGAATACTGGGAAGACTATAGTGAAGATTCAGAATACAGTAGAGAAAGGCGCGGAGACCCAAAACATAACAGGGGGGCAACAGCATGCGGCAGAGAAGAAAGGTACTCAAGGAGCCCTACCCCATAGATAGAAGAGGAGGAAGATGACTTCATACAAAAAACCCCAGAAGAAGCACTAGTAGCAGCACAAGCGTACTTACTAGCTACGAGACCAGAACCTAGAGACCCACGAGAAGATATGCACCGAGCCGCGATGCGAAGCCTCAGAATAGTAGGAGGTAAGATCAGGGAGCAAGGCCCAGAGACGAAGTCGACAAGCCACAAGGGAAATCGAAAGGAGAAGTTCAGACACAATTTCACAGATAACGAGTATAGCAACTCATCAGAAGAGAAAAAACGACAGAAAAGGAAGGAGGATGCAAGAAGTATAATAGCACAAGCTCGAGTAAACAAATCGTGTCATGCGTGGAGGGAAGAGAATTACGAGGACGATGATAAAGATATGGGTGTGTTATGCTTTACCCGCAGGGTTCGCAAAACTCGGGTACCCAACGGGTTCAAATTACCACACGACCAGCATAAGTATGACGGGTCACAAGAACTCACCCTATGGCTATCGGATTATCTGCAGGCAGTGCAGATATTAGGGGAACAAAGGCGACTGCAATGCAAAGTTTGCAGCTGCACCTCACCGGCACCGCACGGTCCTGGTTGAATACCCTACCCAACGAATCCATCGGAAGTTGGGGGGAACTCGAAAGTCAATTCACAAGAAATTTTCGTTCCACCTACAAGCGCCCAGCATCACTGGAAGAAGTTAAAGCGTGTGTGCAGAGGAAAGGCGAAACACTGCATTCTTATATACAACGCTGGAGTATAATCAAAAATTTAGCAGAGGACATCTCCGACGAACGAGCGATAGACGCCTTTTCGGCCGGACTTCGTCGCTCATATCTCGTGGAAGAAATAGGAAGAACAAGGCCAATGACAGTAGCCGAGCTAATGGAACAAGCCAACAAATTCGCTAATGGAGAGGATGCGTACAACAACAAAAGAGGACGTTCACCAGAAGTCGACAGAATAAGTAGACAGAAGAGATGACACCGCAGCAGGGATAACCAAGGAAAGCGAAACCAAGTAGCCGTGGGTTACGTACCAGAAGAAGAAGGATATGAAAGCAGGAGGTTTCAGGCAAAAGGAGTAGAAAAATCGAGATACTCTGGTCCTTCGGTCGAGGATATGCTATACGGACCTTGTCGAATCCACTGCGCGTATCTCGATGGGAAAAGGGTCTCAAATCATCAGATGAAGGATTGCAGAACATTCCTAAGGTTGCAAAGCGCCATGGGCTCAAGCCGAGAAGGGAGGCAAGGAGAAAGATACAGGAGTCAAGGATATCAAATGCAAAGGCTAGCAAGGCACCTAGAGTCAAAAGTGTACATATCAGCAATGATTCAACCGGTGCCCAAATCAAAGAAAGAGCGAAAGAGCATATCCAGACAAGTAAACCTAGCAATATCGTCACCACCAGCTACCACAGAGTACCTACGGTGGTCAGAACAACCAGTCAAGTTTAGTAGAGCGGACCACCCGAGGAAAATTCCCAGGCCAGGCCACTCGCCTATGGTTTTAAAAGCGCAAATAGGAGGGTACGACATCGGAAGCGTGTTCATGGATGCAGGGAGTGCCATCAACTTAATATATACTAGAACCCTAAAAGCAATGTGCATCTCGCTGACAAGTTTGAAGCCAATAGATTGCTCTTTCTATGGAATAGTACCAGGAGCCGCAAACTACCCTTTGGGAAGGATAGAACTTGATGTCTGCTTTGGTAGTAGTGGAAACTACAGGAGGGAGAAACTGGAGTTCGAAGTTATGGACTGGCCATCACAATATCATGCAATCCTGGGGCGCCCAGTATTTGCAAAATTCATGGCAGTACCACATTACACGTACCTTACGTTGAAAATTCCAGGGCCCAAAGGAACAATTACAGTACAGGGGAGCTTTCAAGTAGCCAACACATGCGACAGACAGTTCAACAGGATGGCGCAAACCTTTGGCATGACAACAGAATATGAGAGGTTAAAAGGAGAAACGGATCATAACGTGCTACCCGACGTTGGACGATCCCTGCCAGATCAGGCTTTCGACACAACGCAGGACTCGAAGAAAATTCAGGTCCATCCTACAGATCCAACAAAGACGACATCAATTGCGATGAACCTGGACCCCGCATAGGAAGGCGCGCTCGTCGAGTTCCTCCGTGAGCGCTGGGAAATTTTCGCCTGGTGTCCATCGGACATGCCAGGGGTTCCCAGGGAACTCGTCGAGCACGCACTAAATGTGGATCCTAAGGCAAAACCAGTCAAGCAACCATTGAGGCGATTTGATGAACCTAAAAGGAAGGCGATAGCAATAGAATTACACAGGCTAGAAAACACCGGATTTATCAGAGAAATCAAAACTTTGAGTTGGGTGTCGAACCCTGTCATAGTACCCAAGAAGAATACAGACGTACAAAGAGTATGTGTCGATTACACATCTCTAAATAAGCATTGTCCAAAGGATCCTTTCCCTCTACCCCGCATCGATCAGATAATCGATTCCACAGTGGGATGCGCGAGGCTTTCATTTTTGGAAGCATATTCTGGTTACAATCAGATCAAATTGAAGAAAGAGGATGAAGAAAAAACGGCATTCATCACACCATACGGAGTGTTTTGCTACCAAGTAATGCCGTTCGGCTTAAAAAATGCAGGAGCAACTTATCAACGGATGATGCAAAATTGCCTCGGAAGCCAAATAGGATGCAACATCCAAGTCTACATTGATGATGTAGTCATCACGACAAGGGAAGAGAAATCTTTAATCAGCGACTTGGCAGAAACCTTCGACAACCTGAGCAGGTACAAGCTTAAGATTAACCCGACAAAGTGTTCCTTTGGCGTATCAGCAGGACAACTTTTGGGGTTCTTGGTATTAGCACGGGGAATAGAGGCAAACCCAGAGAAGATTCAAGCAATCTTAACAATGGGGAAACCCACGAAACTACACGATGTACAGAAACTTGCAGGACGCATCGCGGCACTAAGTCGCTTCGTTGCTCGACTAGGGGAGAAGGCGCTTCCTTTTTATGCACTCATGAAGAAATCAGACAATAAATTCGAGTGGACAGAAGAAGCAGACGCAGTGTTTGCACAGTTGAAGAAAGTGCTTTCCACGCCACCAGTGCTGGTCACACCAAAAGAAAAAGAACCACTGCTATTGTACATCGCCGCAACCCATTAGGTGGTGAGTACAGTATTAGTAGTCGAAAGAAGTGAAGAAGGAAAAGCCCACGGCGTCCAGAGTCCAGTATATTTCATCAGTGAAGTGTTATCTCCAACAAAACAGAGGTACCCGCACTATCAGAAGTTGGCATACAGTGTTTTCACAACCGCACAAAAATTACGACAGTACTTTGCGGTGCACCCAATCATAGTGATCAACGAGGCGCCATTGTCGAACATATTAAATAATCCTTCAGCAACAGGACGTGTCTCTTTGTGGGGAATCGAGTTGTCTCCCATGGACATCACGTACGAAAAAAGAAAGGCGATCAAGTCGCAAGTTTTGCCAGATTTTACGGCAGAATGGCTGGAGCTTCAGAGCACAGGACCACCAGATTTATCCAGTGTTTGGACAATGTACTTCGATGGTTCTAAAAGAATCCAAGGTGCAGGCGCAGGAGTAGTTTTGATATCACCTCATGGAGACAAATTGAAGTATGTCTTAAGGATGAGTTTTCCACAGGCTTCTAACAATGAAGCAGAGTACGAGGCTTTGTTGCACGGAATGAAGATGGCCAAAGCATGTGGAGCAACTCGCCTAAAAATATTTGGAGATTCCAACCTTGTTGTCCAGCAAGTTATGAACAGATGTGACACAATCAATGACAACATGATGGCCTACAAAAATTTGTACCACTATCTAGAAGGAACATTCGACGGATGCGAAGTCTCGCACATAAGCAGGAATAGCAATGAAGAAGCCAACAATTTAGTAAATATCGGGTCACAGTGTTTACCTGTGCCGTCCGGAGTATTTTGGGAGGAAATAGTGGAAAGATCAATAAAAAGTGCAAAAAGTTCGACCACTACAGCAAGCTTGGGGGCTACGTTAGAACCAGAGGAGGTCATGATGATACAAGAAACATGGATGCAGCAGTATCTTGCATACATGATAAGTAAACAGTTACCAGAAGATGCAGTGGAGGCCAAAAGGATAACTCAAAGATCGAAAGCGTCTGTCGTGTTGCAGGGAAAATTATACAAGAAAAGCATTACCGGCGTTTTGCAGCGTTGTGTAACGCCCCAAGAAGGACAAACAATATTAAAAGACATACACGGCGGAGTGTGTGGATATCATGCTTTCTGAGCAGGATTCTATTGGCTAACAGCCATTGAGGACGCAAAAGATATAGTTCGAAAGTGTGAGGCATGTCAAAGGTTTGCATCTAGACCGCATGCACCAGCAGCAGAGCTACAAACAATACCATTATCTTAGCCCTTCGCACAACGGGGCCTCGATATGGTGGGAAAGTTGCACAAATCTTGGCCAGGAGGGCATGTCTACATGCTAGTGGCAGTCGATAAATTTACCAAATGGGTGGAAGCGGCCCCGGTAACAACTCAAGATTCTGCAGCAGCAATCAGCTTCATCAAGTCGATAGTTTTCCGTTTTGGTGTACCATACAGCATCATCACAGACAACGGGACAAATTTTACTTCAAAGGAATTCAAGAGTTACTGCGAAGGATTAGGGATCAAACTCAAATTCGCATCTATGGCGCACCCGAAGACAAACAGGCAAGTCAAAAAAGCCAATGGCCTGATATGTAGTGGGATAAAAAAGAGGCTCTTAGCACCTCTCGAGAAAGCCAAGAGCGCTTGGGTGGAAGAATTGCCCTCCGTTCTTTGGAGCCTAAGAACTACGCCTAATGCAGCAACTCAAGAAACTCCTTTCTTCCTGGTCCATGGCACAGAAGCCGTGCTTCCAGTCGAAGTTACACACGAGGCTCCAAGGGTGACAGCATATGATGAGACAACGTCAACAGAAGCATTGCATGACGATATCGATGCACTAGATGAAGCAAGAGATAAAGCATTAGAAAGGGCTACATAGTATCAACAGAGCCTCCGGAACTACCATAGTAGTTGAGTTCGTCCACGATCCTTCGTGGTGGGAGATCTAGTTTTGCGACTCAGGCAAGACAACCACGGTAAATTGGAGTCCCCTTGGGTTGGACCTTACGTCGTCACCGAAGTAATACCAGGAGGAGCATATAGACTACAAGACAAGAAGACTGGGAAGAACGAGAGCAACCCATGGAATGCAGAGCAGCTACGACATTTTTATGCGTAGAATAAAATATAGTGGTATCATTACATTCGAGTTAACCTTCTGAACCCAGAACATGAGGCCACAGGTCGGGTTCTTTGGGTTGAACTCGACAAAATTGTACAATTATTGTTACTTCTTCGCCTTGGGGGCTATAACCCTCGGGTCGTACGAAAGGAATTTTTATCGTGACTTGAAAGACTTTTTCCATTGTAAGGTTGTGCAGACAACCCGATAAATATTCTGACAACTTGGTTCACGAAGGAACCCGATATTCTTCAAATAAATTGGTTCGCAAAGAACCCGATAGATGGAAAGCGTACCTCAGAACAATGACTTGTTTTTCTGGTACTAGCAAAAGCATCGACACAGAGTACGAATATTCATTACAGATAACATGGTAGCAAGGACATTATCGAACGAAATTACATAAAAAGTAAAATTCTAATGGAAGTGGACTTCAGCTTCATATTTCTTCTGGCACTGGGTGCCATCATAGATCTTCACGTCAAACTTCGACGTGCTGATGTGGAAGTCGAATATCATGAAGAAGCCTTGGTGGATGTCGTGGTCTTCTGCAAACAGTGGCCAGCCGCCCCTCAAGTACTGCTCGCCGTCGCCATCATACCACACCTCCACTTCGTATGGGATACCACTGCCAGACTGTTCGCGGAGAACCGCCTCTCGCAGTTCGCGCCCATCCATGAATGTGGTGAAATTCAGCGGCAGGCGCTGAATCTCGCGGCACTGCGCCATGGCAATGCAGAAGAAAGAGAAGATTCAGGAAGGGGCAGCAGGAGCAGCAGGAGTAGCAGGAGGAGGAGTGATTGGACCTGAAGCAGCGCCAGTCACCTTGGGCTTGTTCTTGCTACCAGGTGGTCGGCTGGGATGACGCTTAGCCGGAGCGGCCGATGATGATCCTGCAACGGCCAGAGTGATATTACTCCTGTTCTTACTTCCACGAGGGCGACCCCGACCTCGCGGCGCCACCGGAGAGCCAAGGTGCAGACGAGAACCATCAGCGTCAGCCATGTGAACAAAGGAAAAACCTACGAAAACCCTAGATGGAGAAAGAAGATGAGGCGGCGGAGGAAGAATCTGATTAGGGTTTCTTACCCTTACCAGAAGGAGCTTTATTTATAAGCACCTATTATTGGGTCCCTGTGCTATAGCAAAGCCCGTAAACATATTTTACAACCGAAGTTAATTTCTGCACACGGCAGACGATAATACCAAAGAGGAAAAATAAGAAGGGAAGACTATGGTCGCACGATATGAAAACCTCGACTTGGGCTCGGGGGCTTGCCAACAAGTAGATGTCAACAGGAGGAAGAAGAGCTAAACTTTGAGCCTATGCTTGACTACAAGTAGCCAAACATAGCCTTGGGGGCTATTCCCATCGGGAGCGCTGAGCGCGCACCCGATAGAGGATGAGATAATCAATATTGGAGATGCAGTCGACAAAGTATCTTGAGTTAAAGTATGATGGACTACACTATATTTTGAGCCTATACTCGGAAAAAAGTTTTTTTTCGACCATAGCCTCGGGGGCTACTCCCATCGGGAGCGCTGAGCGCGCACCCGACGATATTTCTTGATAAAGCATAAACATTGGAGAAAGTGCATGAGTGTTACTCCCATCGGGACCGAGTTTTATGGTTGTACAAACCCGAATATTTTCAGTCAAAATTTGACTGCGACATGAGATTCTCGAGTTGCGTTATCGCAACGCAACTCGAATGCCGTGACTTGTCACGAAGGTAAGACCCCGGGATCCGTCCTGTGTGGCCTGGTATACGCACATGGATGCGCTCTGCTGGTATGTATCTGTGTGTACGACACAAAGAAAATCCTGGTGGACGCACTGGGTACCCTAAGAGTCACTGGGATTCATTCTTTGTAAGTCCTAAATGCGGCAAAAGATTGGGTTTGACCGGTATCCCGAATTCAAGTCCAAGGGGATTGAATTTGAAGTAGGTGACAAGTATCTGTTCCGGCAGTTAACTGACCTCTTGATCCGTCAGAGTTGTCAGGCTTGTTAATCAAAACCCCTTGTGAAAGAATATTATGAAAATGAGTCGAAAGACCAAGTCAAAGATTTGAAGATAAGAAGAATCAAAGAGTTGATCAAGTCAAAGATTTGAAGATTAGAGATTCAACCTGAATCTGCAATTCTGGTAGAATCTCAGGGGCTACTGACAAGGGCATAGTTAATAGAGCCCGTTAGTTGAGTACCCCTAAGGCCCATATAGCTAGGCCCAATTGTAATGATAGTCAAATACGAGTTCCTACCGTATGTCGATATTGTAATCTGTATCGGACCCTACCCGATCCTCGAGACCTGGTCACCTATATATAGGGGCCAGGAGGGGACGGTGTAGGGCAGATTGAAAGCAAGCCAGGTTTAACACCAAAGTTTACTTTCGACACACACCTATTTTGACTAACTTTACCTTCAAGTTCATCCGACGCCCTATCTCCCCGATCCTATGTCCTTCATTTAGGACATTTGCCGAGTTAACCCTCGTCACACATACTGGTTTATTCATTTGTGTGGGTGATGCAATAATCTTCCTTGTTGTAACTCTATTCACAAGGTCTATGTATTCCACAAAAATTAACATGCTTATAAGAAATAGGACTTTTAGAAGTTTGAGCATGTTTATTGCAATCATCAATAATAATATCACTTTCTATGCAAGTCTCCTTAAAAGGTTCATGATACACGTCCCCATTTCCTTTAGGAACATTCATATGGGAAGCAAAGGCTTTAAAGCAATCAACCATAATTTGAGGATCAAGACCATATTTAGCACTAAGCTCTTGAAAATTAGCAGTTTCAGCGAAAGACTTAATGCAATCGAACTCGTAATTCATACCTGATCCTTTACCTTTGTCGCTATCCCAACCTTCATTATTGTTTTGAATTGTCTCAAGCAGACCCCACTTGGTGTCGACATCCTTGCTTGTGAAAGACCCATCAAAGCATGCATCTAAATAGTCCTTGTAATATCCTGAAAGCCTTGCATAAAAATTATTAAAAACAATATTATGGGGAAGCCCATGAATAGGACATTTGAGCATTAGTGACTTCAATCTTCCCCATGCTTGGGCAATGCTTTCTCCATCATGAGGCCAAAAATTATATATCCGATTACGATCTTTATGAATCTCACTTGGAGGATATAATTTAGAATAAAAGAGAGATACAATTTCCTCCCAGCCAATAGATGGACCATCCTTTAGCAGCCTATACCACTCCGCAGCTCTACCCTTCAGGGAATCAGAGAATAGCTTCCTCTTAACCTGGCTTGATGAAATACCTTCACACTTGAACAACTCGCATAATTCATGTAAAAAGAGTAAATGATCATCGGAGGGACAGTTCCATCTCTTGAGTAGCGGTTATTCATAACATGTTCAGCAATTTTCATAGGTATTTTAAAAAGACGAGGATCACAAACATCATTAGACTCATCACATATGGGATATAAAATATCATCAGAGCAAACTTTCTCCACTAAAGCTGGGGAACTAAAAATATCATACTTAACAAAACCAGCTTCCCCAAGCTTAGACTTTTTCATAGCATTAGCAATAACGGGATTCAAAGCATTCGTACTAATAACATTGCTATGCAAAATAAACTCCAAAGGTTTTTCAATTTTCTCTTCAAATCTAAACTCAGAAAAAAAAACTAAAGAACTCTTTATTTTCCATTAAGCCTAACTAGTGAAAATAAAAACAAGAAACAAAAATATATAATTGCAGAATCTAAAGGAAATAACTTCGAGCACTCACATAGGAAGATGCGAGTACCTTTTACCTTACCTCCCCGGCAACGGCGCCAGAAACGAGCTTGATGTCTACGCACGCGTCTGTTCTTATAGACAGTGATGGGCCTCCAAGTGTAGAGGTTTGTAGAGCAGCAGCAAGTTTCCCTTAAGTGGATCACCCAAGGTTTATCGAACTCAGGGAGGAAGAGGTCAAAGCTATCCCTCTCAAGCAACCCTGCAATTACGATACCGAAAGTCTCTTGTGTCCCCAACACACCCAATACACTTGTCAAATGTATAGGTGCACTAGTTCGGCGAAGAGATAGTGAAATACAAGTAGTAGTGATGATTATAAGTAGCAAATGTGATCTGAAATAAATATCGCTGCGAGCAAACATGTAACAAAACAGGAAGTAAACGGTGTGCAATGCTTGGAAACAAGGACTAGAGATCATACTTTCACTAGTGGACACACTCCCAACAAATATAACATAATTGAAACAATAGATACTATCATCAATATGCAACTCAAAACAATTCTCCAATGGAAAACATACACTAATCATGCGTAGGGCTAATAAGCACTCCTCAAAGTCCGTATGTACCCAAACTAGATTGTCCCACACTATCACCATGAACGCACTAGATGGTTCCAACAAACACCAACATTTCATAGAGACATTAACCACAAAGATACACATAATGCACACACTAGTCACCTTTACACCATGATACGAGGTATCTTCGGAGAGTATAATAATTAAGCATAGGAGTAGCATAATATCTGAATAATAACATCTACCAATTCAACAAGATACAAAGCTCACAATCACATAAATATCACATCATGGGAGAGAGAGGTGAACCATATAGCTACCGGTAGAGCCCTTAGCCCCAGGGGAGAACTACTCCCTCCTCATCATAGAAGACAGCAAGGTTGATGGAGATGGCAGTGAGGTCGATGGAGACAGCGGAGACGGCGATGGAGGCCGATGGAGATGGCTCCGGGGGCACTTCCCCATCCCGGCAGGGTGCCGGAACAGAGACTTCTGTCCCCCAAAATTTGGCTTCGAGGGCGGCGGTGTTGCGGAACTGTTCTGGAAATTTCGCTGACTCCTTTAGGGTTTTCCGTCCCGAGGCTTTATATAGGCGAAGGGGCGATGTCAGAGGTGGCCCTAGGCCTCCTCACACTAGGGCGGCGTGGCCAGGACCTGGGCCGTGCCGGCCTGGCGTGAGGCTGGCCTGTGGCCCCTCTCCTTCTCCTCTTTGGATCACTGGAAGCTTCTGGGAAAAATAAGACTTTAGGAACTTGTTTCGTCCAATTTTGAGAATATTTCCTATGTAGCTTTTCTGAAACACAAAAACAACAGAAAATAGGGAACTGGCACTGTGGCATCTTGTCAATAGGTTAGTTCTGGAAATCGCATAAAAACGCCACGAAGTGTAACGAAACACAAGGCAAATGGTGTAAAAATAAGCATGGAGCATCAAAAATTATAGATACGTTTGAGATGTATCACCTGTTAGCAAGCATAGTGGAAGGCTTGTTGGTATGGGTCATAAGCGTGGAATGAAGGACATACACGTGCTCTGGACTGATCCGCCAAGATCCAATGACCACAATAGAGTGCACACTGTGTTGTTGCAACACCTTGCAGTGGGCCGCCCTTATTCTGAAAGGTTATGAGACTTGTTAAAGAGGAGAACCCGGGAAAATCATCAAAATGGCTCACGAACAAGCACAACAATACCTTTGCGGCATGGTTAAAGGATGAATATTATCGCCATCCATATGATCCAAACAATGATTCTGAGGGAGATGGAGAATTGATCTACAGATTGGCTCAGGGGTCACAGTATAATGTGCGGACCTATCGAGCATATGACATCAACGGGTACACATTATATATGGAGGCACAAGACCAAAGAAGTGTATACCAGAACAGTGGGGTAGTTCTAAACGTGCATGTGGATAATACCAGCAAGACAAAAACCAAATACTACGGCGTGATCGAGGATATCTGGGTACTCGACTACACCACCACATAAGTCCCCATGTTTTGAGTTAGATGGGAATAAAAGGTCCTTACCTATGAGGACAATTTAACTCACATGGTTATACCAAAGAAGATGCTTGTTGAGATAGGAAGAAGGAAAAAAATAATGCGCAAAAGGAACCGTGGGTTTTAGCTAAACAGGTGGCCCAATGCTTCTACATTGAAGACCCGTTGTCGGCAGACCAGATGATCACAAGGAGAGGCAAAAGGAGTATCATCGGTGTCGATGGTGTGGTCGATGAAGACGACTATAACCAATTCGATGAGCCAGATACTGATGATGAAGCTGATCATGCTGATGGCACTGGTGTTCCAAACCCAGTCAATAATAGAAGGAAACAAACTACTGAAAGAACATATGGAGCCCCATGTGTGGTTTTGGTAATTAATGGCAATCCCAATGGAGTAATGGTTGCATTGAGTTATATGTGTAGGACTTGTCCATAGACAATGCTTGAACCATATATTGGATTCAAGGTTGTAAGAAGAAGATGATAAATGACAAGGGGTTAACTCGACAAATGTCCTAGATGAAGGACTTAGGATCGGGGAGATAGGGCGTCAGATGAACTCGAAGGTAAAGTTAGTCGAAATAAGTGTATATCGAAAGTAAACTTGGCGTTCAACCTGGCTTGCTTTCAATCTGGCCTACACCGTCCCCTCCTGGCCCCTATATATAGGTGGCCAGGTCTCGAGGATCGGGCAAGGTCCGATAAGATTACAATATCGACATACGGTAAGAACTCGTATCTCGACTATCATTACAATTGGGCCTTAGCTTAATGGGCCTCAGGGGTACTCAACATACGGGCTCTATTAACTATACCCTTGTCAATAAACAAGTCATTTTTTAACAACCTGATACATCTCAAACGTATCTATATTTTTTGATGCTCCATGCTTGTTTATACACCATTTGCTATGTGTTTTGTTACACTTTGTGGCGTTTTTATGCATTTTCCGGAACTAACCTATTAACAAGATGCCACAGTGCCAGTTCCCTGTTTTATGTTATTTCTGTGTTTTAGAAAAGCTACAAAGGAAATATTCTCTGAATTGGACAAAGCAAAAGCCGAAGTTCCTATTTTTTCTGACACGAGACGGAGTCCAAAGCAAAGACGGAGGGGAGCCAGGGGCCAGGCACACCCTAGGGTGGCGCGGCCAACCCCTGGCCCATGCAACCAGGGGGTGTGGCCACCTGGTCCACCTCCTGACGCCGCCCTTCCACCTATATATTCTCCTCGGCAAGAAAATCCTAAACACCCGATCAATTTTCTAGAAACATATCACGAGTCGCCGTTATCGTTGATCCGAGATTGGGAGGGTCCAGAAGCTCTTCCTGGCACCCTGCCGGAGAGGGGAATCACCACCGGAGGCCTTCTTCATCACCATGCCCGCCTCTGGAGTGATGTGTGAGTAGTCTACCTTGGACTATGTGTCCATAGCAGTAGCTAAATGGTTGTCTTCTCCTCCATGTGCTTCATGTTTAGATCTTGTGAGCTGCCTATCATGATCAAGATCATCGTTATGTAATTCTTCATGTTGTGTTTGTTGGGATCCGATGAATATTGAGTACTTTGTCAAGTTGATTATTGATTTATCATGTCTATGTTATTTATGATCTTGCATGCTCTCCGTTGCTAGTAGATATCAGTAGATGCTAGTAACTCCAAGAGGGAGTATTTATGCTCGATAATGGGTCCATGCCTCTATTAATCTGGGGCAGTGACAAAAACCTCTAAGGTTGTAGATGTGTTGTTTCTACTAGGAAGAAAACAATAATCTTGTGTTCAAGGACATTCGTATTGTTTACATTACACACTTTGCTTAAGGCGATAATCTGTTGCTTGCAACTTAATACTCAACGGGTTCTCGGACGACACCTCGAGACTAGATTATTAGTCATAGATGCAGTTGGATTACGGTCTATGTATTATGTTGTAATGCCCAAGTGAATCTCATAGTGATCCTCATGACATTTGTATGCTTTCTTTATTCTATCAATTGCCCAACTGTAATTTGTTCACCCAGCATGTTATTTATCTTTATGGAGAGACACCTCTAGTGAACTGTGGACCCTGGTCCATTCTTTTATATTCTTATTACCATTTACTATTTAGTCACATTATTTACATTCTCACAAACTACTATCTTTTACCCCACGATACATTTAATCCTTTGTTTACAGCAAACCGGTGAGATTGACAACCTCACTGTAAGTTGGGGCAAAGTACTTTGGTTGTGTTATGTGCAGGTTCCACGTTGTTGCTGGTGCAAAGCTACGCCCCAGATAAGGCGCCATATATAAATTGTCTGGAGCTGTCGCCAAGCCAGCGAGCATCAACCTTCGGAAGTTGGTTCTTTCTCCTACTGGTTCGATAAACCTTGGTTTCATACTGAGGGAAGAGTTGTTGCCGTGCTCATCATACCTTCCTCTTGGGGTTCCCAACTGGGCAGTCATCTACCTTCCATCAAGCAATTTTTCTGGCGCCGTTGCCGGGGAGAAAGAGGATTTCTGCAAGGGGAGTCTCTCGCTTCCAATCATTTACTTTGTTATTGTTTTGCTTTTTTTTTATTTTTGCTTGCATATTTTTATCGAAAATACAAAAAAATTAGTTTCTTTTGTAGCTGCTATTTCGTTACTTTTACTTCTAGTCATTATGTTGTTCCCAAAGTACGTTCTAGAAGACCTATCAATAGGTAGTGGTTCTATAATTGGGAAAGATAACATTGTAGAGTTCTTTAATCATGCCAGTAAGTACAAAGATGTTGAGGATAGATCTTTAGCTGAACTTGCTCCTAGTTATGAAGTTGCTTCTGCTTATTTAGTTCACATGTTAGAGGCTAGGTTTGTTAACCTTAATCCTTTTATGCAGCAAATGTTTCTTAAGCTTCATGATATCGAAGACTCCGAAAACAAAGATTTTATTTTGGAGACTTTGCATAGAGAATTTAGAGATGTTGTTATAGAAGCTAGGAAAGTTTTTGAGCATTTTAATATTCTTGGCTCATGTGTAGACGTTGTTGGTACAAATAAGGAAGAAATCAAAGTACAAATACCTTTCAAACTAGTAGGATTGCATGAAGCTTTAGAAAAGAATTTTGATTGGATTGTCCCTTTTTGATAAAAGTAGTGAACCCAAGAGTGTTCATAAGGGATCTTCAAAAACTCATTTGGATACAATTCAATGCCTTGTTTAAAAGACTTCTGAAATTGATCTTAATGCTTCATTCAAAAATACTTGATTTCCACAATCTGCGCCTAGCTCAAAGGCGTTAAAGAAAAGCACACTTGGGAGATAACCCAATATTTTTTCAGTACTTTTTCTTTTTGTTGAGTCTTGGAAGTTATTACTACTGTAATGACCTCTCCTTATTATTTTTATTTCATTTTTGTGACAAGAAGAACCTCTAATTGGAGGAAGGTAAGATTTGGGGAAGTTGCTGTCCTGAAACAGATTTTTGTGCAGTACCGTAAAAATTCATGAAAATTCTTAGAACGTCTTATTGATCTGAGATTTCTTGTGCACATGCCCCAGGTTATTTCCAAACTTTTATTAATTTTGCACTTTTAGATTTGAGCAACAGAAGATCCTCATAAAAATCGATCTTTGTCAGCTGTTCTATTTTGACAGATTTCTGCCACTATTTGTGTTTGCCTCTCGATCGCTTTATTTTTGAGTTCTTTTGATCACGGAACTTTTGAGGAAGTTGCTACAGTATCTTATGCTTCAATGGGTGGTGTGCTTGAGTTGCAAACTGAAACAAAAGAGTAGATTTGCTATTGTGCTTACACTAATGTTGCTAATAGAATTGTGTGAAGTTTTGTATGAAGGAAGTTTTCAAGTGTAGGGAAAGGAGAATGATGAGATGAGATGAAGTATGGACAAAAGCTCAAGCTTGGGGATGCCTATGTCACCCCAAGAAATATCCAAGAGGTACAAGCGTCAAAGCTTGGGGATGCCCCCGAGGCACCCCTTCTTCATCAGCAAAAATCAGGTCATCTTTCAAGACACTCTATTTTTATTGCTTCGTATTCTATGTGTTTTTCTTGGAGTGTCTTTACTTTACTTTAGCTTTCAGTTTTCTTTTCTTTTGTTTTCTGTAATAGATGGTTGGACCCCCAAACAAATTTCTTTTGGAGAAGATGCACTCTGTTTTTCATTGCCAAGAACACTCTAGTTTTCACTCTTATCGTTCAACGAGTGTTCTCTTTTTCTAGTACTACGTTTAGCTTTTGTTTTTTGCCTTGATTTTTGTTCAGATATTGTTATTTCTTTATATCAAGGTGTATTTTAACCTCTGGTCTATGATGATTTTCATCTTTAATAGTTGATTCAAAAAGGTTGAATGGTGGTGGAAAAGAGAAAAAAAGTTTCATGACTATAGTGGTACAAATGGAAGCTTGTTTAGACTATGGCTTAGACTTTTGCATGTCATGCTTGATGTTATTTTGATAATTTTCTTAGTAGTTTTTGTTGTAGCATGACTTGTCTCAAATGACTGAGATTGCTTAATGTGCCTTTGAAAGAATCATGCATTGTTTTTATTATATGGGAGCATAATATTGTGGTTTTCTCCTTTGATGCTTTATTTGGGTTGGCTTGGCACATTTTTATACCATGTTTGACTACAAATAAGTCACCTCTAGCCTCTATGATCATTTAGTTTTTGACTTGTGATACCACTTTATATTTTTAGTTAATAATGTTTTGTCACTGTGCATGATTATGGCCGTTATTGCTCTCTTAGTTGGTCGCTCCCAGTCTTTTGCTAGCCTTCATCTGTACTGAGTATGAGCTCTACTCATGCATCCAACTCCTAAAAACCAAGTTTTCCAATGTGTCCACCATATCTACCTATTAGCAATTTGCTATTCCAAGTACATTCGTCTTGCTTTTTATCTATCCTTCAAATTAAACTTTTTGTGTTATGTGAAAATTAGTCAATAAAGCTCTCACGAACCTGAAGGCACATTTACTTTTCTGTTCTAAATAAATTTGACCATTGTGGCTCTCTTGTGTTGATGTTATGCTTGCAAGTTGTAAGTTGGAAGTTAGCTCATCCATGTTGTCATGGAGCATGCTTTCAACATTGCACTCACTCTCATTTAGTTGATATCGTGATCTTTTGTTTATGGATGCTTAAGTCGTGTGAAAGGAATTGGAAACTTGTGGAGTTCATAGAGATTGTATATGTGTTAGAGAAACGCCTGGGCCGCTAATCTAAGCCATGCATCATTCATGGTGGAAATTTACAGCATGGCCATAGTGGACATTTGACGATGCATCTCAAAATAAAAAGCTATACCAAATGGTAAATAAAAGAGATGCCAAGGTGCCCATTATCTGTTTGTCTTATTATTTTGATGTGGGCTTGTTTGAATACATCGGGCAAGAGGTACCCCGTTGGCGTTCTCGATGATACATGTATGCTTACAATGACAATAACTTGCTTGAGACCTAAGTCGAGTGGCATGAGGTTTGGGTATTCGTACTTCACGGGACATGCGACTTTCAACTTATGATTTGTTAAGCATATGCTTTATAATTAGACTCGCATTAACCTTAATCACTCAAGATGCCTATGATGGGGCAATGAGAGCTCAAAGCTAGTAATTATCATAATTTTTGGAGGTTTATAAAACTTGCAATCATTGCTTCCCTCTGCGAAGGGCCTTTCTTTTACTTTTATGTTGAGTCTCCACCTTCTACCTTTATGCACCGTCTGAGAGCATAGTTGTCATTCTGAGTATAATATGCATAGTCCCAAAATTTATTATTGGTTGATTCATGATTATTGTTTTTCTTGTTCTTAAATTATTTGTATCTAGTCACCCTCTTAAACTTGAAGGTGTCCTATGTATTTATGTTTTGCTACTCCATGAAGAACAAGCTGAAAACCACTTTGCTATATTTTTCTATATGCTTGAAACACACACTTGATTTTCAATGCATTATTACTCATGATCTTTTGGTTGTGTTACTTTTTATGTTATAACATGGTTGCTAAGTTTTATTGTCAAGATTATGTCTTTTATGCCCATGTTTAGAGTACTTTGATCTCAGCACTCAATGCTTTACAACGTTTGATCAAGATTGTGTTGGTGCATGTCACCTAAAAAATTATTGTTTTGTTATCACTTACCTACTCGAGGACGAGCATGAGTTAAGCTTGGGGATGCTTGATACGTCTCAAATGTATCTATAATTTTTGATGCTTCATGCTTGTTTATACACTATTTGCTTTGTGTTTTGTTACACTTCGTGGCGTTTTTATGCATTTTCCGGAACTAACCTATTAACGAGATGCCACAGTACCAGTTCCCTGTTTTCTTTTATTTTTATGTTTCAGAAAAGCTACATAGGAAATATTCTCGGAATTGGACAAAACAAAAGCCAAAGTTCCTATTTTTCCGACACGAGACGAAGTCCAAAGCAAAGACGGAGGGGAGCCAGGGGCCAGGCACACCCTAGGGTGGCGCGACCTACCCGTAGCCCGCGCCACCAGGGGGTGTGGCCACCTGGTCCACCTCCTGACGCCGCCCTTCTGCCTATATATTCTCCTCGGTGAGAAAACCCTAAACACCCGATCGATTTTCCAGAAACATATTGCGAGCCGCCGTCATCATCGACCTAAGATCGGGAGGGTCCAGAAGCTCTTCCCGGCACCCTGCCGGAGAGGGGAATCACCACCAGAGGCCTTCTTCATCACCATGCCCGCCTCCGGAGTGATGTGTGAGTAGTCTACCTTGGACTACGGGTCCATAATAGTAGCTAGATGGTTATCTTCTCCTCCATGTGCTTCATTTTAGATCTTGTGAGCTGCCTATCATGATCAAGATCATCGTTATGTAATTCTACATGTTGTGTTTGTTGGGATCCGATGAATATTAAGTACTTTGTCAAGTTAATTATTGATTTATCATGTCTATATTATTTATGATCTTGCATGCTCTCTGTTGCTAGTAGATATCTTGGCCGAGTAAATGCTAGTAACTCCAAGAGGGAGTATTTATGCTCGATAGTGGTTCATGCCTCTAAGGTTATAGATGTGTTGTTGCTACTAGGGAGAAAACAACAATCTTGTGTTCAAGGACATTCATATTGTTTACATTATACACTTTGCTTAAGGCGATAATCTGTTGCTTGCAACTTAATACTCAACGGGTGCTCGGACGACACCTCGAGAGTGGATTATTAGTCATAGATGCAGTTGGATTACGGTCTATATATTATGTTGTAATGTCCAAGTGAATCTTAGTGATCCTTATAACATTTGTATGTTTTCTTTATTCTATCAATTGCCCAACTATAATTTGTTCACCCAGCATGTTATTTATCTTTATGTAGAGACACCTCTAGTGAACTGTGGACCCTGGTCCATTCTTTTACATTCTTATTACCGTTTACTATTTACTCGCATTATTTATATTCTCGCAAACTACTATCTTTCACCATACGGTACGTTTAATCCTTTATTTATAACAGACCGGTGAGATTGACAATCTCACTGTAAGTTGGGGCAAATTACTTTGGTTGTGTTGTGTGCAGGTTTCACGTTGCTGCTGGTGCAAAGCTACGCCCCAGATAAGGCGCCATATATGAATTGTCTGGAGCTATCGCCAAGCTAGCGAGCATCAACCTTCGGAAGTTGGTTCTTTCTCCTACTGGTTCGATAAACCTTGGTTTCATACTGAGGGAAGACTTGCTGCTATGCTCATCATACCTTCCTCTTAGGGTTCCCAACTGGGCGGTCATCTACCTGCCATCACAACCCTAATCTCCTCCTTTGCTAGATCCCAAGCCGACCACATGTTTTTGAAAAACCAGAAGTGGCATGTCCCATCGCCATCCATCTGGTATTACTCCGTTATTACGTATCTTCTTCAAAGAAGACATCATCAAGATCATTCTCCTTCAAACCCAATCTTTCTAACATGGCCACAACATCAGCTCGGTTCACAATCTCTTGTGAAGCAGACGTCTCACCTTTCCCCATCTCCATCGCTATCGAACAAAACCGACCTTGCAGAAAAACCGATCTCACGAACCCTAACCACAAAACCATCGGGGCAGCGATCCAAGGCCAGTCAGGAACACTAGTTTCCCCCTTCTTTAGCCCGAGATGCGCCGATGATGGCTACAAGAGGGATCAACTCGATTGGCAGGGATCTTCACTGGCGTTACTAGAGAGAGAACGAGAGACCCTAAGGAGAGGATTTTTTTGATCGCTTGTGGTCGTACCAAAAGAGAATAATTAAAAACCCAGTGGCATCGGATTACAAGCAACAAAAGATGCAGACCATCCCCATAGTATAATCTTTAAACTCGTGAATGGCTCAGTAAATCCTCACCCTATGTGGGAGGTAATCTGGAACTGTGGCGTGTGATGAAAGAAACAATCCCATGCCGAGTAGTACTAGCTAATAGACACGTTGAGGTCAGTGGCCAATGCCCCCTTTGTGAGGTAGAAGCGGAAGATACTAAACATATGTTGTTCAAGTGTAAGCGAGCTAAAGCGATCCGGAGCAAGCTAGGGCTGGGGGAGTTGATCAACAAAGCCTGCAAAGTGGATTATGCGGGGCAGGCTGTTCTGGAATACTTGATATATGAAGACCACAAGTATCCGACGCTACTGGGACAATAAAAAATCCCAGAGCGAGTCGCGATAACCTGTTGGTATCTCTGGTGGGAGCGAAGGCAAGCAACCAATGGAGAATGTGTGGAAGACCCGGACAAATCAGCAATGGCAATTGGCGCCCTTTATTCAAACTTCACTGCAGCCTATACACGGCTAAACCGAATGCAAGGAGAGTGGGTTTGGAAAAACCAATGCATGATTTTGTGAAGCTTAACATCGATGCCGTCTTCTATGCTGATGATTTGAGGGGCTCCACAGGCGCTATCATCCGGGACAACCAGGGTGCATTCATAGCAGCGAGTTGCAACAGAATCGGGTATGTGCATCAGTGCATGATGCATTTTCAGCGGATGTCCAAGCCCTCAATCAAGGCCTTCTCCTAGCACAATGAGTTGGCTGTAGACAGCACGGAAGTCATACATGCAATGCAAGATGGCGGATATTCAAGTGGAATTGCAGCATCAATTCTGGATGACAGCTATCACCTTGCTAGCTATAGATTTTGTTAAAATTCAGTTTGATCATAATTACCGTGAAGCAAACCAGGTTGCTCACGAGCTAGCTAGGGTAGCATATAGACACGACCAGAGTTTCTGGTTAGATGATCCTCCTGATTTCCTTATACCTCTTCTTCTCAAAGATGTAACTTATGTGGTGAATGAATAAAATGGTAAGTTTTTTTTTTGAAATAATACCACATATATTTATAATAATAAATAGTACATGGTAGAGCTGACTCCAACTATTACAAAATAAAGTCTAAAAGAAAATGAGCTAATCTTCGAGATCTTCAAACTCTTCTTCTTCCATGATACAATCTCGTATTTTTCTGAAGGCAGCCAGAAAATAATGGCATAGATATCATACCATATACCTGCAAATACTAATAGAGGTGCTCCCATATTTTTATATTTGAGCCGCAATGCCAAGGCTACGTGCACGCACGCAACCATTAAAACAATCAACCAACGTCGGCAAGAGTACCAACACTAGTATTCCAGGGAAAAAAGACCGAACAGCCTGGTCGACGCCGCTGGAGAGCCGAGTATACGAATCACCATTGTCGAGGATGTAGCAGCCGGGATAAGTATTGCGAGGATAATCCTCCTCGCGGCAACCATGAGAAAATTCCAAAATCGACTTGGAGAAGTAAGATCTGAAAGACCATACCTATAGAACTGTAATCTGACAACACCACCATTGACGCCGAGAAGAAGATCTCGTCGTTGAACGAAGGCCTAAAGATCACTTATTATAGACGATGACATCTTCATTGGCGTAGAAACCAGGAGAAGATGGCTACCAAACCCTAATCTAATCTTGTAAAAATACTATATTTATTGAAAACTCCACTCATAGATCGGGTTCCCCACCCCTCGTGACGCCGGCAAGGCCGGCCGGAGGAGGGGGAACTAAGCTATGGAGGAGGAGGAGAAGAGGCGGCGGCTAGGTCTATAGATTTTTCCTTTATTCTTAGAGCCTTTGATAGCAACCTGGGTACGTTTGTAGAAATAAAATGGTAAGTTTGTGTCAAAAGATCTTTAAACTCACTCGTGGCCGAGATGGTGTGACCTCAATCTTTACTATAATATTGCTAGAGGTCGTGATGGTCACAAAACCGTGGTACGTAAAAAACCCCCGGCTATATTTCGTACGTCAAAAAAACCAATGTATAATTTGCGTCCGTCAAAAAGACCGATCCGTGTGCCGTGCTCCTCACTCCCCGCAAAAAAATTTAGCATCGCACACAAATAAAACCGAACAAGACGTACGCCTTTCCTCTCGTCTGGCTAAACCGCTTTGTTTGACAAATTACAATGCCTGCCACCGCCAAGTTAGAAAAAACGGTTCGATATACCAGAAAACTGAACCCTCCTGAGGCGTCCGTCCGTCTGGCGCTAGCGTTGGCATCGCGCCCGCTGCCCGCTGCACACAGGCCGAAGACCTCTTCGTGCCGGCCCAATCGTCCTCCCGGCAAGAACAGAGGAGAAGTAGAAGGCGTGGATGCTGGAGGACCAAGGACAGGACGCGTCGGCCGCATAGGTTGCGGTGGGCTTCAGGCTATGCACGCGTAGCTCGCCCAGCGCGACACTTTCGAGGACCTCGGCAAGCGCATTGAGCAGCTCGATTCCATGCTCACGCTCGCCACCAAACGCCGTAGCCGAGCCGAGGACGAGCGTCCGTCGCGTTGCCCATCCAGCAGGTCTGCGTCTGCGTTGCCGGGAGAGAGAGAGATACAGATAGAGAGCAGGTCAGGAAGGGAGGAGGGGCAGTGGTGCTGGAGGGTTGCAGGGATGGGGATGGGAGCCTAACGCTGGGCTGGTGAGAGAAGGGAGGAACAAAGGCGTCGCGCATGGAGGTATAGCGCGGAGGAAGAGACCATTCTCAAGGTGGAGTATAGAATATGGAGCGGTGTGCATCTCTGTTTAACTATTTTATTCAGTTAAATCCATTGTCAAGTGATAGATGATTTGATGGATTGAAGGAATCACATAATCGACTGTATCTGTTCTGCTTGGGCAAACAAAAAACTTACACAGATTTCTTGAGTGGACATAGAGATCGTGAAAACAAAGGTAGAGATATTTGGTTCCATATTAGATATTTGGTTCCAGATTTGGTGTTCATAGGTGTTGAAGCCGGATACAAAAACTTGCGCTAATGCTATCATCTATTTGCCTCCAGATTATCTACAGGGAATCTATATATATGTTCATATCTCATATGCATTGCAAATTTATTTCATATCTCCTCACGATAACCGGGTCTAGCTAGATCAGAAAAGGGCCGCCGCAGGGAGCCTAACCTATCTGATCGAGAGAAAAACTGTCGGCAGCATATCCCATCGCCGACCTCCACGCCTGCCGCTGGTCCGCTGCGGCGCTGCGCTGCTCTCATCATGGCCGGCCCACGAAAATTGATCACCTATTCGCTGCTATATACCCTAAATAGGAAACACGCATCGCTCCGGAGGAACGTCTCCATCGACCCGTGGGTGCAATGCGTTAGCTCTAATCATAATATTTGTATCTGCATATTTATTTTCGTATTTGCATATAGTTAGTCTGTCAAGATAGGTATGCAGTTGTACGTGTGATACGTACGGCCAATAGTTTCAGCTGGGACTGCATCCATGGCGAGAGGCCAGCGCGTCGCGCGGCCTACATGAGAGTTAGTTGAGTGAATATATAGTTCATGATGAATTAGTGTAGAAACCTGGGTGCGTCCGAGTCTTGTGGATCTCCGCCAAACTAGCTAAGGGAGTTAGTCGTGCGTGGTGTGCATGTTCCACTAGGATAGGTTGTGCTGGTAGTGGGAGTATGGAGTTAGTGGCACAAAGTCTAGCTAGCTATTTATATTCTGCATCCATCGAGTTGTAAACGATGTTAAGAAATACAGAGAAAAGGCACCAGGCCACCAAAACTCCTGTGTTTGTTCCTGTGAGATAGCTGTGCGAGGCAGCTGAGAGAGAGGTTCAGAGAGTTGAGAGATTCAACTCTAACATGCAATTCCCTTCCATATATCGTTTCCATGGAGCGATCACGCAGCTCTGGACGACGCCGTCTAGGCCGTCATTGGCGCCGTAGCTATAGTTGCCAACGACCCGCGCCACCTCACCGAACATGGAACATGTCAACACTGCCGTGTTGATTATCCCCTAGGAAGGAATCGAGTCGGAGGTATCTTGAGCCGAGTGAATCTGTTTACGTTGTATCCATCTCCTCCAAGCACGTCCATATAACCAATGCCCTTCGTCAACAGCTACGCCATTCACTCGCATTGATTGCCGATCGTTGGCGTACGCGCAGAACGACCTGGGTAATAGTCCAAGCCCGAACCAGTCACCTGAAACCCAACGTCGTCCAGTCAAACCCCAAAGCAGTCACCTGAAACCCAACGTCCATGCACCACGGCACCAGGGAATAAGGAGAGGAAGCGCAGATGCTACCTGTAGATCTCCATCATGCATGGTTACTTACTGTTGTGGACTTGTGGTCAAGCCACATCGCTGAAGGCGGCTAGCCGGCTACAGGATATACATGGTTTGCGGCACCGGCAACTCGACCGCAAGCAGTAGTCTGAGGACCAGCTATAGGATCTCCATGGGCTTCGGCTCTTGCAGCATTACATAGGACATTTTCTCCCCATAATTTCCGTCAAGTTGATGATTTTGTTTGAGTGTTGTCTGCTACTCTTGTTTACAGACTATCTCATTTGGCGTATAGTTGTATTTTGTTGCAAAAGAGAATTGTCATTTACTAAGTATAAATCTCAAAAACCATATATTTATTCATGTATTATTATTATTATTACTTCATGACTTTATTATCTACAAATGATTCAGGCCGCCTTTTCTCTAGAACATATTTTGCATGGTTTTAGAAGGGCTCACTTGGGATGAAAGCCTTTATGATTTACAAAAAATAATAATTCAAATATTATTCTTTTTTATTTTCCACGAGGAGGTGCTGTTGGTAAACATTAAACATGTTAAGTAGAATACAATATTATTTCAATACACTTAACAAAAAAACCATACTTCGGTGGATTATCTCAAAGAATAATAGTATAGATACAATTAGCTGGCTTGCACTTTTTTTATTTTTGAGAATTACTAATGAGTGGAGTAGCGACAGTTATTGTCCCGGTGTCTCCGCTCTGCTTTATTCAGGGATCTTTCATGCACATGCTCGATCGTTGGTGATCATCATCGACAAGTCGCACTAGCACATGAGATCAGGCTAAGAGATATGACGGAGTGATGGCTCTTCGGTGCAGTGGAACGAGGAATCCATTGGGCTGAGACGGTAGAGAAAGTTGGTCTATGGAGGTGGAGGAGATTAAGGGGCAAAGAACCGAGTGGCATGTTTCATCGGAAGTTCGAATAAATATTTATTTATATTCTATTATGATATGTAATTTTTTTCTAATAAGCCGTAGCAACGCACGGGTATTCAGCTAGTTTCTAGTACTCCGTAGTAGATACAGAGGTCCGCAAGCCCTACAAAGAATCCATTGCGGGGTGGGCTGGGCGTGGCCCAAGCCCAACGGGTCATATTTCGACCTCATGGGCCATATTCCGACCCGGATCCCTATTCCGACCAGAGGAAGGAACGAGAAGCGAAGCTAGGGTTATACAGTACTATATATATACAACGAGCCGCCGCCGCTTCTTCCAATCCCAAATCCCATCGCAAATTGTTACAGTTTTCGGCGAGTCGATTCTCGGCGGCGTGATGGAGCGGTGCACGGCGGAGCAAGAGGCGGCGACGACGACATGCGAGGAGGGTTCCACCAAGCGCACGCTGGGGCGCTGCACCGCGCCGCACAAGTCGGCCGCCGTCGGGGAGCCTATGGAAGCGACCCGCGGGGATCCTTTCCTGAAAAGGAAGGCGCAGGAGGAGATCCACCCTCATTCAGAGCAGGATCTGCTCGCTGACACATCTGCGAGGGAGTTTTCTATCGACAAGATTCTGCTCGCGGCAATTCTGCCCAAGCGCGCGGATGTTTTGTCTGTGGCCGCCGACGTCGAGGCAACGGAGCCTATGGCGGCGGTTTCTGAGCCCAAGGCCGAAGAGGCTGAGGATGGCATCAAGGGGGAAGTTTCTGAGCCTCAGTCTGAGGAGGCTGAGGGTGGCATCAAGGAGGCAGTTTCTGAGCCTCAGGCTGAGGAGGGTGGCATCCAGTATGAGGCGGTTTCTGAGCCTCAGGCTGAGCAGGCTGAGTACACAGATGGTTATGAGGATCACACCGATTATGATTATGAAGAGGATGAGGATGATTACGACTATGATGAATCTGACTATGAGGAGGAAGAGTATGACTACGAGCCACAGTTCATCGAGCACCGGCCGAAGGTCAGGGCACTGTTGTTAAAGTTTCCTGAGGCGGCGAACCTGGAGCCTCACGAGCTCGACGCCGCCGTGGAGAGGGTCCTGGAGCAGTCCAAGCCCAAGTACGCGGACGTAGCCGCCCCAGGCAAGATTCGGTTGTTGAGTGAAGACATCGAGATTGCCTTGGACACGTGGAGGCCGCCGCCCCCTGAAATCATCCTCAACCTTTCTTTCAAGGACACAATACCGCCCTATGAGGAAGCTGAAGAAGACGTGTGCGAGCCGTTTCGGGCCAAGGTGCGAAGGGAGCTCATCGAGAAGGGGTATGTTGAGGTCGATGAGGACTACTATGACAAGCGGGATGAATTGGAGGAGCGGACGATGAAGAAGCTCCGGGAAGAGTGGGATCGGACGATGGACTTCAGTCGATTCCGCGTTGCCAGCAGTGAGGACGGGATCTGCTAGTATTCCGAAGAACGTGGGGGCTACATATGATGCGCTTTTGCAGAGTCTTGGCCAACGCCATATCTATCTTCATCCATGTTACTTACTTAGTTTATTATTATCGTGCCCATCTATCTATGTTATTTGCGTTGTGAATTGTGATGCATCCTATGCCGAACGCTCTGTTAATAAAAATCATTTATGATCATTGTACAATTCTGCTTGTTTTTAAATGTTATGATTACAATGTGCCTCTGTGTTGGGTCAAGGTTACTTCTAGTATCTGAAATCGAGTTGGGCATGGTTTCTTTGTTAGTTCACTGTCCAGGCTTACTGGAGTATCTCATGCCTAATTATACAGACTACAACAACTACAAGCATGGTGCCCATGGACCAAAAAATAATATATACAGAGTACAACATGTTTATATAGTATTGTCATCTGCTTTACAGAATGAATGGAAAATTCGCAACCATAACCGATGGTTAGGAGTGGAAGATCACCAATGGTTAGGAGTGGAAGATCACCAATGGTTAATTCTTGTATCTGATTTCCTGTTGGGCATGGTTTCTTTGTTGCTGTGCAGATTTGTGTACAATTTGTGTGAGGTTCACTATCCAAGCTTACCTCATATCTCTGGTGTCGCAATTTCTGACTTCATTTTGTGGTGTTGCTTGGCTTACTTTTTTAAGGTATTGGTACTGTGAATCTGTGATCCATATTAGGATGAACCTAAGAGGCTAAGACTGTACATCTCTGCTTGTTTTCTGTTACGATCACAATGTGCATGTTGTGTTGAGTAAAGGTTACTGCTCGTATTTGATTTGGACCATGCTTTGGGTGCATGGTCATCTTTGTGGTGTCCAGATCTATCTTGTACCGGATGGTTCACTGTCCAGGCTTACTTGAGTATATCATGCCTAATTATACAGACTACAACTACTACAAGCATGGTGCCCGTGCACCAAAAAATATATATAGAGTACAACATGTTTATATAGTATTGTCATCTGCTTTACAGAAATGAATGGAAATTTTGCAACCATATCCGATAAGTTTATCACACAGATACACTTTTCCTAGTCCCCAGTTGGCTGTTTTTTCAGTTGGCCAACAACCACTTTTCTTCCAGTCAGATTCCAAGTGATGCGGTGCGCATTGCACCGCCGTGCTGGCTGTTTTCTGGCCTAGCGGATTTTTGTTTCTATGTTATTGGGTTGATGGGCTTACCGTGTTGCTTCCAGATTTCTTCCTGAATTGCTTGTCATGGTAGATTGGGTGGAGTTTTCCCTCTTGTTCCACTTGGATGTGAGGAGTTCTTTTGTGTCCAAGGAGGAAGGGATTGTGTATAGTGAAATGTAAAACAAATCATATGTCCATTTTGATATGTGCGTGGAAGTTTCTGTCTTCATATGACAGCAGGTATTAATTTCTGTGTACTATATGGTCTCATGCTCTTGTTGATTTAGATATGTGTGTAAGTGTGATTTATTAATTTGCAGGATGTTCCAAAAGGTTTGCTTGTCATAATTGATTGGTCTTGCCGCAGCTACATGTCACAATTGATTAGTCTTGCCGCAGCTATAGAGGTTTCTAGTCTTGATTTAATTCCATATCTTATGAAGCTGCTTCAGTTTCATTATTTTATAAATCATGTACGATGTGTCCTGCAGATGGCCATTCTCCAGCTGGTGACAACCTAGCAAGCTCATATATTGTGGCTACTCATGTTGCTAACAAGTAACTGTTCTCTGTAAATTATTTCATTTGGACCTTGAAATTGGACATGGATTATCGTGTTGCAGCTACATCCATGTTGGCCCTTTTGGATTCCTTGATTTCTAGTATTTTATTCATTGTCTACTTTTTGAATTCTACATATAATGTTCTTGACCTGTCGTATTGCATCTGATGTCCAAATATCTGATGCCCTTCAGAGATGGTGCTCAAGGATTTTTGAGGATGCAAATAGGCGGCTAACTTCTAAAGTGCCTGCACATGGCACTTGTTATCCTTTTCATTTATCTCTTTCGCACTATCACCCCGCAGCAGGATGTATCAGGCTTAGGAGGGTGTCACTGATATTATGAAACCTCAGTTCCCCTTTTTTTTTTTTTCGAGAACGCGCAGGAGATCTGCGTGCCTTTATATTAAGCTCGAAAAGGAGGAAGAAGGTTTGTTACATGCCCGGAGGCTCCACCCATGCCTACGCCATCTATGTTACATCTCTCAAAGACCCACGATGTCTACAACTCACCCAAAGCGACCATTCCTCGAGAAGGTTTCTGACAACCGTCGTAGCCGGGGATGGCGTGCCATCAAACACCCTAGCATTGCGCTCAAGCCAAAGCGATCGCAACGTGAGCATGATTAGCGAGTTGGCAGTCCTGCTATCTCGCCGAGAGAGCGCTCGTACCGCATCCGGCCACCAAAGCGACAGAGTACTTTGTGGCGATGGAGGGGCTACTCCTAGCAGTAGGCGCTGACAAACGGCTGTCCAAACGGTAGCGGCGAAAGGACATTGCAAGGAGAGGTGGTCGAGAGTTTCCCCGGCCACACCACAAAGAGTGCACAGCGCGGTGGCCGGCAATCCTCGCCTAGCCAAGCAATCCGCCGTCCAGCATCGATCCCGCAGAGCCAGCCACGCATGGAACTGGTACTTGAAAGGGGCAAAAGCATTCCAGACCTCTGCGGCCCCGGGCAGCGCGGTGCGCCCAAAGAAGAACGCCTTGTACGCCGTGCGGGAGGTGAACTTGCCGCTGGGAGTCCACTTCCAGGACACCGTATCGGGGCTGAAACCAAGGTGCACGCCCTGCAGCTCTTGCCACAACCTCAGGTACTGCACCACGGCGTTGACGGAGAGCTCGCCGACGATGTCCTGCACCCACACTGCGCCTGGCAGCTTTTCTTGGACCATGCGAGAGTTCCGAGCGGCCGGCCTAACAAGCCTCAGCAGGTCTGGCGCGATGGCGTCCACCGGCTGCCCATGAACCCACGGATCCTCCCAGAACGAGGTGAGCACCCCATCCCCCAGCGTAATGTTGATTGACGCACGGAAGATGGCGGCGGCGTCCGGAAGCACCTTAAGGCCCAGCCCAGCCCAGGGCTTCGACGCGTCAACCTTCTGGAACCAAAGCCAGCGTGCACGCAAGGCCGCGTTCAGCTTCCGGAGGTCATGAAATCCCAGGCCACCGAGATGCTTCGGCTGACAGATCTTCTCCTAGGCCACCAGGCAGCAGCCACCTCGGGCGTCAGGCTTCCCAGCCCACAAGAATCCACGCCGTAACCGATCCACTGCCTTGATGAACCACAGATCGACATCCAGCGCCATCAGATGGTAGATGACAGACGCTGTCATCACAGCTTGCACAAAGGCCACGCGCCCATCCTTCGTCAGCAACTTGGCCTTCCAGAATGCTAGCTTCCTCGCAAGCTTGTCCAACACGCACTGCAGATCCTCTTTCCGCAACTTTTTAAGCGAGAGGGGCAAGCCGAGATACGCGCAGGGAAGTTCCCGGATGGGGCACTCGATGGCGGTGGAGACAGTGTCCACCAGCTCCTGAGAACAGCGAATCGGGGCAGCCGCGCTCTTCAGAAAGTTAACGCGAAGGCCCGAGGCTTGGCCGAAGCAATCCAACACGCCCTTGATCGCTTGCAACTCCACCGTACTGGGCCTCGCGAAAACGACCACGTCGTCGGCGTACAGGGAGACACGGTGCCGTACGCCGGCCGGCAACTGGGGAAGCACGCCCGCGGCTTCAGCCGCGCGGAACATAGCCGCGACAACATCCATAACCAGCACGAACAGCATCGGGGACAGCGGGTCGCCCTGCCGCAGCCCTCGCCCATGCCTGAACGCCGTCCCCACCGAGCCATTGATCAGCACCTTGGTGCTAGCGGTGCGCAACAGCAACGCAATCCACCTCAACCATCGTGGCCCAAAACCGCGCTGTCTCAGGACGCTGAGCAGAAACGGCCACGAGACGCTATCGAACGCGCGCGCGACGTCGAGCTTCAGGAGCAACGCAGGCAGTTTCAGCCGATGCATCGCAACCGCTGATTGGCGCACCAACACGAAATTGTCGTGTATGCACCTGCCACGGATGAACGCGCTCTGATTGCCGTCGACCAACTCCGGCATCCTTGGCGAGAGGCGGATGGCAAGAAGTTTGGCCACCAGCTTGGCGAAGGAGTGAACGAGGCTGATCGGGCGAAACTCCTTCAGGTCTACCGCACCTACCTTTTTAGGCAGGAGCGTGATGAGCGCGCCGTTGAGGCGGCCGAACTGCTGGTCGTGGCCGCAGAACACCGCATGCACGGCGGCAAGAACGTCTGCCCTGACAGCCTCCCAGCAGAACCGAAAAAACTCCCAGGTGAAACCGTCTGGTCCGGGCGATTTGTTGTTGGGCATAGCCCGGACCGCAGCCCACACCTCTTCCTCCGTGAAAGCCGCGTCCATGCCGCGCAGATCCAAGCTCGAGAGGCCGATGGCACTAAGCGACAGATCGTGCTCCCGCGGTGTTGCGTGGCCCAATAGCCTGGCAAAGAATTGCGTCGCTAGGTCCTCCTTGTTCCCCTGTTCTTCCGCAGTTGCGTCCCCGTCGCTAAGACGAAGGATATAATTCCGCCGCTGCCGCGTAGACGCACAGATGCGAAAGAATTGTGTGGACGCGTCGCCATCGCGTAGGGCCGCGACGCGGGCGCGCTGCCGCGCGATCGTTCTCTCCAGCGATGCCAAGCCAAGTAAGCGCACTTTCAGGTTTCGTCGAAGCTCGATCTCTGCATTGGACAGCGATCGATGATCTTGCGCTGCTTCGAGGCGGAAAATAACCTCATTGGCAACCAGGATCTGATCCCTGATGCTGCCCACGCGTTTGGAACTCCACCGTTGCAGGTCACGTGACAGCCTCCGCAGCTTGAAATCGAGGCGCCGCAATGGATCCACCGGCGTGCCCGCGAGCTCCCAGGACTCCGCAACGACATCCGCAAAGCCCTCCAATTTTAGCCAAAACTTCTCAAAACGGAAACGGCGTTTCGTCTGGAGCTGTACCGACGTCGACATGAGAATTGGACAGTGATCCGAGAGCGAGGAGGAAAGGGCTGTCAGGGTGGCGTCGGGACAGAGGTCCACCCATTCCACGGAGCAAAACCACCTGTCCAACCGCGCCAAGGTGGGGCGCTCGCGCTCGTTGCTCCACGTGTAGCGCCGGCCAAGGAGGCATGCTTCCTTGAGCTCCATCTCATTGATGGCTGTTCTGAATCTCGCCATGGCACGGCGGTTCAGATTGGCGTTGTTTTTATCTCTCGCATCGGCGATCATGTTGAAGTCCCCAGCGACAGACCAAGGGCCCACGAGAGCTAGCCGCAACGAACACAGCTCATTGAGGAACGCCGGCTTTAGAGCCTCGGCCGTCGGGCCATACACGGTCGTAAGCCACCACGCCACGCCGCTCTCCATCTCAATCTGGATTGAAACAGAGTACACGTCCACCCTAGTCGCTAACACGCGAACGTCCTGCGCGCACCATGCCAAGACGATGCCGCCAGCCTTTCCAATGGCAGGAAGGTAGACGAAGTGATCGTATCGGGCGCCGAAAGACTCAGTCACGATGTACGGGGAAACAGAGTCTAATTTAGATTCAGACGCACACACAATCGACGGCGCGGCCTCAGCAACCGCTGCACGCACCACAGAGCGGCGGCTCGGGTTATTTAGGCCGCGCACGTTCCACACCATGATCCTACGGTTCAGGACATCCATGGATGAATGCCTACCAGACCACCGCACACGCGCGGGATCTACGCGTCGTCGTCGTCCACAGGGGTGTCACCCAATCCAACCTCACCCTCAGGCGCCGGTGCACACCGCAGGCCAAAGAGGGATGAGATGGCCTCAATCTGTTCAGGCCCCAGGGGTGAGGCAAAAATCGCCTCGTACTCCTTGAGCTGGGAGTCCGTGAGCCGGTCTTCCTCGTTGCATATCCCCAGCTTGTGCATGAGGATCCGCTGCGCGCGCTTCACCACCGAGGACGCCAGGCCCTTTCCTCTCGCCGCAATGCGCCTGCTACGACGCGTCGCCGGCTTGGACACCGAAAAGAGACGACGTCGTACCACCACTGGATCCGGGAGTGGTAGCAGCGGATCATCGAGACGCTGCTGAAATTGTTGCAGAAGTGCAGTCAGCTCAGCCGCCGCGACCGCTGCGTCTTGGTCGGAGGTAGCGACAGGCGCGTTACCCTGGTCATCGAGGCCAGGTTCACCCGCCACGTCCACAGCCGCAACTGAAATCTCTCTGGATACATTGGTTACAATCGCATGCACCGGGGTGGAGAAGGCTTGCATGGGATGCATGTCGCCGGGCCCCTCAGAGCCCCGAGGAGTGGGCGAGTGGACCAGGGGCGACAAAGCAGGCGCAGCGATAGGATCTGCCTGATCCCGAGGCACGGCCACCGAAGAGGATCCGGTCGAAGGGGGCCCAGCAGCAGCACTTTCCCGCCCAAATTCGGTCCGCGTCCTGCGTGCCGACAAGAAGGCTTTAGCAGCGCGCAGAGCATCTCTGTCGCCAGCCAGACAGGTCCCAGGAGAGCAAGTACAGGGAGAGCCCTCATGTGCCCGTTGCCGACAAGGGCCCCCACTTCCCACGGCAGAGCGCGAGCTCACAATTGCGGCTGTCCCACGATCTGGCGCAGGCATCACGGGTCCCGCCACGGAGCACGCGTCGCAGGAGCCTTGGCTTGGAGTGCCGAAAGCTTGTCCAAAGCACTGAGCGCCCAAGGACGAGCCAGGGCTCTCGGACCCATGCTGCCCGACAGCCCGACCAGAGGAAGCATCAGCCGGCCCCACCAATTCCATCGCCGGAAGGCCACCGTTGGATGGCGCTACCGCCGGCGGCGCATGGACATCGGACGCACGGGCCTGTCGCGGCACGTGGGCCAGCGTCGGAGAGCTCGCCGCGACGGCGACCGCCGCTGGGGCTAGCAGAGCGACGTGGCCTTCCCCTTCGTCGGGCGCGGCACCGGCCTGCCGACGGGCACGATGACGTCGACCGCCGCGGCGCCGGCGCTGCCTCTTGGAGGGCGGCGCACCAGGGCCGTCCCCGGCATTGTCAGAGGTGTCATCATCGGCGCTGGGGCGCGGGCTTGGAGGCGAGGGCGGCGGCGGTGGTGATTGCGATTGCGGCGCAGGCGAGGGTGGAGGGTCAGTGTGCATCACACCAGTGACCCAGAACCGCACCCGATACCACATCATGGAAGGAGCAGCATATCGAGGACGCCGACGCGCGGCCGACACCTGCAGGCTCCCTCCAGTCTCCGGCTCCGGCACCGCCAACCATCTGACGGCGGGAATGGCATCCACACTGTGCGTCCAAGCAGTGAGCTTGAAGCAGGACATGTCGTACCTGTTCATCGTGGAGGCGTCCACGGATTCCACGATGCCACTGCCATGCAGCAGCGCCTCCGCAGTACGCTGCTCCCAGGCATGTGAAGGGATGCCGCGGATCTCAATCTCGGCCAGCGTCGCCATCTCCGCCGGCTGCGCGTTGTTGCGGCGCGACCACGGTGAGAAGAGCAGCGTGAACTGCGAGGTCACCACACGACGGCGGTTGACGATTGCATTCCGGACGTCCAATGACCGGCAGAGGATGAGGAAGTCGGCGGGCTCCGTGTCGCGGATGGAGAAGTCGAAGCGAGACATCGCTAGCTTCTCGTGGATGGCGGCGGCAGCAACGTCAGGGGTAAGCTCCGGCCACCTGGTGCCAGTCACCGTCACGACCACCGCACGCGCGAGCTCCGACTCCAAGATCACCATCTCAGGCGACGGCGTGAGGTAGCACACGTCCAGAGCGCACGGCGCCGCTGGAGGGTCGTCGGTTGTTCTGCCCGAGACCACGCCGCCACGCGAGAAAGGCGCGGTGAAGGCCGTCGAGTCGCCCGTGCTCCGACCTGAGACAACGTCGCGCCACGAGCGGCCGTCCTCGTCCGAGCCCGGGGGCGAGGGCGCTGGCGCGGCGTCGCTGCCACGCGCACCGGACGCACCAGAGACAGAGCGCTGCGGGCCGGGGGGGGGGGGGGCGCGGACCGGAAGAGGAGCGGCACCCGGAGGCCGGGGCTGCTGGCACTCTCTGGAGATGTGGTCGGAACCGCCGCAGCGAACGCACTTCGTTGGCTTGGTGCACTCCGCGGCGATGTGGTTATCCTCGCCACAATTGTAGCAACAGCCGTGCAGCGCAGCAGGGATCCTGCTCGCCGCACCGGCCGGAGGCGCCCTAGCAGGGAGCTGCGTCGGGCGGCGGTTCCCCCTGTCGCGGCGCGGCCGCTGCGGAGCAGGGTCAGGCGCCTGGCGACGGCGACGGCGATTGTTCGCCTGCATCCACTCGCCCCCAGCAGCAGCAGCGACAGCGCCAGAAGGGCGCACAGCAGCGGGAGCAACGCCCGCGCCGCCGCGCGCATGAGTGGCACCACCAGCGGCGGCAGCGACGGGCGTGGGCGCCGGCGCGGGGCGGCGGCTCGAGCCAGCCCCAGCGGTCCACCCATCCTGCCCAAGAACGCGCCCAGAGGGAGGCACGACGACCAGAGACCTCAACGTCTGCGCGGGCGGGCGCGGCATGACGGAGTTCACGGAGCGGCTGCTGTTGTCGGAGTCCGAGAGGGCCACGCGGCTGGCCATGGCTGTGGGAGGGGAGAGCTGGCTAAGGGAGAGGGGAGGCTGAGGAGAGGCTGTGGGCGCCGGGGCCGGAGTGGCGTCCGGCGAGGGAGGGCTGTGGATGGCCGGCGCCGTGCTGGCGAGCGGCGGGCTCACGCGCTCATGTACGGAGCGAGAGCGAGCGAGCGATATCCCCTTGCGGTACAACTATGTTTAATTTTTTATTGTCTAATCTCATCACTACAGAGGATGCCATCTGCATACATTGCGCCATTCTCCTTGGAGCTGTGTGTGCTGGAGTAGCTGAATTTGTTGGGATCTGGGTCTTGTAAGCTTCATTCTTCTATTGCTTCAGAGATATGAATGGCAATTTTTTCCTGTGTACTGAAGATGATGTTCGTGAAAAACTAAACCTATTTGTGGCTCTCACAGGACTGAAAGAAGACCAGATTGATAATTTCTTTAATGAGAAGGTTGCTCCGAATGACCTTGCTGATGTAATTAAGGTAGTTAACCATCCTCTTGGATGCTTAGTGTTAAATTAGACTATGTTCATTTTTCCTCTTTGAGTTAGGTTGTGCATGTATCAGTTAATTTATAGTTTGTGTGATGTGTCCAAAGAAAACTGTTCTCCATATCCTAGAAGAAAAGGATAACTGATGTACATATGCTTGTTCTTTGTATTTCTCTAGAGATGCAAGCGGGATCCCGCCAAAATCCAACTTACAGTTTATTGTTCAAAATTTGGCCCCAAAATTTGAACTAGAAAAAAAAAACTAGAAGCTAGACTTTGGCCGGATCCTGCTTGACACCTTACTTCTCATTTCCTCTTAGCTAGTTTCTTTTGGTTCTGCATTTCAAGAATGAAACTCAATATAAGTAGCATTTACCTATTGAGTTGGGCTAGATTAGCTGAATATCATCCAATTCAGCTATTATTTGTTACTCCCTCCGACCCATATTACCTTTTGCAAATATAAATGTAAGATGGGTCAGATGGAGTAATTATATTTCTCTGTACCCAATTTTTTTTTTTGCATAATTTGCACTAGTGTTCAAACTTTCCCGTCCTTAATAGTTTCTTTCCCTATAAACTAACCCCTGCAATTTGCAACTATCCTTGCAGTGTACCAGATACAACTGAATATAATGGTTTTCTATTGCTATATGGTGGGCATATACTGTCTCTCTTGTACAGTTGTAAAGCAAATTATAAATTTATGCAAGTACTCCTAGAAGACGATTGCTTTTCATGAAAAGATGTATATAGTGAACTAAAAGTGGTCTAGAAACATAGGATTCTTTTTTCCATATCTTTGCAAGTTTTCCTTGAAATATATCCCCTATGCTATGCACCCATTTTTTCTTCAGTCACGAGCCTTTCTGTCTCTGTTTTTTTCAAACAGTCATCAATGGTCTATAGTTATAAGAAATTTTTATATGGCTATTAGTACTCCCTCCGTTTCATTAAACTTGTGGTTAGAATAGATGTATCTAGACATATATTAGTGTCTAGATACATCCATATTAGCGACAATTTTTATGAAACGGAGGGAGTAATTTTTTTTGCCAGTTCATGGTGAACTCGGATGTTTGCAAGTTATCCTTGAAGGATATCCCCTATACACCCATTTTTTATCCGCCACCAGTCTTTTTCTTTCTCCATTTTTTTCAACAGTTGCCTTTCTTATATACTCTTATTTAATTTGCTCAAAATTCTTCATTATTTTCTTCCAAGTTTTTTACCTTGTCAATCTTTATTATAGAGAGTATGCCAATGGTGTATCATAATTTTATAGAAGGCAGCAAGAAATTATAAAAAGAGGCACAGTCCACTTGGCAAACAAAGGCATAACACACCAACTCCTGTTTAGACAGGGACTACTCTATCATCACAATATGTGTACTCCCGCCAACACCTACCCTAATCCAGGTAACTCAACTACAATACAACTTACAAGGTTAAGGACGTTGTGCTGCTGCCTAGCGTTGTAAAATAGTCTTGCATTGCGCTCTTTCCACAAGCTCCAACCGATCAGAACGATATGGGAGTTGAATCTTTTGAGCTCCTTTCGATGCACTTCCTCGTCTTGAGCCACCAGGTCTGAAGACTATCCCTATGTCAAGGGATGTCAATTTGGATGCCAGCCCTCAGAAAACATCTGTACCTCCAATTTTTCCCTTGTCTTTCAGATTAGTCGATTTTGAGGTCATTGGAGTCCATGTTTATGTCTTCAATTTTATTAATCTGCATCTGCTCATTGTTTGTGCCAATATGCCTTTCAAACTCACTTTCTACTTCTGTCTCCTGTGCCTCAGTAACAGTCCGCACTATCTCTTCAATTTTCGGGGGAATATGGAAATATATGTCTCCGACAAGGTGCAGTTCTTCTACTGGTTTATAATCTTGGAAAAGCTGCGACCAGAATACAACATACCAGCTATGCATGATCCATCCCGAGACAACAATTCACATAATTTGTATTAACTGGTTGATAATCTAGATGGATCATGCTCGTCAACTACTTCATCAGCTAGCCTCAGTACCATACTCTTAAACAGCGGGCAGGGATCACATGCGAACGCAACTTCGACACTTCGATCGTGTTGGCACGGCACCTGTACCTCAAAAGTTATTCTGCAGTTTCCATAGTGCAATTCAGATTTGCATATCAAAATATCTATGCCTAAAGATTACAACTTTACAATAATAGCTTTCCGGATCTTTAGCAGTTTCCATGGCAATGCCACTGCTCCGGAGATTCAGAGTATTTGCTCCTATTTCATCAAATGCCCATTGTCGGCTTGGTCACGGTTTATTTGACCACATAGGTTTTTGAGAGTTACTTTGGTAACAAAATAAACTACATATAAACCTTATCATTGTCGGTGTTGCTCTGTCTAAGTGGCTTAACAAGATCCTCTGCGTAAATATTGTGCTTATGAGATTGCCAATGCCACATGTTGTTGGAAGAGAGTGGTTGTAATTCCTCGAAACAGCCTTTCGCCCCGCTTTATAAATAAAGCAACAATATCTATACAAGGTTTACCAGCAAGTTATTGCACGAGAAAATTGAAATCGCTGGGGTAACAACACAAACATGTCCAACATAAAACAAAAAGATGAGATATTCCAAGATGTGGTGACGCTCATCAGTCAGTTGGCATGGTGAGATGGCGGGCCGCCTCCTGCATGGCCTGTAGCATGCCATTCACCCACTCTCTGTCCCGCTATCTACACAAAGCCAACATTTTGAATACCGAGTCGGAGGCACGTCGAGGGAATACTTTCTCAATAACCATCATATTATGCATAATCCATAGGGTCCAAGACATCGCGGTGAAAATAAACCAAAAAAGGCGGCACCTCATCCCAGTCTGGTTCGCCTGGGTTTCTAGGAACTTGCCAAGGTCCCGGGCCTGCCATGCAGGACCAGGGCCTCCTGGACAAAGCTCCATAGAAACCGGGCTGCGGGACAGGTGAACATGTGAGAGAATTGATCACACTTGGGCCTTTCCATTACATGTGTATTTATACAAGAATTATAATCCTAATTATAAATGGGAGATCACAACAATAAGGACTCACCACGATTTAGAGGATCAGGGAGTTATATCACATAATGTGACATATCTCTGGTAATCATGTCACATAATGTGACATATCTCTAACACTCCCCCACAGTCGCAACGGGAGGAGTACGGACGTTGAGACTAGACCGAAAATCCAGAAACTACGGTGATGGGAGACCCTTCGTCAAGATGTCGGCGAACTGTCGAGACGAGGGAACATGCAACACGCGAACCTGACCCATGGCAACACGACCGCGAATGAATTGAAGATCGATCTCGATGTGCTTGGTGCGCTGGTGCTGGATGATGCGGCACGGTGTTGATGTAAATCACCGCCCAGTTGGGAACCCCAAGAGGAAGGTATGATGAGCACAGTAGCAAATTTTCCCTCAGTAAGAAACCAAGGTTTAATCGATCCAGTAGGAAAAAGCCAAACTCCAGAAGGTGATGCCTGCTAGCTTCGCGACAACTCCGGACAATTTATAAGGCACCTCGTCCAGGGCTTTGCTTTGCAGCAGTAACAACGTGAAACCTGCACACAACACAACCAAGTACTTTGCTCCCAACTTACGATGAGGTTGTCAATCTCACCGGTTTCCTGTAAATAAAGGAATGAGCGTATCGAGTGGAAAATAATAGTAGTATGCGAGAATAGTAAACAGTGCGAGTAAAGTAAATAGGTGATAGCAATATAAAGAAAATTGGACCGGGTTCCACAGTTTACTAGTGATGTCTCTCCATAAAATAAATAACAACATGCTGGGTAAACAAATTACAGTTGGGCAACTGATAGAATAAAGATAACGTGCATATGTTACGAGGATCACTATGAGATTTACTCTGGGCATTACAATAAAATACATAGACCGCCATCCAACTGCATCTATGACTAATAATCCACCCACGGGGAATCGTCCGAGGACCCCGTGAATATTAAGTTGCGAACAACAGATAATTGCATTAAGCAAAGTATGTAATGTAAACAAAAAGAATATCCTTAGACACGAGATTATTGTTTTCTCTCTAGTGGCAACAGCACATCTACAACCTTATAGGTTTCTATAACTCCCCCAGATTAAATAGAGGCATGAACCCAACTATCGAGCATAAATACCCCCTCTTGGAGTTACTAGTATCTACTCGGCCAAGATAGCTACTAACAACGGAGAGCATGCGAGATCATAAACAACATAGAGATAACATAAGATAAATTTCAGAACATCAACTTAATTATAGCACCAATATTCATCGGATCCCAACAAACACAACATGTAGAATTATATAACGGTGATCTTGATCATGTAAGGCAGCTCATGAGATCTAAACATGAAGCACATGGTGGAGAAGACAACCATCTAGCTACTGCTATGGACCCATAGTCCAAGGTAGACTACTCACTCATCGCGCCGAAGGCAAGCATGGCGATGAAGAAGACCTCCGGTGGCGATTCCCCTCTCCGGTAGGGTGCCGAGAAGAGCTTCGGGACCCTCCTAATCTCGGGTCAACGACGGCGGCAGATTGCGATATCTTTCTAGAAAATTGATCAGGTGTTTATGTTTTTCCCGTTGGGGGGTCTTTATAGGCGAAGGGACAGTGTCAGAAATGGACCAGGTGGCCCTCACCATAGGGCGGCATGGTCAGGGGCTGGGCCGCGCACCCTGGTGGTGAGGCCGGCTGACGAGGTTCTACCCCGGCAATGCCCATGTTTGTGGGCTTTCGAGACACGGAGCGCTTAGTGGGACCTGGTGAACTCGACAGCGATCAGATGAAAACAGGGACACGATTTTACCCAGGTTCGGCCCCCTTGGTAGGGTAAAGACCTATGTCCTGCTTGTCTGATTTTATTGATGGGGTGGCTACATTGGAGGTGTTACAATGATGACGTAGATTAGATCTAGCCGAAAGTGGTGAGCTCTCGCTGTGTTGAGCGCTCCGGCTTATGGTGGTGGAAAAAGTGTCTAGCCCTTGCTGCGATCTCCCTCCTAACCTTTTATATGATAAGGTTAGGTCCTAGAAGTGTTCTCCAAGTTGTTTACAGATCGGATCAGTTCTAAACGAACCCTAAACTAATCCTAATTCGACTTGGTCTCTTCCTTCGAGTCTTCATCTTGCACGCCAAGTTGTATGTTTGGGCCACGCCAGGCCACCATGTTCATGGGCTTTACAATCCGTCGATTATCACCTCCCCTGGGCCGAAACCAGGTAGGCAAAAGTCGAAGGCCTATTTGTCATTCCTTTGTCAGTAGCCCCCGAGTGCCTGGCATAGTCGAAGACTATGGCAGGGACTCTAATCCAAAGGCTTTCCTGGTCGTTTCGGACCTCTTTCGCCCTTATCTGTAATACATGAAAGCATAACAAGCACATGAATAATTTGTTTAGTAGAGAAGCGCACTTCGAGTAGCTCTTAGTCTGAGCCTCGAAAGTGATTAGTTTGGTTTGCAGGGGGGTCAGCATAACTGGCCTGAGACTCACGTCGGGTCTCAGTTAATTGCATAGTCGCAAAAACATACGGTTAGCTTACTTAGATTCGAGTCCCCTGACTTGAACCCACGTGGGCTGGTGCTACTTCGACCCGAGCCGCGTTGGACTTACCAGGTCGAAGCCCAATTCAGGGTGTGGCTCTCGATGCGTCCATCGAGGCAAGACTTCATACCGCAGGTATGGAAAGTTTCTCGGTAGAGCGTGCTTGATACGAATACCGGGCCATCTGGTGTTGCAAACCATGGACTTACCTTAGTATTTGACATACGGCATCCGAACTGGTATATGGCCACCAAAATTCGGGCATTTTGTGTAAGTGTGGAGTTAGATTCTAGGGTACTGGAATCCACTCTCGAATTGGAATCAAGGCACTGCTGGCCTAAGCAAGGAGTAATTTTGGGGCTAATACCCATGATATCATGCAAAAAATCGACACTGATGGGCCGAAGGGAACGTCGTCCGAGAAACTCCACGACGCTGCAGGCCAGAAAAAAACCAGTAGCCACAGCTTGGTTAGTAAGAGGGCGTTGCCAGCCATGGTATGATTTGAAGTGTAGAAATCTCACAACTTCGAAGATCGAAGCGTTATGACTCACTCGAAAACATTATACGGAGAGAGTCGACAACCACGTGTACTGGAGTCATGGAGGCACTGCTGGCCCATAGCAATCAATGCATGGTGCAAAGATCCACGGAGAAGGCATCGAAACGTTGGCAATCAAAAATAAGAGATCCTTTTCGAGTGAGCAAAAACGCTCTGCTTGAAAGGCTCCTGAGAAACCTAAGCAAAGTTCCGAATAATGAACAAAATCGCCCGAAAGGCAGCACGTGCCCTCGAGAAGCACAAGGAAAACAGAGAAAACTTTGAGGGACGCCCAATAAAAAAGGCTCAGATCGGGAACTCACATACCTCGAAAATGGGCAATCCCGCCATTAACTTTGTCTTTGAGGTCGAAAGAAGGGATGGCTCCATAAGAACGACGTCAGTGCTAACATTGGATTCCTTTGAGTTGTCATGCCATCCTCTGTAGGGATAGCCTGACTTTGACAAGACCGGACGTAATGTGGACCAAGCGGCCGCGTGTCCCAGCAGTTGACCATGTTTGACCGCATGTCCCATGCCGGGGTGGAAAAAATTTGCCGCGCTTCCTTAATTACCATGCGTAGTGGAGGCCACCACGCCTGTGAGGCCGACACATGGACGGCCAGATTCACGCCGCCGCTTCCGCTACGCAATATGCGGCTTGGTTGAAAACTAGGATTTCTCTGAGTGAAAATAAGTAGCCTGAGAGGAGTAACATTTTACCCCACTTGCACCGCCATCTCCGTCTTCCTCATGCCGCACACCTGCGATGCACCTCTCCTTGCCGCCACTCTCGCATAGTTTCGGTCAAGCGTCGCTGCCATGGGCAAGAGGGGCTCCACCGCCGCCGGCGCGACATCCAGCACCGCCGCCAAGAGGGCCAAGACCACCGACGCTAAGACCTCCTGATACTCTCAAACATATCTATAATTTTTGATGCTCCATGCTTGTTTTTACACCATTTGCCTTGTGTTTCATTACACTTCGTGGCGTTTTTATGCGATTTGCGGAACTAACCTACTAACAAGATGCCACAGTGCCAGTTCCCTGTTTTCTGCTATTTTGGTGTTTCAGAAAAGCTACACAGGAAATATTCTCGGAATTGGACGAAATAAGTTCCAGAAGTCTTATTTTTCCTGGAGGAGTACCGAAGAATGAAAGAGAGCCGAAGGGGGGCCAGAGGCTGCCCACACAATAGGGGGGCGCGGCCCAGCCCCTGGCCGCACCCACCCCTTGTGAGGGAGCCCTGGCAGCCCCCTGATGATGCCCCTTTGCCTATATAAAGCCTCGGGACGGAAAACCCTAAAAAAATTGGCAATTTTCCAGAAGGAGTTCCGTAGCTCCGCCGCCACCGACGATGAATTTTGGGGGACAGAAGTCTCTGTTTTGGCACCCTGCCGGGACAGGGAAGTGCCCCCGGAGCCATCTCCATCGGTTTCCATCGCCGTCTTCGCCGTCTCCATCGACCTCACCGTCATCTCCATCAACCTTGCTGTCTCCTATGATGAGGAGGGAGTAGTTCACCCCCGGGGCTGAGGGCTCTACTGATAGCTATGTGGTTCACCTCTCCCCCCCATGATGTGATCTTTATGTGATCGTGAGCTTTGTATCTAGTTGAATTGGTAGACGTTATTATTCAGATATTATGCTACTCCTATGCTTTATTATTGTACTCTCCGGAGATACCTCGTATCATGGTGTAAAGGTGACTAGTGTGTGAATCATGTGTATCTTTTTAGTTAATGTCTCTATGAAATGTTGGTGTTTGTTGGAACCATCTAGTGCGTTCACGGTGATAGTGTGGGACAATCTAGTTTGGGTACATACGGACTTTGAGGAGTGCTTTGTAGCCCTACGCATGATTAGTGTTCGTTTTCCATTGGAGAATTGTTTTGAGTTGCATATTGATGATAGTATCTATTGGTTCAATTATGTTATATTTGTTGGGAGTGTGTCCACTAGTGAAAGTATGATCCCTAGGCCCTGTTTCCAAGCTTTGCACACCGTTTACTCGCTGTTTTGTGACTTGTTTGCTTGCTGCCATTTTTATTTTAGATCGTATTTACTACTTATAATCATCCATACCATTTGTATTTCACTATCTCTTCGCCGAACTAGTGCACCTATATATCTGACAAGTGTATTCGGTGTGTTGGGGACATAAGAGTCTTTCTGTATCGTAATTGCAGGGTTTCTTGAGAGGGATAGCTTTGACCTTTTCCTCCCTGAGTTCGATAAACCTTGGGTGATCCACTTAAGGGAAACTTGCTGATTCTCTACAAACCTCTGCACTTGGAGGCCCAACACTGTCTACAAGAACAGAAGCGTGTGTAGACATCAAGCTCTTTTCTAGCGCTATTGCCGAGGAGGTAAGGTAAAAGGTACTCGCATCCTCCTGTGTGAGTACTCGAAGTTATTTCCTTTAGATTCTGCAATTATATCTTTTTGTTTCTTGTTTTTATTTTCACTAGTTAGGCTTAATGGAAAATAAAGAGTTCTTTAGTCTTTTTTCTTAGTTTAGATTTGAAGAGAAAATTGAAAAACCTTTGGAGCTTAGTTCGCATAGCAATGTTATTAGTATGAATGCTTTGAATACCGTTATGGCTAATGCTATAGAAAAGTCTAAGCTTGGGGAAGATGGTTTTGTTAAGCATGATATTTTCAGTTCCCTAGCTTTAGTGGAGAAAGTTTGCTCTGATGATATTTTATCTCCCATATGTGATGTTTCTAATGATGCTTGTGCTCTCCATTCTTTTAAAATACCTACGAAGATTATTGAACATGCTATGGATAACTGCTATTTAGGAGATGGAACTGTCCATCCTGGTGATCATTTGCTTTTTATACATGAATTATGTGAGTTGTTCAAGTGTGCAGGTATTTCGATGAACCGAGTTAAGAAGAAGCTATTCTCTTTATCACTGAAGGGCGGAGCTAAGGAATGGTATAAAACACTGAAGGATGGTCGATCTATTGGTTGGGAGGAAATTGTACCTCTTTTTTATTCTAAATTCTATCCTTCTAGTGAGGTTTATAAAGATAGGAATTACATTTATAATTTTCATCTGCATGAGGGAGAAAGCATTGCCCAAGCGTGGGGAAGATTGAAGTTACTAATGCACAAATGTCCTATTCATGATCTTCCCCGTAATATTGTTATTAATAATTTTTATGCAAGGCTTTCGGGATATTACAAGGACTATCTTGATGCATGCTTTGATGGGTCTTTCACAAGCAAGGATGTTGACACCAAGTGGAATCTGCTTGAAATAATTCAAAACAATATTGAAGGTTGGGATAGCGACAAAGGTAAAGGATCAAGTATGAATTACGAGTTTGATTGCATTAAGTCTTTCGCTGAAACTGCTGATTTTCAAGAGCTTAGTGCTAAGTATGGTCTTGATCCTCAAATTATGATTGATTGCTTTGAAACATTTGCTTCTCATATTAATATTCCTAAAGGAAATGGGGACGTGTATCATGAACCCTTTAAGGACACTTGCGTAGAAAATGATATTGTTGTTGATGATTCCAATAAACATGCTCGAACCTCTAAAAGTCCTATTTCCTATAAGCATGTTAATTTTTGTGGAGTACATAGACCTTGTGAACAGAGTTACAACAAGGAATATTATTGTGTCCACCACGCAAATGAAGAAACCCGTATGTGGCTCAGGGATCTAGATGAGCATGGTGAAAGGGTTTGTGAGCTTTATCCTTTTCTTTGTGAACTTTGCGATAAAACAGGTCACTTTAATTTTCAATGCCCAATTAATTGAACAAGTACCGCAAATTTGTATTGTGATGATAAGATTACTCTCAATCAGCATGATGAGCTTACTTTGTTTTTGAATTGTGAAGAGATATCTGGAAAGATTTCTTTGGTTGATATGAGAGATGTTGATATTAATAGCACCCTTCGTGGTTGTCATCTCTATTGTGCTAAAGATTGCCTCACAAATACTTACTTACAAGATCTTATAAAACATGATGTTTTTCCAAGCTATGACAGGACTAATAGATGTTTCGATCTTATTAATAGAGAGGAGGAATCCTCCAAAGTTTCTTCTGTTGTTTCTGTCAGCAAACCAGATTATGTGGAGAAGATGCCTTTCCCTCCTAAAGGATATATGGAGAAGATGCCCTTCAAGTCTTTCCCCCCTAAGGGAGAGAGTAAGAAGAGTATAAAGAAGAAGAAGAGGAGTAAAAAGCGAGAGGACACAGTATCTTCCCCTAAGCGTTATGATCCTGCTATAGATTATGATAATTCTGATTGGGATGATGTTCTCATGCCTGTTACCTATGTTAGTGATCATGATTGGGAAAAGCACTCTACTTTTGATATTGAAAATCTATTTGGTACCAATTCTAAGGTTAATAATTGTTGTACCATTAGTACTATCCATGTTCCTTCTTATGATGATATGTTTGATGAGTATGCTATGCGAAATAGTTGTTCTCTCGTTCATGATGATACTAAACCGCTAGTTTATGATGGTTATGATGATGAGTATAATATTTTTAGTTCACCTACTTTAGAGGAGAAAATTAGTTATGATTGTAATATGCCTCCTGTTTTTGATGATTATGGTGATGAGAATAATTATTCTGTTGAATCTGCTCCTACTACGATTGTTCATGTGGGGAGTATTAATTCTTTTATGCATGTGGATCATGATATGGATTCTTTATGTGATGGTTATGTTGTTAATTATATTCATGATGCTACTGAAAGTTATTATGAGAGAGGGAAACATGGTTTGATGGATCTCAACAATATTGAGTTTCCCCTGTTTATGTTGCAATTTTTGAAATTGTACTTGTTTTGCCTTCCTATGCTTTTTGCTTTGCGCTTTCATGACTTGTCTCTTTACAAGACTATTTTTTATAGGAAGTGGTTTAGATTTAAATGTGTTTCATATTTGCTTTTTGATTCTCTCTTTTGCTTTAAGCTCTTTTATGGCGCCTACATGACATCTTTGCAAATTACTGTGCCTAGCTCAAAGGCGTTAAAGAAAAGCACTCTTGGGAGATAACCCAATGTTTTCTTTTTAGTACTTTTTCTTTTATTTGAGTCTTGGAAGTTATTACTACTGTAATGACCTCTCCTTATCATTTTTATTTCATTGTGGTGCCAAGAGAAGCCTCTAATTCAAGTGAGGTAAAGATTTGAGGATATTGCTGTCCTAAAACAGATTTTCATACTGTACTGTAAAAATTCGTGAAAAATCTCTGTATATATTTTGGACCTGCGATTTCTTGTGCTTATTCCTCAGGTTTTATAAAAACTTTAGTTAGTTGAACACTTTTTGATTTGAGCAACAGAGAACCCCTTAAAAAATCGGCCTTTATCAGCTGTTCTGTTTTGACAGATTTCTGCCACTATTTGTTTTTGCCGCTTTATCGCTTTCTTTTTGAGTTCTTTTGATCACAGAACTTTTGGGGAAGTTGCTACAGTAGTATATACTTTATATGTGGTGGTTTTGGGTTGAAACCTAAAGCAAAAGAGGTTGATTCATTTATTATGCTTACACTAATGTTGCTAATAGAATTGTGTTGAGTTTTGTATGAAGGAAGTTTTCAAGTGTAGGGATTGGAGAATGATTAGATGAGTTGAAGAATGGACAAAAGCTCAAGCTTGGGGATGCCCATGCATCACCCCAAGAAATATTCAAGAAGTACAAGCGTCAAAGCTTGGGGATGCCCCCAAGGCACCCCTTTCTTCATCGGCAAAAATCAGGTCACCTTTCAAGACACTATATTTTTATTGCTTCATGCACTATGTGTTTTTCTTGGAGCATCTTTAATTTTTCTTTCAGTTTTTTTTGCTTGATGCAACAAATGTTGTATCACATCATGTTGGTTTGGAGGAGATGAACTCCGATTTTTCATTGCCAAGAACACTCTAGTTTTCATTTTTATCATTCAACGAGTGTTCTCTTTTGCTGCTAATGCGTTTAGCTTTCGTTTTTCACCTTGATTTTTTTTCAGATCTTGTTTTATATTTGCATCAAGGTGTATTTGGACCTCTGTTCTATATTGGTATTCATCAAAAGAGTTGTTTCAAAAAGGTTTGAATGGTGTTGGAAAAGAGAAAAAGATTTATGCAAAAAAGTGGTACAAAAAGGAGCTTGTTTAGACTGCGGCTTAGAATTTTTCATGTCATGCTTGATGGATTTTTGATAGCATGCTTAGTGGTTTTGCTGTAGCATGACTTGTCTCAAATGACTGAGATTGCTTAATGAGCCTTTGAAAAAATCATGTGTTGTTTTTATCATTTGGAAGCATTATTTTGGTTCTCTCCTTGATGCTTTATTTGGGTTGACTTGGCGCTTGCTCACACATGTTAGACTCATACAAAGTTGCCATAAGCCTCTATGATCATTTAGTTTTTGACTTTTGATGCCATCTTATGGTTCTTTTAATGTTGCTCTGTCGCTTTGCATGATTATGGCAGTTATTGCTCTCTTAGTTGGTCGCTCCCAGTCTTTTGCTAGCCCTCGTTTTGTACTGAGTATGAGCTCTACTCGTGCATCCAACTCCTAAAAAACCAAGTTGTCCAATGTGTCCACCATACATACCTATCAGCAATTTGCTATTCCAAAGTACATTTGACTTGCTTTTATCTACTGTTCAAATTAAACTCTTACCAGTGTTATGCGAAAATTGGTCAGTAAAGCTCTCATGAACCTGATGGCACACTTTATTTTTCTCGTTCTTAAAAATTTGACATTGTGGCTCTCTTATGTTGATTTGTTATGCTTGCAAGTTGTAAGTTGGAAATTAGCCCAGCCATGCTGTCATGGGGCAAGCTTTCGACATTGCACTTTATCTTATTTGAGTTGATATCGTGATCTTTTGTTTATGGATACTCGCGGTGTGAAATAAATTGGAATCTTGTGGAGTTCATAGAGTTTGTATATGTGTTAGAGAAATTCCTGGGCCGCTAATCTAAGCCATGCATAGTTCATGGTGGAAATTTGCAGCAATGCCATAGTGAACATTCAATGATGCATCTCAAAATAAAAAGCTATACAAATGGTAAATAAAAGAGATGTCGAGGTGTTCATTGTCTGCTTGTCCTATCATTTTGATGTGGGCTTGTTCCATGTCATCGAGCACGGAGGTGCCCCATTGGCGGTTCTCGATGATACGCGTATACTTACAATGACAAGAACTTGCTTGGGACCTAAGCAAAGTAGCACGAGGTTTGGGTACTCGTATTCACGGGACACGAGGTTTTCAACTTATGATTTGTCAAGCATATGCATCATAATTGTACTCGCATTAACTTTAACCATTCAAGATACTTATGATGGGGGCAATGAGAGCTCAAAGCTAGTAAGTACCATAATTTTTGAAGGTTTATAAAACTTGCAATCACTGCTTCCCTCTGCGAAGGGCCTTTCTTTTACTTTTATGTTGAGTCACCACCTTCTACCTTTATGCACCGTCTAAGAGAGCATAGTTGTCATTCTGAGTATAATGTGCATTGTCCCAAAGTTTTCATTGATTGATTCATGATCATGGTTTCACTTGTTCTTAAATTATTTATATCTAGTCGCCCTCTTAAACTTGAAGGTGTCCTATGCATTTATGTTTAGCTCTCCATGAAGGACAAGCTGAAAACCATTTGTATATTTTTCCTTATGATTTGAACACATGTTTGACTTTCATTGTTTCATTTTCATGATCTTTCGTTTGTGTTCTTTTTCATGTTACAACATGGTTGCTAAGTTTCTTCTATTGAGATTATGTCTTTCATGCCCATGTTTTAAGTACTTTCATCTCAGCACTCAAGACTCTACCTCGTTGATCAAATTGTGATGGTGCATGTCACCTCAAAAATTATTTCTTTGTTATCACTTACCTACTCGAGGATGAGCAGGAGTTAAGCTTGGGGATGCTGATACGTCTCAAACATATCTATAATTTTTGATGCTCCATGCTTGTTTTTACACCATTTGCCTTGTGTTTCGTTACACTTCGTGGCGTTTTTTTTGCAATTTCTGGAACTAACCTACTAACAAGATGCCACAGTGCCAGTTCCCTATTTTCTGCTGTTTTTGTGTTTCAGAAAAGCTACACCGGAAATATTCTCGGAATTGGACGAAACAAGTTCTAGAAGTCTTATTTTTCCCGGAGGAGTACCGGAGACCAAAAGAGAACTGGAGGGGGGCCAGAGGCCACCCACACAACAGGGGGGGTGCGGCCCAGCCCCTGGCCACGCCTACCCCTTGTGAGGGAGCGGTGGCAGCCCCCTGACGATGCCCCTTCACCTATATAAAGCCTCGGGACGGAAAAACCTAAAAAATCAACAATTTTCCAGAAGGAGTTCCGTAGCTCCGCCGCCGCTGCCGACGAATTTCGGGGGACAGAAGTCTCTGTTCTGGCACCCTGTCGGGATGGGGAAGTGCCCCCGGAGCCATCTCCATCTATCTCCATTGCCGTCTTCGCCGTCTCTATCGACCTCACCGCCATCTCCATCAACCTTGCTGTCTCCTATGATGAGGAGGGAGTAGTTCACCCCCGGGGCTGAGGGCTCCACCGGTAGCTATGTGGTTCACCTCTCTCCCATGATGTGTTCTTTATGTGATCGTGAGATTTGTATCTAGTTGAATTGGTAGACGCTATTATTCAGATATTATGCTACTCCTATGCTTTATTATTGTACTCTCCGGAGATACCTCGTATCATGGTGTAAAGGTGACTAGTGTGTGCATCATGTGTATCTTTTTGGTTAATGTCTCTACGAAATGTTGGTGTTTGTTGGAACCATCTAGTGCGTTCATGGTGATAGTGTGGGACAATCTAGTTTGGGTACATACGGACTTTGAGGAGTGCTTTGTAGCCCTATGCATGATTAGTGTTCATTTTCCATTGGAGAATTGTTTTGAGTTGCATATTGATGATAGTATCTATTGGTTCAATTATGTTATATTTGTTGGAAGTGTGTCCACTAGTGAAAGTATGATCCCTAGGCCTTGTTTCTAAGCTTGGAACACCGTTTACTCGCTATTTTGTTACTTGTTTGCTTGCTGCCATTTTTATTTCAGATCATATTTACTACTTATAATCATCCATACCACTTGTATTTCACTATCTCTTCGCCGAACTAGTGCACCTGTACATTTGACAAGTGTATTGGGCGTGTTGGGGACACAAGAGACTTTCTGTATCGTAATTGCAGGATTGCTTGAGAGGGATAGCTTTGACCTCTTCCTCCCTGAGTTTGATAAACCTTGGGTGATCCACTTAAGGGAAACTTGCTGCTGCTCTACAAACCTCTGCACTTGGAGGCCCAACACTGTCTACAAGAACAGACGTGTGCGTAGACATCAACAGGCACACCGATAGGTTTGTCTACGCTCATGAAATCGGTGCAAAAATTGATGCGCTCCTCAGTGAGATACCCTTGTATGTTGCTACCATACGGTTGAGACCTGTTACGCACAAAGCGCTTGACCACCCCATTGAACCTTTCCAAGGCATACATCTCATGTAGAAAGGCAGGACCTAGCTCTCGTATCTCGCTGACAATATGGACCATGAGATATACCATGATGTCGAAGAATGACTGGGGGAAGTATATCTCAAGGTCGCATAATATGACAATGATCTCCTCCTCCAGCTCATCACACCGCTTCTTTGTTATTGACTTTAGTGGTATATAGTGTTGAAAAAGTTACATAGGTCCAGCACTGTCTTCTGGACCCATGGCTCCATTATCCCCTTATTGCGACTGATAGTATCTGTGTGATCATGATGTGGCAATCATGAGACTTCATGCCGATTAGTTTGTAATTCTGCTTGTCAATAACTCTCTATATTTGCGCAATAGCTGTACAGAACCTTGAAACCTTCGAGGCACTTGAAAAACATACGAATCTCCCTTTTTTACTTAGAGTATAACAAGCTGGGGGACAGTTCGTCTTGATTTTGACAACATTACCTGACAGATTGGTTTCCTCATCTCTCGACCATAGACCATCTCTTATTCCAATGGTTTCCATGTCGGATCGTGACTTCACCCCATCTTTTGTCTTGTCTGCCATGTTGAGCAATAGCCCAAGCAAGCTTTCACAGACATTTTTTCAAAATGCATTACATCTATACGGTGGCACGTCTCGATATGCTCCCGGTAATGCAATTCCCAGAATACATATTTTCTTTTCCACACGCCACGCAATAGCTCTACCTCCTTCTGCATATTCCCCGCCTTGGGGCACTAGTCCCAATTCTCTATCATTTTTTTGATTTCCTTCCCACCCTGCTTACAAGGGGGTGGCCGAATCTCCACTATATTGTCAAACAATTCCTTATATATCTTGTCTCCATGGGTCTTCCGCTCGTAGCCATCTTCATTGACCCATGTAACGACTTTGCTAGATTCGATTAGGTGGCGACTTGTGGTATCCTCCTTGCACTCAACACAACCCTTGTATCCGTGCACACACTGCCCGGATTGATACCCTAGAGATGGATAGTCTTGGACCATCGTAATAGAATGGTCTTCAAATCAAAGTAATCTTCCGCGCAAGCATCCCACACCTTGACCGGTGGGCCGTCCCATATTGTGCATAGCTCCTCTTACAGTTGTTTGTGATAATATTCAAAAATCTCCCAGGTTGCTTTGGGCCTTGAATTAGCATACATAGTTGTATGTACTACCGCTTCAAGAAGAGCCATGAAGGGAGGTTGTACATCCATAGAACAACGGGCTAAGTTCTGAACCTACAGCTCATGTTGCCGAAAGGGTTCAGCCCGCCCGTACTCATGCCAAATCTGATATGCCTTTGATCTTTCCCGAAGTCGGTGTATTGGGCATCGATGGATTGCCACTGGTAACCATCTGCAGGGTGTCTCAGCACACGAGAACTCACTTTCATCCTGGTGCCATGCCAACACATTAGCTCCGCCTCTTTCTTGTTTGCGAAGAGATGCTTAAGATGAGAAATGACCGGAAGGTACCATACAACCTTTGCAGGAGTACCACTCGTCACCCTCTTCCCACCGTCCTCTATGGGCTCCCTTCATTCTTGAACTAGGACGCCTGGCACTCTAGACACTCCATTAAATTCTCATACTCCTTGCCATGATAAATGATGCAGTCATTCGAACACGTGTGGTACATTTGTACATCCATTCCAAGGGGCCATGATATGTCACAAACGTATCTATAATTTTTTACGATCCATGCTTGTTTTACACCAATTGCTTTGTGTTTCGATTACAATTCATGGCATTTCTATGCATTTTCTAGAACTAACCTATTAATAAGATGCCACAGTGCCAGTTCCTATTTTCTGTTGTTTTTGTGTTTCAAAAAAGTTACACAGGAAATATTCTCGAAATTGGACGAAACAAAATCCAAAGTTCCTATTTACCTAACATGAAGACGGAGTCCAAAGGAGAGATGGAGAAGGGCCAGAGGGCAGCCGCACCATAGGGTGGCGCGGGCCACCCCCTGGCCGCGCCACTAGGTGGTGTGGCCCCCTGGTCCACCTTCTGACGTTGCCCCTCCACCTACATATTCACTTCATCAGGAAAACCCTAGGGGCCCAAACACTTTTCCTCGAAACATACTGCAAGCCGCCATAGTCGTTGACCCGAGTTTGGGAGGGTCAGAAGCTCTTCCTGGCACCCTGCCGGAGAGGGGAATCATCATCGGAGGCCTTCTTTGTCACCATGCCTGCCTTCGGAGTGATGCGTGAGTAATCTACCTTGGACTATGGGTCCATATCAGTAGCTAGATGGATGTCTTCTCCTCCATGTGCTTCATGTTTAGATCTTGTGAGCTGCCTATCATGATCAAGATCATCATTATGTAATTCTACATGTTGTGTTTGTTGGGATCTGATGAATATTGAGTACTATGTCAAGTTGATTTGTGATTTATCATCTCTATGTTATTTATGATCTTGCATGCTCTCCGTTGCTAGTAGATACTTTGGCCAAGTAGATGCTTGTGACTCCAAGAGGGAGTATTTATGCTCAATAGTGGGTTCATGTCTCTAGTAATCTAGGAGAGTGACAATAACTTCTAAGGTTGTAGATGTGATGTTTCTACTAGGGAGAAAACAATAATCTTTTGTGCAAGGACATTTGTATTGTTTACATTACACACTTTGCTTAAGGCGATAATCTGTTGCTTGCAACTTAATACCCAACGGTTGTTTGGATGATATCCGGTGGGTGGATTATTAATCATAGATGCAGTTGGATTACGGTCTATTTATTATGTTTTAATTCCCAAGTGAATCTCATAGTGATCTTCATGACATGTACATGCATTGTTATGCATTCTTTATTTTGTCAATTGTCCAACTGTAATTTGTTTACCAAGCATGTTATTTATCTTTATGGAGAGACACCACTAGTGAACTGTGGACCCTGGTCCATTTTTTTACATATATATTACCATCTACTGCAAGCATCATTTAATTTCCGCAAGCATTATTTACTTTATCGCAAACAAACATCTTTTTCCACATGATACGTTTAATACTTTGTTTTCAGCAAACCGGTGAGATTGACAACCTCACTGCAAGTTGGGGCAAAGTAGTTTGGTTGTGTTGTGTGCAGTTCCATGTTGCTGCTGGTGCCAAGGCTTCCACGTCAACCACGTTCCAGCACAAGTCTTCTGGCGCCGTTGCCAAAGTCAGCTAGCAACAACCTTCAGAAGTGGTTTCTTTCTCCTACTGGTCGATTAAACTTTGGTTTCATACTAAGGGAAAACTTACTAATGTACTCATGACACCCTCCTCTTGGGGTTTCCAACTGGTCCGCCAACACTCGGCGCATCAACAAGTTTTCTGGCGCCGTTGCGAGGGAGAAAGGGGATTTCTGCAAGGGGATTCTCTCACTTCCAATCTTTTTTACTTTGTTATTGTTTTGCTTAGTTTCTTTACTTTATCTTTGCTTGCATCTTTTTATCAAAAATACAAAAAAATGTGTTCCTTCTATAGTTGTTATTTTTGTTGGTCTGTTATTGTCTTGCTTTATCATGCTTTCTATCAATGGTTGATTTCTTTGAAACTAGATTTTATTGGCAAGGTGGGTTCATGGAAGAACAACAAAATTATTATAAGGAACACCGCTTGTCACAAAATAGGAAACACTTATGGGAACAAATTGATAAATTGTATATCATTGCTAGAAATGTGTGCTCTACTTATAATGTTACTTATCGCTTTGATAAATCTTGTTGCTGTAGGAGGTATAAACACCTCCCTTTTCAATGTGAGTATAATGATAATGTTACCATATATTCTTATGTTAAGGGAAATTATGACTTTTATGATGTGGAACAAATTGAAGAATTTATTGCTTGGAAGGGCGCATTCAAAGTTGCTTATTTGCTTGAAAATACTGATGATGCACCTTATAAATATGAGGTTTATGATATACTTAAATTTTGCTTTGACAATTACAAGGAAGAAAATGGCTATATTCTTAAATATCTTAATAGATGCTCTCCACCAACGGAAGAGACTAATGCTTTGCAGGGGCCTATGAAATAAAAAAATGCTGAAACTAGAAGCTCATTGGATGAAAAAAAGAGGAGGAGAGTGATGATCAAGAGGAGGAAGAATTGAGCAGCTACCCATGTCTACCTCCCAATAAGAGTAACTCTTTAACTAGTACCTTATTTGACCGCCCTCCATGCTTACCAAAGAGGATGAGTGTGATATTTATATTGTTGAGTTTGTTCATGATGCTACTGAAAATGATTATGAGAGAGGAAAATATGGTTGTTGTAATTTTCATGTTACTAAAACACCTCTCTTTATATTGAAAGTTCCGAAGTTGATCTTGTTTTATCTACCCATGCTTGTTACTGTGTGCTTGTTTGATTTATTTTCTTACAAGATACCTATGCATAGGAAGTGGGTTAGACTTAAATGTGTTTCATGTTTGCTCCTTGAGGCTCTCTTTTGCTTCAATTCATATTTATTATGTGAGCATCTTCTCAAATTACTGAGCCTAGCTGAAAGGCGTTAAAGAAAAGCACTCTTGGGAGATAACCCAATGTTTTATTTTCAATAATTTTTATTTTTGTTGAGTCTTGGAAGTTGTTACTATTGTAATGACCTCTCCTTATCCTTTTTATTTCGTTTTTGTTCCAAGAAGAGCCTCTAATTGGAGGAAGGTAAGATTTGGGGAAGTTGCTATCCCAAAACAGATTTTTGTGCTTCGCTGTAAAAATTCGTGAAAATTGCCAAAACGTTATTTTGATCTGCGATTTCTTGTGCACATGCCCCAGGTTATTATCTAACTTTAATTAGTTTTGCACTTTTCGATTTGAGCAACAGAATATTTTCGAAAAAATTGATCTTTACCTGCTGTTCTGTTTTGACAGATTTCTGCCACTATTTGCGTTTGCCTCTTGATCTCTTTCTTTTTGAGTTCTTTTGATCACGGAACTTCTAGAAGAATTTGGTACAGTAGCTAATGTTTTAATGGAAGTTGTACTTGAGTTGAAACTGAACCAAAAGTGGATCTACTATCTTGTAGAAACTAATGTTGCTAATGAGAATTGTGTGAATTTTGTATGAAGGAAGTTTTCAAGTATAGGGGAAGGAGAATGATGAGATGAGATGAAGTATGGACAAAAGCTCAAGCTTGGGGATGCCCATGTCACCCCAAGAAATATCCACGAAGTACAAGCATCAAAGCTTGGGGATGCCCAAGGCATCCCTTCTTCATCAACAAAAATATGAGGTCATCTTTCAAGACACTATATTTTTATTACTTCATATGATATGTGTTTTTCTTGGAGCGTCTTTATTTTTGCTTTTAGTTTTCTTTTGTTTTGTTTGCTGCAATAAATGGTTGGACCCCAACATTTTTATTTTGGAGAAGACACACTCCATTTTCATTGCCTAGAACACTGTAGTTTTTACTTTTATCGTTCAACGAGTGTTCTCTTTTTCTAGTACTGCGTTTAGCTTTCATTTTTCACCTTGATTTTTGTTCAGAACTTTTTAGTTATTTGTATCTAACTGCGTTTAGACCTCTGGTCTTTGTTGGTTTTCATCTTTGAGAGTGATACGTCCATTTTGCATCACTATTTTGTATCATAATTTAGTGTTATTCATTGATATATTTCATATTTAGAGATGATACTTATGTTGTTTCCTCTGTTTTTACATGTTTGATGATCATTGGAGAACTTCCTGCTGGAGTCAGAATTCTGCTAGAAAAAGGACCATCGAGACACCATATTTCTGAAGATCAATAATTCCAGGGAAATACCCAAAAATTCATATAATATCAGAAGATGAAAGTAGCCAGAAGGAGGAGGCGAGGGGAGCAGCAGGGTGGGCTCACCACCAGGGGCGTGGGCCCACCCCTGGCCCACTACTACCATCGCCCCCTCGTGTATATCATCGTCCTCGAAAACCTAAGTGAGGGGGGGGGGCATCAGAGATAGACACTGCCGCCTCTGCGGGATGAAAAACACCGAGAGAGAAAAGCTCTCCGGCAGGCAAAAATCTGCCAGGGAAATCCCTTCCCGGAGAGGGGAGATCATCGCCATCATCATCATCACGCTGGACTTCATCGGGATCATCATCACCACCACCATCATCATCATCATCAGCAGCACCTTCATCTCCACCATCACCACGCCATCCCGCTGTAACATCTTGGGTTGAATCTTGTCAAATTCTTAGGGGAAACTTTCTCGGTGTTAATTACTCTTGTAGTTGATGCTATTGAGTGGAATCATTGAATTAAGGTTTATGTTTAGAGTGTTATTTACCATTATTTCACCTCTGGTCATGATCCATATGATGTCTTGTGAGTAGTTTGTTTAGTTCTTGAGGACATGAGAGAAGTCGAGATGTTAGTAGTGAAACTATGTTGAGTAATATTTAATGGTTTGATATTTATGTTGTGGTGTTATTCTACTAGTGGTGTCATGTGAACGTCGACTACATGATACTTCACCGTTTATGGGCCTAGTAGAATGCATTGTGTATTTGCCTACTAAATGTGGGGTTGCCGGAGCGACAGAAACCTAAACCCCCGTTAGGAAACCATTGCACCAGGGAGCGTAGGATCTCGGAGTTTAAGGCTGTGGTTAGATTTTTCTTAATTACTTTCTTGTATTAGCAGATGCTTGCAGGGGATATAATCACAAGTGTGTATTAGTCCTAGTAAGGGTAGTATGCTAGCACAGGTTCACCCCCATAACACTTATCAAACCAATGAAGATTACTTAGCAGCATGAAGCGAAAGCTCTCGACAGAAACTCCCGTGTGTCCTCAGGAATGTTTGGTAATCATAAGTTACACAGCCGGCTTGTCCTTTGCTCTAGAAAGGATTGGGCCACTTGTAGCAATTACTATTATTATATTTTATTTACTCGTACTTTATTTACTTGCATTACCAAATACCTCTGAAAACCTGTTTGCTAGTATTTATAGTGAATCCTTGATCAAAACCACTTGCCAACACCTTCTGCTCCTCGTTGGGTTCGACACTCTTATTTATCAAAAGTACTACGATACACCCCCTATATTTGTGGGTCATCAAGACTATTTTCTGGCACTGTTGCCGAGGAGTGAAGTGCTATTGAAGAGTGGAATTAGTAAAGGTAACTTTTGCTGTGAGTATTGTTTTTATTTCTATCTTTTATTTTATTTTGCTACGGAGAATTCTCCATTTGGTTCCCTATTTGGGAATGCTACTGCCTCTGCTACGGTAGTAGATGAACCACTGCCTGCTCAATTAGATCCTTTTAAAATACCTATGAAAATTGTTGAATGTGTTATGAATAACCGCTATTCAGGAGATGGAACTGTCCATCCGGGTGATCATTTACTCTTTATACATGAATTATGCGAGTTGTTCAAGTGTGCAGGTATTTCATCAAGCCAGGTTAAGAGAAAGCTATTCTCTTTATCACTAAAGGGCTGAGCTGAGGGGTGGTATAGGCTGCTAAAGGATGGTCCATCTATTGGCTGGGAGGAAATTGTACCTCTCTTTTATTCCAAATTTTATCCTCCAAGTGAGATTCATAAAGATCGTAATCAGATATATAACTTTTGGCCTTATGATGGAGAGAGTATTGCCCAAGCATGGAGGAGATTGAAGTCACTAATGCTCAAATGCCCCATTCATGAGCTCCCTAGTAATATTGTTATTGATAACTTTTATGCAAGGCTTGCTCTTCACGACAAGGATTTATTGGATGCTTCTTGCTTTGGATCATTTACACATAATGAAAGGAGAAGCTAAATGGGATCTTCTAGATCGTATTCAAGAAAATACTAAAGTATGGGAGAACGACAAAGGTAGGAAGTCAGGTATAAATTATGATTATGAATGCATTAAAGCTTTTATGGGAACCGATGAATTTCTCAATGTTAGTACTATTTATGGTATTGATTCCCAAATACTTGCTAACTATTTTAAGGCCTTTGCCTCGTATCTTGATGTTCCAAAGAAAGATTGGAACAAATATCATGAGCCTTATAAAGATACTGTTAGTTGTATTCCTGCAAGAATTACTAAAGTTTGTACTGTTGATCGCATTTTGCCTGAGCCTTATTTTAAGAAAACGCCTTTCCCTGCCAGGGTAAAGGAACATTCTACTTTAGTTAGTGTGCTTAAGAAAAGTGCAAAGAAAGCTGTAGAACCTGATGAGCAAATTACTATTAAGTCGCCTATAGCTATAGTGAAGGACCTTGTTACTAAAAATGTAGAAGATGAACATAATGTCTTTTGTGAAGATGCTTCTAACATTGTTTCACATCCTAGTAGATCTAGGAAAACAAGTGTTCTGTGCTTTCTGTCAGGATTGGTGATCATTGCTATTATGGTTTATGCGATCTTGGTGCAAGTTCAAGTGCTATTCCTTATGAGCTTTACAGAGAAATCATGCATGAAATTGCCCCTTGTGAACTTGAAGATATTGATGTGGTTATTCAGCTTGCTAACAGAGAGACTGTCTTGCCAATTGGTATTGTTAGAGATGTGGAAGTTCTATGCGGTAAGACTAAATATCCTACTGATTTTCTAGTACTTGGTAAAGAAGCTAGTAAAACTTGTCCTATTATTTTTGGTAGACCCTTTTTGAATACTTGTGGCACTGTTATAGATTGTAAGAAGGAGAAAATTTTGACTAAGTTTGATGGAGAATCTTATGAGTTTAATTTTTCAAAGTTTACTAAAGCTCCTTATGAAAATGAATTGCCTAATGAAGATTTTTGAGTTGAACAGCTTGCCTCTATTGCTCTTGCTCCTAATAATGCTCTGCAGCAATTTATGGAGGACCATGAAAGTGAACTCTTCAGGGAAGAAAGAGATGAGATTGACGATATTCTTTTTCATCAACCATCGTTGATTAACCACAATTTACCCGTGGAGGATTTGGGTACCACTTTGCCACCCAAGGAAGATCATGTTTTTGATTTAAAACCTTTACCTAATGATCTTAAATATGCTTATATTGATGATAAGAAAATATATCATGTTATTATTTGTTCTAAACTTTTAGGAAAGGAAGAAGAAAGGTTATTGGAAACATTGAGGAAACACCGAGGAGCTATGGGATATACTCTTGATGATTTAAAAGGTATTTCTCCCACTATATGTCAGCATGCTATTAACATGCAGCCAGATGCAAAGCCAGTTGTTGAACATCAATGCCGCTTAATTCCTAAGATGAAGGAAGTGGTAAGAAATGAGGTATTGAAGCTGCTTGATGCTAGAATTATTTATTATATTGCTGATAGTAGATGGGTTAGTCCTGTTCATTGTGTTCCTAAGAAAGGAGGTATTACTATTGTGTCTAATGAGAATAATGAGCTTATTCCTCAAAGGGTAGTAGTTGGTTATAGGATATGCATTAATTTTAGAAAAGTCAACAAAGTTACTAAGAAAGATCATTATCCTTTACCATTTATAGATGAAATGCTAGAGAGGTTATCTAAGAAAACTCATTTTTGTTTTCTTGATGGTTATTTTGGTTTCTCTCAGATTGCTGTTAAAAAGCAAGATCAAGAGAATACCACTTTTACTTGTCCTTATGGAACTTATGCTTATAGACGTATGCCTTTTTGTTTGTGCAATTGATGAGGGTTAACTCGACAAATGTCCTAGATGAAGGACTTAGGATCGGGGAAATAGGGCGTCGGATGAACTCGAAGGTAAAGGTTAGTCAAAATATGTGTATATCGAAAGTAAACTTAAGTGTTCAACCTGGCTTGCTTTCAATCTGGCCTACATTGTCCCCTCCTGGCCCCTATATATAGATGGCCAGGTCTCGAGGATCGGGTAGGGTCCGATACAGATTACAATATCGACATACGGTAAGAACTCGTATTCGACTATTATTACAATTGGGCCTAGCTTAACGGGCCTCAGGGGTACTCAACTAACGGGATCTATTAACTATACCCTTGTCAGTAGCCCCTGAGATTCTACCAGAATTGCAGATTCGGGTTGAATCTCTAATCTTTAAATCTTTGACTTGATCAATTCTTTGATTTCTTCATATCTTCAAATCTTCAACTTGGTCTTTCGACTTACTTTCATGATATTTTTCGCAAGGGGCTTTGATGAACAAGCCTGACAACTCTGACGGATCAAGAGGTCAGTTAACTGCCGGAACAGATACTTGTCACCTACTTCAAATTCAATCCCCTTGGACTTGAATTCGGGATACCGGTCAAACCCACTCTTTTGCCGCATTTAGGACTTACAAAGAATGAATCCCAGTGATTCTCAGGGTACCCAGTGCGTCCACCAGGATTTTCTTCGCGTCGTAGACACGGATACATACCAGCTGAGCGCATCCATGTGCGTATACTGGGCCACACAGGACGGATCCCGGGGTCTTACCGTCGTGGCAAATCACATCATTCGAGTTCCGTTGCGATAACGCAACTCGAGAATCTTATATCGCAGCCAAGTTTTGACTAATAAAATCAAAGAATTTTGAACTTTAAATTAACTTCCTCCAATTCGCTCCCGATGGGAGTAATCACTTTGCATTTTGTCGACTATATAGTCGAAGTTTATATGATACCTTTTCTTCATCTTCGACACTGATTATCCCATCCTCTATCGGGTGCACGCTCAGCATTCCCGATGGGAGTAGCCCCCAAGGCTATGTTTTAATATTTGTAGTCAAGCATAGGCTCAAAAATTACTTCGTCTCCTTTCTTGTAATTTCTTCTGTAAAAAGCCCCCGAGCCCAAGGCGAGGTACATCGTGTAATCATACTCTCCCCCTTTTTTTCCTTTAGTATTTATCGTCTGCTACTTGTAGAATTTTACTCCTTTGTAGAATTTGCTCATGGGCCTTACTCATCACTGGGGCCCAATAATACGTGCTTATAAATAAAGCATCTTCTGACAAGGGTAAAAAAAACCCTAATTAGATTTCTCCTCCGCCGCATCACCTTCTCTGTTCATCTAGGGTTTCTAGCTTTCTCCCTTTTCCACATGGCCGATGCAGATGGTTCTCGTTTGAACCTTGGTTCTCCGGTGGTGACGCGAGGTCAGGGCCGCCCTCGTAAAAACAACACCACTCCAACCGCCGTAGGATCGTCGTCGGCCGCTCCAGTTGAGCGTCGTCCCGGCCGCCCACCTGGTAGTAAGAACAAGCCCAAGGTGACTGATGCTGCCCTAGGTCCAAGCGCTCCTCCTCCTGCTGCTCCCGCTGCTTCCGCTGCTCCTTCCAGAATTTTTTCTTTGTTTTGTATTGCTATGGCGCAGTGCCACGAGATTCAGCGTTTGCCGCTGAATTTCACCAAATTTATGGATGGACGAGAACTACGAGAAGCAGTTCTCCGTGAAAAATCTAGCAGTTGTATTCCATACGAAGTGGAGGTTTGGTATGATGGCAACGGCGAGCAATATTTTAAGGGTGGGTGGTCGCGGTTTGCAGAAGACCACGACATCCACCAAGGCTTCTTCATGACCTTCGACTTCCATATTGGCACATCCAAGTTCGACGTGAAGATTTACGACGGCACTCAATGCCAAAAGGAGTATGAAGCTGAAGCCCATTAGAATATGCTTTATATGTAATTCTTTTTGATTATATCCTTGCTGCCGTGCTATATGAATATTTGTACTTTGTTTTGATGTTTCTACTAGTACCATGAAAACAAATCATTGTTCTGAGGTATGATTTCTATATATCGGGTTCTTTGCGAACCAATTGGTATGAATAATGTCGGGTTCCTTTGTGAACCAGTTTTCTTGAATATTATCGGGTTGTCCACACAACCTTATGTCGAAAAAGATCTCCATGTCGTGATAAAAATTTCTTTCGTACGACCCGAGGGTTGAAGCCCCCGAGCAGAGAAATAAGAATACTTGTACAATTTTGTCGAGTTCAACCAAAGGAACCCGACCTATGGCCTCATATTCTGGGTTTAGAAGGTTAACTCGAATTTAATGATACCACTAATTTTACTCTATGCGTAAAAATGTCGTAGCTGCTCCGCATTCCACGAGTTGCCCTCGTCTTTTCCTGTGTTCTTATCTTGTAGTCGATAAGCTCCTCCTGCTATTACTTCTATAACAATGTAGGGTCCCACCCAGGGGGACTCTAATTTTTCATGGCTGTCTTGCCCGAGTCGCAAAACTAGATCTCCCACCACGAAGGATCATGGATGAACTCAACTACTGTGGTAGTTTCATAGACTCTGTTGATACTGCGTGGCCCTTTGCAATGCTTTATCTCTTGCTTCGTCTAGTGCATCGACATCATCTTGCAATGCTTCTGTTGATGTTGTTTTGTCGTATGCCGTCACCCTTGGAGCCTCGTGTGTAACTTCGACTGGAAGCACGGCTTATGCGCCATGGACCAGAAAGAAAGAAGTTTCTTGAGTTGCCGCATTGGGCGTGGTTCTGAGGCTCCAAAGAATGGAGGGCAATTCTTCTACCCAAGCACTCTTGGCTTTCTCGAGAGGTGCTAAGAGCCTCTTTTTTATCCCACTACATATCAGGCCATTGGCTTTTTCGACTTGTCCATTTGTCTTCAGGTGTGCCACCGATGTAAATTTCAGTTTGATTCCTAATCCTTCGCAGTAACTTTTGAATTCCTTTGAAGTGAAGTTTGTCCCATTGTCCGTGATGATGCTATATGGTATGCCGAAACGGAACACTATTGACTTGATGAATTTGATCGCTGCTGTTGAATCTTGAGTTGTTACCGGGGCTGCTTCCACCCACTTGGTAAATTTATCGACTGCCACTAGCATGTAAACATGTCCTCCTGGGAAAGATTTGTGCAATTTTCCTACCATGTCGAGTCCCCATTGTGCAAAGGGCCAGGATAATGGTATTGTCTGTAGCTCTGCTGCTGGTGCGTGTGGTCGAGATGCGAATCTTTGACATGCTTCACACGTCCGGACTATATCTTTCGTGTCTTCGATGGCTGTTAACCAATAGAATCCTGCACGGAATGCTTTTGCCGCTATTGCCCTGCTGCTTGCATCATGGCCGCACACTCCGCCATGTATATCTTTTAGTATTACTTGTCCTTCCTGAGGCATTACACAACACTGCAAAACGCCGGTAATACTCTTCTTGTATAATTTCCCTTGCAATACGACAAACGCTTTTGACCGTCGAGTTATCCTCTTGGCTTCCACTGCATCTTCTGGTAATTGTTTATTTATCATATACGTGAGATACGACTGCATCCAGGTTTCTTCTATCATCATGACTTCCTCGGGTTCCGACGTAGCCCCCGAGCCTGCTGCAGTAGTCAAACTTTTGACACTTTTTATAGACCTTTCCACTATTTCCTCCCAGAATACTCCAGATGGCACGGGTAAACACTGGGACCCGATATTTGCTAAATGGTCGGCTTCTTCATTGCTGTTTCTACTGATGTGCAAGACCTCGCATCCATCAAATGTTCCTTCGAGATAGTGATATAGGTTCTTGTAGGCCATCATGTTGTCATTGATCGTGTCGCATCTATTCATAACCTGTTGGACGACAAGGTTTGAATCCCCAAATATTTTTAGTCTAGTTGCTCCACATGCTTTGGCCATCTTCATTCCATGTAGCAGGGCCTCGTATTCTGCTTCATTGTTAGAAGCCTGCGGAAAACTCATCCTTAGGACGTACTTTAGTTTGTCGCCATGCGGCGATATCAAGATTACTCCCATGCCTGCGCCTTGTACTCTCTTAGAACCGTCGAAGTACATTGTCCAGACACTCGACAAATCTGGCGGTCCCGTGCTCTGCAGCTCCAACCATTCTGCTATGAAATCTGGCAAGATTTGCGACTTGATTGCCTTCCTTTTTTATATGTGATGTCCATGGGAGATAATTCGATCCCCCACAAAGAGACACGTCCTGTTGCTGAAGGATTGTTCAATATATTTGATAGTGGCGCTTCATTGACCACTATAATTGGGTGCACCGCAAAGTACTGTCGCAATTTTCGTGTAGTTGTAAAAACACTATATGCCAGCTTTTGGTAATGAGGGTACCTCTGTTTTGTCGGGGATAGCACTTCACTGATGAAATATACCGGCCTCTGTACGCCGTGGGCTTTTCCTTCTTCACTTCTTTCGACTACCAATACCGTACTCACCACCTGATGAGTTGCGGCGATGTAGAGTAGTAGTGGTTCTTTTTCTTTTGATGCGACCAGCACTGGTGGCGTGGAAAGCACTTTTTTCAGTTGCGCAAAAGCTGCATCTGCTTCTTCTGTCCATTCAAATTTATCATCTGATTTCTTCATAAGTTCATAGAAAGGAAGTGCTTTTTCTCCCAATCGAGCAACAAAATGACTTAGTGCCGCGACACGTCCCGCAAGTTTCTGGACGTTGTGTAGTTTCGTGGGTTTTCCCATTGTTAAAATTGCCTGAATCTTCTCTAGGTTCGCCTCTATTCCTCGTGCTGATACCAGAAACCCCAAAAGTTGTCCTGCTGATACACCGAAGGAGCATTTTGTCGGATTAAGCTTAAGCTTGTACCTGCTCAGGTTGTCGAAAGTTTCTGCCAAGTTGCTGATTAAAGATTGCTCCTCTCTTGTAGTGATGACCACATCATCAATGTAGACTTGGATGTTGCGTCCTATTTGGCTCCCGAGGCAATTTTGCATCATCCTTTGATAAGTTGCTCCTACATTTTTTAGGCCGAACGGCATTACTTGGTAGCAAAACACTCCATACGGTGTGATGAAGGCCGTCTTTTCTTCGTCTTCCTTCTTCAATTTGATCGGATTGTAACCAGAATATGCGTCCAAAAAGGAAAGCCTTGCGCATCCCGCTGTCGAATCAATTATCTGATCGATGCGGGCTAAGGGGAAGGGGTCCTTTGGACAATGCTTATTGAGAGATATGTACTCAACACATACTCTTTGCACGCATGTGTTCTTCTTTGGTACGATAACTAGGTTTGAGACCCAACTCGAAGTTTTTATTTCTCTGATAAATCCGGCATTTTCCAGCCTGTGTAATTCTGACGCTATCGCCTTCCTTTTAGGTTCATCGAATCGTCGTAATGGCTGCTTGGCTGGCTTTGCCTTGGGATCTACATTTAATGCATGCTCGACGAGTTCCCTGGGAACCCCTGGCATGTATGATGGACACCAGGTGAAGATTTCCTAGGGCTCACGGAGGAACTCGACGAGCGCGCTTTCCTATGCGGGATCCAGGTTCACCGCGATTGATGTCGTCTTGTTTGGATCTGTAGGGTGGACCTGAATCTTTTTCGAGTCCTGAGTTGTGTCGAAAGCCTGATCTGGTAGGGATCGTCCAACGTCGGGTAGCACATTATGATATATTTCTCCTTTTAACCTCTCATATTCTGTTGTCATGCCGAACGTTTGCGCCATTTTGTTGAATTCTCTGTCACAGGTGTTTGCTACTTCGAAGCTTCCTTGCACTGTGATTGTTCCTTTGGGTCCTGGAATTTTGAGCGTAAGGTACGCATAGTGAGGCACTGCCATAAATTTTGCAAATGCTGGGCGCCCCAGGATTGCATGATACTGTGATGGCCAGTCCATAACTTCAAATTCTAGCTTCTCTCTGCGATAGTTGGTACTGCTGCCAAAACAGACGTCGAGTTCTATTCTTCCCAAAGGGTAGTTCGCGGCTCCTGGTACTATTCCATGAAAGGAGCAATCTATTGGTTTAAGGCTCGTTGGTGAGATAGATATTGCCTTCAGGGTTCTGGCATATATTAAATTTATGCCACTTCCTACATCCATGAATAATCTCCCTATGTCGTATCCTCCTATTTGCGCTTTCAAAACCATTGGAGAGTGGCCCGGCCTTGGGACTTTTCTTGGGTGATCTACTCTGCTGAATTTAATTGGCTGATCTGACCATCGTAGGTACTCTGTGGTGGCTGGTGGTGACGATATTGCTAAGTTCACTTGCCTGGATATGCTCTTTTGCTCCTTTTTCGACTTAGGAACTGGTTGAATCATTGCTGACATGTATATTTTCGGCCCTAAGTGCCTTGCTAGCTTTTGCGCTTGACCCTTGACTTGTATACCTCTCTCCTTGCCAGTTTCCTTGGTTTGAGCCCATGGCGCCTTGTAGTCTCAGGAAAGTTCTACAATCCTTCATTTGATGATTTGAAACTCTTTTTCCGTCGAGATATGCGTAATGTATTCGACAAGGCCTGTATAGCATGTCCCCGGCCGAAGGGCCGGAGTATCTTGGTTTTCTGCTTCCTTTGTCTAGAATCTCCTACCTTCTTCTTCTTCCTTTTCCCTTGTTTCATAACCCGCAGCTATCTGGTTTCGCCTTCCTCGATTATCCCTGCTATGGTGTCGTCTCCTATGTTTACTTGTTCTGTCGACTTCTGGTGACCGTCCTATTTTGTTGTTGTATGCGTCCTCTCCATCAGCAAATTTGCTGGATTCTTCCATTAGCTCAGCTACTGTTGTTGGCCTTGTTCTTCCTATCTCTTCCACCAGATCTGAGCGGCGAAGTCCGGCCGAAAAAACATCTATTGTTCGTTCGTCGGAGACGTCTTCTGCTGAGTTTTTGATTACACTTCATCGTTGTATATTAGAACGTAGAGTTTCGCCTGTCCTTTGTACACATGCTTTGACCTCCTCCAGTGACGCTGGACGCTTGTATGTCGAATGGAAATTTCTTATAAATTGGCTTTCGAGTTCTTCCCAGCTTCCAATGGATTCATTGGGTAGGGTATTTAACCAGGACCGTGCTGCGCCTGTGAGGTGTAGTTGTAAACTTTGCATTGCGGTTGCCTTTGTTCCCCCTAATATCTGTACTGCCTGAAAATAATATGATAACCATAGGGTAGGTTCTTGCGATCCATCGTATTTTTGCTGGTCGTGGGTTAACTTGAATCCCCTGGGTACCCATGTTTTGCGGACCCTGCGGGTAAAGCATGACGCGCCCATCTCTTTCTCATCGTCCTCATAATTTTCCTCCCTCCAAGCATGTCGCGATTTATTTACTCAAGCCTGTGCTATTATGTTTCTTGCGTCCTCCTTCTTCCTTTGTCGCCTATCTTCTTCTGATGACTCACTATACTCATGTTGTACGGAGTTGTGCTTGTATTTCCCCTTTTGATTTGCCTTGTAGCTTGTCGACTTTGTCTCTGGTCTTTTTCCCCTGATCTTATTTTCTACTATCCCGAGGCTCCGTATTGCGGCTTGGTGCATATCCTCTCTTGGATCTCCAGGTTCTGGTCTTGTAGTTAGTAAGTATGCCTGTGCTGCTACTAGTGCTGCTTCTGGCGTCTCTTGTACGAAGTCATCTTCTTCCTCCTCAGCTGTGGAGTAGGGTTCCTCGAGTATCTCTCATCTCTGCTGCGTGCTGCTGCTCCCCTGTTGTGCTTTGGGTCTCCGTGCCTTTATCTGCTGTACTCGGAGTCTTCACTATAATCACCCCAGTAGTCCTCCCTTGACATATTGTCATTGTCTTGGAAAATCATGTCTCTTTCCTCCCTTAGCTTCTTTCTATGCTGGTACAATACATATTGGTATCCCATAAGAACTTCTCTTCTCGATCCTTCGGGTATTTCTGTGCCATAATTAATGGCCGACTTAATCATCCTCCATTCTCCCGCTGAGACGTGAACTTTCTCTTTCTCTTTTTTGTGCTCTTTTTCTTTGTCGACTTGTCTATTGATCTTTTTACTTCCTTCTTTACTGTTTTCTTCCTCTGCTTCAGTGATAATGATGCATAGCTGATGCACCTTAGAGACGCCATTGCTTCTCACGTTGAAGTCCCTTGGGCTGTTGTGCACTCTTTCTTCTAAGTCGAATTTTTCCTGAATTTTGTCGTTCTTCTTGACTAGTGTGTTTCCTGAGCTGACCAGTGAGTTTACCTCATTGGAAGAGCCTTCTGAAGATTCCAACATTGCTTCTGCTTCGGGCTTATTTGCCAATAGATTTGGTTTCGTCGAGTTCGAGAGACGGGATGAACCTGATGTCCCGATGAGAATGCTTAGGCTTCTGATTGTTAACTCCAATTCTTCACTTCTGTCGAATTCTGCACTGCTATTGGCTGAAAGCAAAAAAGCCGTCGAATTCATGATTCCAACGCCCAGGATCCCCATGGTCAGCGCTAATTGACGAGGGTTAACTCGACAAATGTCCTAGATGAAGGACTTAGGATCGGGGAAATAGGGCGTCAGATGAACTCAAAGGTAAAGGTTAGTCGAAATATGTGTATATCGAAAGTAAACTTGGGTGTTCAACCTGGCTTGCTTTCAATCTGGCCTACACCGTCCCCTCCTGGCCCCTATATATAGATGGCCAGGTCTCGAGGATCGGATAGGGTCCGATACAGATTACAATATCGACATATGGTAAGGACTCGTATTCGACTATTATTACAATTGGGCCTAGCAGGATCTATTAACTATACCCTTGTCAGCAATGCTCTTGCTACTTTTCAAAGATGCATGTCTGCTATTTTTCATGGTTTTTGTGAAGAAATTGTGGAGGTATTCATGGACAATTTCTCCGTCTATGGAACTTCTTTTGATAATTGTCTGTACAATCTTGATAAAGTTTTGCAGAAATGTGAAGAAACTAATCTTGTTCTTAATTGGGAGAAATGCCACTTTATGGTGAATGAAGGAATTGTTCTTGGACATAAAATCTCCAAAAGAGGTATCAAAGTTGACAGTGCAAAGGTTGAAGCAATTGAGAAAATGCCCTGCCCAGAGATGTTAAAGGTATTCGTAGTATTCTTGGTCATGTTGGTTTCTATAGGAGGTTTATTAAAGATTTCTCTAAGATTTCGAAGCCTCTTACTAATCTTCTTCAAAAAGATGTTCCATTTGTTTCTGATGATGATTGTAAGGAAGCTTTTGAAACGCTTAAGAAGGCTTTAACTACTGCTCCTATTGTTCAACCACCTGATTGGAATTTACCCTTTGAAATTATGTGTGATGCTAGTGATTTTGCTGTAGGTGTTATTCTTGGACAGCGCGTAGATAAGAAGTTGAATGTTATTCATTATGCTAGTAAGACTCTTGATGCTGCTCAGAAGAATTATGCTACTACTGAGAAAGAGTTTCTTGCTGTTGTTTTTGCATGTGATAAGTTTAGACTTTATATCGTAGATTCAAAAGTTACTATTCATACTGATCACACTGCTATTAGATATCTTATGTCAAAGAAGGATGCTAAGCCTAGGCTTATCAGATGGGTGTTGCTTTTACAAGAGTTTGATTTGCATATTGTAGATAGGAAAGGTGCTGAAAATCCTGTTGCTGACAATTTGTCTAGGTTGGAAAACATTTCTTTTGATCCTATTTCTGTTAATGATAGTTTTCCAAATGAACAGTTGGCTTCAATAAAGGTAACTTCGCGAGAGAATCTCTTGTATGCTGATTATGCTAACTTTATTGTTTCCAAGTACTTGCCTCCAACCTTTATAGCTCAGCAAAGAAGGAAATTCTTTTATGACTTGAGGAATTATTTTTGGGATGACCCACACTTATATAAAGAAGGAGTTGATGGTATTATGCAAAGATGTGTTCAAGAGTATGAACAATAGGAGATATTGAGAAAATGCCATGGTAGTGCTTATGGAGGACATCATGCTGGAGATAGAACTGCACAAAAGGTTCTACAGTCATGTTTTTATTGGCCAACCCTTTTTAAAGATGCTAGAAAGTTTGTTTTATCATGTGATGAATGACAACCAGTTGGTAATATTTCTAGACGTAATGAAATGCCTATAAATTATTCTCTTGTTATTGAACCATTTGATTGTTGGGAATTTGATTTTATGGGTCCTTTTCCTCCTTCAGAAGGTTATACTCATATACTTGTTGATGTTGATTATGTTACTAAGTGGGTAGAAGCTATACCTACGAAGAGTGCCGATGGTGAGACCTCGTTAAAGATGCTTAAGGATGTTATATTTCCTAGGTTTGGTGTGCCTAGATATCTTATGACTCATGGAGGTTCTCATTTTATTCATGGCGGTTTTAGGAAAACTCTTGCTAGATACGACGTTACTCATAGAATTGCTTCTGCTTATCATCCCCAAACTAGTGGGCAAGTAGAGTTATCGAATAGGGAGATCAAGTCTATTTTGCAGAAGACTGTTAATAGATCTAGGAAAAATTGGGCTAGCAAGTTGAACGATGCTTTACGGGCTTATAGAACTGCTTATAAGAACCCCATGGGCATGTCTCCTTACAAAATGGTTTATGGAAAAGCTTGTCACTTGCCTTTAGAATTAGAACACAAAGATTTTTGGGCAGTGAGAGAGCTTAATAGGGATTTTAAACTTGCTGGTAAGAAAAGGTTGCTTGATTTGAGTTCTTTAGATGAGTGGAGAAATGAAGCTTATGAGAATGCCAGACTTTTCAAAGAGAAAGTCAAACAATGGCATGATAGGAGAATTCTTAAGAGAGAGTTTCATGTTGGTGAGAAATTTCTATTGTATAGGTCTCGTCTCAGATTTTTTGCAGGAAAATTACTCTCAAAATGGGAAGGAACCTTTGTTATTGAAGAGGTGTATCGCTCAGGTGCGGTAAAGATCGCTTCTCTTAAAGATAACACTACGCAAGTGGTGAATGGGCAAAGACTCAAGCATTATATTTCTGGAGATTCTTATAATGAAGATGTCGATGTTATTCAAATGATAACTCCGGAAGAATTTATCAAAGAGCATATGCAGGAATCTACAGAGTCCATTCTCAAATAGGTAACAGTTCTAGTCAGAAAAGGTTCACGTTAAACTTTTACACTTATATTTTTGTCGTTCTTATTAAATATGAAAAATCACGAGACGGAAACGGGTAGGAGACGGAGTCCGTTGGCTCCTCACCACCAGGGGGCGCGGGCCCACTCCTGGCCGCGCCGCCATGTGGTGAGACCACCCCGGAACTCATTTTCATCCCGGTTTCCTCCTGTGACTTCATTTTGATGTTTAATTTTCGCCTATATAACCCCCCGGATTGCCCGAGGTTTGTATATCATGTTCTCGTCATGTTTTTATTTCGATCTGTTTCTGTCAGGAGTTGTCCCAGTTTTGGAGTCACCATGTCTTTGTCTGGTTCATCCGAGGAGAACTCTCTTGCGGACATCATCAATCCGTACATGAGGGAGTTGATGATGCATCCGAAGGAGTTGTCACTCAAGGATGGGAAGTTGCAGATAGACGATGTCCAGGGCCCAACAGGAGGCGGGAGTCTCAAAGCCAGGATGGAAGCGTTGGAGCAAGAAGTATTTAAATACAAGAAGATGGCAGAACACGAGGTGGACGTCATCCATAGGATAAATCAAGAACTCATCGCCAAGCACAAGAAGGAGACCGCAGAGCTCTAGGATGACATCTTGACACTCCATGAGACCACCAACAAATTACAAGCACAACTCTACGACTTGCAGAACCAAAAATGTGAGTATGAAGCTAGGTTTAAACAAATAAGTGCTGCTACCAGTTTCAGGATATTGGAGACCAAGACATTTTTCCTTGATGGGGAACCTTTGCCTTGGAAGTCTGATGATGATAAAGATTCACCACCACCGCTGACATGGATATGCCCTTTGGGTACCCACAGATTAGTATACCGGGTTTGGCCCATGATGGAAGTGGACAAGTACAAGGACTCGAAGATGACTTGGAGACGAAGAAGGAAGGTTCTAATCCGTATTCGACTAGGACACTTGTAAAACCTTGCCCCGTTGCATATATAAAGCCAGGCAAGGGTGCCCCTAGAGATATATCTAAGACAACTTACAATATCATAGACAAGCAATATTAGAGAGACAAGAAAGATAGATTAGATATAGACTAGATACAATATTCCGCCTACGGCGGCCCACTGTAAAACACCAATGATCATATACTAGATTGCTAGCAGGATGTAGCGATCCTCCACCGCGGGGACGTGAACCTGGGTACATCGTGTGCCAATCTCGATCCTGGAATCTCTAGTCATTGCTCTTCCCCCGATCCTAAGTTCTTCATCTAGGACATTTGTCGAGTTAACCCTCGTCAATTGGCGCCGACCGTGGAGATCGCGGCGACTGGATTTTGTTATCCGGGCGGGATCCTTCAACTTTTTCATCGACAAGATCAGCAAGTTTTTCATCGACAAGATCAGCAAGTTTTTCATCGATAAGATCAGCAAATTTTTCATCGACAAGATCAACAAATTTTATGGCTGCCAATAGCAGCAGCAAGATCGCTTCAACAGATCCATCCTCTTCAGATCGACTTCATCATCAACAAAGAAGGGCGCACCAAGCTTCGCGACTATGGAGTCGACAAAAGTTCTTGGCATTAGCCTCTGAACCGGTGGAATCAACGTCCGCTGCAACGCAAGGCAGATTGATAAGAAATATTCGGATACGTATTCTTGTCGGATCCGTCGAACCGCCAGTTGCGGTACTGATCATCGCAAAGAAACGAGAAAAAAGAAGCAGCGGTGACGAACAAAACATTGGCCAAGCAGTAATAATCAAAAATACAGCAATTAGAAGCGCATATGCGCCGATCAGCAATTATACGAATAGATACGATCTGCAAGATCAAGTCCAATCCGGTTTCCCAAGATCGGCCGACACACATCCGACCGTGATTTGACTAATCTACACCAGATTATCCACTAGTACAAGTAAAAGGAGCGCGTCAAAGTCCCAAGAAGACAAGGTTTGGTGATTGCAGAATTCAACTACCAAACCGGTCAGTGTTCAGATTCTACAAGCAAGATTACTTCACGAGAAGGCAAACAAAAAAGAAGAAGATCGGAAGCAGATGAGTATTTTCGAGTGAAGACGTCAAGACCAAGATACAACCTCACAGAGCCACAGCAGGCATACTCAATCGTCTTCACGTTATTAGAGGACACACACCTACGTTCATGGATTTTGCGGCAAGGTAGATCTGCATGGATTTAGCCCGATCGCATCCGATAAAATCAGCAGCTTCGATGATGGAAGAGCGGTTCAAGACTTCTGACAACATACATCTATGTATTCAAGACAAGAAAGAATGCGAGAAGAAAAAGAATCAATCCGTCAAGCAATCAGCGTATGTGGAAAATTATGTCGACTACTCCGCTCGTGTAACCTGGAGAAAAATACTCGTCTACTTTGTCTTCAACATCGTCGACTATGGCTTGCTACGCTCGGGTGCTCGCCGCCGCGCACTCGCGTAAACTATCTGCAACGCTCGGGGGCTCGACATCAACTCGCCCTAGAGTGCGGAAAATCACCCTCAAGACCTGCGACTTCATCGACATCAGCAACGCGATGATCCCAACAGCGCTCGGGGGCTCGACAACAACTTCGCCTCCGATCGTGGATACGATTCTACGACAACAACTCGACTACGTCTACATCCATCCTCGACTGCATCTACACAGCACCCGAAAAAAGCTAAGTTTTCCTCTTCCAAGAAGTCGATTATTATTTTACTTTCGCCGTACCCGACACTCGGGGGCTCCGCCATAAAAAATCATCTTGCATATCATTGACTTCAAAAAATTGTGAAAGCCCTAGTAGTTGGCTGGCGTTACTTGTCGAATACTTGACAATTTAGTTTACAGTCGCATGAAGCTCGACTAACGATTGGCAAGGCCTAAATCTTGGGTGTCAGACTAACGAAAAGGCTTAGCAAGTATCTTGAAATTCAAATACGGCAAACGCATCACATTACGTCTGACCTGAGTAGCTGATCGAGCCGTGAAGTGCATCAAGATAACGAAAGGGTCTTACATACGAGCAACAAAATTGCACAAAAAATATCGAGTTTTTGTTTTACATACTACATCATCATTGCAGTCTACAAGCATAATATTTCTTAAAGAGACAAATATTTCATAACTATTCATATTTTCTGCAGGAGTTGAACATCTTCGACTAGTACAACTTGAGTCTATGCCCGGCTACAAGCACCCAAACATAGACTCGGGGGCTACTCCCATCGGGAGCGCTGGTCGTGCACCCGATATAAAATCAAATTTGAGAAAGAATTCGACAAGGAGAGAAGAAGAAGAAACTTGGAGCCTATGATCGACTACAAGTACCCGACCATAGCCTCGGGGGCTACTTCGAGAAGATCATCGATGAATAAATACTTCATGAAGAGCGAGGAAGAAAATTTCGAGTCCATTGTCGGTGGCAAACACCAAAGACATTGACTCGACATTTACTCCCATCGGGAGAGCGGATTTAAGAACCCGACAATTTTGGCCATTGCATTTGAAGTCAAAGTTTGAAGAAGTTAATAATTTAAGAAGTCGAAGTTTGAAGAAGCCGAACATATATGAAGCTGAAGATTGAAGAAGTCGAAGATTTGAAGTTTGGAGACTCAACCCGAGTCTGCGACTCAAGTAGAGTCTCGGGGGCTACTGACATGGATATGCCCTTTGTGTACCCACGGATTAGTATACCGGGTTCGGCCCATGATGGAAGTGGACAAGTACAAGGACTCGAAGATGATTTGGAGACGAAGAAGGAAGGTTCTAATCCGTATTCGACTAGAACACTTGTAAAACCTTGCCCCGTTGCATATATAAAGCCAGGCAAGGGTGCCCTGCTACTCCAAATGAATGTTGTTGCAGACAGTCCTTGTGCGTGGTGAATAACCAGCCCGTTGGGAACCCCAAGAGGAAGGTATGATGAGTGTAGCAGCAAGTTTTCCCTCAGTTTAAGAAACCAAGGTTTATCGAACAGGAGAAGAGAGACGATGACGACTGAAGGTGTTGTGGAACCTGCACACACACAAACAAATACTTTGTTCCCAACTTGCGATGAGGTTGTCAGTCTCACCGGTTTGCTTGAAACAAAGGTTATGAGCGTATCGAGTGGAAAACAGTAGAGTATATGCGAGTAAAGTAAACAGTACGGGAAAAGTAAACAGGTGATTGCAATATGATTAAAATAGGACCGGGGTCCACAGTTCACTAGTGGTGTCTCTCCATAGATAAATAGCATGCTGGGTAAACAAATTACAGTTGGGCAATTGATAGAATAAAGATAACGTGATATGTCAAGAAGATCACTATGAGATTTACTCTGCGCATTACAACAAAATACATAGACCGCCATCCAACTGCATCTATGACTAATAATCCACTCCCGGGGATATCAATCCGAACACCCTAGAAGTATTAAGTTGCGAACAACAGATAATTGCATTAAGCAAAGTGTGTAATATAAACAAAGCATATGCCTTTGAGCATATGAATGTTGTTTTCTCCCTAGTAGCAACAGCACATCTACCACCTTAGAGGTTTCTGTCACTCCCCCAGGTGAAATAGAGACATGAACCCACTATCGAGCATAAATACTCCCTCTTGGAGTCACTAGCAACTACTCGGCCAAGATAGCTACTAACAACGGAGAGCATGCAAGATCATAAACAACATAGAGATAACAAAAGATATAATTCAGTACAGCAACTTAATCATAAACACCAATATTCATCGGATCCCAACAAACCAACATCATAGAATTACATAACGGTGATCTCAATCATGTATGGCAGCTCATGAGATCTAAACATGAAGCACATGGTAGAGAAGACAACCATCTAGCTACTGCTATGGACCCATAGTCCAAGGTAGACTACTCACTCATTGCTCCGGAGGCAAGCATGGCGATGAAGAAGACCTTGAAGGGTTTCGTAGCATAGTAAACAAAAATTTTCCTACGCAACGAACAAGAAAACCAAGATCTAATCTAGGAGATGTAATCAACGAGAGAGGTAGATGAGATCTTCATACCCTTGAAGATTCGCACAGCGGAAACGTTCAAGAGAACGTGGTTGACGTAGTCGTACTCGCCTTCTCCTCCTCGCGATCCGATCCGATCCTACGCCGCAAGTGGCGGCGCCTCCGAGAGTTGCACACGTGCGGTGCAGCGACGTCTCCTCCTTCCTCGTTCCAGCAAGTATGGTGGAGAGATAGATTGGATCGGCAGCACGATGGCGTGGTGCTTATGGTGGAGAGTTTCTGCGGCAGGGCTTCGCCTACGCGCAGTCACGAGAGAGAGAGAGGGAGAGCAGCAGGGGCGGCTAGGGTTTGGGTCTTCAGGTTAGGGAGGGCTGCGCCCCCTGCCCCCCCTTATATGGAGGGCTGGGCGGCCAGCATAGCCCCCTCCTCCAATCCCTAGCCGACTTGGATAAGGAGGAGTGGGGGGCAAGTTTCCCCCCCCTTTCCTTATTTGAAGTTTCCTTTAGGGTTACCCCTTGGGCTTGGCCGGCTGGGCCTTAGGGGCCTTGTGCACCTGGCCCAAGGCGGCCAGGGCACTTCCCCTTAGGCCCACGCAGGCCTCCGTCAAGTGGGCCCACGTTGGTCCCACTCCGGAACCTTCTAGAACCTTCCGGTACAATACCGATAAACTCCGAAACCTTTCCGGAATCCAAAAAACTGCTTTCCTTTATATGAATCTTATTCTCCGGACCATTCCGGAACCTCTCGTGACGTCCTGGATCTCATCCGAGACTCCGAACTAAAACTCATAAACCAATTATCCATTCTATCCTAGCATCGATACACGTTAAGTGTGTGACCCTACGGGTTCGAGAATATGCAGACATGATCTTCTATCAATAATCAATAGCGGGATCTGGAAACCCATATTGACTCCCACATATTCATCGATAATCATATCGAATGAACCACGATGTCAGGATTCAATTAATCCCGTATATGTATTCCCTTCGTCACACGATATTTTACTTGCCCGAGATTTGATCGTCGGTATCGCCATACCTAGTTCAATCTCGTTCACAGCAAGTACTTTACTCGTTCCGTAATCCGATATCACTTCATGATTAACTCCTTAACCACATGCTTGCAAGCGGTGTTGATATCGATTACCGAGTGGGCCCGAAGTATATCTCTCCGACTTGGGAGGGACAAATTCCATCTCGATACATACAACTCAACAAGTACTTTCTGATCACCTGAGAGACACCTTTATTATCACCCTCACATAGGATGACGTTTGATGACTTCAAAGCTTTCTTCCGATACTAGGGAGTTGTATTATCTTATGGTCTAAGGAATACAATACATGACATAGGAAAAGCTTCGCAAAGATGAACACGATGACACGATCTAATTGCTCTGCTTTATTTAGGTCTGTCCATCATATCATTCTCCTAATGATATGATCTCATTATTAATTGACAACACATGTCTATGGTTAGGAAACCTTAACCATCATTAATCAATGAGCTAGTCCAAAGAGGCGTACTAGGGACACGGTGTTGCTCATAAACCACACAAGTATTAAAGTTTCCGCTTAATACAATTCTAGCATGGAATATAAACATTATCATGAACAAGAATTATAATAATAACATCTTTATTATTGCCTCTAGGGCATAATTCCAACAGTCTCCCACTTGCACTAGAGTCAATAATCTAGTTTACATCTGGCAACAATCTAACACCCATGGCATTAAGGTGCTGATCATGTTTTGCTCGTGGAAGAGGTTTAGTCAACGGATCTGCGACATTCAGATCTGTATGTACTTTGCTAATCTTCAGATCTCCATCTGCTATATAATCTCGAATTATATGGAATCGGCGATTGATGTGCTTGGTTTTTGGATGATATCTTGGTTCCTTAGCCAGTGCTATGGCGCCAGTGTTGTCGCACAATATCTCCAGTGGGTCCAAGACATTTGGAACCACACCAAGCTCAGTGATGAAGTTTCTGATCCAAACTCCTTCACTTGATGCTTCCGAAGCAGCCATGTATTCCGCTTCTGTTGTAGATCCTGCGATCACGCTTTGCTTGCAGCTTCTCCAGCTCACAGCTCCACCATTCAAAATATAAACGTATCCTGTCTGAGATTTAGAATCATCCGGGTCGGTGTCGAAGCTAGCATCGACGTAACCTTTTACGACGAGCTCCTCGTCACCTCCATAGACTAAGAACATTTCTTTAGTCCTATTTAAATACTTTAGGATGTTCTTTACGGCTGTCCAGTGTTCCACTCCTGGATCACTTTGGTATCTGCTCGTCAAACTAAGAGCATTGGACACATCCGGTCTAGTACACAGCATGGCATACATGATAGAACCTATGGCCGAGGCATATGGCACTTTGCTCATAGTTTCTCTATCTTTTACCGTAGCTGGACACTGAGCCTTGCTCAATATCTTACCTGACAACATGGGCAATGAACCTTTCTTTGCTTTATCCATTCTGAACCTCTTCAGAACTTTGTCCAGATATGTACTTTGGCTTAAAGCTATTAGGCGTCTTTCTCTATCTCTATAGATTTTGATGCCTAATATATAAGCAGCTTCCCCTAGGTCTTTCATTGAAAAACATTTATTCAAATAACTCTTCACATCGTTAAGCATATCGATGTCATTTCCAATAATCAATATGTCATCCACATATAGTACTAAAAATGTCACCGAGCTCCCACTCACTTTCTTGTAGATACAAGCTTCGTAGCAATTTGGAACAAATCCAAAATTCTTGATCACTTGATCAAAACGAAGGTTCCAACTCCGAGATGCTTGCTTCAGTCCATAAATGGAACGCTGAAGTTTGCACACCTTATTAGCATCCTTAGGATCGACAAAACCTTCGGGCTGCATCATATACAACTCTTCATCAATGTTGCCATTGAGGAACGCAGTCTTGACATCCATCTGCCATATTTCATAATCATGAAACGCAGCAATTGCTAATAAAATCCGAATGGACTTAAACATCGCTACGGGAGAGAAAGTCTCATCATAGTCAACACCTTGAACTTGCCGAAAACCTTTTGCGACAAGCCGAGCTTTATAGACAGTAACATTACCATCCGCGTCCGTTTTCTTCTTGAAAATCCATTTGCACTCAACGGCCTTACGGTCGCTAGGAGGATCCACCAAAGTCCACACTTGGTTTTCGCTCATGGATCCCAATTCGGATTTCATGGCCTCTAGCCATTTCTCAGAGTCTGGGCTCATCATTGCTTCCTCATAGTTCGCAGGTTCGCTGTTGTCTAACAACAAGACGGTTAAGACAGGGTTGCCGTACCATTCAGGAGTGGCACGTGACCTTGTCGACCTGCGAAGTTCAGTAGTAGCATCGTTTGAAGTTTCATGATCTTTATCATTAGCTTCCTCTCTTGTTGATGCAGGCGGCGCCGGAACAATTTCTGGTGCTGCGCTACTCTCCAACTCGAGAGAAGGTTCAATAACCTCGTCTAGCTCTACCTTTCTCCCACTCACTTCTTTCGAGAGAAACTCCTTCTCAAGAAAGGATCCGTTCTTTGCAACAAACACTTTGCCTTCGGATCTGTGGTAGAAGGTATACCCAATCGTTTCCTTAGGGTATCCTATGAAGACGCATTTCTCCGCTTTGGGTTCGAGCTTGTCCGGCATCAACTTCTTGACGTAAGCTTTGCATCCCCAAACTTTAAGAAACGACAACTTAGGTTTAGCACCAAACCAAAGTTCATACGGTGTCGTCTTAACGGATTTAGATGGTGCCCTATTTAAAGTGAATGCAGCGGTTTCTAATGCATAACCCCAAAATGATAACGGCAAATCTGTAAGAGACATCATTGATCGCACCATATCTAATAGAGTTCGATTCCGGCGTTCAGACACACCATTGCGCTGTGGTGTTCCGGGTGGCGTGAGTTGCGAAACGATTCCGCTTGCTTTAAGATGCGTGAGAAAATCATAACTCAAATACTCACCTCCACGATCGGATCGTAGAAATTTAATTTTCCTGTTACGATGGTTTTCCACTTCGTTCTGAAATTCTTTGAACTTTTCAAACGTTTCAGATTTATGTTTCATTAAATAGATATACCCATATCTACTTAAGTCATCAGTAAAAGTGAGAAAATAGCGATATCCACCGCGCGTCGAAATACTCATTGGTCCGCACACATCGGTATGTATGATTTCCAATAAGTCCGTTGCTCGCTCCATTATTCCGGAGAACGGGGTTTTGATCATCTTGCCCATGAGGCATGGTTCGCACGTGTCAAATGATTCAAAATCAAGAGACTCCAAAAGTCCATCAGAATGGAGTTTCTTCATGCGTTTTACACCAATATGACCTAGACGGCAGTGCCACAAATAAGTTGGATTATCACTATCTACTTTGCATCTTTTAGCCTCAATGTTATGGATGTGTGTTTCATTGCTTTCGAGATTCAGAAGAAATAAACCATTCACAACAGGTGCATGACCATAAAAGATGTTATTCATATAAATAGAACAACCATTATTCTCAGATTTAAATGAATAACCGTCTTGCAATAAACATGATCCAGATATAATGTTCATGCTCAACGCAGGCACATAATAACACTTATTAAGGTTTAAAACTAATCCCGAAGGTAAAACTAAGGAGAGCGTGCCGACGGCCATCACATCAACTTTTGATCCATTGCCAACGCGCATCGTCACCTCATCTCTTGCTAGCCGCCGTCTATTCCGTAGCTCCTGTTTCGAGTTACAAATATTAGCAACTGAACCAGTATCATATACCCAGGCACTACAACGAGCGCTAGTAAGGTAGACATCAATAACATGTATATCAAATATACCTTTGATGGTGCCAGCCTTCTTGTCCGCTAAGTACTTCGGACAGTTGCGCTTCCAGTGACCCTTGACCTTGCAATAGAAGCACTCAGTGTCCGGCTTAGGTCCAGACTTGAGCTTCTTCTCAGCAGGGGCAACGTGCTTGCCTTTGCCTTTCTTGAAAGATCCCTTTGCACCTTTAGCTTTCTTAAAGCTAGTGGTCTTGTTGACCATCAACACATGATTGTCTTTCTTGATATCCACCTCCGCAGCTTTCAGCTTAGCGAAGAGCTCAGTGATCGTATCAGTGGAACCAATTTGATTATGAGTAACTACAAAACCTTTGTAGCTAGGAGGGAGTGATTGCAGAACTCTGTCAATCTTGAGCTCCTCTGGAATCTTGCAGTCCAGTTGCTCAAGGCGTTGAGTGTAGCCCGACATCTTAATGGCGTGCTCACTAACGGAACTCCCTTCCTCCATCTTGCAGTTAAAGAACTTCTCAGAGATCTCATATCTCTCAGAACGGGCTTGAGTCTGAAACATGGTTTTCAGTTCCTCAAGTATCTCATAAGGCCCGCGGTACTTCTCAAAACGATTTTGAAGTTCCGGTTCCATAGAAAACAGCATGGTACTCATAATCACATCACAATCATCTCTACGAGCATTGAAGTCAGCAAGTTCTTCAGTTTTCGCAGTTGCAGCAGGGGTGTCACCTAGCGCTTTGTCAAGTACATAGGCTTTTTGTCCGCCAGCGAGTATGATTCTCAGATTGCGGAACCAGTTGGTGAAGTTAGACCCATTGTTCTTAAGCTTTTCTTTCTCAGCAAACACGTTGAAGTTGAAGTTGGACTTAGCCATTTGATCTACAACATTGCAAGTACAATTTAGACTATGTTCATGATAACTAGTTCAACTTAATCAAATTACTAGATGAACTCCCACTAAATTCAACATCCCTCAAGTTGTTTAGTGAACACGATCCAAATTCACCACACCTAATCCGATCTTCACGAGAAGAGATGTGGTTTCAATGGTGGACAACTCAGTGTCGATCATATCATTCATATGACTCATGTTTAACCTTTCGGTTCGTGTGTTCCGAGGCCATGTCTGTACATGCTAGGCTCGTCAAGTCAAACCCAAGTATTATCCACGTGTGCAAAACTGGCTTGCACCCGTTGTATGTGAACGTAGAGTTTATAGCACCCGATCATCACGAGGTGCTTGAAAACGACGAACTTTCGCAACGGCGCATACGAGGGGAGAACACAATTTTATCTTGATCTTTTAAGTGAGGAATCATCTTATAATGCTACCGTCGCGATCTAAGCATAATAAGATACATAAAAGGATAAACATCACATGCATATAATTTTATGTGACATGGTATAGCCAATCTCCGCGCCATGATCTCCATCTTGTGCGCGCCGGCATGATCTCCATCACTCCACCATGATTGCCTCCACCACAAATAGCAACTACAACTATTGCTAACTATTTAGCGATAAAGTAAAGCTATTACATGGCGTATAAGAAGTTGACACGCAGGTCATACATAATTATAAAGACAACCATATGGCTCCAGCCGGTTGTGAACTCATCGACATGCAAGTCGTGAAATATTACAAAACATGATCATCGCATACATCACATATATCACATCACATCTTGTGGCCATACCATATCACAAAACACTCCCTACAAAAACAAGTTAGACGCCTCTACTTTGTTGTTGCAAGTTTTACGTGGCTTATGGGAGTAGCAAGCTAAGAACGATTCTTACCTACGAAAAGCCACAACGGTGATATTATGGTTGCTAACATCCGATGTAAGTCCCATGCCACCAGCCGCATGTATGGAACAAGCCACACGTCAAGTGCGGAGCCGGTCTCGCGAACGCGGTCGCGTAAAGTTGGCCTGGACCGCTTCGATCTCACTATACCGCGCCATAAGAGATACACAACAAGAGGTTTGCAACAGAAAACATCAACGCCCGCAACAAACATGTTGCGTTCTACTCGTGAAACACATCTACGCAAAGACCTGGCTCTGATACCACTGAAGGGTTTCGTAGCATAGTAAACAAAAATTTTCCTACGCAACGAACAAGAAAACCAAGATCTAATCTAGGAGATGTAATCAACGAGAGAGGTAGATGAGATCTTCATACCCTTGAAGATTCGCACAGCGGAAACGTTCAAGAGAACGTGGTTGACGTAGTCGTACTCGCCTTCTCCTCCTCGCGATCCGATCCGATCCTACGCCGCAAGTGGCGGCGCCTCCGAGAGTTGCACACGTGCGGTGCAGCGACGTCTCCTCCTTCCTCGTTCCAGCAAGTATGGTGGAGAGATAGATTGGATCGGCAGCACGACGGCGTGGTGCTTATGGTGGAGAGTTTCTGCGGCAGGGCTTCGCCTACGCGCAGTCACGAGAGAGAGAGAGGGAGAGCAGCAGGGGCGGCTAGGGTTTGGGTCTTCAGGTTAGGGAGGGCTGCGCCCCCTGCCCCCCCTTATATGGAGGGCTGGGCGGCCAGCATAGCCCCCTCCTCCAATCCCTAGCCGACTTGGATAAGGAGGAGTGGGGGGCAAGTTTCCCCCCTTTCCTTATTTGAAGTTTCCTTTAGGGTTACCCCTTGGGCTTGGCCGGCTGGGCCTTAGGGGCCTTGTGCACCTGGCCCAAGGCGGCCAGGGCACTTCCCCTTAGGCCCACGCAGGCCTCCGTCAAGTGGGCCCACGTTGGTCCCACTCCGGAACCTTCTAGAACCTTCCGGTACAATACCGATAAACTCCGAAACCTTTCCGGAATCCAAAAAACTGCTTTCCTTTATATGAATCTTATTCTCTGGACCATTCCGGAACCTCTCGTGACGTCCTGGATCTCATCCGAGACTCCGAACTAAAACTCATAAACCAATTATCCATTCTATCCTAGCATCGATACACGTTAAGTGTGTGACCCTACGGGTTTGAGAATATGCAGACATGATCTTCTATCAATAATCAATAGCGGGATCTGGAAACCCATATTGACTCCCACATATTCATCGATAATCATATCGAATGAACCACGATGTCAGGATTCAATTAATCCCGTATATGTATTCCCTTCGTCACACGATATTTTACTTGCCCGAGATTTGATCGTCGGTATCGCCATACCTAGTTCAATCTCGTTCACAGCAAGTACTTTACTCGTTCCGTAATCCGATATCACTTCGTGATTAACTCCTTAACCACATGCTTGCAAGCGGTGTTGATATCGATTACCGAGTGGGCCCGAAGTATATCTCTCCGACTTGGGAGGGACAAATTCCTTCTCGATACATACAACTCAACAAGTACTTTCTGATCACCTGAGAGACACCTTTATTATCACCCTCACATAGGATGACGTTTGATGACTTCAAAGCTTTCTTCCGATACTAGGGAGTTGTATTATCTTATGGTCTAAGGAATACAATACATGACATAGGAAAAGCTTCGCAAAGATGAACACGATGACACGATCTAATTGCTCTGCTTTATTTAGGTCTGTCCATCATATCATTCTCCTAATGATATGATCTCATTATTAATTGACAACACATGTCTATGGTTAGGAAACCTTAACCATCATTAATCAATGAGCTAGTCCAAAGAGGCGTACTAGGGACACAAGGTCTATGATTGACTTTATGCCGGGTTATCAAGGAAGGCCCTGGCCGGAATATAAGAGCATCGGCCAGGCCGGCATATAATGTATATCCCGGCTGATACTTGGATATGCCGGCATAGCCGGAATACTGATATATGTGTGCCGGCATCTACTCAGATATGCCGGCCTAACCATTTGGTGTGTTGTGCAGGAGCAGGGGAGGCCGGATTACCCGACCCTCGTAGGTCGTTGGTCCGGCATATATGTCCTGGGTATGGCCAACGGTCATATCCGGGATACTTAAGTCAACCAAGGTGTCACATCCCTACAATCAAGGAAGAAAACATCCAAGCATGGTAGCACAGTAAGATGACAGGGTGCACAGTGGAGGTTACCTACCCTCACTGTGCACAAGTACGAGCTTACCGCACAGAGGTAAGGCCACAGTTCAAGAGGTACAAGGTACAGGGATATGACGTCCCATCGAGAGCAATCAGGGGCGAAGTCAAGGGTCTCTGCCATCGCCACCAACTCCTGTTTGGAGTGTAGCCCTTGTCTTGTGGTCTCGTATGACCGTTGTAACCCTGGCCACCACTATATAAGGTGGCATAGGGAGCCCTGGTAAAGGGTTGAACATTGGTTAAAAGTTAGAAGGTAGGTAGCTGGAAGAAGGTTAGAAGGTTGAAGGTTTCTACACTTAGCAGTTCGTCTTCCTTCTCTAGTAGAGAGCTTGGAAGCACCATTGTGGTGTACTACATCGATCCATATATACAATCAGTAGAGCAGGAGTAGGGGTGTTATCTCCTTACGAGAGCCCCGAACCTGGGTAGATCAGTGTCTCTTCCTGTCGTGCTTTTTAGCTCGTTCCCCTCTCCCGAATCCTCCAGCATCTAGTCGGCCCCCATTTAAGCCATCCTATGGCATATGTTGTTTCACCACGACGACACCGGCGGGCTGCGCCAGGCGATGAGAGGCGCGCTTGGCAATCTCGTCGGCTTCCACGTTCTCTCCCCTCGGGATGTGCTTCAGCTCCAAGCCTTGGAAGCGTTTTTCCATCTTTCGATGCTCCTCGAGATAAGCCGCCATGTGCTCATCCCTTGGAGTGTAGCTCTTGTTCGAGAAGTTCACAACCAGCTGTGAATCTCCCTTGACGATGAGGCGCTTGATTCCCAAAGCGTTTGCTGCCCTTAGGCCAGCAAGTAGTCCGTCGTACTCCGCGATGTTGTTGGAGACCTTGCTCTCAGGCGCGAAGCAGAGCTGCACAGCGTAGAAAAGCTTGTCTCCAGAGGGAGAGGTTAGGACAGCACCGGCTCCCGCGCCGGGGAGGTTGAAGGCGCCGTCGAAGTGCATGACCCAGAGGCCTGGGGCCTCCTCTCCAGGGAGAGTTGACTCCACCTCTGGAGGCTCGTCTACGAACGGATCAGTCCATTCTGCAGTGAACTCGGCCAAAGCCTTGCTCTTGATTACCTTTGTAGTTTCGAAGGAGATCTCGAAAGGCTGAAGCTCCACAGCCCACTCAGCCACCCGCCCGGTGACATTGGGGTTGCGGAGGACGGTTTCTAGGGGCCGATCGGTTACCACCTTAATCGGGTGACCCTGGAAGTAGTGGCGTAGCTTCCGCGAGGCGATGAGCAAGGTGTAGAGCAACTTTTGCTGCATTGTGTAGCGCTCCCGCGCGTCGCGCAGTACCGTGCTGACGAAGTACACAGGCTTTTGCACCTTGACGACACCCTCGGAAGGCTCCTCCTCAGGAGGCTTTTGAGCGTTGCTCTGAGAGAGCGGCTCGGTTGGTGAAGATCCCTCGGGCGGCTCCTCTCGAGAGGCGGGAGGTGAAGCGGCCTCTTCCTCGCGAGGAGCCCCCGAGCTTGGAGGAGTGACCTCCTCCTTGGCGATTACCTTGACGTCCCGCTCCACGACGAGAACGGCACTTGCAGTCCTTGGAGTTGCCACGATGTAGAGTAGCAAGGGCTCGCGGGGGGTTGGGGCAACCATGATCGGTGGGCTCGTGAGGTACCTTTTTAACTCGGCGAAGGCCTTGTCGGCTTCTGGAGTCCACTCGAACTTCCCGGTTCGCTTCATGAGCTTGAAGAAGGGCAAAGCTTTTTCCCCACTCCTCGCGATGAAGCGCCCCAGGGCTGCCATGCACCCCGCGAGGCGTTGCATTTCCTTGAGATTGCGCGGAGGACGCATTTCTTCGATGGCCTTGACCTTGTCGGGGTTCGCCTCTATCCCGCGATTGGACACGAGGAACCCCAATAGTTTTCCCGACGGTACGCCGAAGGCGCACTTGGCGGGGTTGAGCTTGATGTTTACCTTCCTCAGGTTGACGAATGTTTCCTCCAGATCCTCGATGAAGGTGTGACCCTCGCGAGTCTTGACGACGATGTCGTCGACGTAGGCTTCCGCATTCCTTCCCATCTGAGCCCCCAGGGCCTTACGCATGAGCCTTTGGAATGTAGCTCCTGCGTTCTTTAGGCCGAAGGGCATGCAAACGTAGCAGTACACCCCACAGGGCGTGATGAAGGCGGTCTTCTCTTCGTCCTCCTTTGCCATCTTGATCTGATGATAGCCGGAGAAAGCATCCAAGAAGCAAAGGAGGTCGCAGCCGGCGGTGGAGTCGACGATTTGATCTATCCTCGGGAGAGGGTAAGGATCCTTGGGACAGGCCTTGTTGAGACTTGTGAAGTCCACGCAGAGGCGCCCACTGCCATTTACCTTTGGGACGACCACCGGATTAGCGATCCAGGTGGGGTGGGCCACCTCGCGTATTAACTTGGCCTTCTTTAGCTTCTCTATTTCCTTGACGATGAAGTCTTGCTTCTCTTGCGCTTGCTTCCTGGTCTTCTACTTCACGGGGTGTGCCTAAGGGCACACGGCTAGGTGGTGCTCAATCACCTCCCTGAGAACGCCGGGCATATCTGACGGAGTCCAAGCGAACATGTCAGAATTTGCCCGCAGGAAGGTGACGAGCGCGCTTTCCTATTTGGGGGAAAGCCCTGCCCCGATGGTGACGTAGTTGTCGCAGCCCCCAGCCTGAAGCGGGACCTTCTTGGTTGCCGAGCGCTCCTGGGTAAACTGGGGCCTCCTGCCGGAGGGTACCGCAGCTTCCCCAATGCTCATGTCCAGCATTGGATGGACCAGGTCCTCGCTTGGAGTAGGCGATGCAGAGGCGGCGAACTTCTTCCCTGTCGAACCCAAAGGGTGGGGCTCGAGAGAGGCCTTCTTTGCCGCAGCCCGCTCTTGGGATACGAGCTGCTTCTTCCTCGCGAGGTCGCCGGAGTGTTCCAGTAGATCTTCGTCGGCGGGGAACATGGTGGCGGCCTCGCGGTAGACATGCTCAACTGATCGGAGAGCATCCTTCTCATTGCAGCGCACGGTGATCGTGCCATTGGTGCCCGGAATCTTGAGGACGTTGAAGCCATGGTGCGTTGCTGCCATGAACCTAGCCAAGGCTGGGTAGCCGAGGATGGCATTGTAAGGCAGGGCGATGTAGGCGACGTCGAAGTCGAGGCTTTCCGTCCTGTAGTTGTCCCGGGTGCCGAAGGTGACGGGCAGGCTTACCTGCCCAATTGGCGTTGTAGATCCCTCGGTTACCCCGAAGAACGGCCGAGTTGGCATGAGCCGGTGGTATGGCACCTACATCTTTTCAAAGATCTCGACGGAGATGATGTTGAGGCCCGCCCCTCCGTCGATGAGAGTGCGATTGACGGCGACGTTGTTGATGGTTGGCGTGCACAAGAGGGGGATTGTGCCCACGCCCCTTGTGGAAGCCGGATGATCCTCCTCGTCAAAGCCAATCTTGCACGTCGACCACTTCATCAGGCGATTGCCGAAGTTGGGCTGTGCCGCCGCGATCTCTCGCGACAGCTGTTTGAAGTGCCGATTTGACAGAGGAGCCTGAGCTCCACCCAGGAGGCAAGCGACGAAGTCTCGCGGCTCTTGATGGCCCCCCTGGTTCTCCTCCTGACGATCGTTTGCTGGTGGGGGCAGCGGCAGCGGCTCGGGATCGTCTCGAGACAGACCCCCACGGCGGCGACCTTCCTCGCGGTCGTCGTCGCGGCGATCGCCCCGGGATCCACTCTTGCCGTTGCTGCGGCCACCCCCGCGACGCTTGGCGACGCCATTTTCCTCGTGAAACTTCCGGACAATCCAACAATCCTCGGTATTGTGGGTGTCCTTCTTGTGGATAATGCAGTAGCGGCGACGTCGACCTTTATCGCGATCGGAGCGGTCCCCGCGGCGTTGCTTATGATCTGGCTCCGCCGCGAGGGCTGCAGCCTCCTTTCGCTTGGGGTCCTTGGACTTCGGCTTTGGGGGAGGCGCCTCCGGCAGATTGTGCACGAAGAGCCTCCCCTCCTCAGCCTTGGCGCAGCGGTCGGCGATCTCGAAGAGCCTGACGACGGAAGTCAGCTCATCATTCACAGACAGCTTCTCCCGCATCTTGACGTCGGAGACGCCCGTGGAGAATGCGGAGATGACCTCCTCGTTGGAGATCCTGGGAATCTTGTTCCTCATCTGACTGAAGCGCTGGATGTATTGACGAAGCGTCTCGCCCTTGTACTGACGCACCGCTTTAAGATCATTCTTAGTTGCGGGGCGCTCGTACGTGGGCATGAAGTTGGCAACGAACTGACGACATAAATCCTTCCACGACGTCACGGATTCGTGAGGAAGATTCATGAGCCAAGTTCGCAGAGCGTCCTTGAGGGCCATGGGGAACCAATTGGCCATGGCGCGCTGATCTCCACGCGCAGCCTGGACGGCGACGACGTAGAGTTGGAGGAATTCGACAGGATTTGTGGTCCCGTCGTAATGCGCGCTGATGTCTGGCTTGAACTTGTCAGGCCAGACGACGTAGCGCTGCTGGCGAGTGAGGGCAAGACACCCGGGGTTGTAGATCGGGATGCCGGGGGTCCTGACGTTCTTGCCAGCTTCGCCGATGTCATCGATGGCGCGGTCATGATTTTCGCGGCGGCGCTCGAGGGAGACGCGTGCGTCTTCCGGAGCGCGTTGGACGATTTGGCAGCTGGGCTCCCCGCGCGGCGAAGATGCGGCGCGGGAAACCACCCTCTTAGCCTTGTTGGTCATCCCATCTCCGGCGCCCGGGGCGCGATGCCCCACCGCCGGATCTGGGCTCCCCGCGCCCTGGGCTCCTCCCAAGGCCGGGTCTTCGTTGGCGATGGCGACGAGCTCGGCGATTCGAGCGCGCCACCCCTCACGCCCGTCGTCGGTGGGTTGATAGCGCAGCAGCTCCTGCGCCATGGCGAGTGCCTGCGCAGGAGACAGCTGACTCCCAGAACGAGCGCGAGAAGTGGCGGTGGCGGTGAAGGAGAGCGAAGGCTCTGTCCGCCCGGACGGGAGGTAGGAAGACTCCAGATCTTCCTCCTCTTCCTCCTCGGCCGAAGCTTCATGACGACGGAAGATGTGCTCGGTTTGCCCCTGAACAGCATTGCGACGGCGAAGACGCTCGAGCCTTGCGTTGGCATCGGCCATGTCGAAGCAGATCTAGAAGAAAACACACCACAGCCCCCTACCTGGCGCGCCAGATGTCGATGGATTTTGTGTCGCAAGAACATGGGGTACCACGCGACGGACCCAAGGATTCGAACGTAGGGGGCTGAACGTGTGAGATCTTGGATCGCAACGAAACACGGTGACGGAAGCCTCGATTGTCGAACGCGCTACGCACTGCAGAGAGGGAGACCGAGCTTTACCCAGGTTTAGGGCCCTCGTGGTGAGGTAAAACCCCTACTTCCTGCCTTCTTGTATTGCGACGCGACACCTCGCGAGGAGTACAAGGCCTTGGTTACAAAGCTCTAGTTGGCCAGAGGTTGAAGAACCTGCGTGCCCAACTAGCAGCTCGAAGAAGATGAAGATCAGATTCCCCCCCGGCCCCTGTTAAGGGGTGGCCTCTCCCTCCCTTTATAGCGCCAAGGTCCTCCTTCCCCTTATCTTCTTGGGGAAGGGGTTGCCACACACGGCCAAGGAGGGAGGACAGCTGTAGACTATGTTCTTCTGTAGACTTGGTCTTCGTAGGGTAGCGGCGCCGGTCCACAGGAGTGGGTGGAGGAGGCTGACGTCCTCCTCTGGCACCCTGCACCGTCCATGCTATATTTAGGGGGGTGGCCAACTGCCACTGTGCCGCTTTGGGCAGGCACAGAGAAAGTTGGTCTCCTCCCTGTCGGGGGTAGCGTGGGCGGTACGCGGTCTTCTGCCCGCCAGCTTCTTGCTCCGCACGGAAACGTGCTAGGCTGACGTGGGCGTACCTCCTCTCCTCACCAGCAGGGGCTCGTGAGGAGGTCTTCTGGTCCTTAGCGGTTTCTGTCGTCGTTCTCCTCACGAGGCGCCTCCTCGTGAGGGTCTTCTCCGTAGCGAAGATTGTTGATTCTCCCCTGGGCTGAAGATGGGCCGATGACGGGGCCCAGGAGCAGGTGGACCGGGATACCCCGGTATCCAGAACACCGACAGTGGGCTCACCGCCATGGGGCGCGGGCCCACCCCTGGCCACGCCGCCCATGTGGTGAGGCCACACTGGCCCACTACTGCAATCGCCCCCTCGCGTATATCGTCGTCCCTGAAAACCTAAGTGAGGGGGGCATCAGAGATAGACACCACCGCCTCTGTGGAGTAGAAAACACCGAGAGAGAAAAGCTCTCTGTTAGGCAGAAATCTGTCAGGGAAATCCCTTCCTGGAGAGGGGAGATCGTCGCCATCGTCATCATCATTGCGCTGGACTTCATCGGGATAATCATCACCATTATCATCATCAGCACCTTCATCTCCACCATCACCATGCCATCCCGCTATAACATCTTGGGTTGAATCTTGTCAAATTCTTAGGGGAAACTTTCTCGGTGTTAATTACTCTTGTAGTTGATGCTATTGAGTAGAACCGTTGAATTAAGGTTTATGTTCAGATTGTTATTTACCATTATTTCACCTCTGGTCATGATCCATATGATGTCTTGTGAGTAGTTCCTTTAGTTCTTAAGGACATGGGAGAAGTCGAGATGGGAGCGTAGGATCTCAGAGTTTAAGGTTGTGGTTAGATTTATCTTAATTACTTTCTTGTATTAGCGGATGCTTGCAGGGGGTATAATAACAAGTGTGTATTAGTCCTAGTAAGGGTAGTACACTAGCACAGGTTCACCCCCACAATACTTATCAAACCAATGAAGATTACTTAGCAGCATGAAGCGAAAGCTCTTGATAGAAACTCCCGTGCATCCTCAGGAACGTTTGGTAATCATAAGTTACACAACCGGCTTGTCCTTTGCTCTAGAAAGGATTGGGCGACTTGCAGCAATTACTATTATTGTCTTTTATTTACTTGTATTTTATTTACTTGCATTACCAAATACCTCTGAAAACCCATTTGCTAGTATTTACAGTGAATCCTTGATCAAAACCACTTGTCAACACCTTCTGCTCCTCGTTGGGTTCGACACTCTTATTTATCGAAAGTACTAGATACACCCCTATACTTGTGGGTCATCAAAGAGTTGTCTCAAATAGGTTGATTGGTGTTGGAAAAGAGTAAATTGTTTCATGCTTATAGTGGTGCAAAAGGGAGCTTGTTTAGACCGTGGCTTAGACTTTAGCATGTCATGCTTGATATAATTTTGATTATATGCTTAGTAGTTATTGTTGTAGCATGACTTGTCTCAAATGACTGAGATTGCTAAATGTGCCTTTGAAAGAATCATGCGTTGTTTTTATTATATAGAACCATAATATTGTGGTATTCTCCTTTGATGCTTTATTTGGGTTGACTTGGCGCATGCTTACACCATGTTATGACTATAAACCAGTCGCCTCAAGCCTCTATGATCATTTGGTTTTTGACTTGTGATATCACTTTATGCTTTAGTTAATAATGTTTTGTCACTATACATGATTATGGCCGTTATTGCCCTCTTAGTTGGTCGCTCCCAGTTTTTTGCTAACCTTCACCTATACTAAGTATGAGCTCTACTCGTGCATCCAACTCCCAAAAACCAAAAGTTTGCCAATGTGTCCACTATATCTACCTATTAGCATTTTGCTATTCCAAGTATATTCATCATGCTTTTATCTATCTTCCAAATTAAATTTATGTTATGAGAAAATTAGTTAGTAAATCTCTCACAAACTTGATGGCACATTTACTTTCTTGCACTTAATAAACTTGACCATTGTGGCTCTCTTATGACAATTATATGCTTGCAAGTTGTAAGTTGGGAGTTAGCTCAGCCATGCTATCATGGGGCATGCTTTCAACATTGCACTTATTCCTATTTAGTTGATATCATGATCTTTTGTTTATGGATGCCTAGCTGTGTGAAAGGAGTTGGAAACTTGTAAGCTCATGGAGTTTGCATACGTGTTAGAGAAACACCTAGGCCACTAATCTAAACCATGCATCATTCATGGTGGAAATTTACATCATAACCATAGTGAGCATTCGATGATGCATCTCGTAATAAAAAGCTATACCCAATGGTAAATAAAAGAGACATCGAGGTGCTCATTGTCTGTTTGTCTTGTCATTTTGATGTGGGAAAGCTTCCATATCATTGGGCATGAGGTACCCCGTTGGTGTTCTCAATGATACATGTATGCTTACAATAACAAGAACTTACTTGGGACCTAAGTCGATTAGCATGGTTTAGGTACTTGTATTCAAGGGATATGAGATTTTCAAATTATGACTTGTCAAGCATATATCTCATAGTTGTACTCGCATTAACCTTAACCACTCAAGATGCCAATGATAGGGGCAATGATAGCTCAAAGCTAATAAGTACCATAATTTTTGGAAGGTTTATAAAACTTGCAATCACTGCTTTCCTCTGCAACGTGCCTATCTGTTACTTTTATGTTGAGTCTTCATCTTCTACCTTTATGCACCGGTTAAGAGAGCATAGTTGTCATTCTGAGTATAATGTGCATAGTCCCAAAATTTATTATTGATTGATTCATGATTATGGTATAGCTTGTTCTCAAATTATTTGTATCTAGTCACCCTCTTAAACTTGAAGGTGTCCTATGCATTTATGTTTTGCTACTCCATGAGGGATAAGCTGTATACCACTTTGCTATGTTTTCTATATGCTCAAAACAAACAAATACCTTTCAATGCATTATTATTCATGATCTTTTGTTTGTGTTATTTTTTCATGTTGTAACATGGTTGCTAAGTTCTATTGTCAAGATTATATCTTTCATGCCCATGTTTAGAGTACTTTGATCTCAGCATGCAATGCTTTACATCGTTTTGATCAAGATTGTATTGGTGCATGTCACCTCAAAATTATTGTTTTGTTATCACTTACCTACTTGAGGACGAGCAGGAGTTAAGCTTGGGGATGCTTGATATTTTTTATGCTCCATGCTTGTTTTACACCAATTGCTTTGGGTTTTTTATTACACTTCATGGTGTTTTTATGCATTTTTTGGAACTCACCTGACAAGGGTTAACTCGACAAATGTCCTAGATGAAGGACTTAGGATCGAGGGAAGAGGGCGTCAGATGAACTCGAAGGTAAAGATCAGTTAAATAAGGTGTGTATCGAGAATAAGCATGGTGTTGAACTTGGCTCAATCTCAATGACGAGGGTTAACTCGACAAATGTCCTAGATGAAGGACTTAGGATCGGGGGAAGAGGGCATCGGATGAACTCGAAGGTAAAGGTTAGTAAAAATATGTATATATCGAAAGTAAACTTGGGTGTTCAACCTGGATTGCTTTCAATCTGCCCTACACCGTCCCCTCCTGGCCCCTTTATATAGGTGGCCAGGTCTCGAGGATCGGGTTGGGTCCGATATAGATTACAATATCGACATACGGTAGGAACTCGTATTCGACTATCATTACAATTGGGCCTAGCTATACGGGCCTTAGGGGTACTCAACTAACGGGCTCTATTAGCTATACCCTTGTCAGTAGCCCCTGAGATTCTACCAGAATGAATCCTAGTGATTCTCAAGGTACCCAGTGCGTCCACCAGGATTTTCTTTGCATCTTAGACACGGATACTGTCGGTGTTCTGGATACCGGGGTATCCCGGTCCACCTGCTCCTGGGCCATGTCATCGGCCCATCTTCAGAATCAGCAATCCAAACTACGGAGAAGACCCTCACGAGGAGGCGCCTCGTGAGGAGAACGACGGAGGAAAACGCTAAGGACCAGAAGACCTCCTCACGAGCCCCCGCTGGTGAGGAGAGAGAGACCAAGTCCACGCCAGCTCAGCATGTTGGCGTGCAGAGCAAGAAGATGAAGGACGGAAGACTGTGTACCGCCCATGCTACCCCCGACAGGGAGGAGACCAACTTTCGCTGTGCCTGCCCAAAGCGGCACAGTGGTTGTTGGCCACCCCCCTAAAAATAGCGTGGATGGTGCAGGGCGCTAGAGGAGGACGTCAGCCTCCTCCACCCACTCCTGTGGACCGGCGCCACTACCCTACGGAGACCATGTCTACAGAAGAGTGTAGACTACAGCTGTCCACCCTCCTTGGCCGTGTGTGTGGCAACCCCTTCCCCAAGAAGATAAGGGGAAGGAGGACCTTGGCGCTATAAAAGGAGGGGAGGCCACCCCTTAGATGGGATCTGATCTTCTGGAGGCTGCTAGCTGGGCATGCAGGTTCTTCAACCTCTGGCCAGCTAGAGCTTTGTAACCAAGACCTTGTACTCCTCGCGAGGTGTCGCGTTGCAATACAAGAAGGCAGGAAGTAGGGGTTTTACCTCATCACGAGGGCCCTGAACCTGGGTAAAGCTCGGCGTCTCTCTCTGCAGTGCGTAGTGCGTTCGACCACTCGAGGCTTCCGTCACCGTGCTTCGCGGCGATCCGAGATCTCACACGTTCAGCCCCCTGCGTTCGAATCTTTGGGTCCGTCGCGTGGTATCCCGTGTTCTTGCGACACGAAATCCATCGACATTTGGCGCGCCAGGTAGGGGGCTGTGGTGCATTTTCTCCTAGATCTGCTCCGACATGGCCGACGCCAATGCAAGGCTCGAGCGTCTTCGCCGTCGCAACGCTGCTCGGGGGCAAACCGAGCCCATCTTCCGTCGTCGTGAAGCTTCGGCCGAGGAGGAAGAGGACGAAGATCTGGAGTCCTCCTACCTCCCGTCTGGGCGTACGGAGCCTTTGCTCTCCTTCACCGCCACCGCCACTTCTCGCGCTCGTTCTGGGAGTCAGTTGTCTCCTGCGCAGGCTCTCGCCATGGCGCAGGAGCTGCTGCGCTATCAACCCACCGATGACGGGCATGAGGGGTGGCGCGCTCGAATCGCCGAGCTCGTCGCCATCGCCAACGAAGACCCGGCCCAGGGAGGAGCCCAGGGCGCGGGAGACCCAGATCCAGCGGCGGGGCGCCGCGCCCCGGGCGCCGGAGATGGGAAGGCCAGCAAGGCCAAGAAGGTGGTTTCCCGTGCCGCATCTTCACCGTGCGGGGAGCCCAGCTGTCAAATCATCCAACGCGCTCCGGAAGACGCACGCGTCTCCCTCGAGCGCTGCTACTGGTTGATGGCGCCAGAAAAGAGGCTGCTGGCGTGGAGCAGTAAGTCCTTGCGCGTGGTGAATAACCAGCCCGTTGGGAACCCCAAGAGGAAGGTATGATGAGTGTAGCGGCTAGTTTTCCCTCAGTTAAGATACCAAGGTTTATCGATCAGGAGAGGAGAGACAATGACGACTGAAGGTGTCGCAGAACCTGCACACACACAAACAAATACTTTGTTCCCAACTTGCGATGAGGTTGTCAATCTCACCGGTTTGCTTGAAACAAAGGTTATGAGCGTATCGAGTGGAAAACAATATAGTATGCGAGTAAAATAAACAGTACGAGAAAAGTAAACAGGTGATAGCAATATGATGGAAATAGGACCGGGGTCCACAGTTCACTAGTGGTGTCTCTCCATAGATAAAATAACACATGCTGGGTAAACAAATTATAGTTGGGCACTTGATAGAATAAAGATAACGTGATATGTCAAGAAGATCACTATGAGATTTACTCTGGGCATTACAACAAAATACATAGACCGCCATCCAACTGCATCTATGACTAATAATCCACTTGTGGTGAATCAATCCGAGAACTCCACAAGTATTAAGTTGCGAACAACAGATAATTGCATTAAGCAAAGTGTGTAATGTAAACAAAGCATATGCCCTTGAGCATATGAATGTTGTTTTCTCCCTAGTAGCAACAGCACATCTACCACCTTAGAGGTTTCTGTCACTCCCCCAGGTGAAATAGAGACATGAACCCACTATCGAGCATAAATACCCCCTCTTGGAATCACTAGCAACTACTCGGCCAAGATAGCTACTAACAACAGAGAGCATGCAAGATCATAAACAACATAGAGATAACAAAAGATATAATTCAGTACAGCAACTTAATCATAAACACCAATATTCATCGGATCCCAACAAACCAAACATGTAGAATTACATAACGGTGATCTCAATCATGTATGGCAGCTCATGAGATCTAAACATGAAGCACATGGTGGAGAAGACAACCATCTAGCTACTGCTATGGACCCATAGTCCAAGGTAGACTACTCACTCATCACTCCGGAGGCAAGCATGGCGATGAAGAAGACCTCCGGTGGCGATTCCCCTCCCCGGCAGGGTGCCAGGAAGAGCTTCTGGACCCTCCCCATCTTCGGGTCGACGGCGACGGCGTATCGCGATGTGTTCTGGAAATGTGATCGGGTCTTAGGTTTTTCTCGTCGGGGGGTATTTATAGGCGAAGGGGCGATGTCAGAGGAGGGGCCAGGCGGCCTCACAAGGCGGTGGCGCAGGCCAGGGGCTGGCCGTGCCACCCCTGTGTGTGGGCCCCTGGTCCCTCACCTCCTACTCTCCTTCGGATCTCTGGAAGCTTCCGGGTAAAATAAGACTTCAGGAACTTGTTTCGTCCAATTCCGAGAATATTTCCTGTGTATCACTTCTGAAACACAAAAACAACAGAAAACAGGAAACTGGCACTGTGGCACTTCGTTAATAGGTTAGTTCCGGAAAATGCATAAAAATGCCACTAAGTGTAACGAAACAATAGGCAAATGGTGTAAAACAAGCATGGAGCATCAAAAATTATAGATACGTTTGAGACGTATCAAGCATCCCCAAGCTTAACTCCTGCTCGTCCTCGAGTAGGTAAGTGATAACAAAAGAATAATTTTTGAGGTGACATGCACCTACACAATCTTGATCATATATGCAAGCATTGGTGAGCTGGGATCAATAGAACTTAAAACATGGGCATGAAGATATAATCATGACAATAAGAACTTAGCAACCATGTTGTAAACATGCAAATGAACACAAACAAAAGATCATGAAAATGAAACAATGAAAGTCAAACGTGTGTTCAAATCATAAGGAAAAACATACAAAAGGTTTTCAGCTTGTCCTTCAAAGAGAGCAAAATATAAATGCATAGGACACCTTCAAGTTTAAGTGGGTGACTAGATACAAATAATTTAAGAACAACTGAAACCAATCATCATGAATCAATCAATGAACTTTGGGACAATGCATATCACACTAATAATGACAACTATGCTCTCTTAATGGTGCATACAGAAAGAAGGTGGTGACTCAACATAAAAGTAAAAGAAAGGCCCTTCGCAGAGGGAAGCAGTGATTAAACATGTGCTAGAGGTTTTCATTTGTAAAACAGAGAGATAAAACTTGATTTTGAGAGGTGGTTATCTTTATCAACGACTGGCAATGGGGTTCTTACTATCTTTCATACAAAAATGAAGCAAGTTTTTGAGAGAGAGATTGGCACTTTTGTGCACTTTTTATAAAGCTTGGCACTCCTCCCCACCTTTTTCCTTTCACATACCATGGCTAACCGATTCATCGGGTGCCCACCAACATTCACTTTCCATGGAGGAGTGCCTTTTTTCTTTCTTTTTCTCTTTTTTTTCTTTTTGGAATAAGCAATATGGAAGATAGCAAATCCGACCACTACGTCCCCATGAGCTGAAAACAGTGTCACAAAACGAGAAGTGTTTTGAAGGTTTTTTGAAAGGTAGCACATGAAAATTTTACTTTGGAATGGCTTACAAATACCATGCATAGGAATTTATAGTGGACACAATGGCAAACTTGGTTTTTAGGAGTTGGATGCACGAGTAGAGCTCATACTCAGTACAAGGCGAGGGCTAGCAAAAGACTGGGAGCGACCAAATAAGAGAGCAATAATGGCCATAATCATGCAAAGCGACAAAGCGACTTTAAAAGAAGCATAAGATGGCATCAAAAGTCAAAAACTAAATGATCATGAAGGCTATTGGCGACTTTGTAAGAGTCTAACATGTGTGAGCATGCGCCAAGTCAACCCAAATAAAGCATCAAGGAGAAAACCAAAATAATGCTTCCATACAATAAAAACAACGCATGATTTTTCAAAGGCTCATTAAGCAATCTCAGTTATTTGAGACAAGTCATGCTATAGCAAAACCACTAAGCATACTATCAAAAAGACATCAAGCATGACATGAAAAAGCCTAAGCCGCAGTCTACACAAGCTCCTTCTTGTACCACTATTTTGCACAAAGCTTTTTCTCTTTTCCAACACCATTTGAAATTTTTAAAGACACCTCTTTTGATGAAAACCAATAAAGATCAGAGGCAAAAATACACCTTGATGAAAATATATGACAAGATCTGAATGCAAATCAAGGTGAAAACGAAATCCAAAAGCAGTAGCAGAAAAAGTAGAACACTCGATTTTTAATAAGAGTGAAAACTAGAGCGTTTTTTGCAAATGAAAACAAGCAACTTCTCCAAAAGAAATTTGTTGGGGTCCAACCATTTATTGCAGCAAACAAACAACCTAAACCAACTAAGAAAACTAAAACAACTGACGCTCCAAGAAAAACACATAGTGCATGAAGCAATAAAAATATAGTGTTTTGAAAGGTGACCTGATTTTTGCCGATGAAGAAGGGGTGCCTCGGGGGCATCCCCAAGCTTTGACGCTTGTACTTCTTGGATATTTCTTGGGGTGATGCATGGGCATCCCCAAGCTTGAGATTTTGTCCATTCTGCAACTCATCTCATCATTCTCCAATCCCTACACTTGAAAACTTCCTTCATACAAAACTAAACACAAATCTATTAGCAACATTAGTGCAAGCATAACATATAATCAATCCTCTATTTGCTTCAGGTTTCAACACAAAACCACCACATATATAGCATATACTACTGTAGCAACCTCCCCAAAAGTTCCATGATCAAAAGAACTCAAAAGAAAGCGATAAAGCGGCAAACACAAATATTGGCAGAAATCTGTCAAAACTGAACAGCTGACAAAGGTCGAATTTTTGAGGGATTTTCTCTTGCTCAAATCAAAAAGTGTTAAACTAAGAAAAGTTTGGATATAACCTGGGGCATATGCACAAGAAATCGCAGGTCCAAAAGATATACAGAGAATTTTCACGAAGTTTTACGGTGCAGCACCAAAAACAGTTTCAGGACAGCAACATCCCCAAATCTTTACCTCACTCAAATTAGAGGCTTCTCTTGGCACAAAAAACGAAATAAACAAGATAAAGAGCGGTCATTACAGTAGTAATGACTTCCAAGACTCAAATAAAAGAAAAAGTACTGAAAAGAAAACATTGGGTTATCTCCCAAGAGTGCTTTTCTTTAACGCCTTTGAGCTAGGCGCAGAAAATTGCGAATCAAGTATTATCAATAGATGAAGCATTAAGATCAACAGAAAAGGTCTTGTCAATAAGGCATTGTATTTCATCCACATAAGTTTTTGAAGACCCTTTGTGATCATGCTTTGGTACACTATTTTCATCAAAAAGATTTTCAGGACAGATCGAGGCAAAATTATTTTCGAAAGCTTCACTCAATCCCAAAAGCTTGCAAGGTATAGGTATCTCGGTCTCCTCATCATTAGTATCAATAACCTTTATAGGTGAACCAAGTTTATTAAAATGTTTAAGAACTTTCCTAGCTTCAACAATGACATCCTTAAATTCTAGGCGCAAAGTTTCCAAGATAAAAGCTTTCTTTTCGGGATCCTCAATTTCATGAAGCTTAAGGAACATATATTGCATAAAAGAATTAGGACTAGCAAACCTAGTTCCAACATGTCAATTAATATAACAGAAGGAACTTCAATACTAGGAGCAAGCTCAACCCAAGACTTTTCCTCATCTTCCTCATGCATACTAATGTGATTAAAGAACTCCTCAATGTTACTTTTGCCAATAATCGAACCACTACCTACTGAGAGGTCCTCCAGAACGAACTTAGGGAACAGCATGATAAACTAAAGTAAAGAAATAACAACTACCAAGGATTCTAATTTTTTTGGGTTTTTGATAAAAAGCAATGCAGGTAAAATAAATAAAGTAAAGCAAAACAAATAACAAAGTAAAGAATGTGTGTGCGAAGAACTCCCCTTGCAGAAGTCTTCTCTTCCTCCCCGGCAACGGCGCCAGAAAAGAAGCTGCTACTGGTTGATGGCGCCAGAAAAGAGGCTACTGGCGTGGAGCAGTAAGTCCTTGTGCATGGTGAATAACCAGCCCGTTGGGAACCCCAAGAGGAAGGTATGATGAGTGTAGCGGCTAGTTTTCCCTCAGTTAAGATACCAAGGTTTATCGATCAGGAGAGGAGAGACAATGACGACTGAAGGTGTCGCAGAACCTGCACACACACAAACAAATACTTTGTTCCCAACTTGCGATGAGGTTGTCAATCTCACCGGTTTGCTTGAAACAAAGGTTATGAGCGTATCGAGTGGAAAACAATATAGTATGCGAGTAAAATAAATAGTACGAGAAAAGTAAATAGGTGATAGCAATATGATGTAAATAGGACCGGGGTCCACAGTTCACTAGTGGTGTCTCTCCATAGATAAAATAACACATGCTGGGTAAACAAATTACAGTTGGGCAATTGATAGAATAAAGATAACGTGATATGTCAAGAAGATCACTATGAGATTTACTCTGGGCATTACAACAAAATACATAGACCGCCATCCAACTGCATCTATGACTAATAATCCACTTGTGGTGAATCAATCCGAGAACTCCACAAGTATTAAGTTGCGAACAACAGATAATTGCATTAAGCAAAGTGTGTAATGTAAACAAAGCATATGCCCTTGAGCATATGAATGTTGTTTTCTCCCTAGTAGCAACAGCACATCTACCACCTTAGAGGTTTCTGTCACTCCCCCAAGTGAAATAGAGACATGAACCCACTATCGAGCATAAATACCCCCTCTTGGAGTCACTAGCAACTACTCGGCCAAGATAGCTACTAACAACGGAGAGCATGCAAGATCATAAACAACATAGAGATAACAAAAGATATAATTCAGTACAGCAACTTAATCATAAACACCAATATTCATCGGATCCCAACAAACCAAACATGTAGAATTACATAACGGTGATCTCAATCATGTATGGCAGCTCATGAGATCTAAACATGAAGCACATGGTGGAGAAGACAACCATCTAGCTACTGCTATGGACCCATAGTCCAAGGTAGACTACTCACTCATCGCTCCGGAGGCAAGCATGGCGATGAAGAAGACCTTCGGTGGCGATTCCCCTCTCCGGTAGGGTGCCGGGAAGAGCTTCTGGACCCTCCCGATCTTCGGGTCGATGGCGGCGGCATATCGCGATGTGTTCTGGAAATCTGATCGGGCTTAGGTTTTTCTCGTCGGGGGGTATTTATAGGCGAAGGGGCGATGTCAGAGGAGGGGCTAGGCGGCCTCACAAGGCGGTGGCGCGGGCCAGGGGCTGGCCACGCCACCCCTGTGTGTGGGCCCCTGGTCCCTCACCTCGTACTCTCATTCGGATCTCTGGAAGCTTCCAGGTAAAATAAGACTTCAGGAACTTGTTTCGTCCAATTCCGAGAAAATTTCCTGTGTATCACTTCTGAAACACAAAAATAGCAGAAAACAGGAAACTGGCACTGTGGCACTTCGTTAATAGGTTAGTTCCGGAAAATGCATAAAAATGCCACTAAGTGTAACGAAACAATAGGCAAATGGTGTAAAACAAGCATGGAGCATCAAAAATTATAGATACATTTGAGACGTATCAAGCGCCGCCGCGAAAATCATAACCGCGCCATCGATGACATTGGCGAAGCTGGCAAGAACGTCAAGACCCCCGACGACCCAATCTACAACCCCGGGTGTCTCGCTCTCACTCGCCAGCAACGCTACATCGTCTGGCCTGACAAGTTCAAGCTGGACATCGGCGCGCGTTACGACGGGACCACCAACCCCGTCGAATTCCTCCAACTCTACATCGTCGCCGTTCAGGCTGCGCGTGGGGATCAGCGTGCCATGGCAAATTGTTTCCCCATGGCCCTCAAGGATGCTCCGCGAACTTGGCTCATGAATCTTCCTCACGAATCCGTGACTTCATGGAAGGATTTATGCCGCCAGTTCGTGGCCAACTTCATGCCCACGTACGAGCGCCCCACCACCAAGAACGATCTTAAGGCGGTGCGTCAGTACAAGGGCGAGACGCTTCGTCAGTATATCCAGCACTTCAGCCAGATGAGGAACAAGATCACCAGGATCTCCAACGAGGAGGTCATCTCCGCGTTCTCCACGGGCGTCTCCGACATCAAGATGAGGGAGAAGCTGTCCTCGAATGATGTGTTGACTTCCGTAGTTAGGCTCTTCGAGATCGCCGACCGCTGCGCCAAGGCCGAGGAAGGGAGGCTCTTCGTGCATAACCTGCCGGAGGCGCCTCCTCCAAAGCCAAAGTCCAAGGACCCCAAGCGAAAGGAGGCTGCTGTCCTCGTGGCGGAGCCAGATCATAAGCAACGCCGCGGGGACCGCTCCGAGCGCGACAAGGGACGACGTCGCCGCTATTGCATCCTCCACAAGAAGGACACCCACAATACCGATGATTGTTGGTTTGTTCGAAAGTTTCATGAAGAAAATGGTGTCTCCAAGCGACGCGGGGGTGGCCGCAGCTACGGCAAGAGTGGATCCCGGGGCGATCACCGCGACGACGACCGCGAGGATGGTCGCCGCCGCGAGGGTCTGTCTCGAGCCGATCCCGAGCCGCTGCCGCTGCCCCCACCAGCAAACGATCGTCGAGAGGAGAACCAGGGGGGCTATCAAGAGCCGTGAGACTTCGCCGCTTGCCTCCTGGGTGGAGCTCAGGCTCCTTTGTCTAACCGACAATTCAAGCAGCTGTCGCGAGAGATCGCGGCAGCACAGCCCAACGTCGGCAACCGCCTAATGAAGTGGTCAACATGCAAGATCGGCTTCGACGAGGAGGATCATCCGGCTTCCACCAGGGGCGTGGGCACAATTCCTATCTTGTGCACGCCAACCATCAACAACGTCGCCGTCAATCGCACTCTCATCGATGGAGGGGCGGGCCTCAACATCATCTTGGTCGAGATTTTTGAAAAGATGCAGGTGCCTGTCTTGGGGATGACTTAAGGGGCGCACCACGGGCCAGGCAGTATGCCGGCTAGCGTCCCAGGAGACCCCACGGCCTCAGCACCAGAAGACCGGCTCCAGCCGGAAGGGCCGGCTGCGCCAGCGGCCGGCTGATGACTCCACCGAGGAGGACTGGAGCCGGGCAATGGAGACAAAACCTCTCAACGGTTGTCTGGCCAAAAGCAGGACGGTTCCGACAAGGGTGGCAGAGGCGCAGGACAGGAGTGACGAGCGCCACGACCACGACCGACCAATGAGAGGACGAAGACCCTTCCCCACGACGGGATCCGAGGCAAAGGAGAGGGGATATGCCCTCCAGATGCCGGCCCAGGGAAAAGGCACTTTATAAAGTGCCTTTGCCAGAGCATGGCCAGAGAGGATCACGCCAAGGACGCCGCCGCCAAGGAGCCGGCAGCCGGCCGAAGCGTTACCGAAACCTGTAACCAGGCCCCCATCTATATAAGGGGGCCCGGACGCTTAGCATAGGGGAGATCCGATCTTCTTCTTCCTCCTCTAGCCGAACAGCTCGAGGAGCACTGTAATCGCTACTAACCAATCAATACGAAGCAGGCAGGAAGTAGGGGTTTACCTCCAACCGGGAGGGCCCTGAACCTGGGTAAACCGAGGTGTCTCTGTTGGCACAATCCCAAGCCGGACCCATCGTCACCAACGTCGAGCCGCTCCGATAAGCCTCCCCATGGCTACTGTCTCTAAATTCCCACGACAGTTGGCGCCCACCGTGGGGCAAAGCGCGGTGGCGAGCGGAGTCAAGTTCCGGCCGGGACCCTCCGGCGAGAAGGTCGCCTCCGGCCTCGTCTGGAGGTTCGGCACCTTCGACTGCGTCGACAACAACTTGGCCCACTTCAAGAATGGCTTCGGCAACGGCGGTTCCTTCCTCGACGTCGGCGGCCACCGTTTCTACGTCGCCAAGCCCTTCCCGGAGGAGATCACTGACGTCTTCAACTCTCCCTGCGACGGAGGCTCGAGCTGCGGCGAAAGCAGCAGTCTTGGCGCTTTGGTTGAGGTGATGACCCTGGGAGAGGATGAGGGCGGCGACTCACCACGCCCCGAGCGCCCGTCGCTCGAGCGCCCACCTCCACAGGAGCAAGATGCTTCACTCCCAGAGCGGGACGCCCCGGACGTCTCCATGGTGGACCTGCGCGCTCCCCTCGACCGCGTCATCGATCCCGCTCAGGTCGCCGAGGCCTTGGAGCGGACGCGCCTCGTTCTCCTTGGCAAGGCGGCTGAGGACGAGTCCAACCGACGCCGCGCGAGCACCACGCTCGGCGAGTTCTATGACGTGCACGGAGACGCACCGACCGAGCTCGCCCGTGACCTGCGCCGCAGCTTCGCCACCGCTGTCCCTGGTCAGATCCAGCGGTCGCCATCAGCAGGCCGAGGCTGTGGAGGGTGTGGGTACGGCGGCCGTGCTCCCAGCGGTACCGCTCGAGGCCGCCGCGCCCAGCAAGGCGGCGGGGCACGTAGGCCATGCATGTCCCAGCAGTCAGCACCAGGGTCGGAGCCCCAGGCTCACCCATCGGCGCTGCACATCCACCTGTGGCTAGACCACGTTCAGGCGACCTCTAGGGGATCCGCTAGCTCAAAGCGGGCGACTTCTGACCAAGGAGGCCCAGGGGCTGCAAGCAGCGGTCATGGGCGCAAAGAGGGCAAGTACACCCTCGATGCCGGGCTTGATCAGCCGTGTAAGTTTCACACCTCCCCGGGCAGGGAAGCGACCCACTCCACGCGTCAGTGCCGTTTCATGAGAGAGCTGGAGCAGCGTGCTCGGCAGATCCCCAGTACGCCGCAAGCACAACCGGCTGGAGGTCAGGAGGACCAACGGCGCGAGCCGGCTGGATGCGAGCCGGATCAAGATGACGACTTCCTGACGGATGTGGAGCAGTATCACATCTTCACTACCCCCGGCAAGGATAAAAGGAACGACCTTTGGCATGAGGCAGAGGTGAATGCTGTGATGCCTGCAGAACCCCAGTTCATGCATTGGTCCGAGGCAGCCATTACCTGGGGGCGTGAGGACCACCCAAGGCTGATGCCCAGCCCTGGAGAATACACCTTGGTCGTGGACCCTGTCGTGTGCTCCAATACGCACATGTGCCGGTTCTCCCGCGTGCTCATCGACGGCGGCAGTAGTATCAACCTTCTTTACCGGAGCTCTCTGGAGAAGTTGGGCATCCCGCTTGCTCAACTGAAACCTAGCCGGCTCACCTTCCATGGCATCGTGCCTGGGCACTCTTGCACCCCTTTGGGCAAGGTGCAGCTGGAGGTTCTCTTCGGAAAGAAGGGGAATAGCCGCCGCGAGCCTATTTGGTTCGAGGTGGTGGACATCAGCAGTCCCTACCACGCGCTGCTAGGCCGACCGGCCCTGGCTAAGTTCATGGCCGTCCCACACTACGCCTATCTGAAGATGAAGCTCCCAGGGCCCAGAGGCGTGATCACAGTCTCGGGAAGCTTCAAGAAGTCCCTGGCCTGCGCCAAGGAAAGCTCGCAGCTGGCGGAGGCGCTGGTCGTCGCTGAGGAGAAGAGGCAGCTTCTACATCGCGTGGAGCTGACTCAGCAAGATGTGCCAGTTCGCCAGTCGCCGGTGGAGCAATTCAAGCCGGCCAACGATACCAAGAAGATCCTGCTGGACGAAAGCGACCCCTCCAAGTACGTCATCATCGGCACCGGCTTGTCTGCCAAATAGGAAAGCGAGCTCACCAGCTTCCTCCGTGAGAATCGGGACATCTTCGCATGGTCACCAAAGGACATGCCTGGTGTGCCGAGGGAGCTGGCTGAGCACGCACTCAACGTCCGGCCGGACGCCAAGCCGGTCAAGCAGCCGCTGCGGCAGTTCGCAGAAGAGAAGAGGAAAGCAATTGGCGAGGAGATTGCCCGGCTCCTTGCAGCCGGCTTCATCATGGAAGTGTTTTACCCTGACTGGCTCGCGAACCCAGTCTTGGTTCTGAAAAAGAACAACACTTGGCGAATGTGTATCGACTACACCAGCCTCAACAAGGCCTGCCCCAAGGATCCTTTCGCACTGCCACGGATTGACCAGGTGATTGACTCCACAGCCGGCTGTGACCTGCTGTCCTTCCTGGACGCCTATTCAGGCTACCACCAGATCCCGCTCTTCCAGCCGGATCAGATCAAGACCTCCTTCATCACCCCATATGGAGCCTACTGCTACGTCACCATGCCATTCGGCCTGAAGAACGCTGGAGCCACTTACCAGCGAACCATGCAGCGATGTCTGCAAGGGCAGATTGGGAGGAACGTGCACGCCTACGTGGACGACGTGGTGGTGAAGACCAAGCAGAGCAACACGCTCCTGGACGATCTCAGGGAGACCTTCGCCAACCTGCGGCGCTATCGCATGAAGCTCAACCCTGAGAAGTGCACCTTCGGTGTGCCGGCTGGACAGCTCCTAGGCTATATCGTTTCCCAGCGAGGGATCGAGGCTAACCCCTCGAAGATAAAAGCCATCGAGGCCCTAGAGAAACCCACCCAGCTCAGGGATGTGCAGAAGTTCGCTGGATGCTTGGCCTTGCTTAGCCGGTTCATCAGCCGGCTCGGGAAGAAGGCCATGCCGTTGTACCAGCTGATGAAGAAGACCGACCACTTCGTTTGGTCCCAGCGCGCGGATGACGCCTTCAACGACCTCAAGCGAGCCTTGTCGACCGCGCCAATCTTGGTGCACCGGCTCCGCGAGAGCCAATGCTGCTCTACATCGCAGCAACCCCATGTGTTATCAGTGTCGTGATCGTGCTGGAGTGCACCGAGGAAGGCAAAGAGCTGCCGGTTCAACGCCCGGTGTACTACTTGAGTGAGGTGCTCACTCTCTCTAAGCAGAACTACCCGCACTATCAGAAGGTTGCGTACGACGTGTACATGGCGGCCAAGAAGCTGAAGCACTACTTCGAGGAGCACCCAATCACGGTGGTGAGCACCACTCCGCTCTCGGAGATCATCGGATGCAAGGACGCGTCGGGAAGGGTGGCCAAGTGGGCGATTGAGCTCGCAGCTCATACCATTCAGTACAAGCCCAGGACGACGATCAAGTCGCAGATCATAGCGGATTTCTTCGCGGACTGGGGAGAGCACCAGTACTTGCCGCCGGCTCCAGACTCCACCCATTGGCGCATGCACTTCGATGGCTCCAAGCTGCTCGGGGGCTTGGGAGCCAGCGTCATCCTCACCTCTCCCAAGGGAGACAAGGTGCAGTACGTGCTGCAGATGCACTTCCGTGCGTCGAATAACGTCGCCGAATACGAAGCCCTGGTGCATGGGCTCAAGATGGCCAAGCAGATCGGAATCAGGAGGATTCTCTGTTTTGGAGACTCTGACCTGGTAACGCGCCAGGTCTCAGGGGATTGGTACGCTAAGGACGCCAACATGGCCTCCTATCGCTTCTACGTGCAGCAGCTCAGCGGATTCTTTGAGGGCTGCGAGTTCCACCATGTCCCCAGAGCAAACAACGAAGAGGCGGACCGGCTGTCCAAGATTGGCTCCACCAAGCAGGACATCCCAGCCGGAGTATCCCTGGAGATCATCCACAAGCCGTCCATCAAGCCTTCACCAGAATCCATATCCATCTATGTGCCTGGAGACCCGGCCCCAGCTCTGGTACCGTCACCGGACCCGGGGGCTGCCGCCTCGGGGCTGAAGGAGCTAGCCGGCCAGCCCAGCGCGGCCGGCTCGACGAAGGACAAGGGGACTGCCGGCTCCACGCCCGCTCCCCCAGCCGAACAATCAGGCGAAGCCGGGACGACGGACCCGGGGGCTGCTGACCCTCTGGTCGCCAGTGTCTTCCACATACGGGAGATACCTTCGTGGGCGGAGCCATTCTCCAACTACCTCATCACTGGGGACCTGCCACAAGACGAAGCGGAAGCTAGGCGAATTCAGCGCCGAGCTGGGGCATACACCATCATCAACAGCGAGCTGTACAAGCGCAGCGTGTCAGGCATCTTCCAGAAGTGCATCGAGCAGGAAGAAGGGATGGAGCTGCTAAGGGAGATACACCAAGGGGAGTGCGGGCATCACGCCTCTTCCAGAGCTTTGGTGGCCAAGGCCTTCCGTCATGGTTTCTACTGGCCGATGGCCAAGCAGAACGCAGAGCAGCTGGTGAAGCTGTGCAACGGCTGCCAGCGCTTCTCCAAGCACAGAAACACTCCAGCGGCAGCCCTCAAGACCATCCCGCTCACCTGGCCGTTCGCTGTCTGGGGTCTGGACATGGTAGGGCCATTCAAAACCGCACCCGGGGGCTTGACGCATCTGCTAGTTGCCATGGACAAGTTCACCAAGTGGATTGAGGCCAAGCCAATCAAGAAACTCGACGGCTCGTCCACGATCAAGTTCTTCAACGAGATCATCACAAGATACGGAGTACCCCACAGTATCATCACCGATAATGGGACGAACTTTGCGAAGGGAGTCTTTGCTGATTACTGTGGTCACAAAGGCATCCGGCTAGACCTGGCATCAGTGGCGCACCCTCAGTCAAATGGACAAGTGGAAAAGCCAAATGGGCTGATCCTGGCTGGCATCAAACCAAGGCTGGTCGAGCCTCTCGAGCGCTCAGCCGGCTGTTGGGTCGAGGAGCTACCCTCAGTGCTCTGGAGCCTGCGCACCACTCCAAACCGCTCTGTGGGCTTCACACCCTTCTTCCTAGTCTATGGAGCAGAGGCGGTGTTACCCACGGATATCGAATTCGACGCGCCCAAAATTGTCCAGTACACGGAAAAACAAGCAAAAGAAGCTCGCGAAGAAGGCATTGACCTCCTCGAGGAGGCTCGAGAGCAGGCTCTGGCTAGATCAGCGCTCTACCAGTAGCAGCTGCGACGATACCACAGCCAGAAAATTCGCCCGCTCGCGTTTCGCGAAGGTGATCTCGTACTCCGGCTGGTCCAAAGCACTAAAGGCATGCATAAGCTGTCTCCTCCCTGGGAGGGACCGTTCATTGTCAGCCGGGTGTTGGGCAATGGGGCGTATTACCTCATCGACGCACAAGAGCCCAGAAAGAACAAGGCAGATAACTCTGACAAGGAGACCGAGCGTCCCTGGAATGTCAGTCTCCTAAGACCTTTCTTCTGTTAAGGCGAAAGCTTGTACCCCGAAAAACGTGTCAATGAATACAGGAAAACGGAGCGGCTAGTTATGGCCGGCTCCGGGGAAAAACACTCCGTGCATGTTTTGCTTCCTGCGTTATTCACTTGACCGGCAGCCAGCTCCGGGCACCGAGCCACAGCCGGCTGCCCCGAAAACGATCGATCTCTCGCCAGCCGGATGAGTATTGCGTATGACGAAGGTCTCGAGCCCAACCTCCACCTTCCGGCTCCGCGTAGCCGGACGGATGGGAGCCGGCAGGCCACATACGAGGGAAAGCCGCGGAGCAGAACCACAAACGATAGAAAAACCGCTCAACCAAACGTTAAGGGCAGTGTCTGTCAACTAATCGTAGGCTAGCACGAGTCGGGGGCCCGATAGACCGAAGTACTACTTCTCACTCCGCGGCACGCTCCCACCCTAGGCCGGCATTCGGCTGCCGGCCCAAGGGAGACCAACCGGCACGAGGCTGCCGGTTGGGGGTAGAAGGGCCGAAGGGTGGGAAGATTAAGGAAAAGGTTGAGGGAACCGGGCAAATGCAAAACCAGCGACCAGCTGATAGGCACAGTCTTTGACATTTGGGCTGAGAAGCCACGCCCAAGAGGTTCGAAGCTAGAGCTACCTCGCTTGGCGATCGGTATCGTTTGCGAAAAATTAGTTTCGAGCTAGCTGTCAGTCCAGCTACCCCAAAACTCGGGGGCTAGGGGGAAAGGGAATTGGCCCTCAGAAGCAGGCCAGCTCCAGTACCTCGCCGGCTGTTCGAGCAGCTGGCGCTGCGACACGATCGGTAAACGAGCAGCGAAATCGAAACCTAACACTCGCAAAGCAACGGCTAAAGTCGGAAACCAGGAAGCCTATTCCAATTGTGACTTGGAACGTGCGAAGGCTCGGGAAAGGGAACGCGCCGGCTCCGACCCTTGCCCGAGTCGGTACAAGATGCGGTTCCCGTCCCGTTCGCACTGGAGCCGGAGCCAGCCCATCCTTCCTGGAGCCGGCAAGCAGAAGCGACGGCCCATCCGCGCCGGAGCCGGAGTTAGCCTGCGCTCCCCAGAGCCGGCTAGCAGAAGCATCGTTCCCTCTGCATCGAAGCCGGAGGAGCCCCGCCCGAAGCGTTTGCGCAGGCCAGTGACTATCATAGCCTCTACCTACAGATTCGCGCGACAAGCGATTTCGCTAAGAGAAGAACCGTCGTGGCGCAGTGGTATCAAGCAGAAGACGTTTTGCGCGATGGCAAAAGCACACAGCGAAGAAGGACATTCACATAGCAAACTAAAGAAGGTTCTTAGCCATACGGCTGGTGGTTACATAATAAGGGCCACGCTAAGGGCCGGAATAGCAAAAGGACTCCCCCGCCTAACCCCTAGACTCCTGTTGACGACGACGTCGCCGAGGGGGAGGCTTCGGGGCAGCTCGCCGATCATGGCCAGGGGAGTAGGCGCGGGCGCAGCCGGAGCCGTCGATGACGCGGACGCAGAGGATGTGCGACCTGGCGCGGTGGGTTAGGATGAGAGACCACCCCCGCTCCAGGCCGTAGTCGTGGAAGAACCGCCCCCACCCCCCGGTGAGGTAGCTCTTCCCCTCCCCGTCATGGAGGACCTCGACGTCGTACAACGGCTGCCCGCCGCTGCCGTCCTCGATCATGAAGCTCGTCGGGGGACTCTTCCCCATGGTGCCGACGAAGCTGGCAGGGAGCGGTAGACGCTCATCGCTCCCAGCCAGCAGGGGCGCCAAGGCAGTGGCAAACCCATGCACCGGAACATAGGAAAGCCGCTGCCTGGTGGGTGGCCGCGGCGGCGCCTTCCGCGCTTTCCCGGTGGCCGCGCTGGAGGAACCGCCAACATCCAGACCGGCGAGGCCTGGAGGGGCGGCCCTGAACGCCATCGCGGCACCAACAAGGGCCGCCGCCGCTTGCAGGGGCGTCCCGGTAAGGCCGGCGACGGAGGTCACGGCCGTGGAAACCGTGGCGCCGCTGGCAGCCGCAGCCACAGTCCCGTCAGGAGCCACGGCGCTGAAGGAGGAGTGGCCGATCCTAAGGGGCCCGGCGGCAGCAGCGGTGGTGGCCGCGGCCGCAAGCGCAGCCAGGGTCTTCTTGTTGCGGCTGCCCTGCGGGTGACCGCGTTTCCGAGGCATCGGTGGCTTCCCCGCCAGGCCACCAAGCGGGCGACCGCGCTCGCCTGACCCGTCGCCGGCCCCGGCTCCGCAGTTCGCCCCGGACGCCGACATTGAGAGCGGAGCGGGAGTTGTGGAGGCGACGGTTCCGGCCAGGCAGGGAAGTGGAGGTGACATGTGAAGGAGGCGGAACGCTCGAGAGTGAGGAAAACCCTCGAAGGCTTCGAGATTTAAAGGATAACCCCCGACGTTTCAGCAACCAACTTCCGTATCGTGCGCCACTGCGGCAGTTGCCACAGCGGATCGTGGGAGGAGTTGATGGGACACGTCGTTTCAGCACGATGACTTGGGAAGTTGTGGCGATGATGATTCCGAAGTCAAAATGACAAGACCAGCCACTGGCGCGCTACGCCGGCCGCTACGAGGGAACGAGACCCGAAGCGGCGCAAGTTCCCAGGAGACGGCATGCCGGCTCGCGGCTCACCGGCTCGCGGCCTCCAACCGGGCCGCGTCCTGGAGCCGGCTCGCCCCGAGACGGCCTGGAGGACTCCGCAAGGCCCAGCCTCGACGACTAGATCAACCAAGTCGAACCGGAGGTCCTGGGACTTCGACGAAGACGAGCAAGACTTCGGCGAAAAGAAGAACCCGCCGAAGCCCCATGCTAGCCCATGAGACTTTGCCAGTTTCGGGGGCTAGTGTCGTGGGGATGACTTAGGGGGCGCAGCACGGGCCAGGCAGTATGCCGGCTAGCGTCCCAGGAGACCCCACGGCCTCAGCACCAGAAGACCGGCTCCAGCCGGAAGGGCCGGCTACGCCAGCGGCCGGCTGATGACTCCACCGAGGAGGACTGGAGCCGGGTGATGGAGACAAAACCTCTCAACGGTTGTCTGGCCAAAAGCAGGACGGTTCCGACAAGGGTGGCAGAGGCGCAGGACAGGAGTGACGAGCACCACGACCACGACTGACCAATGAGAGGACGAAGACCCTTCCCCACGACGGGATCCGAGGCAAAGGAGAGGGGATATGCCCTCCAGATGCCGGCCCAGGGAAAAGGCACTTTATAAAGTGCCTTTGCCAGAGCATGGCCAGAGAGGATCACGCCAAGGACGCCGCCGCCAAGGAGCCGGCAGCCGGCCGAAGCGTTACCGAAACCTGTAACCAGGCCCCCATCTATATAAGGGGGCCCGGACCCTTAGCATAGGGGAGATCCGATCTTCTTCTTCCTCCTCTAGCCGAACAGCTCGAGGAGCACTGTAATCGCTACTAACCAATCAATACAAAGCAGGCAGGAAGTAGGGGTTTACCTCCAACCGGGAGGGCCCTGAACCTGGGTAAACCGAGGTGTCTCTGTTGGCACAATCCCGAGCCGGACCCATCGTCACCAACGTTGAGCCCCTCCGATAAGCCTCCCCATGGCTACTGTCTCTAAATTCTCACGACAGTGCCGTACCACCGGCTCATGCCAACTCGGCCATTCTTCGGGGTAACCGAAGGGTCTACAATGCCAATTGCGCAGGTAAGCCTGCCCGTCACCTTCGGCACCCGGGACAACTACAGGACGGAAAGCCTTGACTTCGACGTCGCCTACATCGCCCTGCCGTACAATGCCATCCTCGGCTACCCAGCCCTGGCAAGGTTTATGGCAGCGACGCACCATGGCTTCAACGTCCTCAAGATTCCGGGCGCCAACGGCACGATCACCGTGCGCTGCAATGAGAAGGACGCTCTCCGATCAGTGGAGCATGTTTACCGTGAGGCCGCCACCATGTTCCCCGCCGACGAAGATCTACTGGAACACTCCGGCGACCTCACGAGGAAGAAGCAGCTCGTATCCCAAGAACGGGCTGTAGCAAAGAAGGCCTCTCTCGAGCCCCATCCGCTGGGTTCGACAGGGAAGAAATTTGCCGCCTCGGCATCGCCTACTCCAAGCGAGGACCTGGTCCATCCGATCATGGGCATGAGCATTGGGGAAGCTGCGATACCCTCAGGCAGGAGGCCCCAGTTCACCCAAGAGCGCTCCGCAACCAAGAAGGTCCCGCCTCAGGCTGGGGGCTACGACAACTTAGTCACCATCGTGGCAGGGCTTTCCCCCAAATAGGAAAGCGCGCTCATCACCTTCCTGCGGGCAAACTCTGACATGTTCGCTTGGACTCCGTCAGATATGCCCGGCGTTCCCAGGGAGGTGATTGAGCACCACTTAGCCGTGTGCCCTCAGGCACACCCCGTGAAGCAGAAGACTAGGAAGCAAGCGCAAGAGAAGCAGGACTTCATTGTCAAGGAGATAGAGAAGCTGAAGAAGGCCAAGCTGATACGTGAGGTAGCCCACCCCACCTGGATCGCAAATCCGGTGGTCGTCCCAAAAGCAAATGGCAGTGGGCGCCTCTGCGTGGACTTCACAAGTCTCAACAAGGCCTGCCCAAAGGATCCTTATCCGCTCCCAAGGATAGATCAAATCGTCGACTCCACCGCCGGCTATGACCTCCTTTGCTTCTTGGATGCTTTCTCCGGCTATCATCAGATCAAGATGGCAAAGGAGGATGAGGAGAGAACCGCCTTCATCACGCCTTGTGGTGTGTTGTGACGACCTCAAATTTGTACCCGTTATGTATTCCACCGCAATCCCAGAACCGTTGTTGCGATATACATAACGTAGTTGGTACTTAGTTCCATAGACATTACAATACGAAGGTTCAAATACAATGGTCATATAGACCAAGTCATATTACAACACAATATAGCAGCGGAAATAACGTCTTCGGCCCATGCCTTCTCCCTACAGGCAAATGGCGACTCACGGAGACGAGCTTAGTTCTGGTACTCTTCTTCATACCCTTCTTCCTGGTATTCCTCCCCATAGTCTGGCCAAGTTGATAGCCAGGGACACAGCCATGAGTACATTGGATGCACTCGCAAACCATCTTATAATTGAAATGATGAAGTATATATGCAAGGTTTGGTATAGTGGACTAAGCACTAAGTTGGTTTGCAAAAGCTAGTTTTATTTCCCAAGAATGCTCATTGGTAGAAAAGAGGTTTAGTTCTCTAAGTTCATTCTAAGGAGGAACTTCAAGTGTGGCAAGATCATGGTCAAGTCAAGTCAATTCAAATTCATGTCATTCACCAAGTTCACCCTTGTTATTTTTATTCTTGACAAAAGCCAGGTAGAGTTTGCCAACCGTCCATGACCGAGGACTCGGCTATTCGAATAGTTTGAAAACCTCTGCAGAGGGGTACACTTTACCCACAAGATTCGATACAACTGCCGGGAGAAATCCACGGTTCGCCATACACAAAGGTATGCGGGTTTCAGATAATCAAACAAAACCTTTCACTTGCTCATCCTAGTATAGGATCCTTCCCTAGAGCCCGGGATACGGAATTCCCGCTCCGGCGCCTCTAGTTCTGCCCATCCCGGGTACCGGGTTAGTGGAAACCACTTGGTCAAGAAGTATCCGCCCGTGGAGTCCTTCCATGAAGATTTGATGCAAGACCTCCCATACTAAGATAAACAAGCTACGGATTAAGCCCCTTCCCATATAGGGGTAATGTGGTTGTACGTTATAATTGGCACCCATGTACATCACTCGTTGTCAATTGAGAAATACTTTTCATAGTTCTTAGTCAAGATTATTTTCTTTCATAAAGCCATCATGTAGGAGCAATCTCCCATTTCAAGTTTCAAGTTCAAGTCACCACCTTTCAAATGGGGTTCCTCCAGAGATAGCCTCAACTTTTATTAGCGACTAAGCAACTACATTGAGTGATAGTACTACTAACTAGGGTTGGATAAACTCAGCTTGATGCCCTTGATAATCAAGACATCAATATACTTCTATCATTCTACTCTAGCAATTCAATCATGCAATTTACTTAAAACAAGTAGAATGCAATAGTAAAACTAGGCATTGGGAGTATGATTCAAAAGATGGCTTGCCTTGGTTGGCAAAGTGTCCGGGGTATTCTTCTTCTTCTTGATAATAATAATCCCCTCCAATATCCTCCTCGGCAACACTAGCGTCTAATAACGAATAAACACAAAACACACAATCACTACACAAGGCTTAACCACACACCAAGCACACATCTTTGTTTGTTAACAATAGCATTCATGTTGCATTTTATGGTGTTGGATGGTAAGTTTTTCTTCTAAGTTTTCTTCAATTGTGCAAGTTAAATTCTCTACTAAGTGTCATATGTTGTTTACTTTCTAAGTATGGGTATTGGTTTAGGAGTAATAATGCTAGTTCAAGTGAGAAGGGATTAACTAAGTGAATTGGTAGTAGGGCAATTTAATTCTAAGTGTGCAATAGGAATCTATCATTTTATGCTACAAGATAGGATTAGGTTAGGGTCTAAGTGGTCACACTAACAAGGTTTTAGTTAGTTAGGGTTGACTAAACAGTAAGGAATGTCATTGGTGAGTTCACAAATTTAATTTCATGATTTATGGAGGTTTAAATAATTTTCTAGAAATCTTTCATGATTAAACAAGCTATGGTCACACTATTCATACCTAATTAAATTCCTAACTTATTTTGGATTCTAACCAGTTCTATTGGGTAGAGTATTTCACAAGCTTTCCAACGACATCTTATTTGCTAAATTTGAACCTATGAAACTCCGGGAAAATTAAATATACGAAAGCATCTGAATAGGTTTTTCAAGAATCGGAAAAAATCGATTTAGCCCTTTTTTTTCTAACTCGGGCCGGACACACAGCTGAACTGGGCCGGCCCGTTCGGCTGCAGCTGGGCGGTTGTAGAAAAAAAAAAGCTGACAACAGGCCCCGCTGGTCAGGTTTAGTGAATCGAATCGGTACGTGGCTTTCTTCCCCAGCTCGACGCGTACACGGCGAGCGCGAGCTACTGGGAAGAGGCGGTGGCTGGGGTGCTCACCGGCGGTGACGGGGAGCGGCGGCGAGGATGCAGGGCGGATGCGGGGGTCCTCCTCCGCCACCTCCAGCAGGTACAGCTCCGGGGGAAGCTCAGCAACGCCGGGAACGTGCGGTGGCCTGCGGGGACGTCGAGGTCGGCGAGCTCGACTGAGAGCACGAGAGCGAGGGAAACGTTGTCTAGGGAGGTGCTGGGGATGGTGTGGTTCTTTTCAGGGAAGAAGGGCGCCCTTTTATAGGCGGGAGAGGGAGCACCGGCGAGGTCCAGAGGCGGCCAGTACACCATGTGTGTCGGCCGTGGGAGGGGCAAGGCTTGGTTCGGGCGTGGGCGGCGGGCTGCTGCGTGCTGTAGGAGCATCCTGGCGCGATGGGAGGGGCTGAGATGGTCTGGTTCAGAGGGGGGCATGGTAGGGGTCCGGTGTGCTCTTCTTCCATGCCATCCATGTCTCACGGCCGGTGCCTGTGCAGGGGAGACAAGGAATCGACCCAGGAGATCCCAGAGCACTGCTTGGAGGTCAGAGACTAGGGCTAGGGCTGCCCAACACTGTGGCAAACAGTTGATGCGATTTTGCTAGATTTCTGCCCACCAAGTGTTTGTTGAAATGCCCGCATGAAATAAAAATTTGAATTTTTGAAAATTTCCAATTGGGTTGGTCATTATATTGGATAGGGACTCTAAAACAATTTTTGTTAGGTCAAGAGGTGGTGTTTTGCTCTAGGGCTATTTTGAATTTGGTGTTGTCATATGATTCAGATTCAAACTTTGGTTGAAGTTTGAGTGATGCTCTGGTTTGAATTTTGAGTAGATTCTTGTTGGTTGAGTTAGTCCATAACTTGGTTAAGCTCAACTAACAAGCCAAACATGAAGGTGAGCTGTAGATTTCTTAATCTAAGGGCTCAAAGTGGTGTAGTCAAACAGATTTCCTAGATCACAATTTCCTTCTCTTTTTCTTTATGATTTTTATTTCTGGTTTCTTTGGTCCCTATAATTCTTCTCAATTGTTTCTGTTGGTTCACTTGGAATTAACTAACCAATGCACAATCAAAAATAACACACATGAAATCATAGAATACATATAATAGAAAATACATGTATGCACAAAATAATGAGTAAAAAGTTTTATTTGGGTCCAAAATTTGGTACTTTATTTAATAAGAAGTGGATTACAATTTCTGAGTTGTTACATGTGTACTGCTATGTCTGCATGCCCTTCAGTCTGAAGAACGCAGGAGCCACCTTCCAAAGGCTCATGCGTAAGGCCTTGGGGGCTCAGATGGGAAGGAACGCAGAGGCCTACGTCGATGACATCGTTGTCAAAACTCGCGAGAGTCGCACCTTCATTGAGGATCTGGAGGAAACATTCGTCAACCTGAGAAAGGTAAACATCAAGCTCAACCCCGCCAAGTGCGCCTTCGGCGTACCATCGGGAAAACTGTTGGGATTCCTCGTGTCCCATCGCGGGATAGAGGCGAACCCTGACAAGGTCAAGGCCATCGAAGAAATGCGTCCACCACGCAATCTCAAGGAGATGCAACGCCTCGCGGGGTGCATGGCAGCCCTGGGGCGCTTCATCGCGAGGAGTGGGGAGAAAGCCTTGCCCTTCTTCAAGCTCATGAAGCGCGCTGGGAAGTTCGAGTGGACTCCGGAAGCCGACAAGGCCTTCGCCGAGTTGAAAAGGTACCTCACGAGCCCACCGATCATGGTTGCCCCAATCACTCGCGAGCCCTTGTTACTCTACATCGTGGCAACTCCAAGGACTGCAAGTGCCATCCTCGTCGCGGAGCGAGACGCCAAGGTGATCACCAAAGAGGAGATCAACTCTCCAAGCTCGGGGGCTCCTCGCGAGGAAGAGGCCGCTCCATCTCCCGACCCTCGAGAGGAACCGCCCGCGGCACCTTCGCCGACCGAGCCGCTCTCTCAGAGCAACGCTCAAAAGCCTCCCGAGGAGAAGCCTTACGAGGGTGTCGTCAAGGTGCAAAAGCCTGTATACTTCATCAGCACGGTACTGCGCGACGTGCGGGAATGCTACACCATGCAGCAAAAGCTGCTCTACACCCTGCTCGTCGCTTCGCGGAAGCTGCGCCACTACTTCCAGGGTCACCCGATCGAGGTGGTAACCGATCGTCCCCTAGAGACCATCCTACGCAATCCCAACGTCACCGGGCGGGTGGCAGAATGGGCCGTGGAGCTTCAACCCTTCGAGATCTCCTTCGAAACTACAAAGGTAATCAAGAGCAAGGCTTTGGCCGAGTTCACTGTGGAGTGGACCGATCCGTTCACCGACGAGCCTCCAGAGGTGGAGTCAACTCTCCCAGGAGAGGAAGCCCCAGGCCTCTGGGTCATGCACTTCGACGGTGCCTTCAACCTTCCCGGCGCGGGAGCTGGTGCTGTCCTAACCTCTCCCTCTGGAGACAAGCTCTTCTATGCCGTGCAGCTCTGCTTCAAGCCTGAGAACAAGGTCTCCAACAACATCGCGGAATACGAAGGACTACTCACCGGCTTAAGGGCGGCGAACGCTTTCGGCATCAAGCGCCTCATCGTCAAGGGAGATTCACAGCTGGTTGTGAACTTCTCGAACAAGAGCTACACTCCAAAGGATGAGCACATGGCGGCCTATCTCGAGAAGAATCTAAAGATGGAAAAACGCTTCCAAGGCTTGGAGCTGAAGCACATCCCGAGAGGAGAAAATGTGGAAGCCGACGAGATCGCCAAGCGCGCCTCTCACCGCCTGGCGCAACCCGCTGGCATCTTTGAGGAGCGTCTCTTCAAGCCGTCCGCTTCTCCACCGCCATCTGGATCCGACCCTCCAATTGCCCTGCCGCCGCCGGAGCAGGGGGCTCCAGACTGCGGGCCTCCTTCGGGTGACCGCGTCCTTCTGGCATTGGCACGGCAGGAGGGAGTGGATTGGATTCTAGAGCTCAAGGCCTTCCTCACCAGCAGCAGGCTTCCCGGGGATGAAGAGGAGGCCGAAAGGATCGTATGCTAAGCTTCGGGCTACTGCGTCAAGGATGGTGACTTGTACCGGCATCGCTCAAACGGCGTCGCTCTGAAGTGCATATCTACTCACCAAGGCCAAGAGCTTCTCAGGGACATCCACGCCGGCGAGTGTGGCCATCATGCTTCTGCGGCAACTCTAGCCGCGAAGGCATATCGAAGCGGCTTCTACTGGCCCTCAGCGCTGGGTGATGCAGCGGAAATGGTCAAGAGATGCGAGGCGTGCCAGTTCCATGCCAAGCAGATCCACCAGCCGGCACAAGAGCTGCGAACCATCCCACTCACTTGGCCCTTTGCGGTTTGGGGGCTGGACATCCTTGGTCCATTCCCCAGAGCGCAAGGGGGCTACCGCTACCTCTACGTCGCCATCGACAAATTCACCAAGTGGGTGGAGGTGGAACCGGTGTGCACAATCCCGGCCAGGTCCGCAGTCAAGTTCATCCGTGGGCTGGTCTGTCATTTTGGTGTGCCTAACCGCATAATCACCGACAACGGCAGTCAGTTCACCAGCGGACTGTTCCGGGAGTACTGTGCATCGGTCGGCATCAAGATCTGCTTCGCCTCTGTCGCTTACCCCTGGAGCAATGGCCAAGCCGAGCGTGCTAACGCCGAGGTCCTCAAGGGGCTCAAGACGAAAAGCTTCAACACCAAGCTCGAAGCCTGCGGCAAAAAATGGTTAGAAAACCTCCAATCCATCTTGTGGTCCATCAGGACTACCGCCACCAAACCCACTGGAGAGACCCCTTTCTTCCTGGTCTATGGGGCGGAGGCTGTTCTTCCCACCGACGTCAAGTTCGGATCGCCAAGAGTGCTCGCCTTCGACGAAATTCGCCAAGAGGACCTCATCGAGGATCGTCTCCTCCTGCTCGAAGAAGCTCGGTGCCAAGCCGTGCTCCGCACCACGAGGTACCAGCAAGGACTACGCCACTACCATAGCCGCCATGTTTGAGCAAGGACTCTGGAGGTCGGCGACCTGGTGCTAAGGAGAATACTCTCTCGCGAGGGCCTGCACAAGCTATCTCCAATGTGGGAAGGACCCTTCAAGGTGACGCACATCGCCAGACCAGGTTCGGCGCGGCTGGAAACCGCAGAAGGTGTGCCAGTGGGGAATCCGTGGAACATAGGGCATCTACGAAAGTTCTACCCTTAGGTTCCTCACGAGGAGAAAAAGACCGTTTTCACGGCACTTGTATCAGATCAAACTGCTCTCAAGCACTGATATTAAGTTAAAGCGCAATATAGCGCCTCTGCTTCGGCATGACATCAAAATGGAATGAAGTCCATTTATTTTTTGTTGTACTCCACGCGGAAGGGGGCTAGGCATGGTGTCTATGCTGGGGCCTTCGCCCGGAAAACAGTGAGCCCGAAAAACCCGAAGGGAATGAGCTCTGGTCGGGGGCGACGGCCCTGTTATCGATCACCTCTAAATACCCATGGTGCTTAGTTCCTCGCGAAGTACATCAGAAAATAAAAAATCTTCGAGTAAAAGTCCAAGGTGTGCCCCAAGGCACCCGCTAAGGACCTACCCCTCGTGAGCAACCCTCACGAGGAGGCAAGAATGCGTCGATGCGACAAGCATCCGCAGGAAGATTCCCTCTATCGAGGAAGGCCTAACGTGGCAGGATTATTGAAGACCAAGGCCGCTCCGATCATCTTGCGAAGGAGACGCAGATCCGGAGGTCCGCGCCAGGCCCTTCACCTTGTGAGCAACCCTTGCGAGGTGTCGACGGCCTCTGGGCTCTCTTAAGCGTCGACGTTTTCACGTCCGTGAGGGTCCAGCTTCCCTCAACGACGAGGAAGGCCCCGTGAATCACCACGCGCGGCAATTTGCTCTTAGCTGCAGGCACAGATAGTGCCGCGCTCCTCCACGATGGAGAAGGTCCCTGTGCCGGTCATAGGGGCATCTTATTCGCCTTCTTTTTTCGTTTGTTTTATCGACTTGTTTTTCCATTTTCGGGGATTTGGGGTTTTTCTTTTCCAGCTCTTTCTTCAACTTCTTATCTCAGGAATCGTCCAATGTGTCGTCGGCGCCGACCCCATCTCGAGCTCTGAGGCGAAGGGAGGCCTCCCATCGATGTCGACAGCTCATCAGGGCTCTCGAGCATGCGAATGACCAGGACTATGAAGAGCAATAAGAAGCGAAATGCAGGACAGCTAAAAAGCGGACTTCATTAATATAATCCCATCCCAGGGAGGAGCAAAGGCACGGCGGGGCATACCCCGCCGGCAAGGACTACATGACAAAAGAAGGGAGGAGACTAGCTCCCCTCCCTAGAAGACCACCGCGTCTGGGCCTCCTCTTCACTGCGCCGCGGGCTGGGGGTAGGTGCGGCAGACGCCACCGGTGGAGAAGATCTGCACCGAGGCCTCCAGCGTCCCCAGCTTGAAGCGGAAGACGAGGTGGTCATCAACGCGGAGGCGATGGCCGAGGGCGAAGGCCCTCCAGCGGCCGGAGAGGACGGCATTGCCGCCCACCCCGAGAAGGATGTCCACAGGCCAGAGGAGATCTGGCCTGCTCTGCTCCCCCAGGGCGATCTCCCCGGCGGCCACGCCGGGGGCGTAAATCACCCTCCGCACGGCATCGGGCAGCCGGAGGGAGTTGAAACCCGGGGCGTCGACGACGACGAGGAGGTCCAAGAAGCGGGACCCCGGGCCGGTGAGGGGTCCCAGCATCGCCGCCGCCAGGTGGCGCATAGTGGCAACCACTCCATTCGCCGGCGGGGCCGGAGGATCTGCAGCAGGGGGAGGGGGGCCCAGGGCGGCCTCCACCTCCCGGAGGACCCGGTCGATGCTCCCGGAGGACCCGGTCGACGCTCCCCGAGGCGGGACCCCGGAGGGTCAGGGCTCTGGAGGTCCCCGAGGCGGCGCGGCTCGCCTCATCCTGCCTCGGCATGCCGATGCGGAGGAGGCCGCCGGCGCCGGGCGTCCATCGGGCCAGGATCTTCACCTTGATCCCGCTGCCCGGGGGGCGTCCACGGCGCTTTCCCCCGGAGCTTGGACCAGCGACAGCGGCGAAGGCGGAGGGGTCCATCAGCTTCAGGGCGCGGAGGAAGAAGTGGCACTGGAGGAAGGAGGTGAAGTGCCAGAGGTCTCGAGGAGGATCTATTTAAGGGGGGCGTCCGGCGTTGATGCGTCAAATCTCAGCGCGGGAATCAAAGCGTTGACACTGCGCTCCGCAGTGAAGCGACGCGCCATCATGATGGTTTGACGCCTCAGAGACTACAGCGTCGCCCGCCGTTTTGCCTCTCCAGCTGCGGCCGCGCCACGCGTCCGCATCCACTGCCTCTTCACATGGTCCTCTAACCGCGCGGTTGACGAATGCCGTTGGAGGGCCCAGCAGCTTCGGGGGCCCCCGACCCTTCGCTTCCTCAAGAGGACGCGTTCGCGGGCCGGGCTCCCGGGGGCTACTGTCGGTGTTCTGGATACCGGGGTATCCCAGTCCACCTGCTCCTGGGCCACATCATCAGCCCATCTCCAGAATCAGCAATCCAAACTACGGAGAAGACCCTCACGAGGAGGCGCCTCGTGAGGAGAACGACGGAGGAAAACGCTAAGGACCAGAAGACCTCCTCACGAGCCCCCGCTGGTGAGGAGAGAGAGACCAAGTCCACGCCAGCTCAGCACGTTGGCGTGCAGAGCAAGAAGATGAAGGACGGAAGACTGTGTACCGCCCATGCTACCCCCGACAGGGAGGAGACCAACTTTCGATGTGCCTGCCCAAAGCGGCACAGTGGTTGTTGGCCACCCCCCTAAAAATAGCGTGGATGGTGCAGGGCGCTAGAGGAGGACGTCAGCCTCCTCCACCCACTCCTGTGGACCGGCGCCACTACCCTACGGAGACCATGTCTACAGAAGAGTGTAGACTATAGCTGTCCACCCTCCTTGGCCGTGTGTGTGGCAACCCCTTCCCCAAGAAGATAAGGGGAAGGAGGACCTTGGCGCTATAAAAGGAGGGGAGGCCACCCCTTAGATGGGATCTGATCTTCTGGAGGCTGCTAGCTGGGCATGCAGGTTCTTCAACCTCTGGCCAGCTAGAGCTTTGTAACCAAGACCTTGTACTCCTCGCGAGGTGTTGCGTTGCAATACAAGAAGGCAGGAAGTAGGGGTTTTACCTCATCACGAGGGCCCTGAACCTGGGTAAAGCTCGGCGTCTCTCTCTGCAGTGCGTAGTGCGTTCGACGACTCGAGGCTTCCGTCACCGTGCTTCGCGGCGATCCGAGATCTCACACGTTCAGCCCCCTGCGTTCGAATCTTTGGGTCCGTCGCGTGGTATCCCGTGTTCTTGCGACACGAAATCCATCGACATTTGGCGCGCCAGGTAGGGGGCTGTGGTGCATTTTCTCCTAGATCTGCTCCGACATGGCCGACGCCAATGCAAGGCTCGACATGTTGGCGTGCGGAGCAAGAAGATGAAGGACGGAAGACTACGTACTGCCCACGCTACCCCCGACAGGGAGGAGACCAACTTTCGCTGTGCCTGCCCAAAGCGGCACAGTGGTTGTTGGCCACCCCCTAAAAATAGCGTGGATGGTGCAGGGCGCCAGAGGAGGACGTCAGCCTCCTCCACCCACTCCTGTGGACCGGCGCCACTACCCTACGAAGACCATGTCTACAGAAGAGTGTAGACTATAGCTGTCTACGCTCCTTGGCCGTGTGTGTGGCAACCCCTTCCCCAAGAAGATAAGGGGAAGGAGGACCTTGGCGCTATAAAAGGAGGGGAGGCCACCCCTTAGATGGGATCTGATCTTCTGGAGGCTGCTAGCTGGGCACGCAGGTTCTTCAACCTCTGGCCAGCTAGAGCTTTGTAACCAAGACCTTGTACTCCTCGCGAGGTGTCATGTTGCAATACAAGAAGGCAGGAAGTAGGGGTTTTACCTCATCACGAGGGCCCTGAACCTGGGTAAAGCTTGGCATCTCTCTCTGCAGTGTGTAGTGCGTTCGACGACTTGAGGCTTCCGTCACCGTGCTTCGTGGCGATCCGAGATCTCACACGTTCAGCCCCCTGCGTTCGAATCTTTGGGTCCGTCGCGTGGTACCCCGTGTTCTTGCGACACGAAATCCATCGACAGATACATACCAGCAGAGCGCATCCATGTGCGTATATCGGGCCACACAGGATGGATCTCGGGGTCTTACCTTTGTGACAAGTCACGGCATTCGAGTTGCGTTGCGATAACGTAACTCGAGGATCTCATGTCGTAGTCAAATTTTGACTAAAAATATTCGGGTTGTAACAACCAGAAAACTCGCTCCCGATGGGAGTAATACTCCTGTGCTTCTTAAACTGTAATGCTTTAGCAATAAATATCGTCGGGTGCGCGCTCAGTGCTCCCGATGGGAGTAGCCCCCGAGGCTATAGTCGAAAGAAGAATTTTTTGAGTATAGGCTCAAAATATAGTGTAGTCCATCATACTTCAACTCGAAATCAGTTAGTAACCTCTTGTCATTGAATACGAGTCCACCACTCCGGATATCTGCAAAGGAAGTAATAGCCCCCAAGGCTTTAATCGAAAATCTTTCACACATAACTTTGTCTAAGATTTTTTCACTTGTCGGCGCCGTTCTCCTTTTTTGATTATTGATTATCTCATCCTCTATCGGGTGCGCGCTCAGCGCTCCCGATGGGAGTAGCCCCCGAGGCTATGTTTGGATACTTGTAGTCAAGCATAGGCTCAAAGTTCGGCTCTTCTTCCTCCTATTAACGTCTACTGTGCGCAAGCCCCCAAGTCCAAGTAGAGGTTTTCATATCGTGTGATCACAGTCTCCTCTTGTTTTCCCTCTTTGGTATTATCGTCTGCTGTGTGCAGAATTTAACTCCTGTTGTAAAATATGTTTACGGGCCTTGCTGTAGCACGGGGGCCCGATAATATGTGCTTATAAATAAAGCATCTTCTAGCAAGGGTAAAAACCCTAATCAGGTTCCTTCCCCGCCGCATCATCTTCTCTCCCCATCTAGGGTTGTAGTAGCCTTTCCTCTTGTCCACATGGCTGACGCAGATGGTTCTCGTCTGAACCTTGGCTCTCCGGTGGCGCCGCGAGGTCGGGGTCGCCCTCGTGGAAGCAAGAACAAAAACAACACAACCCTAGTCACCGCAGGATCTTCATCGGCCGCTCCGATTAAGCGTCGCCCCGGCCGCCCACCTGGGAGCAAAAATAAGCCCAAGGTAACTGGTGCTGCCCCAGGTTCAAGCGTTCTTCCTCCTGCTGCTCCCGCTGCTCCTGCTGCTCCTCCTCGAATCTTCTCTATCTTCTGCATTGCTATGGCACAATGCCGTGAGATTCAGTGCCTGCCGCTGAATTTCACCAAGTTTATGGATGGGCAGGAACTGCGGGAAGCGGTTCTCCGTTGATACGTCTCAAACGTATCTATAATTTTTTATGTTCCATGCTTGTTTTACACCATTTGCCTATTGTTTCGTTACACTTAGTGGCACTTTTATGCATTTTCCGGAACTAACCTATTAACAAAGTGCCACAGTGCCAGTTTCCTATTTTCTGCTATTTTTGTGTTTCAGAAGTGATACACAGGAAATATTCTCGGAATTGGACGAAACAAGTTCCTGAAGTCTTATTTTACCCGGAACCTTCCAGAGATCCGAAGAGGAGTAGGAGAGGGGCCACCAGGGTCCCACACATAGGGCTGGCGTGGCCAGGCCCCTGGCCGCGCCACCCATGTGTGAGGGAGCCTGGCTCCACCTCTGACGACGCCCCTTCGCCTATAAATACCCCCCGATGGGAAAAACCTAAGTACCCGATCAGTTTTCCAGAATACATCACGATCCGCCGCCGCCGTCGACCCGAAGATCGGGAGGGTCCAGAAGCTCTTCCCGGCACCCTGCCGGAGAGGGGAATCGCTACCGTAGGTCTTCTTCATCGCCATGCTTGCCTCCGGAGCGATGAGTGAGTAGTCTACCTTGGACTATGGGTCCACAGCAGTAGCTAGATGGTTGTCTTCTCCACCATGTGCTTCATGTTTAGATCTCATGAGCTGCCATACATGATTGAGATCACCGTTATGTAATTCTACATGTTTGGTTTGTTGGGATCCGATGAATATTGGTGTTTATGATTAAGTTGATGTACTGAATTATATCTTTTGTTATCTCTATGTTGTTTATGATCTTGCATGCTCTCCGTTGTTAGTAGCTATCTTGGCCGAGTAGTTGCTAGTGACTCCAAGAGGGGGTATTTATGCTCGATAGTGGGTTCATGTCTCTATTTCACCTGGGGGAGTGACAGAAACCTCTAAGGTGGTAGATGTGCTGTTGCTACTAGGGAGAAAACAACATTCATATGCTCAAGGGCATATGCTTTGTTTACATTACACACTTTGCTTAATGCAATTATCTGTTGTTCGCAACTTAATACTTGTGGAGTTCTCGGATTGATTCACCACAAGTGGATTATTAGTCATAGATGCAGTTGGATGGCGGTCTATGTATTTTGTTGTAATGCCCAGAGTAAATCTCATAGTGATCTTCTTGACATATCACGTTATCTTTATTCTATCAATTGCCCAACTGTAATTTGTTTACCCAACATGTGTTATTTTATCTATGGAGAAACGCCACTAGTGAACTGTGGACCCCGGTCCTATTTCCATCATATTGCTATCACCTGTTTACTTTTCTTGTACTGTTTATTTTACTCGCATACTATATTGTTTTCCGCTCGATACACTCATAACCTTTGTTTCAAGCAAACCGGTGAGATTGACAACCTCATCGCAAGTTGGGAACAAAGTATTTGTTTGTGTGTGTGCAGGTTCCGCGTTGCCACTGGCCGAAGATGAGTCAACAAGTATCGTTAACGGCGCCCTTGTTGGAGTGTTACTAAGCCAGTCCGCATCACCTTCAGTCGTCATTGTCTCTCCTCTCCTGATCGATAAACCTTGGTATCTTAACTGAGGGAAAACTAGCCGCTACACTCATCATACCTTCCTCTTGGGGTTCCCAACGGGCTGGTTATTCACCACGCACAAGGACTTACTGCTCCACGCCAGCAGCCTCTTTTCTGGCGCCATCAACCAGTAGCAGCTTCTTTTCTAGCGCCATTGCCGGGGAGGAAGAGAAGACTTCTGTGAGGGAGTTCTTCGCACAAACATTCTTTACTTTGTTATTTGTTTTGCTTTACTTTATTTATTTTACCTGCATTGCTTTTTATCAAAAACCCAAAAAAATTAGAATCCTTGGTAGCTGTTTTTACTTGTTTACTTTCGTTTTGCTGAAATGGCCAATCCTGAAAACACCAAGTTGTGTGACTTCACTAGCACGAACAATAGTGATTTTATCTGCACTCCTATTGCACCACCTGCTACTGCTGCAAATTTTTATGAGATTAAGCCTGCTTTATTGAACCTTGTTATGAAAGAGCAATTCTCTGGTGCTAGTACTGAAGATGCTGCAGCTCATCTCAACAATTTTGTTGAGCTATGTGAGATGCAAAAATATAAGGATGTTGATAGTGATATTATTAAGCTCAAGTTGTTTCCTTTTTCTTTGAGAGGAAAAGCTAAAGATTGGTTGCTGTCTTTGACTAAGAATAGTATTGATTCATGGGCTAAGTGTAAGGATGCTTTTATTGGTAGATACTATCCTCCTGCTAAGATTATATCATTGCGTAGCAATATTATGAAGTTTACTCAGTTTGATAATGAACATGTTGCTCAAGCTTGGGAAAGAATGAAATCTATGATAAAGAATTGCCCCACTCATGGACTGACTACTTGGATGATTATCCAAACTTTTTATACAGGACTGAATTTTTCTTCAAGGAACCTACTTGATTCAGCTGCTGGAGGCACTTTTATGTCCCTTACCTTGGGCGCCGCATCAAAGCTACTCGACAACATGATGGTAAATTATTCTGAATGGCACACCGAGCGAGCTCCACAAGGTAAGAAGGTAAATTCTGTTGAGGAAACCTCTTCCTTGAATGATAAGATTGATACCATTATGGCTATGCTTGCTAATGATAGGACTCATGTTGATCCTAATAATGTTCCTTTGGCCTCTCTGGTTGCTCAAGAAGAGCATGTTGATGTGAATTTCATTAGAAACAACAATTTTAACAACAATGCTTATAGGAACAATTTTGCTAGTAACAATTATAGGCCGTATCCTTCTACCAATGGTAATGGTTATGGTACTCTTATGGTAATTCCTACAACAACACTAGGGCCACGCCCTCCGAGCTTGAGGTAATGCTCAAGGACTTCATCGGTAAGCAAACTGCTTTTAACAGGTCTGTTGAGGAAAAGTTAGGCAAAATTGATATTCTTGCTTCTAAAGTTGATAGCCTTGCTCATGATGTTGAAATTCTGAAATTAAAAGTGTTTCCTAATGATGTGAAAGTGAGCAATGTTGTTGCTGCCGCTAATGCTATCCAAGTTGGAATTGATGAAAATATTAGATTGTTAGCGGAATTGCATGCCAGGTGGGAAAGAGAAGATGAGATGGCTAGAGAGATGAAGGTATGTACTATTACTACCTCTAATGATGTTGCTCCTACTGGTAGCAATCCTCTTACTTTGATTGGTGTAGAGAAAACTCCCACTCCTTGTGTTAAAAAGCCTAAAACTGCCAAAACTTTTTCTCAAAAGAGTGCTGAAATTTTTCGGAGTGTGGAAGATGATAGCTCTATTTCTTTTAATCATTTTGATGTTGATGGCTGCAATATATCTGAAGTAATTTTGTTCTTGCAAAATCTTGCTTTGACTCCCAATGCTAGTTCTTTAAATATTGCTTTTACTAAGCATATTACCAATGCTCTCATAAAGATTAGGGATGAAAAGTTGAAGCAAAAAGCTTCTGTTCCCAAGAAGTTAGAAGATGGTTGGGAACCCATCATTGATATGCATGTTAATGGATATGATTGCCATGCTTTATGTGATCTAGGTGCTAGTATTTCTACCATGCCTAGAAAGATTTATGACATGCTTGATTTACCACCGCTTGAAAAGTGTTATTTTGATGTTCCTATTGCTGATGTTGCTAAGAAGAAACCTTTGGGAAGGATTAATGATGTTCTTATTGTGGTTAACAATAACCTTGTTCCCGTTGATTTTCTTGTTATGGACGTTGAATGCCATGCTTCATGTCCTATTATTTTGGGAAGACCCTTTCTTCGAACTGTAGGTGCTATCATTGATATGAGGGAAGACACTATCAAGTATCAATTCCCACTTAAGAAAGGTATGGAACACTTCCCTAGGAAAAGAAAGAAATTACTTTTTGACTCTATTCTTAGAGCAAATTATGAGCTTGATGCTTCATCACTTGATATTACTTGATTCGCAATTTTCTGCGCCTAGCTCAAAGGCGTTAAAGAAAAGCACTCTTGGGAGATAACCCAATGTTTTCTTTTCAGTACTTTTTCTTTTATTTGAGTCTTGGAAGTCATTACTACTGTAATGACCACTCTTTATCTTGTTTATTTCGTTTTTGTGCCAAGAGAAGCCTCTAATTTGAGTGAGGTAAAGATTTGGGGATGTTGCTGTCCTGAAACTGTTTTCGGTGCTGCACCGTAAAAATTCGTGAAAATTCTCTGTATATCTTTTGGACCTGCGATTTCTTGTGCATATGCCCCAGGTTATATCCAAACTTTTCTTAGTTGAACACTTTTTGATTTGAGCAACACAAAATCCCTCAAAAATTCGACCTTTGTCAGCTGTTCAGTTTTGACAGATTTCTGCCAATATTTGTGTTTGCCGCTTTATCGCTTTCTTTTGAGTTCTTTTGATCACGGAACTTTTGGGGAGGTTTCTACAGTAGTATATGCTATATATGTGGTGGTTTTGAGTTGAAACCTGAAGCAAATAGAGGATTGATTATATGTTATGCTTGCACTAATGTTGCTAATAGATTTGTGTTTAGTTTTGTATGAAGGAAGTTTTCAAGTGTAGGGATTGGAGAATGATGAGATGAGTTGAAGAATGGACAAAAGCTCAAGCTTGGGGATGCCCATGCATCACCCCAAGAAATATCCAAGAAGTACAAGCGTCAAAGCTTGGGGATGCCCCCGAGGCACCCCTTCTTCATCGGCAAAAATCAGGTCACCTTTCAAAACACTATATTTTTATTGCTTCATGCACTATGTGTTTTTCTTGGAGCGTCAGTTGTTTTAGTTTTCTTAGGTTGTTTAGTTTGTTTGTTTGCTGCAATAAATGGTTGGACCCCAACAAATTTTCTTTTGGAGAAGTTGCTTATTTTCATTTGCAAAGAACGCTCTAGTTTTCACTCTTATTAAAAATCGAGTGTTCTACTTTTTCTGCTACTGCTTTTGGTTTTCGTTTTCACCTTGATTTGCGTTCAGATCTTGTCATATCTTTTCATCAAGGTGCATTTTTTCCTCTGATCTTTATTGGTTTTCATCAAAAGAGGTGTCTTTAAAAATTTCAAATGGTGTTGGAAAAGAGAAAAAGCTTTGTGCAAAATAGTGGTACAAGAAGGAGCTTGTGTAGACTGCGGCTTAGGCTTTTTCATGTCATGCTTGATGTCTTTTTGATAGTATGCTTAGTGGTTTTCCTGTAGCATGACTTGTCTCAAATAAGTGAGATTGCTTAATGAGCCTTTGAAAAAATCATGCGTTGTTTTTATTGTATGGAAGCATTATTTTGGTTTTCTCCTTGATGCTTTATTTGGGTTGACTTGGCGCATGCTCAGACATGTTAGAATCTTACAAAGTCACCATTAGCCTTCATGATCATTTAGTTTTTGACTTTTGATGCCATCGTATGCTTCTTTTAATGTCGCTTTGTTGCTTTGCATGATTATGGCCATTACTGCTCTCTTAGTTGGTCGCTCCCAGTCTTTTGCTAGCCCTCGCCTTGTACTGAGTATGAGCTCTACTCGTGCATCCAACTCCTAAAAGCCAAAGTTTTCCCAAGTGTCCACCATACATACCTACTAGCAATTTGCTATTCCAAGTAAATTTGACTTGCTTTTATTTTCTCTTCAAATTAAACTCTTACCAGTGTTATGCGAAATTCGGTTAGTAAAGCTCTCACGAACCGGAAGGCACACTTTACTTTTTCCTGTACTTAAAAATTTGACATTGTGGTCTCTTATGTTGAGTTGTTATGCTTGCAAGTTGTAAGTTGGATTCTAGCCCATCCATGCTGTCATGGGCAAGCTTTCAACATTGCACTTCTTTTTGAGTTGATATCGTGATCTTTTGTTTATGGATGCCCGCGGTGTGAAATGAATTGGGAATCTTGTGGGGATCATGGAGTTTGTATATGTGTTAGGGAAACGCCGGGCCGCCAATCTAAGCCATGCATAATTCATGGTGGAAATTTGCAGCATACCCATGGTGAACATTCGACGAAGCATCTCATAATAAAAAGCTAAACAATATAGCAAATAAAAGAGATGTCGAGGTGTTCATTGTCTGCTTGTCCTGTCATTTTGGTGTGGGCTTGTTCCATGTCATCGGGCACGGAGGTACCCCATTGGCGGTTCTCAATGATATGCATATACTTACAATGACAAGAGCCTTGCTTGGGACTCTAAGTAAAGTAGCATGAGGTTTGGGTACTCGTATTCACGGGGCACGAGGTTTTCAACTTATGATTTGTCAAGCATATGCATCATAATTGTTCTCGCATTAACTTTAACCATTCAAGATGCTTATGATGGGGGCAATGAGAGCTCAAAGCCGGTAAGTACCATAATTTTTGAAGGTTATAAAACTTGCAATCACTGCTTCCCTCTGCGAAGGGCCTTTCTTTTACTTTTATGTTGAGTCACCACCTTCTTTCTTTATGCACCGTTAAGAGAGCATAGTTGTCATTCTTAGTGTGATATGCATTGTCCCAAAGTTCATTGATTGATTCATATTGTTGGTTTCACCTGTTCTTAAATTATTTGTATCTAGTCGCCCTCTTAAACTTGAAGGTGTCCTATGCATTTATGTTTTGCTCTCTTTGAAGGACAAGCTGAAAACCTTTTGTATGTTTTTCCTTATGATTTGAACACATGTTTGACTTTCATTGTTTCATTACCATGATCTTTTGTTTGTGTTCATTTGCATGTTTACAACATGGTTGCTAAGTTCTTATTGTCATGATTATATCTTCATGCCCATGGTTTAAGTTCTATTGATCCCAGCTCACCAATGCTTACATATATGATCAAGATTGTGTAGGTGCATGTCACCTCAAAAATTATTCTTTTGTTATCACTTACCTACTCGAGGACGAGCAGGAGTTAAGCTTGGGGATGCTTGATACGTCTCAAACGTATCTATAATTTTTGATGCTCCATGCTTGTTTTACACCATTTGCCTATTGTTTCGTTACACTTAGTGGCACTTTTATGCATTTTCCGGAACTAACCTATTAACGAAGTGCCACAGTGCCAGTTTCCTGTTTTCTGCTGTTTTTGTGTTTCAGAAGTGATACACAGGAAATATTCTCGGAATTGGACGAAATAAGTTCCTGAAGTCTTATTTTACCCGGAAGCTTCCAGAGATCCGAAGAGGAGTAGGAGAGGGGCCACCAGGGCCCCACACATAGGGCTGGCACGGCCAGGCCCCTGGCCGCGCCACCCATGTGTGAGGGAGCCTGGCTCCACCTCTGACGACGCCCCTTCACCTATAAATACCCCCCGACGGGAAAAACCTAAGTACCCGATCAGTTTTCCAGAATACATCGCGATCCGCCGCCGCCGTCGACCCGAAGATCGGGAGGGTCCAGAAGCTCTTCCCGGCACCCTGCCGGAGAGGGGAATCGCCACCGGAGGTCTTCTTCATCGCCATGCTTGCCTCCGGAGCGATGAGTGAGTAGTCTACCTTGGACTATGGGTCCATAGCAGTAGCTAGATGGTTGTCTTCTCCACCATGTGCTTCATGTTTAGATCTCATGAGCTGCCATACATGATTGAGATCACCGTTATGTAATTCTACATGTTTGGTTTGTTGGGATCCGATGAATATTGGTGTTTATGATTAAGTTGCTGTACTAAATTATATCTTTTGTTATCTCTATGTTGTTTATGATCTTGCATGCTCTCCGTTGTTAGTAGCTATCTTGGCCGAGTAGTTGCTAGTGACTCCAAGAGGGGGTATTTATGCTCGATAGTGGGTTCATGTCTCTATTTCACCTGGGGGAGTGACAGAAACCTCTAAGGTGGTAGATGTGTTGTTGCTACTAGGGAGAAAACAACATTCATATGCTCAAGGGAATATGCTTTGTTTACATTACACAGTTTGCTTAATGCAATTATCTGTTGTTCGCAACTTAATACTTGTGGAGTTCTCGGATTGATTCACCACAAGAGGATTATTAGTCATAGATGCAGTTGGATGGTGGTCTATGTATTTTGTTGTAATGCCCAGAGTAAATCTCATAGTGATCTTCTTGACATATCACGTTATCTTTATTCTATCAATTGCCCAACTGTAATTTGTTTACCCAGCATGTGTTATTTTATCTATGGAGAGACACCACTAGTGAACTGTGGATCCCGGTCCTATTTCTATCATATTGCTATCACCTGTTTACTTTTCTCGTACTGTTTATTTTACTCGCATACTATATTGTTTTCCGCTCGATACACTCATAACCTTTGTTTCAAGCAAACCGGTGAGATTGACAACCTCATCGCAAGTTGGGAACAAAGTATTTGTTTGTGTGTGTGCAGGTTCCGCGTTGCCACTGGCCGAAGACGAGTCAACAAGTATCATTAACGGCGCCCTTGTTGGAGTGTTACTAAGCCAGTCCGCGTCACCTTCAGTCGTCATTGTCTCTCCTCTCCTGATCGATAAACCATGGTATCTTAACTGAGGGAAAACTAGCCGCTACACTCATCATACCTTCCTCTTGGGGTTCCCAACGGGCTGGTTATTCACCACGCACAAGGACTTACTGCTCCACGCCAGCAGCCTCTTTTCTGGCGCCATCAACCAGTAGCATCCGTGAACAATCTGGCAGCGGGACTCCATACGAGGTGGAGGTTTGGTATGATGGTGACGGCGAGCAGTACTTGAGGGGTGGCTGGTCACAATTTGCAGAAGACCACGACATCCACTAGGGCTTCTTCATGGCCTTCGACTTCCACATCGGCACGTCGAAGTTCGACGTGAAGATCTATGACGGCACCCAGTGCCAGAAGAAGTATGAAGCTGAAGTCCATTTCCATTAGGATCTGCTTTTTTGTAATTTTGTTTGATAATGTCCTTGTAGCCGTGCCATATGTAATGAATATTCGTACTTTGTTTTGATGTGTCTATTATTACCATGAAAACAATCCATTGTTTTGAGGTATGATCTCTATATATCGGGTTCTTTGCGAACCAATTTGTATTAATAATATCGGGTTCCTTTGCGAACCAATTTGTATTAATAATATCGGGTTCCTTTGCGAACCAATTTTCTTGAGTTTTATCAGGTTGCTAGCACAACCTTATGTCGAAGAAGATATCCAGATTGCAATAAAAATTTCTTTCATATGACTCGAGGATTGAAGCCCCCGAGCGGAAAAGTAATTGTTCTTGTACAATTTTGTCGAGTTCAACCCAAGGAACCTGACCTATGGCCTCATGTTCTGGGTTCAGAAGGTTAACTCGAATTTTTTACTCTACGCGTAGAAATGTCGTAGCTGCTCTGCGTTCCACGGGTTGCCCTCGTCCTTTCCCGTCTTCTTGTCTTGTAGTCGATAAGCTCCTCCTGGTATCACTTCCGTGACGATGTAAGGTCCCACCCAGGGGGACTCTAATTTTTCATGGCTATCTTGCCTGAGTCACAAAACTAGATCTCCTACCACGAAGGATATTGGATGAACTCGACTACTGTGGTAGTTTCATAAACTTTGTTGATACTGCGTGGCCCTTTGTAGCGCTTTATCTCTTGCTTTGTCTAGTGCATCGACATCGTCCTGCAATGCTTCTCTTGATGTTGTTTCGTCGTATGCCGTCACTCTTGGAGCCTCGTGCGTGACTTCGACTGGAAGCACGGCTTCTGCGCCATGGACCAGAAAGAAAGGAGTTTCTTGAGTTCCCGCATTGGGCGTGGTTCTTAGACTCCAAAGAACGGAGGGCAACTCTTCTACCCAAGCGCTCTTGGCTTTCTCGAGAGGTGCCAGGAGCCTCTTTTTTATTCCACTGCATATTAGGCCATTGGCTTTTTTGACTTGTCCATTTGTCTTTGGGTGCGCCACCGATGCAAATTTCAGTTTGATTCCTAATCCTTTGCAGTAACTTTTGAATTCCTTTGAAGTGAAGTTTGTCCCATTGTCCGTGATGATGCTATATGGTACGCCAAAATGGAACACTATTGACTTGATGAATTTGATCGCTGCTGTTGAATCTTGAGTTGTTACCGGGGCTGCTTCTACCCACTTGGTAAATTTATCGACTGCCACTAACATGTACACATGCCCTCCTGGAAAAGATTTGTGCAATTTTCCCACCATGTCAAGTCCCCATTGTGCAAAGGGCCATGATAATGGTATTGTCTGTAGCTCTGCTGCTGGTGCATGTGGTCGAGATGCGAATCTTTGATATGCTTCACACTTCCGAACTATATCTTTTGCGTCTTCGATGGCTGTTAACCAATAGAATCCTGCAAGAAACGCTTTTGCCGCTATTGCCCTGCTACTTGCGTGATGGCCGCACACTCCGCCATGTATGTCTTTCAGTATTGATTGTCCTTCCTGAGGCGTTACACAACGCTGCAAAACGCCGGTAATGCTTTTCTTGTACAATTTCCCTTCCAATACGACAAATGCTTTTGACCGTCGAGTTATCCTCTTAGCTTCCACTGGATCTTCTGGTAACTGTTTATTTATCATATATGCGAGGTATAGCTGCATCCAAGTTTCTTCTATCATCATTACTTCCTCGGGTTCCGACGTAGCCCCCAAGCCTGCTGCAGTAGTTGAACTTTTGTTACTCTTTATAGACCTTTCCATTATTTCTTCCCAGAATACTCCAGATGGCACGGGTAGACACTGGGACCCGATATTTGCTAAATGGTCGGCTTCTTCATTACCGTTTCTACTGATGTGTGAGACCTCGCATCCATCAAATGTTCCTTGGAGATAGTGATAAAGATTCTTGTAAGCCATCATGTTGTCATTGATCGTGTCACATCTATTCATAACCTGCTGAACGACAAGGTTTGAATCCCCAAATATTTTTATTCTAGTTGCTCCACATGCTTTGGCCATCTTCATCCCATGTAACAGGGCCTTGTATTCTGCTTCATTGTTAGAAGCTTGCGGAAAACTCATCCTTAGGACGTATTTTAGTTTGTCGCCATGCGGTGATATCAAGATTACTCCTGCGCCTACGCCTTGTACTCTCTTAGAGCCGTCGAAGTACATCGTCCATACACTCGACAAATCTGGCGGTCCCGTGCTCTGTAGCTCCAACCACTTTGCTGTGAAATCTGGCAAGATTTGCGACTTGATTGCCTTCCTTTTTTCATACGTGATGTCCATGGGAGACAACTCGATTCCCCACAAAGAGACACGTCCTGTTGCTGAAGGATTGTTCAATATGTTCGATAGTGGCGCCTCATTGACCACTATAATTGGGTGTACCGCGAAGTACTGTCGCAATTTTTGCGCAGTTGTAAAAACACTATATGCGAGCTTTTGGTAGTGCGGGTACCTTTGTTTTGTCGGTGATAGTACTTCACTGATGAAATACACCGGCCTCTGTACGCCGTGGGCTTTTCCTTCTTCACTTCTTTCGACTACCAATACTGTACTCACCACTTGATGAGTTGCGGCGATGTAGAGTAGTAGAGGTTCTTTTTCTTTTGGTGCGACCAGCACTGGTGGCGTGGAAAGCACTTTCTTTAGTTGCGCAAAAGCGGCGTCTGCTTCTTCTGTCCATTCAAATTTGTCATATGATTTCTTCATAAGTGCATAGAAAGGAAGTGCCTTTTCTCCTAATCGAGCAACAAAACGACTTAGTGCCGCGACACGTCCCGCAAGTTTCTGGACGTCGTGTAGTTTCATGGGTTTTCCCATTGTTAAAATTGCCTGAATCTTCTCTGGGTTTGCCTCTATTCCTCATGCTGATACCAGAAACCCCAAAAGTTGTCCGTCTGATACACCAAAGGAACATTTTGTCGGGTTGAGCTTGAGCTTGTATCTGCTCACATTGTCGAAAGTTTCTGCCAAGTCACTGATTAACGATTGCTCCTCTCTTGTAGTGATGACCAGATCATCAATGTAGACTTGAATGTTGCGTCCTATCTGGCTCCCGAGGCAATTTTGCATCATCCTCTGATAGGTTGCTCCTGCATTTTGTAGGCCAAACGGCATTACTTGGTAGCAAAACACTACATATGGTGTAATGAAGGCTGTTTTTTCTTTGTCTTCCTTCTTCAATTTGATCTAATTATAACCAGAATATGCGTCCAAAAAGGAAAGCCTTGCACATCCCGCTGTTGAGTCAATTATCTGATCGATGCGGGGTAAGGGGAAGGGATCCTTTGGACAATGCTTATTAAGAGATGTGTAGTCGACACATACTCTTTGCATATCTGTGTTCTTCTTTGGTACGATAACTGGGTTCGAGACCCAACTCGAAGTTTTGATTTCTCTGATAAATCTGGCGTTTTCCAGCCTGTGTAATTCTGATGCTATCGCCTTCCTTTTAGGTTCGTCGAATCATCATAACGGTTGCTTGACTGGCTTTGCCTTAGGATCTACATTTAATGCGTGCTCGACGAGTTCCCTGGGAACCCCTGGCATGTCTGATGGACACCAGGCGAAGATTTCCCAGCGCTCACGGAGGAACTCGATGAGCGCGCTTTCTTATGCGGGATCCAGGTTCACTGCTATTGATGTCGTCTTGCTTGGATCTGTAGGTTGAACCTGAATCTTTTTTGAGTCCTGAGTTGTGTCAAAAGCCTGATCTGGCAGGGATCATCCAACGTCGGGTAGCACGTTATGATCTATTTCTCCTTTTAGCCTTTCATATTCTGCTGTCATGCCAAACGTTTGCGCCATTTTATTGAATTCTCTGTCACAGGTGTTTGCTACTTCAAAGCTTCCTTGCACTGTGATTGTTCCTTTAGGTCCTGGAATCTTAAGCATCAGGTACGCATAATGAGGTACTGCCATAAATTTTGCAAATGCTGGGCGACCCAGGATTGCATGATATTGTGATGGCCAATCCATAACTTCAAATTCTAGCTTCTCTCTGCGATAGTTGCTAGTGTTGCCAAAACAGACGTCGAGTTCTATTCTTCCCAAAGGGTAGTTCGCGGCTCCTGGTACTATTCGATGAAAGGAGCAATCTGTTGGTTTAAGGCTTATTGGCGAGATAGACATTGCCTTCAGGGTTCTGGCATATATTAGGTTTATGCCGCTTCCTGCATCCAGGAATACTCTTCCTATGTCGTATCCTCCTATTTGCGCTTTCAAAACCATTGGAGAGTGGCCCGGCCTTGGGATTTTTCTTGGGTGATCTGCTCTGCTGAATTTAATTGGTTGATCTGACCACCGTAGGTATTCTGTGGTGGCTGGTGGTGACGATATTGCTAGGTTCACTTGCCTGGATATGCTTTTCTGCTCCTTTTTCGACTTAGGCACTGGTTGAATCATTGCTGACATGTATATTTTCGGCCCCAAATGCCTTGCCAGTTTCTGCGCTTGGTATCCTTGACTTGTATATCTCTCTCCTTGCCACTTTCCCTGATCTTAGCCCATGGCGCCTTGTAGTCTCAGGAAAGTTCTGCAATCTTTCATCTGATGATTTGAAACTCTTTTTCCGTCGAGATATGCGTAATGAATTCGACAGGGCCCGTATAGCATGTCTTTGGCCGAAGGGCCGGAATACCTTGGTTTTTCCACTTCTTTTATCTGGAATCTTCTACCTTCCTTTTCTTCCTTTCCCCTTGTTTCATATCCCGCAGCTATCTGGTTTCGTCTTCCTTGATTATCCTTGTTATGGTGTCGTCTCCTCTATTTATTTGTTCTGTTGACCATCCTCTTTTGTTGTTGTATGCGTCCTCTCCATCAACAAATTTGTTTGCTTCTTCCATTAGCTCAGCTACCGTTGTTGGCCTTGTTCTTCCTATCTCTTCCACCAGATCTGAGCGGCGAAGGCCGGCCAAAAAAGCGTCTATTGCTCATTCGTCGGAGATGTCTTCTGCTGAGTTTTTGATTACACTCCACCGTTGTATATAAGAACGCAAAGTTTCACCTTTCCTTTGTACGCATGCTTTGACCTCCTCCAGTGACGCTGGACGCTTGTATGTCGAGCGGAAATTTCTTGCGAATTGGCTTTCGAGTTCCCCCCAGCTTCCAATGGATTCATTGGGTAGGGTATTTAACTAGGACCGTGCTGCGCCGGCGAGGTGTAGTTGTAGACTTTGCATTGTGGTTGCCTTTGTTCCCCCTAATATCTGTACTGCCTATAAATAATCCGATAACCATAGGGTGGGTTCTTGTGATCCGTTGTATTTTTGCTGGTCGTGCGGTAATTTGAATCCCCTGGGCACCCTTGTTTTGCGAACCCTGCGGGTAAAGCATGGTGCGCCCATCTCTTTCTCATCATACTCATAATTTTCCTCCCTCCAAGCATGTCGTGATTTATTTACTCTAGCCTGTGCTATTATATTTCTTGTGTCCTCCATCCTCTTTTGTCGCCTATCTTCTTCTGATGACTCGCTATACTCATGTTGCATGGGGTTGTGCTTGTGCTTCCCCTTTTCATTTGTGTTGTAGCTTGTCGACTTCACCTCTGGTCTTTTTCCCCTGATCTTGTTTTCTACTATCCCGAGGCTCCGTATTGCGGCTTGGTGCATATCTTCTCTTGGATCTCCAGGTTCTGGTCTTGTAGTTAGTAAATATGCCTGCGCTGCTACTAATGCTGCTTCTGGCGTTTCTTGCATGAAGTCGTCTTCCTCCTCCTCCGACTGTGGAGTAGGGTTCCTTGAGTATCTCTCATTTTCGCTGTGTGCTGCTACTCCCCTGTTGTGCTTTGGGTCTCCGTGCCTTTCTGTGCTGTACTCTGAATCTTCACTATAGTCTTCCCAGTACTCCTCCCTTGATATACTGTTATTGTCTTGAAAAACCATGTCTCTTTCCTCCCTTAGTTTCTTCCTGTGTTGGTATAATGCATACTGATAGCCCATTAGAACTTCTCTTCTTGATCCTTTGGGTATTTATGTACCATGATTGATAGCTGATTTTATCATTCTCCACTCGCCAGCCGAAACATGGACTTTCTCCTTTTCCTTTTTGTTGTGTTCTTTCATTTTGTCGACTTGCCTGTCGACCTTTTTGCCTCCTTCACTGTTGTTTTCTTCTTCTGCTTCAGTGATAATAACGCATAACTGATGTACTTTGGAGACGCCGCTGCTTCCCACGGCGAAGTCCTTTGCGTTGTTGTGCATCTGGCACGCTCTTTCTTCTGAGTCGAAATTTTCCCAAATTTTGTCGCCTTCCGTGATTGGTGTTTTGTCAAAGCTGACCGACGAGTTTACCTCATCGGAAGAGTCTTCAGATGATCCCAATGTTTCCTCTGTTTTGGGCTTGTTTGCCGACGGATCTGATTTTGTTGAATCCAAGAGGTGGGATGAACCCGATGGCCCTATAATGATGTTCAAACTTCCAGTGGTTAACTCCATCTCTTGATTTCCGTTGAGTTCTGAGCTGCTGTTGGCTAAAAGCGAAAAAGCCGTTGAATTCATGATTCCAATGCCCAGAATCCCCATGGTCGGCGCCAATTGACGAGGGTTAACTCGACAAATGTCCTAGATGAAGGACTTAGGATCGGGGGAAGAGGGCGTCGGATGAACTCAAAGGTAAATGTTAGTCAAAATATGTATATATCGAAAGTAAACTTGGGTGTTCAACCTGGCTTGCTTTCAATCTGCCCTACACCGTCCCCTCCTGGCCCCTTTATATAGGTGGCCAGGTCGCGAGGATCGGGTAGGGTCCGATACAGATTACAATATCGACATACGGTAGGAACTCGTATTCGACTATCATTACAATTGGGCCTAGCTATACGGGCCTTAGGGGTACTCAACTAACGGGCTCTATTAGCTATACCCTTGTCACTCAATCTATCCCTAGCCAGCCTCTCCTGGCCCCTATATATAGGTGGCCAGGTCTCAAGGAACCGGTCGGGTTCAATACAAATTATAGTGCTTGTATACGATATCAACTCGTATCTCGACTATGACTATACTTGGGCCTAGCTTAGCGGGCCTCAGGGGTACACAGATAACATGCTCTATTAGCTATACCCTTGTCAGTAGCCCCCGAGATTCTACCAGAATTGTAGATTCGGGTTGAATCTCAAATCTTCATATCTTCGACTTGATCAATCTTCGACTTGTTCTTCTCCCTGTACTCAATTAAACATTTTTCATTATATTATTTCTCAAGGGCATTTTGGTTAACAAGCTTGGCAGCTCTGACGGATCAAGAGGCCAGTTAACTGCCAGAGCAGATACTTATCACCTACTTCAAAATCAATCCCCTGGACTTGAGTCTGGTACCTGGTCTAACCCGATCTTTTGCCGCATTTAGGACTCAGGGTACCCAGTGCGTCCACTGGGATTTTTCTTCGCATCGTAGACACGGAAAATTACTAGCAGAGCCCATCCAGGTGCGTATACTAGGCCGCACAGGACGGATCCTGGGGTCTTACCTTCACAATATATTTCAATCATGGCATTCAAGTTTTGTCGCGATGACACAACTCGAGAATTACATTTGTAATCGTTTCAGCCTTGTTTGACTATTTCAATATCAAAAATCTCGGGTTGAATAATCCTCGACTAATATAAGCTTCCTCCTGATAGGAGTGACTTGAAATCAGTGTGACCTGTCCGAGGTTTTTATCTCTCAATGAGGCAATCAATATTGCGCTCTGATGCGTATTTCAATACTCTGATAATCACAAATTCATCGGGTGTGCGACCAGCGCTCCCGATGGGAGTAGCCCCCGAGGGTATAGTCGAAAAAAATTGGGTATAGACTCAAAAATAATTGATCCTTAACTTCAACCTTCTATTGCCGTATGAATTTTTTTTATTGGGTGCTCGAACAGCTCTGTTGATGTAGAGTAGCCCCCGGGGCTATGATTGTATTTTGTTGTAGGTGATCATAGTCTTTAGATCGTGCTTTGCTTCAGAATTTTGTCGACTTCATATTCGTGATGTCATTGACGTAGTCACTACCTACATTGATTTGACTGAACGCTAACCGTTGCACGTGGGCAACACGGTAATTTCACAATTTTCTGCCCGTTAGTGGGCTTGCCGCTTCCGCTTCGCACGCCATGTCTCAGCCCATGTTCCATCCGAAGGAAGCTTTATAAGGGGGAGACCTCTGTCTTTTACTGTTTACCAGCTCTCTGTTCCTCCGCCACCGCCATTGCTTCTTCTTCCTTGCGCTTTGCATTCTCTCGCAGCCCTCGAGTGCATCACCTTCGAATGCCCACCAAGAAGGTTGTGCATAGAGAGAAAACGACAAAGAAAGTGAGCAGCAACATGGCCACCAAGTGGGTTCCCTTGTTGTTCAAGGAATTCGATCTGAAGAAGGCCAAGAAGGAGGGCTTTCTCCCAGGAGAGGCACCGATCATCTTCCTCGGCACCGAGCGCATCCCCAAGCCTCCGAGCGGATATCATGTTATGTTCCTTGCATTTCTTCTCCGTGGCCCTTCTCTCCCTGCCCACGAGTTTCTTCATGGACTTCTTTTCATTTATGGCATGCAGCTTCATCAGCTCACACCGAATTCGATTCTCCATATTGCATGTTTCATCACCCTCTGTGAGTCTTTCCTTGGAATCGAGCCACACTGGGTTCTTTGGAAGTTTCTTTTCCGCCTCCGCCCAAGCGTTTTGTTAGCTAAGAATCCTGAGATGGGCGGGATGTTGTATCAGTGCGCGCTGAGTCACACTATCTTGAGTTCAACATGGCTATCTCAGTTCAAGGCTGGAGAAAGAAGTGGTTCTACATCAAGGACCAAAAGGCTGCTTCTTCTGACCACTTTGGTATCGCTCCCTTTGATGCCAAGAAAAGCCTGATGAAGCTGACGTCGTGGGATTCTCCTCCTACAGAAGCTAAAGTTGAGAGCATCAAGCCCTTGTTGACTCATATTTAGAGTCTAAAGAGTGCATCTAGAGGCAGACTGACAGGGACACAACTGATGGCGTTCTTTCTCCAGAGGTGCATTCAGCCTCTGCAATCTTGAGTTTCAAAGATATGGTCTTACTATGGTTCGACCGATCCTTCTTGAGTGTCCGACCAGGATCCAGAGAAAAAGGATCTCGACAAACGGGTAAGATCTTTGACTACTCTCACTCCACAAAAGGAAATCCCAGCTTTGACAGCTGATTTTTTTGACTCCGCTCATCCTTTGCCCAAGGTATGTGCTTTATCACTCGAAATCATTGACTTATGTTCTTCGCTTTCATGTGTTGTACCTTTTTTCTACTTACGCTTTCATGCGAATGTTCTTTGCACGACCATGAATTTTTTGTTTCTTGCCCTCCCCTTCCAGAAGAAGGGCCAATCTAGGCTGATCTTGCTCCTGCTTGCTCTGAAGCCCCCGAGGCTGATGGAAGCCAGGACGGAGATGATGCCAAAGAATCTCATGAGGAAAGAGGCGCTACCTCATCGCCTCCCCCTACCAACTCTAAGGAGAAAAGTCTGGAGAAGAAGAGGAAGTGTCTTGATGACTTAGCTTCCTCGAGTACCTCCCTTCCAAATAATGCAGCAGGGGAGCCTGCCGCTGCCAAGGCCTCTGATCTTGAGATGTTCGAATTTCTTAACTCGTGAGTTCACTTCTTATTCTTACTCAATCTTTTCTGTCCTTGACTCTTTTCCCTCTCCTTGATGTCAATTTTTTTTCCTATTAGTGATGATGATAAGCCGAAGAAAGATGCCACAACATTTCCTTTTTTCGGTACTTCGACTACTCCCGAGGGACACCCTCAAGAGGAGGCTGTGGTGGTTAAACCATCGATAGTCCTTCCTAAGAAGAATCTTTCTGCACCTCCTTCAAAGCGTCAGAAAAGGGCAGCAGCGGTGGCTGCTTCTCTTGAAGTTCATCAGCCATCGACTTCTTCTGACAAGGTGAGTTTTTGCTTCTTATACTCGACTCTTTTTGTTCTTGATCTTTGATACATCGCAAACGTATCTATAATTTTTGATGCTCCATGCTTGTTTTACACCAATTTCTTCATATTTTTTTTAAACTTCATGGTGTTTTATGCATTTTCTAGAACTAACCTATTAACAAGATGCCACAGTGCCAGTTCCTGTTTTCTACTATTTTTTGTCTTTCAGAAAAGTTACGCAGTAAATTTTCCCGGAATTGGACAAAACAAATCCTGCACCTCCTATTTTTCCCGACATGAGACAAAGTCCAAAGGAGAGCCGGAGGAGGCCAGGGAGTGGCCACACCATAGGCTAAGGGCTCTACCGGTAGCTATGTGGTTCATCTCTCTCTCCCATGATGTGATCTATATGTGATCATGAGCTTTGTATCTAGTTGAATTGGTAGATGTTGTTCTTCCTCTATTATGCTACACAAGTGGCTTTATTATTGTAATCTCCGGAGACACCTTGTACCATGATGTGAAGGTGATAGTGTGCGCATTATGTGTGTCTCTTTGGCTAGTGTCTCTATGAATTGTTGTTGTTTGTTGGAACCATCTAGTGCGCTCAAGGTGATAGTGTGGGGCAATCTGGTTTGAGGAAATGTGAAGTTTGAGGAGTCATGCACTTGGAGGCCCAACACTGTCTACAAGAATAGAAGCGTGCGTAGACATCAAGCTCTTTTCTGGCGCTGTTGCCGGGGAGGTAAGGTAAAAGGTACTCACATCCATCTTCTAGTACTGTTGCTGGTGTGTGAGCGCTCGAAGTTATTTCCTTTAGATACTGCAATTATATCTTTTTGTTTCTTGTTTTTATTTTCACTAGTTAGGCTTAATGGAAAACAACAAATAAATTAGAGAGCTTTATAGTATTTTTCCTGAGTTAGGACATGAAGTGTTTGAATTGAAAATTGAAAAAACTATGAAACTTTATTTGTATGCTAAGAGCAATGTTGTTAGTATGAATTCTTTGAACACCATTATTGCTAATGCTATGGAAAAGTCTAAGCTTGGAGAAGCTGGTTTTGATGGGCATGATCTTTTTAGTTCCCTAGCTTTAGAGGAGAAAATTTGCTTTGATGATACTTTATCTACCATATGTGATAATTCTAATGATGCTAGTGATCCGCATACTGAAAGTGTCCCTTTTAAAATACCTATAAAAATTATTGAATGTGTTATGAATAACTGCTATTTTGCAGATGGAACTATCCATCATGGTGATCATTTACTCTTTATACATGAATTATGCGAGTTGTTCAAGTGTGCATGTATTTCAACAAGCCAGATTAAGAGGAAGCTATTCTCTCTATCACTAAAGGGCAGAGCTGCGGAATGGTATAAGGCGTTGAAGAATGGCCGAACTATTGGCTGGGAGGAAATTGTACCTTTCTTTTATTCTAAATTCTATCCTTCTAGTGAGGTTCATAAAGATAGGAATTATATTTATAATTTTCATCCTCATGATGGAGAAAGCATTGCCCAAGCATGGGGAAGATCGAAGTCACTAATTCTCAAATGTCCCATTCATGAGCTCCCCCGTAATATCATTATTAATAATTTTTATGCAAGGCTTTCAAGACATTACAAGGACTATCTAGAGGCCTGTTTTGAGGGGTCTTTCACAAGCAAGGAGGTTGAAGCCAAGTGGGATCTGCTTGAAACAATTCAAAGCGCAATAGCAAAGATTGGGATTGTGACAAAGGTAAATAATCAGGTATAAACTATGAGTATGATTGCATTAAGTATTTTGCTGAAACTGCTGATTTTAAAGAGCTTAGTGCTAAATATGGTCTTGATCCTCAAATTATGATTAATTGCTATATAGCCTTTGCTTATCATATTAATGTTCCTAAAGGAAATTGGGATGTGTATCATGAACCTTTTAAAGATACTTGCATGGAAAGTGAAATTGTTATTGATGATTGCAATAAACATGCTCAAACTTCTAAAAGTACTATTTCTTATAAGCATGTTAATTTTTGTGGGCACTTAGACCTTCTGAAAAGAATCAAATCAAAGAAGAATATTGTATCCACCACAGGAATGAAGAAACTAGAATGTGGGACAAGGCTCTAAATGAGCTTTGTGAAAAGGTTTGTGCCCTCTATCCTTTTATTTGTGAACTTTGCTATAAAGTGGGTCATTTTAATTTTCAATGCTCAGGCCATGATAGTAGCCTTTCTAATCCAATGAGTACTACATGCTTGTATTGTGATGACATGATCACTCCTAATTAGCATGATGAACTTACTTTATTTTTGGGGTGTGAAGATTTATCGAGAATAACTTCTTTGGTAGATATGAGTGCTTTTGATATGAATAGTGTCCTGCATGATTGTCATCTTTATTGTGTTGATAATCGCCACGCAAATACTTACATACAAAACATTGTAAAAGATGAGACTTTACCAAAATATGATGGGACTAATATGTGTTTTGTTCTTATTAATGAAAAGGAGGAATCCTCCAAAGTTTCTTCTATTGTTTATGACAATAAACCAGGGTATGTGGAGAAGCTTCCCTTCAAGCCTCTCCCTCCTAAATAAGGGAAGAAGAAGAAGAAGAGAAGGAGTAAAAGGAGAGAGGAAACGGTATCTCCCCTAAGCATGTTGCTCCTATTATAGGTTTTGCTGATGAGTCTGAACTCGATGATGTTCCTATGCCTATTACCTATAGTAGTGATCATGATTGGGAAAAGCACACTACTTTTGATATTGAAAATCTGTTTGGTACCAATTCTAAAAATGATGATTTTAATAATTGTTGTACTATAAGTACTATCCATGTTCCTTCCAATGATGATATGTTTGCAAATTAACACACTTTGGAAGATAGTTATTCTATTGCTTATGATGATCACAATGATGAGTATGATATTTTCATTCCACCTACTGTTGAGGAGGAAATTAATTATGATTATGATATGTCTCCTATCTTTGATGATTATGGTGATGAGAATAATATTGATAGTTATGTTGTTGAATTTGCTCCCACTACGATTAGTAAGAATGACTATGTTTATGTGGGGAGTATTAATTATTTTATGCATATGGCTCATGATAAGAATGTTTTATGTGATAGTTATATTGTTAATTCCATTCGTGATGCTACTGAAAGTTATTATGAGAGAGGGAAACATGGTTTTATGCATCTCAATAATATGAAGTTTCCCCTCTTTATGTTGAAATTCTTGAAGTTGCACTTGTTTTGCTTTCCTATGCTTGTTGCTTTGTGCTTTCATGACTTGTTTCTTTACAAGATTCCTATGCATAGGAAGTGGTTTATATTTAAATTGTTTCATATTTGCTTTTTGATGCTCTCTTTGCTTCAAGTTCTTTTCTGGCGCCTTTGGCTTAAGTTCTTTTCTAGCGCTTATATGAGCATCTTCTCAAATTACTCTGCCTAGCTCAAAGGCGTTAAAGAAAAGCACTCTTAGGAGATAACCCAATATTTTTTTAGTACCTTTTCTTTTTGTTGAGTCTTGGAAGTTATTACTACTATAATGACCTCTCCTTATCATTTTTATTTCGTTTTTGTGCCAAGAAGAACCTCTAATTGGAGGAAGCTAAGATTTGAGGAAGTTGCTGTCCTGAAACAGATTTTTGCACTGCACCGTAAAAATTCATGAAAATTCTCAGAATGTATTTTTGATCTGCGATTTCTTGTGCACATGACCCAAGTTATTATCTAACTTTCATTAGTTTTGCACTTGTCGATTTGAGTAATAGAAGATTTTCAAAAAATTGATCTTTACCTGTTGTTCTGTTTTGACAGATTTCTGCCACTATTTGTGTTTGCCTCTTGATCTCTTTTCTTTTTGAGTTCTTTTGATAACGAAACTTTTGAGAGAAGTTTCTATGGTAGCTAATGTTTTAATGGGTGTTATACTTGAGCTGAAACTGAACCAATAAATGGATGTACTATCTTGCATACACTAATGTTGCTAATAAGAATTGTGTGAAGTTTTGTATGAAGGAAGTTTTCAAGTGTAGGGAAAGGAGAATGATGAGATGAGATGAAGTATGGACAGAAGCTCAAGCTTGGGGATGCCCATGTCACCCCAAGAAATTTATGGGTTCGTAGCATAGAAAACAAAAAATTTCCTACGCATGAACACAAAACTAGCCCAGATCATCTACGAGATGGAAGCAACGATCAACTAACCCTCGATGACCGGAAGCGGGGATTACGTTCCCGCACAAACGTTGTTGATGAAGACTCGAAGACTCACGTAGTCGACGTAGTGGTTCACTTGACGATCTCGAGATCGTGTATACGGCGCCACAACCGGCCGCGCCTCCGTACTCGGTCACACGTACAGTTCGGTGATGTCCTCCATGCTCTCGGTCCAGCGGGGCAGCGGAAGTAGGCATCCGCCAGAACTCCTCCTCCTCCTCCACTTCTCCAAGTGTTGGTGGCTAACAATTTCGGCAGCGCTTCGCTTAAGCAACAGCCATGGTTTGGAGCAACAAGATAGGGAATGGAAAACAACTAAGTGTTGGTAGAAGAGGAGTATGTCCAACATATATATAGGAGAGAGGGGGCAGCCACCCATGAGGGGTGCGGCCAGCCCCTCCTCTTTTTCTCCTCTTCATGGTGGTGGTAACCCCCTCCTTCATGGAAAGGTAACCCCCCTCATCAAATGAGTAACCCCCATTTTAATTTTGCATGACATTCATGTTAATTAAAATCCACACTTATTGAATTAATAAAACATTTTTATTTCTTTAATATTTGTTAATTCAATCAATTAACAAACATTAACATTTACCGCCTTGAGTCATTTTGATATCCCGAAATAGTTTTGATGCTTTTCTAAAACAACCCCTGTGATATCCAATAATTCAGCCGGAGTTCCAAATCCACTCAAAACGCGTCAGCGAACCTTAAGTGTGTCACCCTACGGTTCGTGAATAACATGGACATGATCGAGACTCCTCTCCGATCAATAATCATCAGCGGGATCTGGAAATCCATGATGACTCCCACTTACTCAACGATGAATCTAGTGATCATGTGAACCTTTAATGAACATAGTTAATTCCTTTTGTCTCGCGATATTATTACTTGTCCGAGATCTGATCATTTGGTATCAACCATACCTAGTTCGATATTGTTCCCGACAAGTCTCTTTACTCGTTCCGTGATAATACATTCCCGTGACCTAGTCACATGCTTGCAAGCGATTCCAATGCAATATCACCGAGAAGGGCCCAGAGAATATCTTCCCATCATCGGGTTGGACAAATTCCACTATTGATCCATGAGCCTCAACTAATACTTTCAGAATACCCAAATCAATTTTTATAATCACCCTATTATAGTGTGATGTTTGATATCATCAAAGCACTCTTCCGGTATCAGTGATTAACATGATCTCATGGTCCGAGGATTAGAACTATTTCGTAGTTTGATATAGCAATGAAACTTGATGACTTGATCGTATTGCTATTCGTACTATGGGTGTGAGTGTTCATCACATCATTCTTCTAATGATATGACCTCGTTATTAACAACATCCAATGTTCATGATCAGGAAACCTTGATCATCAATTAATCAACAAGCTAGTATAAAAGAGAGGCTTTACTAGGAACTTTTTTTAGTTTACTAATCACACAAGTATTAATGTTTCCGATTAATACAATTCTAGCATGAGAAATAAACATTTATCATAAACATGGAATATGATAATAACCACTTTATTATTGCCTCTCGGGCATATTCCCTTTAGTCTCCCACTTGCACTAGAGTCAATAATCTAGTTGATACTTGCGTATATAACACTTATGGCATTCATGTGTTATACATACGCATTTGCATGTGGTTAATCTGATCTCCAGATCTGACACTTTCAGTTCCGTGTGTATTTGCATGTCTTTGCATCTCTACGCATCACTCATTCTCAAATGAGATAGGTGGGTATAAATTTGGTCCTTAGGTCAGACCTTGGTTCCTTTTAGCTAAAATCATGTTGTCACTATTGTCGCACAATAGATCTTCATAGTAATAGCCAGCTTGGAACTACACCTAGTTTGATAACAAACTTCTTGACACAAATGCCCTCTTTTGCTACTTCTAAAGCAGCCAAATACTCAACCTTTGTTGTAGAATCCATCACAATGTCTTAACTTTGGAACTCATCCAAATCCATCATGGAACTTCCTTCCATTACATTGTGCCACCTAACATATAGCTAAAATTGAGATAAACTTAATTTGTATCTTATGACAAACTTAGTATCAATGTAACACTTTACAATGAACTATGTGTCACTTTGTTATACATAATATATATCCTTAGTTCTTCCAAAGCACATAAGGATATCCTTACTATTGTACAGTGATCATCTTATGACATTTATCACTCTGGTATATGCTCATAACATTTAGAGCATAGGACATATCTGGATATGTACATATCATGGTATACATGATCAATCAAATCATTCATGTGGCTCCACTCATTAAGTGTCAAAAACACCTGAATCTTGTTTCAACCTCTTCCATGTGGCAAGAACTTTTCTCGTCGTTTCCATATTGAACTTCATTCAATATTTCATCTATGTACTTTGGCACAACCATATTGGCACCTCAATCTATCTACATAGACATCGAGACCCAATATTTTGGTTTTGCCTAAGTCTTTCATTGAAATCTAATTTTAATGAAATTCTTAACCTATGTCAATAAAAGATACATCATTTCCAATTAACAATATGTCTTCTACATATTATACTAGAAATATGTCTCAGCGCTCCCAATTAATTTCTTGCAAATGCAAGCATATTCATTGTATCTGATGAAACTAAACCTTTTAATTATTTCATCATGGTGAATATTCCAACTCCGCGATGCTTACTTCAACCATTGAAGTTTGCATGCCTTTTAGCATCCTTTGAATTTACAAAACCCATTGGACCATGTCATGTATAGGTGAGCCAAGCTTATTAAATTTCTTAAAAACTTTTCTAGCCTCATAGGTAACATCTTTAAATTCTAAGCACATAGTTTCCAAAATGAAAGCTTTCTTTTTAGGATCTTCAATTTCATGAAGCTTAAGGAACATGTATTGCAAAAAGGGATTAAGGTTAGCAAACCTAGCTTCTAACATGTGAACTAAATAAGCAAAAGCAACCTCATAACTAGGAGCTATCTCAACCAAAGACTTTTCCTCAATGTCTTTATGCATACTAATGTGATTAAAGAACTCCTCAATGTTATCTTTCCCAATAATTGAACCACTACCTACTGACAGATCCTCCAAAACATACTTAGGGAACAACATAATGAACTAAAGCAAATAAATAACAACTACCAAGGATTCTAATTTTTTTGGATTTTTGATAAAAACGGTGCAAGTAAAATAAATAAAGTAAAGCAAAACAATAAACAAAGTAAAGGATGTGTGTGCGAAAAACTCCTGTTGCAGTAGTCTTCTACTTCCTCCCCGGCAACGGCGCCAGAAAAGAGCTTGATTGTTGGTTGATTGTGCCAGAAAAGAGTTGGTGGCGTGTAGTTAAATTACCAGCCCGTTGGGAACCCCAAGAGGAAGGTGTGATGAGTACAGCAGCAAGATTTTCCCTCAGTTAGAAACCAAGGTTTAATCGTTCTTGGAGAGGAGAGATAAACGACTGAAGGTGATGTTTGCTAGCTTGCGATAGCTTCGGACAATTTATAGGGTGCCTCGTCCAAGCTTTGCTTGCTAGCTACAACGCGGAACCTGCACACACACAACCAAGTACTTTGTTCCCACCTTACGATGAGGTTGTCAATCTCACCGGTTTTCTTGAAACAAAGGGTATGAGCGTATCGAGTGGAAAGTGATAATAGTATGCGAGTAAAGTAAACAGTGCGAGTAAAGTAAACAGGTGATAGCAATATGATGGAAATAGGACCAGGGTCCACAGTTCACTTGTGGTGTCTCTCCATAAGATAAATAACACATGCTGGGTAAACAAATTATAGTTGGGCAATTGATATAATAAAGATAAACGTGATATGTCAAGAAGATCACTATGTGATTTACTCTGGGCATTACAACAAAATACATAGACCGCCATCCAACTGCATCTATGACTAATAATCCACTCACGAGGATATCATCTGAACACCCCATGAGTATTAAGTTGCGAACAACAGATAATTGCATTAAGGAAAGTGTGTAATGTAAACAAAGCATATGCCCTCGAGCATATGAATGTTGTTTTCTCCCTAATGGCAACAGTACATCTATAACCATAGAGGTTTTTGTCACTCCTCGAGGTTAAATAGAGACACGAACCCACTATCGAGCATAAATACCCCCTCCTGGAGTCACTAGCAACTACTCAGCCAAGATAGCTACTAACAACGGAGAGCATGCAAGATCATAAACAACATAGAGATAACATAAGATATATTTCAGTATAGCAACTCAATCATAACACCAATATTCATCGGATCCCAACAAACCAAACATGTAGAATTACATAACGGTGATCTCAATCATGTAGGGTAGCTCATGAGATCTAAACATGAAGCACATGGTGGAGAAGACAACCATCTAGCTACTGCTATGGACCCATAGTCCAAGGTAGACTACTCACTCATCGCTCCGAAGGCAAGCATGGCGATGTAGAAGACCTCCGGTGGTGATTCCCCTCTCCGGCAGGGTGCCAGGAAGAGCTTCTAGACCCTCCTGATCTCGGGTCGACGACGGCGGCGGATTGCAATGTGTTTCTGGAAAATTAATCGAGTCCTTAGATTTTTCTCGTCGGGGGGTCTTTATAGGCGAAGGGGCGATGTCAGAGGTGGAGCCAGGCGGCCTCACACCAGGGCGGCGCGGGCCAGGGGCTGGCCATGCGGGCCTGGTGTGTGGGGCCCCTGTGGCTCCCCTCCTACTCCCCTTCGGATCTCTGGAAGCTTCCGGGTAAAATAAGACTTCAGGAACTTGTTTCATCCAATTCTGAGAATTTTTCCTGTGTAGCTTTTCTGAAACACAAAAACAGCAGAAAACAGGGAACTGGCACTGTGGTGACTTGTTAATAGGTTAGTTCTGGAAAATGCATAAAAGTGCCACGGAGTGTAACGAAACATCGGGTAAATGGTGTAAAAACAAGCATGGAGCATCAAAAATTATAGATACGTTGGAGACGTATCAAGCATCCCCAAGCTTAACGCCTGCTCATCCTCGAGTAGGTAAGTGATAAAAGAAATAATTTTTGAGGTGACATGCACCTACACAATCTTGATCATATATGTAAGCATTTGTGAGCTGGGATCAAAAGAACTTAAATCATGGGCATGAAAGATATAATCTTGACAATAAGAACTTAGCAACCATGTTGTAAACATGCAAATGAACACAAACAAAAGATCATGAAAATGAAACAATGAAAGTGAAACATGTGTTTAAGTCATATGGAAAAACATACAAATGGTTTTCAACTTGTCCTCAAAGAGAGCAAAACATAAATGCATAGGACACCTTCAAGTTTAAGAGGGCGACTAGATACAAATAATTTAAGAACAAGTGAAACCAACAATATGAATCAATCAATGAAAACCTTGGGACAATGCATATTACACTAAGAATGACAACTATGCTCTCTTAATGGTGCATAAAGATAGAAGGTGGTGACTCAACATAAAAGTAGAAGAAAGGCCCTTCGCAGAGGGAAGCAGTGATTGCAAGTTTTAAATCCTTCAAAAATTATGTTACTTACCGGTTTTGAGCTCTCATTGCCCCCATCATAAGCATCTTGAATGGTTAGAGTTAATGCGAGAACAATTATGATGCATATGCTTGACAAATCATAAGTTGAAAACCTCGTGTCCTGTGAATACGAGTACCCAAACCTCATGCTACTTTGTTTAGAGTCCCAAGCAAGGCTCTTGTCATTGTAAATATATGTGTATCATCGAGAACCGCCACCGAGGTACCTCCGTGCCCGATGACATGGAACAAGCCCACATCAAAATGATAGGACAAGCAGACAAAGAACACCTCGATATCTCTTTTATTTGCCATTTGTATAGCTTTTTATTTTGAGATGCGTCGTCGAATGTCCACTATGGGCATGCTGCAAATTTCCACCATGAATTATGCATGGCTTAGATTGGCGGCCCAGGCGTTTCTCTAACACATATAAAAACTCCATGATCCCCACAAGATTCCCAATTCATTTCACACCATGGGCATCCATAAACAAAAGATCACGACATCAACTCAAATAGAAGTGCAATCTTGAAAGCTTGCCCCATGACAACATGGATGGGCTAGTCTCCAAACTTACAACTTGTAAGCATAACAACTCAACATAAGAGACCACAATGTCAAAAATTTAAGAACAGGAAAAAGTAAAGTGTGCCTTCCGGTTCGTGAGAGCTTTACTGACCGAATTTTCGCATAACACTGGTAAGAGTTTAATTTGAAGAGTAGATAAAAGCAAGTCAAATTTACTTGGAATAACAAATTGCTAGTAGGTATGTATGGTGGACACTTTGGAATAACTTGGTTTTTAGGAGTTGGATGCACGAGTAGAGCTCATACTCAGTACAAGGCGAGGGTTAGCAAAAGACTAGGAGCGACCAACTAAGAGAGCAATAATGGCCATAATCATGCAAAACGACAAATTGACATTAAAAGAAGCATAAGATGGCATCAGAAGTCAAAAACTAGATGATCATAGAGGCTATTGGCGACTTTATATGAGTCTAACATGTGTGTGCATGCGCCAAGTAAACCCAAATAAAGCATCAAGGAGAAAACCAAAATAATGCTTCCAAACAATTTAAAACAACGCATGATTTTTTCAAAGGCTCATTTAGCAATCTCAGTTATTTGAGACAAGTCATGCTACAGCAAAACCACTAAGAATACTATCAAAAATACATCAAGCATGACATGAAAAAGCCTAAGCCGCAGTCTACACAAGCTCCTTCTTGTACCACTTTTTTGCATAAAGCTTTTTCTCTCTTCCAACACCATTCAATTTTTTTATAAACACCTCTTTTGATGAATAGCAATAAAGATCAGAGGCAAAAATACACCTTGATAAACAAATATAAGAAGATCTGAACGCAAATCAAGGCGAAAACGAAAACCAAAAGCAGTAGCGGAAAAAGAAGAACGCTCGGTTTTTTATAAGAATGAAGACTAGAGCGTTCTTTGCAAATGAAAACGAGTACATATCCTCCAAAAGAAATTTGTTGGGGTGCAACCATTTATTTCAGCAAACAAAATAAACTAACAAAGAAAACTAAAACAACTGACGCTCCAAAAAAATGCATAGTGCATGAAGCAATAAAAATATAGTATTTTGGAAGGTGACCTGATTTTTGCCGATCAAGAAGGGGTGCCTCGGGGGCATCCCCAAGCTTTGACGCTTGTAATTCTTGGATATTTCTTGGGGTGATGCATAGGCATCCCCAAGCTTGAGCTTTAGTCCATTTCTCAACTCATCTCATCATTCTCCAATCCCTACACTTGAAAACTTCCTTCATACAAAACTAAACACAAATCTGTTAGCAACATTAGTGTAATCATATCATATAATCAACCTCTTTTTGCTTCAGGTTTCAACCCAAAACCACCACATATATAGCATATACTACTGTAGCAACTTCCCCAAAAGTTCTATGATCAAAAGAACTTGCAAAGAAAGCGATAAAGCGGCAATAACGAATAGTGGCAGAAATCTGTTAAAACAGAACAGCTGATAAAGGCCGATTTTTTAAGGGGTTTTCTGTTGCTCAAATCAAAAAGTGTTTAACTAACGAAAGTTTGTATATACCCTGGGGCATATGCACAAGAAATCGCAGGTCCAAAAGATATATAGAAAATTTATACGAATTTTTATGGTACAGGACCAAAAACAGTTTTAGGACAGCAACATCCCCAAATCTTTACCTCACTCTAATTAGAGGCTTCTCTTGGCACAACAATGAAATAAACAAGATAAGGAGAGGTCATTACATTAGTAATGACTTCCAAGACTCAAATAAAAGAAAAAGTACTGAATGTAAACATTGGGTTATCTCCCAAGAGTGCTTTTCTTTAACGCCTTTGAGCTAGGCGCAGAAAATTGCGAATCAAGTAATATCAAGTGATGAAGCATCAAGCTCATTTGTGGGAACAAAGAAATGAATACTGTCCAAATGAGGTTTTGAGTACCCCTTGTAGTCATGCCTTGGCACACTATTTTCATCAAAGAGATTTTTAGGATAAATCCAACTAAAATTATTTTCCAAGGCATCGTGAATTCCTACAAGTTTACAAGGTATTGGCATTCTAGAATCTTCATTGGGTGTACCCACAATCGCTACAGGTGAGCCAAGCTTATTAAATTTCTTAAAAGTTTTTCTAGCCTCATTGGCAACATCTTTAAATTCTAAGCGCATAGTTTCCAAAATGAAAGCTTTCTTTTTAGGATCTTCAATTTCATGAAGCTTAAGGAACATGTATTGCAAAAAGGGATTAAGGTTAGCAAACCTAGCTTCTAACATGTGAACTAAATAAGCAGAAGCAACTTTATAACTAGGAGCTATCTCAACCAAAGACTTTTCCTCAATTTCTTTATGCATACTAATGTGATTAAAGAACTCCTCAATGTTATCTTTCCCAATAATTGAACCACTACCTACTGAGAGATCCTCCAAAACATACTTAGGGAACAACATAATGAACTAAAGCAAATAAATAACAACTACCAAGGATTCTATTTTTTGGAATTTTGATAAAAATGATGCAAGTAAAATAAATAAAGTAAAGCAAAACAATAAACAAAGTAAAGGATGTGTGTGCGAAAAACTCCCCTTGCAGAAGTCTTCTACTTCCTCCCTGGCAACGGCGCCAGAAAAGAGCTTGATTGCTGGTTGATTGCGCCAGAAAAGAGTTGGTGGCGTGTAGTTAAGTTATCAGCCCATTGGGAACCCCAAGAGGAAGGTGTGATGAGTACAGCAGCAAGATTTTCCCTCAGTTAGAAACCAAGGTTTAATCGTTCTTGGAGAGGAGAGACAAACGACTAAAGGTGATGCTTGCTAGCTTGCGACAGCTTCAGACAATTTATAGGGCGCCTCATCCAAGCTTTGCTTCCTAGCTGCAACGCGGAACCTGCACACACACAACCAAGTACTTTGTTCCCAACTTACGATGAGGTTGTCAATCTCACCAGTTTGCTTGAAACAAAGGGTATGAGCATATCGAGTGAAAAGTGATAATAGTATGCGAGTAAAGTAAACAAGTGATAGCAATATGATGGAAATAGGACCAGGGTCCACAGTTCACTAGTGGTGTCTCTCCATAAGATAAATAACACATGCTGGCTAAACAAATTACAGTTGGGCAATTGATAGAATAAAGATAAATGTGATATGTCAAAAATATCACTATGTGATTTACTCTGGGCATTACAACAAAATACATAGACCGCCATCCAACTGCATCTATGACTAATAATCCACTCACGAGGATATCATCCGAACACCCCATGAGTATTATGTTGCGAACAACAGATAATTGCATTAAGAAAAGTGTGTAATGTAAACAAAGCATATGCCCTCGAGCATATGAATATTGTTTTCTCCCTAATGGCAATAGTACACCTACACCCATAGAGGTTTCTGTCACTCCTCGAGGTTAAATAGAGACACGAACCCACTATCGAGCATAAATACCCCCTCTTGGAGTCACTAGCAACTACTCGGCCAAGATAGCTACTAACAATAGAGAGCATGCAAGATCATAAACAACATAGAGATAACATAAGATATATTTTAGTATAGCAACTCAATCATAACACCAATATTCATCGGATCCCAACAAACCAAACATGTAGAATTACATAACGGTGATCTCAATCATGTAGGGCAGCTCATGAGATCTAAACATGAAGCACATGGTGGAGAAGACAACCATCTAGCTACTGCTATGGACCCATAGTCCAAGGTAGACTACTCACTCATCGCTCCAGAGGCAAGCATGGCGATGAAGAAGACCTCCGATGGCGATTCCCCTCTCCGGCAGGGTGCCGGGAAGAGCTTCTAGACCCTCCCGATCTCGGGTCGACGACGGCGGCGGATCGCGATGTGTTTCTAGAAAATTGATCGGTTCCTTAGGTTTTTCCCGTCGGGGGGTCTTTATAGGTGAAGGGGCGATGTCAGAGGTGGAGCCAGGCGGCCTCACACCAGGGCGGCCAGGGCCAGGGGCTGGCCGCGCCGGCCTAGCGTGTGGAGCCCCTGTGGCTCCCCTCCTACTCCCCTTTGGATCTCTGGAAGCTTCCGGGTAAAATAAGACTTCAGGAACTTGTTTCATCCCATTCCGAGAATATTTCCTATGTAGCTTTTCTGAAACACAAAAACAGCAGAAAACAGGGAACTGGCACTGTGGCGACTTGTTAATAGGTTAGTTCCGGAAAATGCATAAAAGTTCCACGAAGTGTAACGAAACATCGTGTAAATGGTGTAAAAACAAGCATGGAGCATCAAAAATTATAGATACGTTGGAGACATATCAGGTGTCTCGAAATGACAAACTTTCTTGATGGTGCATGCTATGGAAGAACACATTTTTATCTTGATATTTATGTGAGAGGGATCATCTTATAATGCTACCGCACGATCAAATCTAAGCAAAATAAGATGCATAAAAGGATAAACATCACATGCATATATAATGTGATATGATATGGTCCTTCACGCATTCGATCTCCATCTTGTGCGTCATGGCATGATCTCCATCATTCCACCAGCGTAGCACCAAGGTCCATGGCGCGCCACCTTTGATTGTCTTCCTCCATTACAATATATCACTTGGATATATATATTTAGCACTCAGGCCATAAAAGAAAAAGACAACCATATGGCTCCTGCCGGTTGTTTATAACTTACAAAAAGGATCATTGCATACAATTCGTAACATAAACAATTTAACCATATCACATCACATGCCCTGCAAAAACAAGTTAGACATTTCTAATTTGTTTTGCATATTTTATGTGGTTTGGGGCTTTCTAGGAAGAACCGTTGTTATCTACGAATATGTAACCACAAAGGTGATAAAAATATTATTAACAACTCTTTGTAAAATAGATCATAACTATAGTGGGAGAAACATGCACCCGCAAAGCCACATATGCCGAAGCATGTCAAGTGTGGGACAAGTCTCGTGAACGCGGTCACGTAAGGTTAGTCTCGGGCAGCTTCAATCCCACTATGATCCAAAATACAAAAAATAGTAATAACATGATCATCAATGCCCACATCCCCATGTGTTCCAATCGTGCATACCAACTATGCATAGAGATGGCTCTGATACCACTGATGGGTTCGTAGCATAGAAAACAAATTTTTTCCTATGCATGAACACAAAACTAGCCAAGATCATCTACGAGAAGGAAGCAACGATCAACTAACCCTCGATGACCAGAAGCGGGGATTACGTTCCTGCACAAACGTTGTCGATGAAGACTCGACGAAGACGTACATAGTCGACGTAGTCGTTCACTTGACGTAGTGGTTCACTTGAGGATCTCAAGATCGTGTACATGGTGCCACAACCGGCGGCGCCTCTGTACTCGGTCACACGTACGGTTCGGTGACGTCCTCCATGCCCTCGATCCAGTGGGGCAGCGGAAGTAGGGATCCACCAGAACTTTTCCTCCTCCTCCACTTCTCCATGTGTTGGTGGCTAACAATTTTGGCAGCGCTTCGCTTAAGCAACATCCATGGTTTGGAGCAACAAGGTAGGGAATGGAAAACAACTAAGTGTTGGTAGAAGAGGAGTATGTCCAACATATATATAGGAGAGAGGGGGCAGCCACCCATGAGGGGTGCGGCCAGCCCCTCCTCTTTTTCTCCTCTTCATGGTGGTGGTAACCCCCTCCTTCATGGAAAGGTAACCCCCCTCATCAAATGAGTAACCCCCATTTTAATTTTGCATGACATTCATGTTAATTAAAATCCACACTTATTGAATTAATAAAACATTTTTATTTCTTTAATATTTGTTTGTCGATAGATTTCGTGTCACAAGAACATGGGGTACCACGCGACGGACCCAAAGATTCGAACGCAGGGGGCTGAACGTGGGAGATCTTGGATCGCAATGAAACACGGTGATGGAAGCCTCGAGTCGTCAAACGCACAACACAATGCAGAGAGGGACGCCGAGCTTTACCCAGGTTCAGGGCCATCGTGGTGAGGTAAAACCCCTACTTCCTGCCTTCTTGTATTATGATGCGACACCTCGCGAGGAGTGCAAGGTCTTGGTTATAAAGCTCTAGTTGGCCAGAGGTTGAAGAACCTGCGTGCCCAACTAGCAGCTTGAAGAAGATGAAGATTCCATCCCACCTAAAGGGTGGCTTCCCCCCTTTTATAGCGCCAAGGGCCTCCTTCCCCTTATCTTCTTGGGGAAGGGGTTGCCACACACGACCAAGGAGGGAGGACAGCTGTAGACTATATTCTTCCGTGGACGTATTCTTCGTAGAGTAGCGGTGCCGGTCCACCGGAGTGGGTGGAGGGAGCTGACGTCTTCCTCTGGCGGACTGCATCGTCCACGCTATTTGTAGGGGGGTGGCTAACAACCACTGTGCTGCTTTATGCAGACACGGTGAAAGTTGGTCTTCTCCCTGTCGGGGGTAGCATGGGTGGTACGAGGTCTTCTGCCCTCTATCTTCTTGCTCTGCATGCAAACGTGCCGAGCTGACGTGGACGTGGTCCCTCCCCTCACCAGCAGGAGCTCGTGAGGAGGTCTTCTGGTCCTTAGCAGTTTTTGGTCATCATTCTCCTCATGAGGCACCTCCTCATGAGGGTCTTCTCCTGTAGCTTGAATCGTCGGTTCTCCCCTGGGCTAAAGATGGGCTGATGACCGGGCCTAGGAGCAGGTGGACCAGGGATACCCCAGTATCCAGAACACCGACAGTAGCCCCCGGGAGCCCAGCCCACGAACGCACCCTCTTGAGGGAGCGAAGGGCCGAGGGCCCCAGAAGCTGCTGGGCCCTCCAACGGCACGCGTCAACCGTGCGGCCAGAGGACCATGTGAAGAAGCGGAGGTCGTGGGCACGTGGCGCGGCCACAGGTAGTGAGACAAAACGGCGGGCGACGCTGCAGTCCCCGAGGCGTCAAACCGTTATGATGGCGTGTTGCTTCACTGTGGAGCACTGCGCTGACGCTTTGATTCCCACGCTGAGATTTGACGCATTGACGTCGGACGCCCCCCTTAAATACAGCCTCCTCGAAATCTCTGGCACCTCACCTTCTTCCCCCTGTGCCATTCCTTCTCCGTTGCCCCCAAGCACATGGATCCTTCCAAATCCTCCGCCACCGGATCAAGCTCAGGAGCGAAGCACCATGGACGCCCGCCGGGCAGCAGGAACAAAGAGAAGATTCCTGCCCGGTGGGCGCCCGACGCCGGTGCCCCCCTGCGCATTGGCACGCCGAGGCAGGACGAGGCGAGCCGCGCCGCCCCGGGGACCTCCGGTGCTCTGACCCTTCGGGGTCCTGCTCTAAACTCGCCGTCGCCACTGGCGGTGGCGCCGGCTCCCTGCTCCTCGGGGAGCATTGATCGTGTTCTTCGGGAGGTGGAGGCCGCCCTGGGCCCCCTGCTGCAGATGGGCCGGGGCCGCAGGAGGCGGCCCCGCTGGTGGTCGGGGTGGTGGCCACTCCCTGGACCTTGCCAGCGGTGATGCTGGGGCCCCTTATTGCCCTAGCGTCCCGCTTCCTGGAGCTCCTCGTCGTTGCCGACCCCCTGAGCTTCAACGCCCTTCGACTGCCCAACGCAGTCCGGAGGGTGGTTTACGCCCCCAGCGCGGCCGCTGGAGAGGTTGCTCTGGGGGAGCAGAGCAGGCTAGAGCTTGTCTGGCCTGTGGACATCCTCCTCAGAGCGGGCCGCAACACCGTCCTCTCCGGTCACTGGAGGGCCTTCGCCCTCGGCCATCGCCTCTGCATCGGCGACCACCTCGTCTTCCGCTTCAAGCTGGGGGCGCTGGAGGCCTCGGTGCGGATCTTCACCGCCGCCCGCGTCTGCCGCACCTACCCCCAGCCCGTGGTGCAGTAAAGAGGGGATCCCGGCACGGTAGTCTTCTGGGGAGGGGAGCTAGTCTCCTCCCCTCTTTTGCTGTGTAGTCCTTGTTGGCGGGGTATGCCCCGCCGTGCTTTTGCTCCACCCCCCGCTGGGGGTGCTTTAATGAAATTTGTCTTCTAGCTTTCTTGCTTTTGACTTCTTATTGCTCTTCATTGTCCTGGTCATTCGCACGCTCGAGAGCCCTAGTGAGCTGTTAGCACCGACGGGAGGCCTCCCTGTGCCTCAGAGCTCAAGACGGGGTCGGCGCCGGTGACCATACTGGATGATTCCTGAGACAAGAAGTTGAAGAAATAGTTGAAAAAGAAAAAAACCCCAAATCTCCGAAAACGCAAAACCAAGTCAATAAAACAAATGAAAAAAGAAGGCAAATAAGATGCCCCTGTGACCGGCACAGGGACCTTCTCCGTCGTGGAGGAATGTGGCACTATCTATGCCAGCAGCTAAGAGCAAATTGCCGCGCGTGGCAATTCATGGGGCCTTCCTCATCGTTGAGGGAAGCTGGACCCTCACGGACGTGAAAATGTCGATGCTTAAGAGAGCCCAGAGACCATTGACACCTCACAAGGATTGCTCATGAGGTGAAGGGCCTGGCGCGGACCTCCAGAGCTGCGTCTCCTTCGCAAGATGATCGGAGCGTCCTTGGTCTTCAATAATCCTGCCATGTTAGGCCTTCCTCGGTAGAGGGAATCTTCCTGCGGATGCTTTGTGCATCGACACGTCCTTGCTTCCTCGTGAGGGTTGCTCACGAGGTGCTGGTCCTTAGCGGGTGCCTTGGGCACACCTTGGACTTTTCTCAAAGATTTTTTATTTTCTGGTGTACTTTGCGAGGAGCTAAGCACCATGGGCATTTGGAGGTGATCGATAACAGGGCCATCGCCCCCGACCAGAGCTCACTCCCTTTGAGTTTTTCTGGCTTGCTCTTTTCCGGGCGAAGGCCCCAGCATAGACACCGTGCCTAGCCCCCTTCCGTGTGGAGTACAACAGAAAAAATGGACTTCATGCCATTTTGATGTCATGCCGAAGCAGAGGCGCTATATTGTGCAATAACTTAATATCAGTGCTTAAGAGCAGTTTGAACTGATACAAGTGCCATGAAAATGGTCTTTATCTCCTCGTGAGGAAACTAAGGGTAGAACTTTCGCAGATGAGCTATGTTCCACGGGTTCCCCACTGATACTCCTTCTGCGGTTTCCAGCCACGCCGAGCCTGGCCTAGCGATGTGCGTCACCTTGAAGGGTCCTTCCCACATTGGAGACAGCTTGTGCAGGCCCTCGCGAGAGAGTATTCTCCTCAGCACCAGGTCGCCGACCTCCAGGGTCCTTGCTCGAACATGGCGGCTATGGTTACGGCGTAGTCCTTGCTAGTACCTCACAACGCGGAGCGCGGCTTGGCACCGAGCTTCTTCGAGCAGGAGGAGGCGGTCCTTGATGAGGTCCTCTTGGCAAATTTCGTCGAAGGCGAGCACTCTTGGCGACCCAAATTTGACGTCGGTTGGAAGAACAGCCTCCGCCCCATTGACCAAGAAGAAAGGGGTCTCTCCAGTGGGTTTGGTGGATGTAGTCCTGATGGACCACAAGATGGATTGGAGGTTGTCTAACAATTTTTTGCCGCAGGCTTTGAGCTTTGCATTGAAGCTTTTCATCTTGATTCCATTGAGGACTTGAGCGTTAGCACGCTCGGCTTGGCCATTGCTCCTGGGGTAGGTGACAGAGGTGAAACAGATCTTGATGCCGGCCGACGCGCTGTACTCTCGGAACAGTCCGCTGGTGAACTGGCTGCCATTGTCGGTGATGATGCGGTTAGGCACACCAAAGTGACAGACCAGCCCACAGATGAACTTGACTGCGGACCTGGCCGGGATTGTGCACACCGGTTCCACCTCCACCCACTTGGTAAACTTGTCGATGGCGACATAGAGGTAGCGGTAGCCCCCTTGTGCTCTGGGGAATAGACCAAGGATGTCTAGCCCCCAAACTACAAAGGGCCAAGTGAGCGGGATGGTTTGCAGCTCCTGCGCCGGCTGATGAATCTGCTTGGCATGGAATTGGCACGCCTCGCACCTCTTGACCATCTCCACCGCATCTCTGAGCGCTGAAGGCCAGTAGAAGCCACTTCGATATGCCTTCGCGGCTAGAGTTCTAGCAGAAGCATGATGCCCGCATTCGCCAGCGTGGATGTCCCCGAGAAGCTCTTGGCCTTGGTGAGTAGATATGCACTTCAGAGTGACGCTGTTTGGGCGACGTCGGTACAAGTCACCATCCTTGATGCAGTAGCCCGAAGCTTGACGCACAATCCTTTTGGCCTCCTCTTCATCCTCGGGAAGCCTGCTGCTGGTGAGGAAGGCCTTGAGCTCGAGGATCCAATCCACTCCCTCCTGCCATGCCAATGCCAGAAGGACGCGGTCACCCGAAGGAGGCCCGCAGTCTGGAGCCCCTGCTCTGGCGGCGGTGGCAGGGCAGGTGGAGGGTCTGATCCAGATGACGATGGAGAAGCGGACGGTTTGAAGAGACGCTCCTCAAAGACGCCGGCAAGTTGTGCCAGGCGATGAGAGGCACGCTTGGCAATCTCGTCGGCTTCCACATTTTCTCCTCTCGGGATGTGCTTCAGCTCCAAGCCTTGGAAGTGTTTTTCCATCTTTCGATGCTCCTCGAGATAAGCCGCCATGTGCTCATCCTTTGGAGTGTAGCTCTTGTTCAAGAAGTCCACAACCAGCTGTGAATCTCCCTTGACGATGAGGAGCTTGATGCCCAAGGCATTCGCTGCCCTTAGGCCGGCGAGTAGTCCTTCATATTCCGCGATGTTGTTGGAGACCTTGTGCTCAGGCTTAAAGCAGAGCTAGACGGCATAGAAGAGCTTATCCCCAGAGGGAGAGGTAAGGACTGCGCCAGCCCCTATGCCGGTGAGGTTGAAAGCGCCGTCGAAGTGCATGACCCAGAGGCCTGGGGCCTCCTCTCCCGGAAGCGTTGACTCCGCCTCTGGAGGCTCGTCGGTGAATGGATCAGTCCATTCTTCGGCGAACTCAGCCAAAGCTTTGCTCTTGATTACCTTGGTGGTTTCGAAGGAGATCTCGAAAGGCTGGAGCTCCACGGCCCACTCAGCCACCCGCCCGGTGATATTGGGATTGCGTAGAACGGCTTCCAGGGGACAATCAGTGACCACCTTAATCGTGTGACCATGGAAGTAGTGATGTAGTTTCCTTGAAGCGACGAGCAAGGTGTAGAGCAACTTTTGCTGCATGGTGTAGCGCTCCCGCGCGTCGCGTAGTACCGTGCTGATGAAGTACATGGGCTTTTGCACCGTGGCGACGCCCTTAGGAGCTTCCTCCTCGGGAGGCCTTGGAGCGTTGCTCTGAGAGAGCGGCTCGGTCGGCGAAGATGCATCGGTTGGCTCCTCTTGAGGGACGGGAGGCATAGCGGCCTCTTCCTCGCGAGGAGCCCCCGGGCTAAGAGGGTCAACCTCCTCTTTGGCGATCACCTTAGCGTCTCGCTCCGCGACGAGAACGGCACTTGCAGTCCTTGGAGTTGCCGCGATGTAGAGTAGCAAGGGCTCGCGGAATGTTGGGGCAACCATGATTGGTGGGCTCGTGAGGTACCATTTTAACTCAGCGGAGGCCTTGTCGGCTTTCAGAGTCCACTCAAACTTCCCAGTGCGCTTCATGAGCTTGAAGAAGGGCAAAGCTTTCTCCCCACTCCTCGCGATGAAGCACCCCAGAGCTGCCATGCACCCCGCGAGGTGTTGCATCTCCTTGAGATTGCGTGGTGGATGCATTTCTTTGATGGCCTTGACTTTGTCAGGGTTCGCCTCTATCCCGCGATGGGACACGAGGAACCCCAACAGTTTTCGTAACGGCACGCCGAAGGCGCACTTGGCGGGGTTGAGCTTGATGTTCACCCTTCTCAGGTTGGTGAACGTTTCCTCCAGATCCTCGATGAAGGTGTGACTCTCGCGAGTCTTGATGATGATGTCGTCAACGTAGGCTTCCGCATTTCTTCCCATCTGAACCCCCATGGCCTTACGCATGAGTCTTTGGAAGGTGGCTCCCGCGTTCTTCAGGCCGAAGGGCATGCATACGTAGCAGTACACACCATAGGGCATGATGAAGGCAGTCTTTTCTTCGTCCTCCTTTTCCATCTTGATCTGGTGATAGCCGGAGAAAGCATCCAAGAAGCAAAGGAGGTCACATCCGGTGGTGGAGTCGACAATTTGATCTATCCTTGGGAGCGGATAAGGATCCTTGGGACAGGCCTTGTTGAGACTTGTGAAGTCCATGCAGAGGCACCCACTTCCATTTGACTTTGGGACGACCACTGGATTGGCAATCCAGGTGGGGTGGGCTACCTCGCGTATTAGCTTGGCCTTCTTCAGCTTCTCTATTTCCTTGACGATGAAGTCTTGCTTCTCTTGCGCTTGTTTCCTAGTCTTCTGCTTCACGGGGTGTGCCTGAGGGCACACGGCTAAGTGGTGCTCAATCACCTCCCTGGAAACGCCGGGCATATCTGACGGAGTCCAAGTGAACATGTCAGAGTTTGCCCGTAAGAAGGTGACGAGCATGCTTTCCTATTTGGGGGAAAGCCCTGCCCCGATGGTGACGAAGTTTTCGCAGCCCCCAGCCTAGAGCGGGACCTTCTTGGTTGCAGAGCGCTCTTGGGTGAACTGGGGCCTCCTCCCTGAGGGTACCGCAGCTTCCCCAATGCTCATGTCCAGCATCGGATGGACCAGGTCCTCGCTTGGAGTAGGCGATGCGGAGGCGGCGAACTTCTTCCCTGTCGAGCCTGACAGGTGGGGCTCGAGAGAGGCCTTCTTTGCAGCAGCCCGCTCTTGGGACATGAGCTGCTTCTTCCTCGCAAGGTCGCCGGAGTGTTCCAGTAGATCTTCATCGGCGGGGAGCATGGTGGCGGCCTCACGGTAGACATGCTCCACAGATCGGAGAGCATCCTTCTCATTGAAGCGCACGGTGATCGTGCCGTTGGTGCCCGAAATCTTGAGGACGTTGAAGCCATGGTGCATTGCTGCCATAAACCTTGCCAGGGCTGGGTAGCCGAGAATGGCATTGTATGGCAGCGCGATTTAGGTGACGTCGAAGTTGAGGCTCTCTGTCCTGTAGTTGTCCCGGGTGCCGAAGGTTACGGGCAGGCATACCTGCCCAATTGGCGTTGTAGACCCTTCGGTTACCCCGAAGAATGGTCGAGTTGGCATGAGCCGGTGGTACGGCACCTACATCTTCTCGAAGATCTCAACCGAGATGATGTAGAGGCCCGCCCCTCCGTCGATGAGAGTGCGATTGATGGCGACATAATTGATGGTTGGCGCGCACAAGAGGGGAATTGTGCACACGCCCCTGGTGGAGACCGGATGGTCCTCCTCATCGAAGCCGATCTTGCAAGTTGACCACTTCATTAGGCGGTTGCCGACGTTGGGCTGCGCCACCGCGATCTCTCGCGACAGCTGCTTGAAGTGACGATTAGATAAAGGAGCCTTAGCTCCACCCAGGAGGCAAGCGGCGAAGTCTCGCAGCTCTTGATAGCCCCCCTGGTTCTCCTCCCAGCGATCGTTCGCTGGTGGGGGCAGTGGCAGCGGCTCGGGATCGGCTCGAGATAGACCCTCGCGGCGGCGACCTTCCTCGTAGTCATCGTCGCGGCGATCGCCCCGGGATCCACTCTTGTCGTAGCTACAGCCACCCCTGCGGCGCTTGGAGACACCATTTTTGTCGATGGATTTCGTGTTGCAAGAACACGGGGTACCACGCGACGGACCCAAAGATTCAAACGCAGGGGGCTGAACGTGTGAGATCTAGGATCGCAACAAAGCACGGTGACGGAAGCCTCGAGCTGTCGAACGCACTACGCACTGCAGAGAGGGACGCCGAGCTTTACCCAGGTTCAGGGCCCTCGTGGTGAGGTAACACCCCTACTTCCTGCCTTCTTGTATTGCAACGCGACACCTCGCGAGAAGTACAAGGTCTTGGTTACAAAGTTCTAGCTGACCAGAGGTTGAAGAACCTACGTGCCCAGCTAGCAACTTGGAGAAGATCAGATCCCATCTAAGGGGTGGCCTCCCCTCCTTTTATAGCGCCAAGGTCCTCCTTCCCCTTATCTTCTTGGGGAAGGGGTTGCCATACACATGGCCAAGGAGGGTGGACAGCTGTAGACTACATTCTTCTGTAGACGTGGTCTTCGTAGGGTAGTGGCGCCGGTCCACAGGAGTGGGTGGAGGAAGCTGATGTCTTCCTCTGGCGCCCTGCACCGTCCACGCTATTTTTAGGGGGGGTGGCCAACAACCACTGTGCCGCTTTAGGCAGGCACAGCAAAAGTTGGTCTCCTCCCTGTCGGGGGTAGCGTGGGCGGTACGCGGTCTTCTGTCCTTCATCTTCTTGCTCCGCACGCCAACGTGCTGAGCTGGCATGGACTTGGTCTCTCTCTCCTCACCAGCGAGGGCTCGTGAGGAGGTCTTCAGGTCCTTAGCAGTTTCCACCGTCGTTCTTCTCACGAGGCGCCTCCTCGTGAGGGTCTTCTCCGTAGCTTGGGTCGTTGATTCTCCCCTGGGCTGAAGATGGGCTGATGATGGGGCCCAGGAGCAGGTGGACCGGGATACCCTAGTATCCAGAACACCGACAGTAGCCCCCAGGAGCCCGGCCCACGAAGGCGCCCTCTTGAGGAAGCGAAGGGCCGGGGGCCCCCGAAGCTGCTGGGCCCTCCAACGGCACGCATCAACCGCGCGGTCAGAGGACCATGTGAAGAAGCAGAGGCTCCTGATACGTGGCGCGGCCGCAGCTGGTGAGACGAAACGGCGAGCGACGCTACAGTCTCCGAGGCATCAAACCGCCATAATGGCGCGTCGCTTCACTGCGGAGTGTTGCGCCGACACTTTGATTCCCGCGCTGAGACTTGGCGCATCGATGTCGGATGCCCCCTTTAAATAGAGTCTCCTCGAGACCTCCGGCACTTCACCTCCTTCCTCCAGTGCCACTTCTTCCTCCACGCCCCCAAGCTGATGGACCCCTCCGCCTCCGTCGCCGCCGCAGGGCCAAGCTCTGGGGCCAAGCGCCGCGGATGCCCCTCGGGCAGCGGGAACAAGGCGAAGATCCCGGCCCGATGGACGCTCGGCGCCGGCGGCCCCCTTCGCATTGGCGCGCCGAGGCAGGACGAGGCGAACCGCGCTGCCTCGGGGACCTCCGGCGCCCTGACCCTCAGGGGTCCCGCGCATGGAGGTGCTCTGAACTCGCCGTCGCCGTTGGCGGCGGCGCCTGCTCCCCTCACCCCGGAGAGCGTCGACCGGGTCCTCCGGGACGTGGAGGCCGCCCTGGGCCCCCCTCTCCCTGCTGCAGATCCTTTGGCCCCTCCGGCGAATGGAGTGGTTGCCACTCCGCGCCACTTGGCGGCGGCGATGCTGGGACCCCTCATCGGCCTGGGGTCCCGCTTCCTGGAGCTCCTCGTCATCATCGACGCCCCAGGCTTCAACTCCCTCCGGCTGCCCGACGCCATCCGGAGGGTGGTTTACGCCCCCGGCACGGCCGCCGGGGAGATTGCCCTAGGGGAGCAGAGCAGGCCAGATCTCTTCTGGCCTGTGGACATCCTCCTCGAGGTGGGCGGCAATGCCGCCCTCTCTGGCCGCTGGAGGGCCTTCGCCCTCGGCCATCGCCTCCGTGTTGGCGGCCACCTCGTCTTCTGCTTCAAGCTGGGGATTTTGGAGGCTTCGGTGCGGATCTTCACCGCCGGTGGCGTCTGCCGCACCTACCCCCAGCCCGAGGCGCAGTGAAGAGGAGGTCCTGGCGCGGTAGTCTTCTGGGGAGGTGAGCTAGTCTCCTCCCCTCTTTTGTCGTGTAGTCCTCGCCGGCGGGGTATGCTCCGCCGTGCCTTTGCTCCTCCCTTTGATGGGATTACTTTAATGAAGTCCGCTTTTTAGCTGTCTTGCATTTCGCTTCTCACTGCTCTTCATTGTCCTGGTCATTTGCACGCTCGAGAGCCCTGATGAGCTGTTAGCGTCGACGGGAGGCCTCCCTTCTCCTCAGAGCTCGAGATGGGGTTGGCACCGACGACACATTGGACGATTCCTGAGACTATAAGTTGAAGAAAGAGTTGGAAAAGAAAAAAAACCCCAAATCCCCGAAAACGGAAAAACAAGTCGATAAAACAAATGAAAAAAGAAGGCGAATAAGATGCCCCTGTGACTGGCACAGGGACCTTCTCCGTCGTGGAGGAGCGCAGAACTATCTGTGCCAGCAGCTAAGAGCAAATTGCCGTGTGTGGCGATTCACGAGGCCTTCCTCGTCGTTGAGGGAAGCTGGACCCTCACGGACGTGAAAACGTCAACGCTTAAGGGAGCCCAGAGACCGTTGACACCTCACAAGGGTTGCTCACGAGGTGAAGGGCCTGGCGCGGACCTCCGGATCTGCGTCTCCTTCGCAAGATGATCGGAGCGGCCTTGGTCTTCAATAATCCTGCCACGTTAGGCCTTCCTCGATAGAGGGAATCTCCTTGTGAATGCTTGTTGCATCGACGCATCCTTGCCTCCTCGTGAGGGTTGCTCACGAGGTGCTGGTCCTTAGCGGGTGCCTTGGGCACACCTTGGACTTTCCTCGAAGATTTTTTATTTTCCGATGTACTTCGCGAGGAACTAAGCACCATGGGTATTTGGAGGTGATCGATAACAGGGCCGTCGCCCCCGACCAGAGCTCACTCCCTTTGGGTTTTTCGGGCTCGCTGTTTTCCAGGCGAAGGCCCCAGCATAGACACCGTGCCTAGCCCCCTTCCGCGTGGAGTACAACCGAAAATAAATGGACTTCATGCCATTTTAATGTCATGCCAAAGCAGAGGCGCTATGTTGCATGATAACTTAATATTAGTGCTTAAGAGCAGTTTGAGCTGATACAAGTGCCGTGAAAACGGTCTTTATCTCCTCGTGAGGAACCTAAGGGTAGAACTTTCGCAGATGAGCTATGTTCCACGGGTTCCCCACCGGCACACCTTCTGCGGTTTCCAGCCGTGCCGAGCCTGGCCTGGCGATGTGCGTCACCTTGAAGGGTCCTTCCCACATCGGAGACAGCTTGTGCAGGCCCTCGCGAGAGAGTATTCTCCTCAATACCAGGTCGCCGACCTCCAGAGTCCTTGCTCGAACATGGCGGCTATGGTAGCGGCGTAGCCCTTGTTGGTACCTCGCGGCGCGGAGCGCGGCTTGGCACCGAGCTTCTTCAAGCAGGAGGAGGCGATCCTTGATGAGGTCCTCTTGGCAAATTTCGTTGAAGGCGAGCACTCTTGGCGACCTGAACTTGACGTCAGTGGGAAGAACAGCCTCCGCCCCATAGACCAGGAAGAAAGGGGTCTCTCCAGTGGGTTTGGTGGCGGTAGTCCTGATGGACCATGAGATGGATTGGAGGTTGTCTAACCATTTTTTGCCGCAGGCTTCGAGCTTGGCGTTGAAGCTTTTCGTCTTGAGTCCCTTGAGGACCTCGGCGTTAGCACGCTCGGCCTAGCCATTGCTCCGGGGGTAGGTGACGGAGGCGAAACAGATTTTGATGCCGGTCGATGCACAGTACTCCCGGAACAGTCCGCTGGTGAACTGGCTGCCATTGTCGGTGATTATGCGGTTAGGCACACCAAAACGATAGACCAGCCCACGTATGAACTTGACCGCGGACCTGGCCGGGATGCTGCACACCGGCTCCACTTCCACCCACTTGGTAAACTTGTCGACGGCGACGTAGAGGTAGCGATAGCCCCCTTGCGCTCTAGGGAACGGACCAAGGATGTCCAGCCCCCAAACTGCAAAGGGCCAAGTGAGTGGGATGGTTTGCAGCTCCTGCGCCGGCTAGTGGATCTGCTTAGCGTGGAATTGGCACGCCTCGCACCTCTTGACCATCTCCGCCGCATCCCCGAGCGCTGAAGGCCAGTAGAAACCACTTCGATACGCCTTTGCGGCTAGAGTTGCTGTAGAAGCATGATGGCCACACTCGCCGGCATGGATGTCCCTGAGAAGCTCCTGGCCTTGGTGAGTAGATATGCACTTCAGAGCGACGCCGTTTGGGCGATGCCGGTATAAGTCACCATCCTTGATGCAGTAGCCCGAAGCTTGGCGCACGATCCTTTCGGCCTCCTCTTCATCCTCGGGAAGCCTGCTGCTGGTGAGGAAGGCCTTGAGCTCGAGAATCCAATCCACTCCCTCCTGTCGTGCCAATGCCAGAAGGACGCGGTCACCCGAAGGAGGCCCGCAGCTTGGAGCCCCCTGCTCCGGTGGTGGCGGCAGGGCAGGTGGAGGGTCTGATCCGGATGATGGTGGAGAAGTGGATGGCTTGAAGAGATGCTCCTCAAAGATGCCGGCAGGTTGTGCCAGGCGGTGAGAGGCGCGCTTGGCGATCTCGTCGGCTTCCACATTTTCTCCTCTCGGGATGTGCTTCAAGTCCAAACCTTGGAAGCGTTTTTCCATCTTTCGATGCTCCTCGAGATAGGCGACCATGTGCTCGTCCTTTGGAGTGTAGCTCTTGTTCGAGAAGTTCACAACCAGCTGTGAATCTCCCTTGACGATGAGGCGCTTGATGCCCAAAGCGGTTGCCGCCCTTAAGCCGGCGAGTATTCCTTCGTATTCCGCGATGTTGTTGGAGACCTTGTGCTCAGGCTTAAAGCAGAGCTTTACGGCGTAGAAGAGCTTGTCTCTAGAGGGAGAGGTTAGGATAGTACCATCTCCCGTGTCGGGGAGGTTGAAGGCGCCGTCGAAGTGCATGACCCAGAGGCCTGGGGCCTCCTCTCCTGGGAGCGTTGACTCCACCTCCGGAGGCTCGTCGGCGAACGGATCGGTCCACTCCATAGTGAACTCGGCCAAAGCCTTGCTGTTGATTACCTTTGTAGTTTCGAAGGAGATCTCGAAGGGTTGAAGCTCCACGGCCCATTCTGCCACCCGCCCGGTGACGTTGGGATTGCGTAGGATGGTCTCCAGGGGACGATCGGTTACCACCTTAATCGGGTGACCCTGGAAGTAGTGGCGTAGCTTCCGCGAAGCGATGAGCAGGGTGTAGAGCAGCTTTTGCTGCATGGTGTAGCGCTCCCAAGCGTCACGTAGCACCGTGCTGACAAAGTATACGGGCTTCTGCACCTTGGTGACGCCCTCGGGAGCTTCCTCCTCGGGAGGCTTTTGAGCGTTGCTCTGAGAGAGCGGCTCGGTTGGCAGAGATGCAGCGGGTGGCTCCTCTTGAGGGACGAGAGGTGTAGCGGCCTCTTCGTCGCGAGGAGCCCTCGGACCGGGAGTACCGACCTCTTCCTTGGCGATCACCTTTGCGTCTCGCTCCGCGACAAGAATGGCACTTGCAGTCCTTGGAGTAGCCGCGATGTAGAGTAGCAAGGGCTCGCGGGTTGTTGGGGCAACCATGATCGGTGGGCTCGTGAGGTACATTTTCAACTCAGCGAAGGCCTTGTCGGCTTCCGGAGTCCACTCGAACTTCCCGGCGCACTTCAGGAGCTTGAAGAAGGGCAAGGCTTTCTCCCCACTCCTTGCGATGAAGCGCCCTAGGGCTGCCATGCATCCCACGAGGTGTTGCATTTCCTTGAGATTACGCAGTGGACACATTTCTTCGATGGCCTTGACCTTGTCAGGGTTTGCCTCAATCCCGCGATGGGACATGAGGAACCCCAACAGTTTTCCCGACGGTACGCCAAAGGCGCACTTGGCGGGGTTGAGCTTGATGTTTACCTTTCTCAGGTTGATGAATGTTTCCTCCAGATCCTCGATGAAGGTGTGACTCTCGCGAATCTTGATGACGATGTCATCGACGTAGGCCTCTGCGTTCCTTCCCATCTGAGCTCCCAAGGCCTTGCGCATGAGCCTTTGGAAAGTGGCTCCTGCGTTCTTCAGACCGAAGGGCATGCAGACGTAGCAGTACACACCACAAGGCGTGATGAAGGCGGTCTTCTCCTCGTCCTCCTTTGCCATCTTGATCTGATGATAGCCAGAGAAAGCATCCAAGAAGCAAAGGAGGTCACAGCCGGCGGTGGAGTCGACGATTTGATCTATCCTTGGGAGCGGATAAGGATCCTTTGGGCAGGCCTTGTTGAGACTTGTGAAGTCCACGCAGAGGCGCCCACTGCCGTTTGCCTTTGGGACGACCACCGGATTTGCAATCCAGGTGGGGTGGGCTACCTCGCGTATTAGCTTGGCCTTCTTCAGCTTCTCTATTTCCTTGACTATGAAGTCCTGCTTCTCTTGCGCTTGTTTTCTAGTCTTCTGCTTCACCGGGTGTGCCTGAGGGCACACGGCTAAGTGGTGCTCAATCACCTCCCTGGGAACGCCGGGCATATCTGACGGAGTCCAAGCGAACATGTCAGAGTTTGCCCGCAGGAAGGTGACGAGCGCGCTTTTCTATTTGGGGGAAAGCCCTGCGCCGATGGTGACGAAGTTGTTGCAGCCCCCAGCCTGAAGCGGGACCTTCTTGGTTGCAGAGCGCTCTTGGGTGAACTGGGGCCTCCTCCCTGAGGGTACCGCGGCTTCCCCAATGCTCATGTCCAGCATCGGAGGGACCAGGTCCTCGCTTGGAGTAGGCGATGCAGAGGTGGCGAACTTCTTCCCTATCGAGCCCTGCAGGTGGGGCTCAAGAGAGGCCTTCTTCGCAGCATCCCACTCTTGGGATACGAGCTGCTTCTTCCTTGCGAGGTCGCCGGAGTGTTCCAGCAGATCTTCGTCGGCAGGGAACATGGTGGCGGCCTCACGGTAGACATGCTCCACCGATCGGAGAGCATCCTTCTCATTGCAGCGCACGGTGATCATGCCGTTGGCGCCCGGGATTTTGAGAACGTTGAAGCCATGATGCGTGGCTGCCATGAACCTCGCCAGGGCCGGATAGCCAAGAATGGCATTGTATGGCCTCTCGATGTAGGCGACGTTGAAGTCAAGGCTCTCGGTCCTGTAGTTGTCCTGGGTGCCAAAGGTAACGGGCAGGCGTACCTGCCCAATTGGCGTTGTAGACCCTTCGGTTACCCCAAAGAATGGTCGAGTTGGCATGAGCCGGTGGTATGGCACCTGCATCTTCTCGAAGATCTCAATCGAGATGATGTTGAGGCCCGCCCCTCCGTCGATGAGAGTGCAGTTGACGGCGACATTTTTGATGGTTGGCGTGCACAAGAGAAGAATTGTGCCCACGCCCCTGGTGGAGGCCGGATGGTCCTCTTCGTCGAAGCCGATCTTGCACGTTGACCACTTCATTAGGCGGTTGCCAACGTTGGGCTGTGCCGCCGCGCTCTCTCGCGCCAGCTGCTTGAAGTGTCGGTTAGACAAAGGAGCCTGAGCTCCACCCAGGAGGCAAGCGGCGAAGTCTCGCGGCTCTTGATAGCCCCCCTGGTTCTCCTCCCGACGATCATTTGCTGGTGGGGGCAGTGGCAGCGGCTCGGGATCGGCTCGAGACAGACCCTCGTGGCGACGACCTTCCTCGCGGTCGTCGTCGCGGCGATCACCCTGGGATCCACTCTTGCCGTAGCTGCGGCCACCCCCGCGGCGCTTAGAGACACCATTTTCTTCATGAAACTTTCAGACAAACCAACAATCATCGATATTGTGGGTGTCCTTCTTGTGGAGAATGCAGTAGCAGCGACGTCGACCCTTGTCGCGTTCGGAGCGGTCCCCGCGGCATTGCTTATGATCTGGCTCCACCGCGAGGACAGCGGCCTCCTTTCGCTTGGGGTCCTTGGACTTTGGCTTTGGGGGAGGCGCCTCCGGCAGGTTATGCACGAAGACCCTCCCCTCCTTGGCCTTGGCGCAGCGGTCGGCGATCTCGAAGAGCTTGATGACAGAAGTCAGCTCGTCATTCACGGACAGCTTCTCCCTCATCTTGATGTCGAAGACGCCCGTGGAGAACGTGAAGATGACCTCCTTGTTAGAGATCCTAGGGATCTTGTTCCTCATCTGGCTGAAGCGCTGGATATACTGACGAAGCGTCTCGCCCTTGTACTGATGCACCACCTTAAGACCGTTCTTGGTAGCGGGGCGCTCGTACGTGGGCATGAAGTTGGCAATGAACTGACGACATAAATCCTTCCATGAAGTCACGGATTCGTGAGGAAGATTCATGAGCCAAGTTCGCGGCACGTCCTTGAGGGCCATGGGGAACCAATTTGCCATGGCACGCTGATCTCCGCACATGGCCTGGACGGCGACGACGTAGAGTTGGAGGAATTCGACGGGGTTGGTGGTCCCATCGTAACGCGCGCTAATGTCCGACTTGAACTTGTCAGGCCAGACGATGTAGCGTTGCTGACGAGTGAGAGCAGGACACCCGGGGTTGTAGATAGGGTCGCCAGGGGTCCTGACATTCTTGCCAGCTTCGCCGATGTCGTCAATGGCGCGGTCATGAATTTCGGGGCGGCGCTCGAGGGAGATGCGTGCGTCTTCCAGAGCGCGTTGGACAATTTGGCAGCTGGGCTCCCCGCGCGGCGAAGATGCGGCGCGGGAAACCACCTTCTTGACCTTGTTGGCCTTCCCATCTCCGGCGCCCGGGGTGCGACGCCCCACCGCCGGATCTGGGTTCTCCGTTCCCTGGGCTCCTCCCTAGGCCGGGTCTTCATTGGCGATGGCGACGAGCTCGGCAATTCGAGCGCGCCACCCCTCACGCCCATCATCGGTGGGTTGATAGCGCAGTAGCTCCTGCGCCATGGCGAGAGCCTGCGCAGGAGACAGCTGACTCCCAGAATGAGCGCGAGAAGTGGCGGTAGCGGTGAAGGAGAGCAAAAGCTCTGTACGCCCGGACGGGAGGTAGGAGGACTCCAGGTCTTCCTCCTCTTCCTCCTCGGCCAAAGCTTGATGACAATGGAAGATGGGCTCAGTTTGTCCCTGAACAGTGTTGCGACGGCGAAGATGCTCGAGCCTTGCATTGGCGTCAGCCATGTCGAAGCAGATCTTGGAGAAAACACACCACAGCCCCCTACATGGCGCGCCAAATGTCGCAACGACACGGGGTACCACGCAACAGACCCAAAGATTCGAATGCAGGGGGCTGAACGTGTGATATCTAGGATCGCAACAAAGCACGGTGACGGAAGCCTCGAGCTGTCGAACGCACTACGCACTGCAGAGAGGGATGCTGAGCTTTACCCATGTTCAGGGCCCTCGTGGTGAGATAACACCCCTACTTCCTGCCTTCTTGTATTGCAACGCGACACCTCGCGAGGAGTACAAGGTCTTGGTTACAAAGTTCTAGCTGACCAGAGGTTGAAGAACCTGCGTGCCCAGCTAGCAACTTGGAGAAGATCAGATCCCATCTAAGGGGTGGCCTCCCCTCCTTTTATAGCTCCAAGGTCCTCCTTCCCCTTATCTTCTTGGGGAAGGGGTTGCCACACACATGGCCAAGGAGGGTGGACAGCTGTAGACTACATTCTTCTGTAGACGTGGTCTTTGTAGGGTAGTGGCGCCGGTCCACAGGAGTGGGTGGAGGAAGCTGACGTCTTCCTCTGGCGCCCTGCACCGTCCACGCTATTTTTAGGGGGGTGGCCAACAACCACTGTGCCGCTTTAGGCAGGCACAGTGAAGGCAGGCACAGTGAAAGTTGGTCTCCTCCATGTCGGGGGTAGCGTGGGCGGTACGCGGTCTTCTGTCCTTCATCTTCTTGCTCCGCATGCCAACGTGCTGAGCTGGCATGGACTTGGTCTCTCTCTCCTCACCAGCGAGGGCTCGTGAGGAGGTCTTCAGGTCCTTAGCAGTTTCCACCGTCGTTCTCCTCACGAGGCGCCTCCTCGTGAGGGTCTTCTCCGTAGCTTGGGTCGTTGATTCTCCCCTGGGGTGAAGATGGGCCGATGATAGGGCCCAGGAGCAGGTGGACCGGGATACCCCGGTATCCAGAACACCGACAATTTTCTTCATGAAACTTTTGGACAATCCAACAATCGTCGGTATTGTGGGTGTCCTTCTTGTGGAGAATGCAGAATCAGCGATGTCGACCTTTATCGCGTTCGGAGCGGTCCCCACGGTGCTTCTTATGACCAGGCTCCACCACGAGGACAGCAGCTGTCGAGGATATAACCCCGGGTATACCAAAGTACCCCTTTGTTATGACTAATATACATTATATATGTTGTATTATGTGTGCAGGATATTAAAAAATGCTTAAAGCAGCAAGGCTGGGCCGGATTAACCCTTTCTGGGCCGGAACTTAGCAGCTCAAGCCGGATTACAAGGTGCTGGGCCGGCACATGGCAGCCCAGCCAGGGCTAGGCCGGGATATCTTTCCCCGGCATGGGCTGAGGTCCTGCTTAACCGGCTGGGCCGGCTTACCTTGCCCCGCTTGGGCCTCCGCGCCCCGGGTGGGCCGCCTCCTGGCCGGTTCCCCCGCGTGGGCTGACGCCCCGCAGCGCCTTCCTCGGCTGGGCCGGAGTCCCAGCCACTTCTGGGCCGTCCCGTCGCCCCGGCCTCTCTCATTGCCCGGCTGGGCCGCTGGCCACTGATCCGGCTGGGCTCCCGCCCCGCGAGCCAACCCGGCTGGGCCGGGATTGCGTCGCCCGCCTGGGCCAGGATTCCGCCCCCCGGCTGGCCAGGCTTCCGCCCCCGGCTGGGCATTCCCCGACGCCCCCGGCTGGGCATTCCCCGACGCCCCCGGCTGGGCCTCCTCTCCAGCGCGCCCCGGCTGGGCCGGATTAGGAGAATCCGGCCTGGCCGGGATTTCCCTCCAAGCCTCATTTACTAATACCAGCTGGGCGGGATTATAGTGTTCCGGCCGGGCCAGGCTGGGATCCCTGGCCCAGACCGGATTATCCCCTTTGTAGGCTGAGATATACACTCCTGGGCCGGATTATTGCCCTCCAGGGTCGATATTTACCTCCTCCAGCATATAATATTTATCCGGGATCACTTCTAGCACCTTGTGCCAGTCCTGGGACGCCTCTAGGCTCGGACTGGCACATCCACCATCGCCGTATGCTGGTCTTGGGATGCCCCTTGGCTCAGACCAGCATATCCCACCTCACCTAGTCAGTCTTATCCTCAGGAGGAGGATAAGACTGATGACATGGTGATCCTGAAGACATACGCTAGAAGACGAAGCCAAGGACATCAAAGACATACATCGATGGGACAAGGCCATGACAATGACACCTGCCATAGTACCAAGTACGGTACCAGGATGATGCAGGCCACAGTATGACAAGACCCCAGTAGTCATCTCAGTAATAGTGTACCTGCATAGTGTTTTGTGGGGCATCCCTTGTCCCCTGGGCTCCCTATATAAGGGGCACCAGGGGGAACGATCACCCCAGCCTCTGGAGGAGGCTCATTCTCTCTCGCTCCATGGGAGCTCTCTAGCACTAGCTCTCCAGCTCCTGCGCAGTGCAGCCTTAGATAGGCAGATGAACAGCTCAAGGAGCACCATTGTAGCTCTCATGTGAGGCTCATATAGATCAGACATGCAGGAGTAGGGGTGTTACCTCCTCACGAGGGTCCCGAACCTGGGTAGCTCGGTGTGTTAGCAGTGTTCTCTGTACGCGGTCTCTACCGCGTCTTCCCTCCTCCGGATCCACCAGTGTACAGTCGGCCCCCATTTAAGCCACCCTGTGGCATATGTTGTTTCCCACGAAGACATTTGGCGCCCACCGTGGGGCAGATCAAGGTGCTGGTAGGAGTACATCCAGACGGGATCTTCTTCATCTGCTCGGGGGCTCGACATCAGCTACGCCTCCGAGCACTGCAGGTCTTCTTCAGCTTTCTGGGATGACATCAATTCACTCGGGCCGACATATGGTTGTCCCGGATCTATGTCAACACTTCCGAGCCGGCATATTCTTCCCCGGGCCGGCATTGGAGGGTCCCGGCCGGTATATAAGTGTTTTGGCCGGAATACATCTTTTTCTGGCCAGAGTACACCTTTTCCTGGCCGGAATACATCTTTTTCTGGCCAGAGTACACCTTTTCCTGGCCGGAACTAGCGCCTGTGGGCCGGAAAGCATTTAATCCGGCCTCTCCTGGCCGGCATAGTCGTTCCTGGGCCAGTCTTGGCCTTTCCCGGCCGGCTCTGGCTTCCTCGGGCCCTGGCTAGGCCGGTGCATCGGCGCGCCTGGGCTGTTCCAGCCCATCCGCCTCGGCCGACGATTGGGCCCCGGCTGGGACGCGCTCCGCGCGGTGCCCCAGCGCCCCGTCAACTTCCTTCGGCCCCGTCCTAGGCCGTGCCGGGAGAAGAGGCAGCAGGCCTCGACCAATCTCAGCTGGGCCTCCGCCGGCTTGAAGCCAGCCGCTGCCGGGCCACCACGGCAGGTCGCAGCTCGCCCAGGCCGACGCTGCGGGAATTGTTGTTCCTTTCGCCGGCGTCTCCAGTCCACAGACCCCGGCGCGAGACGCATTTCCGACTTCAATCCAGGTATGTGCTAATGAGAGTATTATTTACGTCAAGTCTGAATCAAACGTGAGTAGAACGCAAGGCTAGCATCCCTAAGAAAAGAATTTACTATCTCTCCGGGATTGAGTGTATTAACCCGGGGGCTAGTCAGTCTATCTGAAATTTATTATCTTCTTAGTAAGAAAAATTAACTCGGGGGTTAGGCGTAAGCCTAGCCAGCCATTACTGTACTACTGTGATTGTTTAAAATTAGTCTGTATGCTTGCATGCTAGCTACTCAGTTTTCTCCTGTATGTCTGTCTATATGCCAAAATGCTACATATGCCTGCTACAAATAGTATAGTCAGTATCAGTTTATATGCCTACAGTCTTATGCAAAGTTTTTATCTTGGCATGTTATTGTTGGTTGACCTGTTAGTTTTAACAGGGATAAAGAAAAGACAAAAAAAGGCAAATAAAAGCCCAGTCAAAATAAACGTTAGGAGGAGGCCCATGAACCAACGATCGTGAGCTCCTCGTACGCAACTAACGCGCCCTGATTGGGGGCACCAAAACCAACTCGATGGTTTGGTCCCCTGTCGCCTGCGCCATATAAAGGAGGGGAGCCTGGCAGCGATCGATCTCTCTGGCTCTCGATCTGCTTCAGCTACCCCCTCACATCTAAACACCCTACCGATCTAGGGGAGGCACAGCAGCGACGGGAAGATCAACCTAGATCACTCCCTGCACCACGCCTGCACCAAGCAGGCGACGATGGCGGCTCCAGCAATGAGTAATGTTCCCCATATCTCTCTAATCTGATGTTGATCATGTGTTCTAGTGGCTAGCAACCATTGTTTGTGCACAGCACATTAAGTTAAGTTTTCCATCAATGGTATCAGAGCTGAATTGCTCAGCACTAGAACCCTACTGTGATCTGTTTGATCTCTCATGATGTTTGGATCATGTTTTCTAGGCAAGATTGATTAATTTTTTTTGTCTCGGATTAGCCCCTGTTATGCATGATCAAATCCTTTTTTGCTCACTGGTAATGTTAAAAGATCGAAATTGCTAGCCAATTAAGTTTTTGACTGCAATTTGATGTTTCTGTTAAGTAGTTTTTTGATCTACTATGTACACGTTTGAGCAATTACATGAAGGGGGAGCACGTTTTCATGAATCAACAGAAGTCAAAATCCCCAATTTTTATGAACCCTAACCCTAGCCAAAATCCCCAAATTTTCGTTTTTGCACAAATTATGCAAATGAACACAAGAGCACGAGTTTGGGGACTTACATGATGATGCCGCCGGATCGTCGCCTATTCCCTTTGGGAGCCGCCGGAGCACCCACAGCTCCGGCGAGGGCGAGGACCCCGCGCTGCCGTTCCCTCCCGACGGAGGAACGCGTGGGTTGGCGCGTCGTGAGATGCGGAACGGACGCACACGCCGGTGGCCGTCGCGCCGCTCGCCTCTGTCGTCGCCTTATGGCCGCCGGCTTGCCGGTGCCTTCACGCCCCGAATGAAGACGACGGCGGCAACCACGGTCGACGGCGGAGCGCGCCGGACTTGGTCCTGCGCATGCTCATCCGGCAACCGCGGCTACCGCGTCGGGATGAAGCCAGGGGGAGGCCGTCGCTGGTGCCGGTCGCCGTCGCTGGCGCTGGTCACCGTCGCTGGCACCGGTCGCCTCCTCTCTCTCGGACAGGGGCGCCGAAATGAACGGGGAGAGGAGTGAGGAGGAAAGGGGGTTAGGTTAGGGTTTTGCCCTGGTCTCTGTCAGCTGCTGATACGACTCAAACGTATCTATAATTTTTGATGCTCCATGCTTGTTTTTACACCATTTGCCTACTGTTTCGTTACAGTTCGTGGCACTTTTATGCATTTTCCGGACTAACCTATTAACAAGTTGCCACAGTGCCAGTTCCCTGTTTTCTGTTGTTTTTGTGTTTCAGAAGTGATACACAGGAAATATTGTCGGAATTGGACGAAACCACATCCTGAAGTTTTATTTCACTAGGAAGCTTCCAGACATCCGAAGAGGTGTCAGAGGGGGGCCACCAGGGCCCCACACGCATGGGCAGCGCGGCCAGGCCCCTGGCCACGCGGAGCCCGCGTGAGGGCACCAGGCCCCTCCTCTGACGGTGCCCCTTCGCCTATAAAGACCCCCCGACGCGTAAAATCTAAGTACCTGATCAATTTTCCAGAACACATCGCGATCCGCTGCCGCCGTCGACCCGAAGATCGGGAGGGTCCAGAAGCTCTTCTCGGCACCCTGCCGGAGAGGGGAATCGCCACCGGAGGTCTTCTTCATCGCCATGCTTGCCTCCAGAGCGATGAGTGAGTAGTCTACCTTGGACTATGGGTCCATAGCAGTAGCTAGATGGTTGTGTTCTCCACCATGTGCTTCATGTTTAGATCTCATCAGCTGCCCTACATGATTGAGATCACCGTTATGTAATTCTACATGTTTGGTTTGTTGGGATCCGATGAATATTGGTGTTTATGATTAAATTGCTGTACAGAAATTTATCTTATGTTATCTCTATGTTGTTTATGATCTTGCATGCTCTCCGTTGTTACTAGCTATCTTGGCCGAGTAGTTGCTAGTGACTCCAAGAAGGGGTATTTATTCTCGATAGTGGGTTCATGTCTCTATTTCACCTAGGGGAGTGACAGAAACCTCTAAGGTGGTAGATGTGCTATTGCTACTAGGGAGAAAACAACATTCATATGCTCAAGGGCATATGCTTTGTTTACATTACACACTTTGCTTAATGCAATTATCTATTGTTCGCAACTTAATACTTTTGGGGTGTTCGGATTGATATCCCCGGGGGTGGATTATTAGTCATAGATGCAGTTGGATGGGGGTCTATGTATTTTGTTGTAATGCCCAGGGTAAATCTCATAGTGATCTTCTTGACATATCACGTTATCTCTATTCTATCAATTGCCCAACTGTAATTTGTTTACCCAGCATGTGCTATTTTATCTATGGAGAGACACCACTAGTGAACTGTGGATCCTGGTCCTATTTCCATCATATTGCTATCACCTGTTTACTTTCTCGCACTATTTACTTTATTCGCATACTTTACTATTTTCCACTCGATACGCTCATACCTTTGTTTCAAGCAAACCGGTGAGATTGACAACCTCATCGCAAGTTGGGAGCAAAGTATTTGGTTGTGTGTGTGCAGGTTCCACGTTGCAGCTAGCAAGCAAAGCTTGGACGAGGCGCCATATATAAATTGTCCGCTGCTGTCAAAAACTAGCAAGCATCACCTTCAGCTGTCATTGTCTGCTTTTCTCCTGAACGATAAACCTTGGTTTCTAAACTGAGGGAAAACGAGCTACTATACTCATCACACCTTCCTCTTGGGGTTCCCAACGGGCTGGTCATTCACCACGCATCAAGCTCTTTTTCTGGCGCCGTTGCCGGGGAAAAGTGGAAGACTTCTGCGAGGGGAGTTTTTCGCACACACATCCTTTACTTTTTTTTATTGTTTTGCTTTACTTTATTTATTTTACCTGCTTCGTTTTTTATCAAAAACCCAAAAAAAATAGAATCCTTGTTAGTTGTTTTTATTTGTTTACTTTCATTTTGCTAAAATGGCCAATCCTGAAAATACCAAGTTGTGTGACTTTACTAGCACAAACAATAGTGATTTTATCTGCACTCCTATTGCACCACCTGCTCCTACTGCAAACTTTTATGAGATTAAGCCTGCTTTATTGAACCTTGTTATGAAAGAGCAATTTTTTGGTGCTAGTACTGAAGATGTTGCAGCTCATCTCAACAATTTTGTTGAGCTATGTGAGATGCAGAAATATAAGGATGTAGAAAGTGATATTATTAAGCTCAAGTTGTTTCCTTTTTCTTTGAGAGGAAAAGCTAAAGATTGGTTGCTGTCTTTGACTAAGAATAGTATTGATTCATGGGCTAAGTGTAAGGATGCTTTTATTGGTAGATACTATCCTCCTGCTAAGATTATATCTATGCGTAGCAATATTATGAAATTTACTCAGTTTGATAATGAACATTTTGCTCAAGCTTGGGAAAGAATGAAATCTATGGTAAAGAATTGCCCCACTCATGGACTGACTACTTGGATGATTATCCAAACTTTTTATGCAGGACTGAATTTTTCTTCAAGGAACCTACTTGATTCACCTGCTAGAGGCACTTTTATGTCCCTTACCCTGGGCGCCGCAACGAAGCTACTTGACAACATGATGGTAAATTATTCTGAATGGCATACCGAGAGAGCTCCACAAGGTAAGAAGGTAAATTCTGTTGAGGAAACCTCTTCCTTGAGTGATAAGATTGATACCATTATGGCTATGCTTGCTAATGATAGGACTCATGTTGATCCTAATAATGTTCCTTTAGCCTCTTTGGTTGCTCAAGAAGAGCATGTTGATGTGAATTTCATTAGAAACAATAATTTTAACAACAATGCTTATAGGAACAATTTTGCTAGTAACAATCATAGGCCGTTTCCCTCTAATGGTGAAAATGGCTACCTTGGTAGACCTAAAATGCCTAGTGAAGAGAGGTTTTTAGAAATTGAAAAGTCTACCAAGAATTTTATGCAAATGCAATATGAGCAAAATAAGTTGTTTACTAAGACTATGGAGGAGCAAACAGCTCTGTTGAGGACTATTAGTCATCAACTCGAAAATTTAAACCAGGCTATTCCTAAATTGCAAGCTAAAGTTTCTAAGGCCAAAACTGATATTTCCTCTTTGTCTGATGTGCAATCCTCTTTGGTTAATAGAATGTCTGCTAAGCCTGATCCTTTTGCTACTGCTAATACTATTCAAGTTGGAATTGATGAAAATCTTAGATTGTTAGCAGAATTGCATGCTAGATGGGAAAGAGAGGATGAGATTGCTAGGAATTTAAAAGTTTGTACTATTACTACCTCTGATGATGTTGTTCCTAATGCTAGCAATCCTCCTACTTTTATTGGTGTAGAGAAAACTCCCACTCCTTGTGCTAAAAAGCCTAAAACTGCCAAAACTTTTTCTCAAAAGAGTGCTGAAATTTTTCGGAGTGTGGAAGATGATAGCTCTATTTCTTTTAATGATTTTGATGTTGATGACTGCAATATATCTGAAGTAATTTTGTGCTTGCAAAAGCTTGCTTTGACTCCCAATGCTAGTTCTTTAAATATTGCTTTTACTAAGCATATTACCAATGCTCTCATAAAAATTAGGGATGAAAAGTTGAAGCAGAAAGCCTCTGTTCCCAAAAAGTTAGAAGATGGATGGGAACCCATCATTGATATGCATGTTAATGGATATGATTGCCATGCTTTATGTGATCTAGGTGCTAGTATTTCTATCATGCCTAGAAAGATTTATGAAATGCTTGATTTACCACCGCTTGAAAAGTGTTATTTTGATGTTCCTATTGCTGATGTTGCTAAGAAGAAACCTTTGGGAAGGATTAATGATGTTCTTATTGTGGTGAACAATAACCTTGTTCATGTTGATTTTCTTGTTATGGACGTTGAATGCCATGCTTCATGTCCTATTATTTTGGGAAGACCCTTTCTTCGAACTGTAGGTGCTATCATTGATATGAGGGAAGGCACTATCAAATATCAATTCCCACTTAAGAAAGGTATGGAACACTTCCCTAGGAAAAGAAATAAATTACTTTTTGACTCTATTCTTAGAGCAAATTATGAGCTTGATGCTTCATCACTTGATATTACTTTATTCGCAAATTTTCTGCGCCAAGCTCAAAGGCGTTAAAGAAAAGCACTCTTGGGAGATAACCCAATATTTTATTTTCAGTACTTTTTCTTTTGAGTCTTGGAAGTCATTACTACTGTAATGACCGCTCCTTATCTTGTTTATTTCGTTTTTGTGCCAAGAGAAGCCTCTAATTTGAGCGAGGTAAAGATTTGGGGATGTTGCTGTCCTGAAACTGTTTTTGGTGCTGCACCGTAAAAATTCGTATAAATTCTCTGTATATCTTTTGGACCTGCGATTTCTTGTGCATATGCCCCAGGTTATATCCAAACTTTTGTTAGTAGAACACTTTTTGATTTGAGCAACAGAAAACCTTTCAAAAATTCGACCTTTGTCAGCTATTCAGTTTTGACAGATTTCTGCCAATATTTGTGTTTGCCATTTGAGTTCTTTTTTATCATGGAACCTTTTGGGAAGTTGCTACAGTAGTATATGCTTTATATGTGGTGGTTTTGAGTTGAAACCTGAAGCAAAAAGAGGTTGAATATATTTTATGCTTACACTAATGTTGCTAATAGAATTGTGTTTAGTTTTGTATGCAGGAAGTTTTCAAGTGTAGGGATTGGAGAATGATGAGATGAGTTGAAGAATGGACAAAAGCTCAAGCTTGGGGATGCCCAGCACCCCAAGAAATATCCAAGAAGTACAAGCGTCAAATCTTGGGGATGCCCCCGAGGCACCCCTTCTTCATCGGCAAAAATCAGGTCACCTTTCAAAACACTATATTTTTATTGCTTCATGCACTATGTGTTTTTCTTGGAGCGTCAGTTGTTTTAGTTTTCTTAGTTTGTTAGTTTAGTTTGTTTGCTGCAATAAATGGTTGGACCCCAACAAATTTCTTTTGGAGAAGATGTACTCGTTTTCATTTGCAAAGAACACTCTAGTTTTCAATCTTACTTTTTATCGAGCGTTCTTCTTTTTCTGCTACTGCTTTTGGTTTTCATTTTCGCCTTGATATGCGTTCAGATCTTGTCATATCTTTTCATCAAGGTGTATTTTTGCCTCTGATCTTTATTGGTTTTCATCAAAAGAGGTGTTTATAAAAATTTCAAATGGTGTTGGAAAAGAGAAAAAGCTTTATGCAAAATAGTGGTACAAGAAGGAGCTTGTGTAGACTGCGGCTTAGGCTTTTTCATGTCATGCTTGATGTCTTTTTGATAGTATGCTTAGTGGTTTTGCTGTAGCATGACTTGTCTCAAATAACTGAGTTTGCTTAATGAGCCTTTGAAAAAAGTCAAGCGTTGTTTTTATTGTATGGAAGCATTATTTTGGTTTTCTCCTTGATGCTTTATTTGGGTTGACTTGGTGCATGCTCACACATGTTAGACTCATACAAAGTCGCCAATAGCCTTCATGATCATTTAGTTTTTGACTTTTGATGCCATCTTATGCTTCTTTTAATGTCGCTTTGTCGCTTTGCATGATTATGGCCATTATTGCCCTCTTAGTTGGTCGCTCCCAGTCTTTTGCTAGCCCTCGCCTTGTACTGAGTATGAGCTCTACTCGTGCATCCAACTCCTAAAAGCCAAAAGTTTTCCAAAGTGTCCACCATATATACCTACTAGCAATTTGCTATTCCAAGTAAATTTGACTTGCTTTTATTATCTCTTCAAATTAAACTCTTACCAGTGTTATGCGAAATTTGGTCAGTAAAGCTCTCACGAACCGGAAGGCACACTTTACTTTTGCTATTCTTAAAAATTTGACATTGTGGTCTTTTATGCTGAGTTGTTATGCTTGCAAGTTGTAAGTTGGATTCTATCCCAGCCATGCTGTCATGGGCAAGCTTTCAACATTGCACTTCTATTTGAGTTGATATCGTGATCTTTTGTTTATGGATGCCCGCGGTGTGAAATGAATTGGGAATCTTGTGGGGATCATGGAGTTTGTATATGTGTTAGGGAAATGCCGGGCCGCCAATCTAAGCCATGCATAATTCATGGTGGAAATTTGCAGCATACCCATGGTGAACATTCGATGACGCATCTCATAATACAAAAAAGCTAAACAATATAGCAAATAAAAGAGATGTCAAGGTGTTCATTGTCTGCTTGTCCTGTCATTTTGGTGTGGGCTTGTTCCATGTCATCGGGCACGGAGTTACCCCATTGGCGGTTCTCAATGATACACATATACTTACAATGACAAGAGCCTTGCTTGGGACTCTAAGTAAAGTAGCATGAGGTTTGGGTACTCGTATTCACGGGACACGAGGTCTTCAACTTATGACTTGTCAAGCATATGCATCATAACTGTTCTTGCATTAACTTTAACCATTCAAGATGCTTATGATGGGGGCAATGAGAGCTCAAAGCCGGTAAGTAACATAATTTTTGAAGGTTGTAAAACTTGCAATCACTGCTTCCCTCTGCGAAGGGTCTTTCTTCTACTTTTATGTTGAGTCACCACCTTCTTTCTTTATGCACCATAAGAGAGCATAGTTGTCATTCTTACTGTAATATGCATTGTCCCAAAGTTCTTTGATTGATTCATATTGTTGGTTTCACTTGTCTCAAGTTATTTGTATCTAGTCGCCCTCTTAAACTTGAAGGTGTCCTATGCATTTATGTTTTGCTCTCTTTGAAGGACAAGCTGAAAACCATTTGTATGTTTTCCTTATGATTGGAACACACATTTGACTTTCATTGTTTCATTTTCATGATCTTTTGTTTGTGTTCATTTGCATGTTTACAACATGGTTGCTAAGTTCTTATTGTCATGATTATATCTTCATGCCCATGCTTAATTTCATATGATCCCAGCTCACAAATGCTTACATATATGATCAAGATTGTGTAGGTGCATGTCACCTCAAAAATTATTTATTTTGTTTTCACTTACCTACTTGAGGACGAGCAGGAGTTAAGCTTGGGGATGCTTGATATGCCTCAAACGTATCTATAATTTTTGATGCTCCATGCTTGTTTTTACACCATTTGCCTACTGTTTCGTTACACTTCGTGGCACTTTTATGCATTTTCCGGAACTAACCTATTAACAAGTTGCCACAGTGCCAGTTCCCTGTTTTCTGTTGTTTTTGTGTTTCAGAAGTGATACACAGGAAATATTCTCGGAATTGGACGAAACCACATCCTGAAGTTTTATTTCACCGGGAAGCTTCCAGACATCCGAAGAGGTGTCAGAGGGGGGCCACCAGGGCCCCACACGCATGGGCGGAACGGCCAGGCCCCTGGCCACACAGGGCCCGCGTGAGGGCACCTGGCCCCTCCTCTGACGGTGCCCCTTCGCCTATAAAGACCCCCCGATGCGTAAAACCTAAGTACCCGATCAATTTTCCAGAACACATCGCGATCCGCCGCTGCCGCCGACCCGAAGATCGGGAGGGTCTAGAAGCTCTTCCCGGCACCCTGCCGGAGAGGGGAATCACCACCGGAGGTCTTCTTCATCACCATGCTTGCCTCCGGAGCGATGAGTGAGTAGTCTACCTTGGACTATGGGTCCATAGCAGTAGCTAGATGGTTGTCTTCTCCACCATGTGCTTCATGTTTAGATCTCATGAGCTGCCCTACATGATTGAGATCACCGTTATGTAATTCTACATGTTTGGTTTGTTGGGATCTGATGAATATTGGTGTTTATGATTAAGTTGCTGTACTGAAATTTATCTTATATTATCTCTATGTTGTTTATGATCTTGCATGCTCTCCGTTGTTAGTAGCTATCTTGGCCGAGTAGTTACTAGTGACTCCAAGAGGGGGTATTTATGCTCGATAGTGGGTTCATGTCTCTATTTCACCTGGGGGAGTGACAGAAACCTCTAAGGTGGTAGATGTGCTGTTGCTACTAGGGAGAAAACAACATTCATATGCTCAAGGGCATATGCTTTGTTTACATTACACACTTTGCTTAATGCAATTATCTGTTGTTCGCAACTTAATACTTTTGGGGTGTTCGGATTGATATCCCCGGGGGTGGATTATTAGTCATAGATGCAGTTGGATGGTGGTCTATGTATTTTGTTGTAATGCCCAGAGTAAATCTCATAGTGATCTTCTTGACATATCACGTTATCTCTATTCTATCAATTGCCCAACTGTAATTTGTTTACCCAGCATGTGCTATTTTATCTATGGAGAGACACCACTAGTGAACTGTGGATCCCGGTCCTATTTCCATCATATTGCTATCACCTGTTTACTTTCTCGCACTGTTTACTTTATTCGCATACTTTACTATTTTCCACTCGATACGCTCATACATTTGTTTTAAGCAAACCGGTGAGATTGACAACCTCATCTCAAGTTGGCAGCAAAGTATTTGGTTGTGTGTGTGCAGGTTCCACGTTGCAGCTATCAAGCAAAGCTTGGACGAGGCGCCATATATAAATTGTCCGCTGCTGTCGCAAACTAGCAAGCATCACCTTCAGCTGTCATTGTCTGCTTTTCTCCTGAACGATAAACCTTGGTTTCTAAACTGAGGGAAAACGAGCTACTATACTCATCACACCTTCCTCTTGGGGTTCCCAACGGGCTGGTCATTCACCACGCATCAGCTGCATCCTGGCCGTCGGTTCTGATCCGATGGTGCAGATCGCATCGGCTGTGAAAATGGGCCTCAGTGCCCTTTTTTTTGGGCTCATTTTTGAGGATGGGCTGCGGATTCCAGTTCCGGCAGCCCAGTGTTTTAAAGTTTTTTTCTGTTTCAGTGCAAATTAATGGTATTATGTTTATATTTTTTTGTTTTGCACTATTTTTATACAGAAATATGTTTGCCTAAAATCTTTACTATTGGTTTCGAGTTGGTGGTGAAGCCACCCACTCGACATACAACATGTAAGTGACGAATATACCCCTTACATAATGACAGGATCACCAGAATTGGTAATACATGGAAAACAATCAGAGATTAATGCAAATCAGAGATTAATGCAAATCAGAGATTAATGCAAATCAGGGATTTATGATAGAGAAAGAAGAAGAAAACACCTACGTGTATTTATTCTAGACTCCTAAATCTAAGGGAATGCATAGGGCGGTTAAAAAATGTGGGAGTCAGGTCCTCCTTAATTCTAGCAGAAAATTTGGCATAAGTCCGGAATTTTAGGATTTTTTTAAAAAATTAAAAAAAGCTATACGACTTATATATAGAAACGGAGGAAGTACGGGAATGAAGGAGAGAATATCATTATTCTTTAAGACTTATGTATGATGGATTAATATTGAGAAGAAAGAGTGGAAGGAAAAAGGAAAGAAAAAAGAGAATCCGCTGCAACGCACGGGCATTTAGCTAGTATGATTAGGAAATATGTTAATATTCTGAATGAAAATGATTTGTTCAGAATATTTAATGTGTCTTAATATTGTGTGATCATTTTAAGCATCAAATAATGTTAAAATTCCTTATGATTAATTTTGATGCTTATTTTGATAATATTACTATAAAATTAATTTAGACCAACGTTGTTTTAATTTTGCATGTAAACACTTATGTTGTTCTAATTTTATGTCAATACTACCCAATGGTGTTTTGACATGGAACTAGAATTTTTCTGCTTATGGCATGTCTATTTTATTTTACCAACGTAAAATATTATATTCACGCAAATTACTAATGAACGTCCATGTTGTTTTTTCAGCTTCCGCTCCGTTTCGCCCTGAAACTGTCGAACAACTGACAGGAAGCAACTTCCCAAAATGGAAGAATGTGATGGAATTATGTTTAGCCTTTAGCGAGTTCGATTACGCCTTGATTAATGAAAAACCCACGGCACCAGCTGCTGGTGTCGAGGGGTATAATGAACTCAAAAAGGCTTACGACTCTAAGATTGAGAAGTGGGAGAAGTCGTGTCATGTTGCAATGCTCGTGATGCGATCATCCATCTCTCCTGACATAATTGGGGCTCTCCCCAAGAAAGACACTTCTAAGGAGTTTATGGAAGCCTTGGAGGAGCAATTCAAGGGCTCTGAAAAGGTTTATGCTCACGAGCTTTTTCACAAGCTACTTGGGAAGTACAAAAATGAAGGAGATGTCAGGAGTCACATTCTAAAGATGGTAAACGCTTCAAATAAATTGAAAACCCTGAAGTGCGAGCTAAGTGAAAATCTCTTAGTTATAATGATCTTAGAGTCACTTCCTGAAGAATTTGATCAATTTAAGATCAATTATAATTCCATGAAGGAAAAATGGTCCCTCTCTGAGATATCCCCCAGGATTGTCGAGGAGGAACAGAGGATATTGAGGGCTAATAAGGACCAAGCTCTTCATGTTAGCTCTAAAAAGAGGAAGCATGATGGGCCTACTTCTCCTCCAAAGAAGTCTTTCAAGAATGAAATACCGAAGTCTAAAGGAAAGGAGATAGGACAGTCTTCAGGCAGCACTGCTGCTGATAATGTATGTTTCCACTGCAAGAAAGCAGGCCATTACAGGAAAGACTGTTCTGAATACATTAAGTGGATGCTAAAGAAAGGTACTGATGAAATCACTTTTGTCGATGAATCTTTTTATGCTGATTTCTCTAGTACATCTTGGTGGATTGACTCAGGTGCAACCTCTCATGTCTCTAACTCCATGCAGGGATTAAGTATGACCCAAACCATAGCAAGAGGAGCAAGAAGACTTAAAGTAGCAAATGGAGTTGAAGTCGATGTTGAAGCAATAGGGTCACTTACCTTAGAGCTTCACACCAGCTTTAGTCTTAAGTTAAATAATGTCCTTTATGTACCTACTCTAAGTAGGAATTTGATTTCAGTCTCTTGCTTAGATGATGATATGTATGAATGCTTGTTTGGGCACAAACAATTTATTTTGAAATATTGTAATAAGGATGTTGGCCTCGGTGTCAGACGAGGCAAATTATATATGTTATCTTTTAATGATTATGCTTTGCATGTGAGAAATGTTTCTAATGATGAAAAGAAATGGAAGGGTACTAGCACTTCTTCGAAATTGTGGCACCATCGTTTGGGCCACATTTCGAAGGGGAGAATGGAAAGACTTATTAAAAATGACGTACTCCTCCCATTAGACTTTTCAGATGCAGATATTTGTGTAGACTGTATTAAAGGAAAATATGCGAAAACAATTAAGAAAGGAGCCATAAGAGCCACAGGCGTCCTCCAACTTATTCATACTGACATATGCGGACCCCTGAATGTTAAGTCTATAGATGGTTTTGATTCATTCATCACATTTACAGACGACTTCTCCCGATATGGGTATATTTATCCCATACGCGATCGATCGGAAGCTTTGGACAAATTCAAATTGTTTAAAGCCAAAGTTGAGAACCAACTAAATGAGAACATTAAAGTTGTACGATCTGATCATGGGGGAGAATATTACGGAAGGCATGCTCCTTATGGGCAAATTCCTAGACCTTTTGCCAAGTTCCTTGCTGAAAATGGAATTGTTGCCCATTATTCAATGCCTGGCGAACCTTAGCAGAATGGTGTGGCTGAGCGCAGAAATTGCACACTCATGGATATGGTGCGAAGTATGCTTAGTCATGCAAGTTTACCAGTAAGCCTACGGATGGAGGCTTTGAAGACAGCTGCACACGTACTAAACCTTGCTCCTACTAAAGCAGCACCGTGCACACCTTACGAGATGTGGACGGGAAAGAAACCGAGCTTGAACTATCTACATGTGTGGGGTTATCCTGCTGAAGCTAGAGTTTTCAATCCACAACTTAAGAAGCTAGATCCAAAAACAGTTAGTTGTTTCTTTGTTGGATACCCTCATAGAGGAAAGGGATATCGCTTCTATTGTCCAGGTCACACCACTAAGTATGTGGAGACCCGACAAGCGGTATTTTTTGAGGATAATGAAGTCATAGAAATAAGAAAGATCGATCTTGAGGAGAAGTGTGTGTATGCTCCAACCCCAGCCATCCAAGAGATTGTTCTCCCAATACAAAGGAGAGTAGCATCTCATGATGATTCTGAACCTTCCAGTTCAGGTCCTCAACCTAATGATAATTCTGAAGCTGATAATAATGAAAATGAAGAAGATCATCAGTCAGAAAATGATCCTCAAAATAATGACGCTCCTCCACCACCGTCTCCTGTGAGAAGATCACAACGAGAAAGAAAGAAAGCCATCCCAGATGATTATATCATTTACATGGGTGAGGATGTGGAAGATATAGGAAAGGTGGAGGATCCAACCTCATACAAGGAGGCCATTGCAAGTACAGATTCGTCCAAGTGGCACATTGCCATGGAAGACGAGTTGAAATCTATGGACTCAAATGAAGTTTGGGACTTAGTAGAAATTCCTGATGGTGCTAAAAGAGTAGGCTGCAAATGGGTCTACAAAACTAAGTATGACTCCAAAGGGAATGTCAAACGGTTTAAAGCTAAACTTGTGGCAAAAGGTTTCACACAGAGAGAAGGAATTGACTACAAAGAGATCTTCTCCCCTGTGTCATCTAAAGATTCCTTTAGGATCGTTATGGCTCTAGTAGCTCATTTCGACCTAGAATTGCATCAAATGGACGTTAAGACGGCGTTTCTAAATGGTGACCTTAAAGAAGATGTTTACATGACTCAACCAGAAGGTTTTGTTGTGGAAGGAAAGGAACATTTGGCATGCCGTCTAAATAAATCCATCTATGGCTTGAAGCAAGCTTCAAGGCAGTGGTACCTCAAGTTCGACAAGATTATTAGAACTTTTGGTTTTACAGAAAATGTTGTGGACAACTGCATTTATGTTAAATTTAAGGGCAGTAGGTTCACAATATTAGTCCTGTATGTGGATGACATATTATTGGCCTGCAGCGATAAGAATATGCTGCATGAGACCAAGAATTTTCTGTCTTCCAAATTTGATATGAAAGATCTCGGTGAAGCCTCATATGTTCTTGGCATAGAGATACATCGAGATAGGTCTAAAGGTGTGTTGGGACTATCAGAAAAGGCATACTTTGAGCGAGTACTAAAGAAATATAATATGCATAAGTGCTCAGGCTCACCTGCTCCTGTAGTCAAGGGCGACAAGTTTGGGACATTTCAATGTCCAAGGAACCAAATTGAAACTGATCAGATGAAGTCGGTTCCTTATGCTTCGGCTGTCGGAAGCATTATGTATGCACAAGTGTGCACACGCCCTGACTTAGCTTATATTACCGGGATGCTTGGTAGATTCCAATCAAATCCAGGATTAGACCACTGGAAGGCCGTAAAGAAAGTCCTGCGTTATATGCAAGGCACGAAAGATCACATGATTACTTATAGAAGGCCTGATAACCTAGAAGTTGTTGGTTATGCAGATGCTGATTATGCCGGTCGTGAGGATAGTAGGAAATCCACACCAGGTTATGTATTCACACTTGCCGGAGGAGCCATATCGTGGAAAAGCTCCAAACAAACAACGACTGCTACATCTACGATGCACGCAGAATATATGGCATGTTATGAGGCCACTGGGCAGGCTGTATGGCTAAAGAATTTTATTCCCAGACTTAAAGTGGTTGACAGCATTTCAAAACCACTTTTGTTGTACTGCGATAATGAACCCGCAGTTTTCTATTCAAATAACAACAAGTCTAGTGCTGCTACCAAGCACATTGACATTAAGTACTATGTTGTGCAGGATAGAGTCCAGGATCAAACAATTGATGTTAAGCATATAAGTACAACTCGTATGCTTGCGGATCCGCTAACGAAAGGTTTACCACCCAGTATTTTTCATGAGCATGCTGTCGGCATGGGATTACTGGAAGCCTTATGATTCTAGAATAAAGGGACCACTAAAAGAACCACTCCTATTAAGAAAAATGTTATCCATTTTGAAATAGGCTGGTATGCTATAGGTGTTGAGTTTCAATGATATTTCATTGATTGTTGTAACACCTCACTTTGGCATATTATTCCTATGGAGAATGGGCAAATGAAGTTAAAACTAACGATCAAGGGGGAGAATGTTGGTTGACCTGTTAGTTTTAACAGGGATAAAGAAAAGACAGAAAAAGGCAAATAAAAGCCCAGTCAAAATAAATGTTAGGAGGAGGCCCACGAACCAATGATCATGAGCTCCTCCTACGTAACTAACGCGCCCTGATCGGGGGCACCAAAACCAACTCGATGGTTTGGTCCCCTGTCGCCTGCGCCATATAAAGGAGGGGAGCCTGGCAGCGATCGATCTCTCTGGCTCTCGATCTGCTTCAGCTACCCCCTCACATCTAAACACCCTACCGATCTAGGGGAGGCACAGCAGCGACAGGAAGATCAACCTAGATCACTCCCAGCACCACGCCTGCACCAAGCAGGCGATGATGGCGGCTCCTGCAATGAGTAATGTTCCCCATATCTCTCTAATCTGATGTTGATCACGTGTTCTAGTGGCTAGCAACCATTGTTTGTGCACAGCACATTAAGTTAAGTTTTCCATAAGTTATATGCCGGTTTTGTATGCCAACAGTAGCATGTAAAATTCTATGACTTATAGGATATCTCTTATCTTAGACTTAGAATCTGTTACTGTAAGCAAGTTGCTTTGTCAAGCTATATGTCTTTGCATATGCCAATTTTGTATATCTACCACAGAACTAGAATCAGTATGCCAGTTAATATGTTGAGTTCAATATATGTGCATATATGCCAAATACTATGAGTACCATCTAGCATAGAGACTACTGTTGATTTTTGCTATAACGAGTCTAGCATCTGTTTTGGCTATATGCTATATTTTGTATGCCGGCTGTCATATGCCAAGTCTCATATGCCAGTTATAGTATGCCTACATTTATATGGCGGCACATGAGTGCCAAATCTTTCCGGTGAATAGCTAAGTTAGCTCGTATGTCAATCTCAGTTGTTGTATGTCAAACCGCTATATCTCAGTTATATGCCAAGTGCTTTATGTCATATGCTATATGTTGAATGCTATGTGCTATATGTCAAATCTCATATGCCAGTTATAGTATACCGGCATTTATATGCCGGCAGATGAGTTATTAGCCTTTACTGTGAGTTGCCAAGTTAGCTTATATGTCAATCTTAGTCTATATGCCAAGTGCTTTATTTCAAGAGTTATATGTCAAATGCTATGGGCTATATGCCAAACTCCATATGCTAGATTGAGATACACCAAATACTGTGACCATTGCTATATCCTTTAGTATGACTGCAGAACAGGTTGGATATTTTGTTAAATATATATCTATTATCCGGCTATGATCTCCATATTGCCGTTACAAGAAGAGATTATTATAATACCACCAGGGCTTCAGTTTATATCTCAGGTTGTTGACACATCAGGTTATTAAGTGATATCTTGAGTCGCAGGTATTTCAGTATGCCGGCATATCATGGCAAAGAGTAAAATTTCAGTATGCCGGCATATCATGGCAAAGAGTAAAATTTCAGTATGCCGGCATATCATGGCAAAGAGTAAAATTTCAGTATGCCGACATATCATGGCATGAGCAAAATTTCAGTATGCCAACATATCATGGCATCAATCAAAATCCCCAATCACTATTTATTTTGGTTCGCCATCATATCAAGACATCTATCAATAACTCATATCGCTGTTTATTTCGGCATGCCAGCATATCACGGCATTCTATAATCCTTTCAGTTACCGCCAATTCTGGCACAATAATATATATCGAGACATCGATCTCAAAGCTAACAAGCATCGTATCTCTTATCATATCTGGTTTCACAGAGTATCCTGGTTTAGCATATTAACATGTCTTATCATTTTTGCATACTAACAAGTGTCCAGCGATGGCACAACCCAAGAGGCATATCAGTATACCGGCATTGTCAAAGCAGACAATGTCGATGAGACATGGCCCAAGTGGCAACATGTTGAAATAGCCCAAGAGGCATATCAGTATACCGGCATTGTCAAAGCAGACAATGTCGATGAGACATAGCCTGAGAGGCAAAGTGTCGATATAAAGCCCAAAGAGGCAAAATAGCTCAAAAGGCAAAAGTAGCCCAAGAGGCATATCAGTATACCGACATTGTCAAAGCAGACAATGTCGATGAGACATAGCCTGAGAGGCTAAGTGTCGATATAAAGCCCAAGAGGCAAAAGTAGCCCAAGAGGCAAAGGTAGCCCAAGAGGCAAAAGTAGCCCAAGAGGCAGAGTAGGCCAAGAGGCAAATAGCTCAAAGAGGTAAAGTATCGATATGGCCAAAGAAGGCAAAGCAGCATTCCGGCATTGTCGAAGCAGACGATGTCGATGAGACATAGCCCAAGAGGCAAAATGTCGATATAGCCAAAGAAGGCACAACAACATTTTGAGATAGCCCGCGAAGGCTAGCATATCACCTATATGAGTATATGTCAAACAGGAGATTGCCTATGATGGCATGAGATAGAATTTGGCCAGTGCAGGCCAGCATATCAGCTTCATGAGTATGAGAGTTTGGGACTTTGGTATATTTTATTGAAGCCTGTGCGTGACTCTACGAGTCCCCCACAGCCTCGGGGGCTAATGTCGGGTACATTATATATGTTGTATTATGTGTGCAGGATATTAAAAAATGCTTAAAGCAGCAAGGCTGGGCCAGATTAACCCTTTCTGGGCCGGAACTCAGCAGCTCAAGCCGGATTACAAGGTGCTAGGCCGGCACATGGCAGCCCAGCCAGGGCTAGGCCAGGATATCTTTCCCCGGCATGGGATGAGGTCCTGCTTAACCGGCTGGGCCGGCTTACCTCGCCCCGCTTGGGCCTCCGCGCCCCGGGTGGGCCACCTAACGGCCGGTTCCCCCGCGTGGGCCGACGCCCCGTAGCGCCTTCCCCGGCTGGGCCAGAGTCCCAGCCACTTCCGGGCCGTCCCGTCGCCCCGGCCTCTCTCCTTGCCCGGCTGGGTCGCTGGCCACTGATCCGGCTGGGCTCCCGCCCCGCGGGGATATTTTGTTTGCGGTCACCGAGTTCCTTGGCACAGGCTCACAGGTGCCTTTGTTGCTTGTAATAGACGCGATTTGAAAAGTTGGGTAGGTAATTCCTCAGAGGGCCCTTTCTGGACGAAATGAGGGCAAACCAAATATTGATGTGACTTCTCCCGTTTTGGGCCCATTGCGGTCCCGCATGTCAGTATTTCTCCGTTATGGGGCAAGCGAGTGGGTCCTGCTTGTCAGGTGTCTCCGTTATGTTGTCTCGTTAGTTTACAGTATGTCAACTCCACTTGCAACTCTCAGTACGAACAAATCCCCTTTCTTGTCCTTCCAACCCTAGACCCCCCCCTAGGTCATAGTCTCCGGCGGCGGCGCATGTCTACCAGCAGGAAACGAGAGGCACCATCGCCGCCAGGAGCGGCGATTGCTGGAGCTGCAAGCCAGAAAAGCAGCCAGATATCTTGCAACAAGCCAGCAGCGGGGAGCAGCGAGAAGCAGAAAGCTTGCCCGACGGCGGTGGCGCCGCCGACCAAGCGAAGAGCCGGCCCGGTGGTGGCGCCGCTGACCAAGAGCAATCGGAGCGGTAGCCCTTCGGCGTCGGTGCGCGGCACCGCCTTGGAGGAAAAGACCAAATCCCAAAGATTAATGGAATTGGGCCTTCTACTGTGACTGTGAGCGCCAGAAAGCAGAGGTGAATATTTCAGATCCCTCTCTTACATCCCGATAGCACTAAGATGTTTTATGGAACGGCAGGAGTAACTGTCCGTCAGTATCTGAACAATTGTAGAGAAGAAACTGACTGATTTTTGTCATATGTTTTCCGAAATTATGGTATTATTTTGTATGCAAGTAATCCTCAATCTCTATCAAACCAACCAACATGCAAACCCAGATTTTTTATCTTATGGAAGTCATCTCAAATTATGTTCAGATCTGAAGGCTCCAATTTATCCAAAAGCAGAAAACATACTTTTTGTCTTATGTTTTCCCAAATTGTGGTATGATTAGAGAGAAGCAACTAATTTGTATCTTTTATTTCCCAATATTTTTGAGACAGCGATGATTCAGAGAACACATACAAAATAAATGTCCGAGTGCATCAGTACATTGGTAAATTAGATTATGGCTTGGAGAGGTGTGTGGCTTTGCAGTCTGTGCAAATGAATGTGAATTGCAGTGAGATTGTGTCTGTTTCGCAGCTTGTTGCCATTCTTCACGCTAGGATTCCTTGGGGATCCAAACAGAAGGCTAAGTTTGTGTGGATGAACATGAATCAGGTGTACGAACAACTTGAGCACTCCCATCAGCTGTTGCAGATTTGGGAGAAGTATAAGGATACTCGTCAGTTGGATCTCTTTGTTATGGTTGATGATGTTGATGCACCAGAAGCACAGTTAGGTGTCAAAGGTGCTGATCCAGATGGTGGTGCTCCCAGTGGTATGGATGCTTGTAAACTAGCAGCTATTGACCATTCACAAATGTATCTAATTGCTTTGCAAGTGGATCCTTACACTGCAGTACTAGATGATGGCCAAGAATTTGCTGTGCAGAACGATCATATGGAAATAATGGTAGATCCCAAGATAGTTACTGTTGACCAAATTCTTGAGCGGCTAAAGCAGAGATGTCCTTGGGGCCCTAATCAGCAGGCACGTTTATGTTGGTGGCACTTTAAGAAGAGGGATTTCATCAACATTGTTAAAGATGACAATCTCATGCAGGTTTTCCGAAGGAAGAAATTGAGTAAGAAGGTATTTTTTGTTGTTGCAATTTCAGAAATGGTTGGAGATGATGAGACTGCTGTAGAGCTGCCATCTTGAAGTTTTGAGCTTCCCACTTCATAGGTGCTGGTATGTTACAGTGAGAAGTGCAACCCAATTCTGGTCACTATTTGATTCATCTCCTTCATTCTGCATCACTCTGTAAATGTTTGTGAGTGTGCTGTAGCTGCTCCATGCAATAAGCTGTTGTATCTTAGAAAATGTTGTATCTCATATTGTCTGCCTCAAAAAATTTCTAAAAACTAGTGTCAATTTGTAATTTTATTGTAGAACTATGTTGCGGAGTAAATGACGCAAAACTACCATATTTGAGACAGTGGTGTCAGGAAACTACCACTTTTACGCGAAATGACACATAAATACCACTTTTGAGGTAGACTCGTGACAAAGAGCCCTAATTTTTTGATTTAGCTGTGTTAACACGTTTTCTGGCCAGTCGGGCCCATCTGTCAGGTGTACGTGGCAAAATAATAACACTAGTCAATGCCAATTTTGCAAAAACGACCTCGGTAAACTATTTCTTCTACTTTTCTATCCTCTAGCTTCTCTTCCTCTCTGTCCACAGCAACTGCCGTCCGGCGCGCCGCCGCCTCTAAGAGTGGGACTGGACCAGAGCAACCGCGACTGAGCGGAAGGGCCCTTCCGTGGGGAAGTTCGCTGGATCCAGCAGACCGCGGGCGAGGCCAGGAGCGATGGAGGCTGCGCGTGGCCGCCGTCGTGGTTCATCCCGTCTGAGGGCCAACAAGGTTGCGGTGGCGCTTCCCGTGCTCCAGGAGATCATGCGGGATAGCGTGGAGCGGCGGCGCGCGCTGTGCACGCCGCGCCTTCTCGCTGCGCTCCGGCGCGTGCTGCTGACGAGGTGGCGGCGGCGCTGGCCATCCTCCGAGAGACCTCCGCGCTCGCCGACACGGTTGTCGCACTCATCAACCTCTCCCTGGAGCGCATCCTCCGCGCTCGCCAAAAAGGTGCATGTCTTCTGCGTGGGCACGTGCCGGTGCTCGGCGAGTTGCTCCGCTCGGGCGGTTCGTCAGACCCGCCGGAGGCGCGGGAGCATGCCGTCGGCCCACTGTTCGGGCTCGGGCCCAGTGAGGAGAACCGCACCGCCATCAGCTTGCTCGGCTCGGTGCCCTGTTCCTCGCCCTCGCCCTACCACCTCTCCCTCCCCGCCGTCAAGGTGCTCCGCCGTCGTCAAGGCGCTCATGGAGGTGCTCTGCTCAGGATTCCCGGGGAAGCCCAAGGCCCTGCAAGGGAAGGTGGCGTCCGAAAAGGGAAGGTGGCGCCGGCAAGGGTGAGCTGCGGGCTGCGGGGTGACATACATGCTGGCGGTGGCGGGGTGGTAGACATGTCGGCGGGGGATGAGCAGGAAGAAGATGGCAATCTTATCTCTTTGCCGAATTTGCAAATAGACCCTCTAGTTGGATGGAAATTTGTCATTAATCCTTAAAAATTCTGATTAAGACTCTTCTCTGTTTAGTGTTGCCACATAGACCCAACAGGTGGGCCCAAACTGTTAGAAAATGGTTTAAGCACCAAATCAGTGTTTTCCGTCACAACCATGCCTCAAAAATGGTATTTATGTGTCATTTCGCGCAAAAATGGTAGTTTCCTGACACCACTGTCTCAAATGTGGTAGTTTTGCGTCATTTACTCTATGTTGCGAGAATGTAATAAATTCATCTGGGATATTGAGATGTTGTAATAAAATGACTGCTGAAATAATAAGCATTGTTTACATCACTTGTTGTATTATATTTTCGTGCCCTCGGGTCCTTAGTTGGGGATTACTAGACGCGTAAAAATGAGATCGACGTCCACAAAAAACTGCATGAGGCGAGACCAGACGCATTAGATAGATATGAACTAGATGCGTTTAACCATGCAAAGAAGAGAAGAAATGGTCGAGGACATCGACGACGACCTCAACACTTTGACTGACGGTGTCGGACACGAACGTGAGCAATGTAGAGAAAACTAATGTCTCTCCGTTCTGGCGTGTATAGATAGGTGCTAGGGGAGTGTGGTGGCGAAGGGAAAGACCTCGCGGTGCTCTATGGCGTCCAGCATAGCGGGGCGGCGTGGCCGTGCCCACAGCGGCGTGCATGTTCGGTATTGGCATCAGCATGTACGTTCGTCATTGGCCTCGGCGGTATCTCTGGTGTGTCACTGATCGAATGAGGGGACGGGATTGAGGGTGCATCCTGACGGTGACCTAGCAGTGGCAGCCAGCATGCATACCCGTTGTGACCATGCCGATATCGGCATCGACATCGTTTGGGGGTGGTTTATATCTCAACAAAAAAGTAATGCCTAAAAGAAATGGAAATTCATGATAGTTCATCATTTTACCGTGAAAAGTAAAGCCTACAAGAAATGGAAATTCGTGATAGTTTATCCTTTCAACGTGAAAAGTAATGCCTACAAGAAATGGAAATTCGTGATAGTTTATCATTTTACCGTGAAAAGTAATGCCTAAAAGAAATGGAAATTCGTGATAGTTCATCATTTTACCGTGAAAAGTAAAGCCTACAAGAAATGGAAATTCATGATAGTTTATCATTTTACCGTGAAAAGTAATGCCTACAAGAAATTCGTGATTACCCAACTTGTTGAATCCGGTGGCAAACTCATCATTTAGCATACATAGAGGGGTAGTAGTTTGCCACCGACACATAGAGAGAGGGTGGCACGATCCTGCCCGTTAGATCATAGGATCGACGGTAGGTGGGCACGATCCGTGTGACAACAGCTCGACCAATCAGGCCAAGTTTGGGCTTTTGTGAGAAGGGAGAGGGTAAAACTCAGTAGTATCAAGGATACAAGGGCAAGTAAATAGTAAACAGGCTAAGGAATTCAAATAAGAGATTTAGAAAAAGAAAAACACATGTTTTGTACAATGAAACCCAGGTTGGCCTACCTCAAAGTATTAGCAATTCAAATATACATGAGTGTAAAAATTATGGCCTTATTCAGACAAACTATGTTTTGGGTATAGATGTTTTGAGAAGGGTTTTGAGTGGAAAGCCATGAACCTTCATAGCTACTAGTGATTTGAGAAGTGGCCATTTGTGATAAAACTTGATTTATATATGATTGTCTACATGGCAGGTCGTGTAACAAGACTCCATGAGTAGGAGGCACTACAATTTTATTTTTTTGAATTTTTTTGCGCATGAAATGACTCAATTAGATAGCTTAATCCCATTTGTTGACTCTCTGCTGACCAGCCACTTGAGGGTAAAACTAAGTATATTGCACTAGCCAGTATTAGTACTCGAGGGGAAAACTGAGTACAGATATTTTTCCAGAATGCGGTCTCGTCCTGTCCTAAACGCGGTCTCGTCCTGTCCCACGCGGTACCTTTCTACCAGCCCCACGCGACGCGGCCCCACACGACGCGGCCCCACACGTCAGCACGGAAATAGTAGTAGGAGGCATGGGTAGTAGGAGGCATGGGTAGTAGGCAGAACAAGATATTTATGTTCAAACTGACCGTTGAGTCACTACCTCGCACGCCGGCTCTACCACCTCTCTCCTTCCTCTAGTTCTACCCCCCTCTCTCCTTCCTTCACCATGCCGTCTTGTAATGATGGCGACGATACAAGCTACGGCAGCGGCAGCGACAGCGGCAGCCTTCTCTCCGATTTCGACTACTGCCGGACCAATGTGAGTTCCTTTTATTCGACGTGTTGGTTTATGGGGTTAGGAATTTAGGTTTAGGTTTTGTTTTAGGTGGCACAGACCATCTACGACCCAGATTGGGATGGTTTGGCTATCGAGAGGGAGACACCATGTGACCATGGGTTGAAACTAAGGAAATTTGTTGCCTTCGAAGGCACTAACACAGGGAAAAGGTTTATAGGATGCGCAAAGGAGGTTTGGCTTATTTATATTGCAAAATGAATGTTTGAATAGCATTGTTCTCTCTTTATTTCATAGTTTCTTATATTTGTTATATTATGCTGCTGATCATTAGGATGGTCCGAAGTGTGGAATAGTGGAGTGGATTGATCCGGAGTGGCCTGACGCACTAAAGAAAAGTTTGGTCAAGTTATGGGAGTTGTGTAAATCAGAAAGTATTGGGAGAATTAGTGATGCTTGTGCTGCTGCTGATGAATGTTACAAGCTATCACAGGATAAGAAGGAGCTCGAAGAAATTAACAACAATATGGCCGAAGAACTCCAGAAAACAATGACCAATAGGCAGGTGGGATCCATTTCGAAAAATCTTCTAGATATTCAGATCTTTCTGAAGCTCAAGGCAGAAAAGCAGAGGGACCAGCTGAAGGAGGAGAAAAAAAGGCTGGAGAACTGCATTGCAGATCTCTTGAAGCAAGCAGCAGTTAATAAGGACAAGTTAGATAGATTGAAACAAATTTTAGATGAATAAGTTATGTCTATGTAATTCAGCATTTCAAGTTATCTATAAGCAATAGCGTACCTACAACAATTGCTTCCATATAACAGAGAGAGCATTAAGCCAACATCATAGTTTAATTAACATTTCACTACTAGTTCAGATAACATAAGATTCCGGCTAGTTAACACAAAGTTGAGACATACAGGATGATGAAACGTAGCGCGCAGACTACATCGTATCTCCTCTTACTTGGAGGCAATCTGATCCTGCTGGAGGCGCTCGGACTCATTGATCTTGGCTTTCAGCATGATATTCTCCTTCTTAACAGCCTCGAGCAGACCGGCTGCTTTGCGAGTGCTCTCGGTCATCAGCTTCAAGAGATCTCTAGACTTGTCTCTGGCCTCATAGGCTACCACGGTCCTCTCGCTCTGCTTGATCTGCTCTTTGAGGCCCTTGGTAATTTGCACACGAAGGTCGCTGCATGTGGCATTTAGCTTCCGATTTTCCACCTCCAGCGTCCTGATGGTCAATCCATCCTTGTCCAGCAACATTTTCATCTGCTCCTGCGTCTTCACAAGGTAGTCCATATGCCCCGATAGCAAGTTTTTCGCAGCCGTAAGCTTGTCAACCTCATGCGCCAAAGTTCGTGATTTCTCCTTCTCCTGATCCAAATGTGAGCCTAGGCTAGCACAGTGCAGCTCGAGGGAATGTTTCTCGGCCAGTTGGTTCTGTATCTTGACATTCAGTGCGGCCACATCTGCCTCGATCTTCTCCTTCGCTTCCTGCACCGTAGTTTAGGGCAGGCAATAAAAGAGATCAATGCTAATACTGCCTCTTTTCACAAATATATACTTATTTTTAGTTTTTCAAAGTAAACTAGATACGGTTAACAATGAGTGAATCTATACACTGAATCTATACAGATCTACATGCGTAGCACCTAGCCGCATTGCGAAAGGCAGGTTATGAATAATGGTAAACGGGCTTGATCAGCAAGTACACTAGATGGCATGCGATTACCTTGCTTAGGCGGGGAACAGGCTTGATCAGGAAGTCCATTGACGGGTCCATGGTCTTCATGGGCAGCTTCTTATCCGTCGATTTTGGGGGCCTACAAAATCATATAGGTTACGAAGTTGGAATGAACAAACAATCGGAAGATCAAGGCGTCATTAACCCTAAACCCACCCGGGTGAGACAACGTCCCCCTCGTCCGTTGGTGCGCAGAAAGAGAGGACGGCTTCAGCCTGACTGATTAGGCTGCTTGCATGGAGATCTGCCTACCAGCGGGTTAACTCCTTCCTCTCCGCCGCCCTAGTCTTGACCCCATCGGTCTTCAACGCCGGTCGGGTCCGCTTCTTGGGAGGCATGGCTTCGTCGTAGAATGGAGGGAGGGGCAAGGAAGGCAGGAGGAAGCAGGGGAAGTGGGTTTCTGCAGAATAGTGCTACATGGTCAAGGACCAGCTTCAGCTGACCACCGTGTCCTTGCCTCCTGGGCACCATCTCAAGCAATCTCGGCCGTCCGTTTGAATCTAAGCGTAGCCCTTGGTACCTTGTCGACAAAGGGTCACCGTAGGTACGAACGAATAGGAAGCAGTAGCCCCTTGCTTTTTCACTGCGCACTGCCACGATGGGACTGGGCATTGAACTCGATGGGATAGTGGCGACACGACGCGCACACCCAGCCATACATGTACATCTATCTCCTCGCCCGGCGTGCATCCATGCCCGTGATTTTTGTAGAAGAAGAGGTAGAAGAAGAAGGATAGCTGATTGACTATCTGGCTCGGGAGGCTACTGCGGGTGGCCCGGCTGCTGCGCATTTTGTAGGCCAGGAACCGCCACTTAATCAAGCCATTTTGTGTCACTGATTAGTAGGGCCAACCACACGTGGGGCCTACTTTCAGTGACCTGGAAAATGGGAAATGCATTTTTTATGTGGAAAATGGAATAACACTAGTTGCAAAAGTGGTTGGCAATCAAAAGATGCACATCTCCACCAAAAATGGGACCATGGTTCCAAAGTTTGCTGTAGAACTTGCACAAACCATGGTCATCTGCCAAGGAAGACCAAAAGAACTCGTGCCTGGAAGCACCTCTCTGTGAGAGAGTCCACATGTGAACCCTTGGGATGGCATGTTTGGTATTTTTCCTAGGTGGTGCATCACTCACCATGACTCCATGCAGTGTTTTTCCATTTTTTTGATTTTTTCTGAATTCCCCAGGCCCCCCTCCGAGATCTAGGTCAGACTCGCCGGTGCCATCGATGTCTGCCAGGTGGGGTGGGAACCATGGTTTGGTCTTGGTTCTAGGGTCCCACGCCCCCAGGGGACCTCCCTGTATTTTTCCCCAATTTTCCTGGTGTGCATTTCTTGTAGCCCCAGTGCAAAATTGGATTAAAAAGGATTTAGGGCAAAAATAATTCATTATATGGCAGCAGGCCGAGATAATTCCTAGCCTCCTGGATGTGGCACCCCTGGCAGGCCCCCCACCCATGAAAAATAGAGCGGTGATGTTCTGCACACTGTCCTTGGTGGCCCCTACACAAAAAAGCACCTGTTTCGACCCCTCCGGGCACCCGAAAAATGGGAAATGCATTTTTTATGTGGAAAATGGAATAACACTAGTTGCAAAAGTGGTTGGGAATGAAAAGATGCACATCTCCACCAAAAATGGGACCATGGTTCCAAAGTTTGCTGTGGAACTTGCACAAACCATGGTCATCTGCCAAGGAAGACCTAGAGAACTCCTGCCTGGAAGCACCTCTCTGTGAGAGAGTCCACATGTGAACCCTTGGGATGGCATGTTTGGTATTTTTCCTAGGTGGTGCATCACTCACCATGACTCCATGCAGTGTTTTTCCATTTTTTTGATTTTTTCTGAATTCCCTAGGCCCCCCTCTGAGATCTAGGTCAGACTCGCCGGTGCCATCGATGTCTGCCAGGTGGGGTGGGAACCATGGTTTAGTTTTGGTTCTAGGGTCCCACACCCCCAGGGGACCTCCCTGTATTTTTCCCCAATTTTCCTGGTGTGCATTTCTTGTAGCCCCAGTGCAAAATTGGATTAAAAAGGATTTAGGGCAACAATAATTCATTATATGGCAGCAGGCCAAGATAATTCCTAGCCTCCTGGATGTGGCACCCCTGGCAGGCCCCCCACCCATGAAAAATAGAGTGGTGATGTTCTGCACACTGCCCTTGGTGGCCCCTTCACAAAAAAGCACCTGTTTCGACCCCTCCGGGCACCCAGAAAATGGGAAATGCATTTTTTATGTGGAAAATGGAATAACACTAGTTTCAAAAGTGGTTGGGAATGAAAAGATGCACATCTCCACCAAAAATGGGACCATGGTTCCAAAGTTTGCTGTGGAACTTGCACAAACCATGGTCATCTGCCAAGGAAGACCAAGAGAACTCCTGCCTGGAAGCACCTCTCTGTGAGAGAGTCCACATGTGAACCCTTGGGATGGCATGTTTGGTATTTTTCCTAGGTGGTTCATCACTCACCATGACTCCATGCAGTGTTTTTCCATTTTTATGATTTTTTCTGAATTCCCCAGGCCCCCCTCCGAGATTTAGGTCAGACTCACTGGTGCCATCGATTTTTGTCAGGTGGGGTGGGAACCATGGTTTGGTCTTAGTTCTAGGGTCCCACACCACCAGGGGACCTCCCTGTATTTTTCCCCAATTTTCCTGGTGTGCATTTCTTGTAGCCCTAGTGCAAAATTGGATTAAAAAGGATTTAGGGCAAAAATAATTCATTATATGGCAGCAGGCCGAGATAATTCCTAGCCTCCTGGATGTGGCACCCCTGGCAGGCCCCCCACCCATGAAAAATAGAGTGGTGATGTTCTGCACAATGTCCTTGGTGGCCCCTTCACAAAAAAGCACCTGTTTCGACCCCTCCGGGCACCCGGAAAATGGGAAATGCATTTTTTATGTGGAAAATGGAATAACACTAGTTGCAAAAGTGGTTGGGAATGAAAAGATGCACATATCCACCAAAAATGGGACCATGGTTACAAAGTTTGCTGTGGAACTTGCACAAACCATGGTCATCTGCCAAGGAAGACCAAGAGAACTCCTGCCTGGAAGCACCTCTCTGTGAGAGAGTCCACATGTGAACCCTTGGGATGGCATGTTTGGTATTTTTCCTATGTGGTGCATCACTCACCATGACTCCATGCAGTGTTTTTCCATTTTTTTGATTTTTTTTGAATTCCCTAGGCCCCCCTCCGAGATCTATGTCAGACTCGCCGGTGCCATCGATGTCTGCCAGGTGGGGTGGGAACCATGGTTTGGTCTTGGTTCTAGGGTCCCACACCCCCAGGGGACCTCCCTGTATTTTCCCCCAATTTTCCTGGTGTGCATTTCTTGTAGCCCCAGTGCAAAATTGGATTAAAAAGGATTTAGGGCAAAAATAATTCATTATATGGCAGCAGGCCGAGATAATTCCTAGCCTCCTCGATGTGGCACCCCTGGCAGGCCCCCCACCCATGAAAAATAGAGTGGTGATGTTCTGCACAATGCCCTTGGTGGCCCCTTCACAAAAAGCACCTGTTTTGATCCCTCCGGGCACCCAGAAAATGGGAAATACATTTTTTATGTGGAAAATGGAATAACACTAGTTGCAAAAGTGGTTGGGAATGAAAAGATGCACATCTCCACCAAAAATGGGACCATGGTTCCAAAGTTTGCTGTGGAACTTGCACAAACCATGGTCATCTGCCAAGGAAGACCAAGAGAACTCCTGCCTGGAAGCACCTCTCTGTGAGAGAGTCCACATGTGAATCCTTGGGATGGTATGTTTGGTATTTTTCCTAGGTGGTGCATCACTCACCATGACTCCATGCAGTGTTTTTCCATTTTTTTTGATTTTTTCTGAATTCCCCAGGCCCCCCTCCGAGATCTAGGTCAGACGCGCCGGTGCCATCGATGTCTGCCAAGTGGGGTGGGAACCATGGTTTGGTCTTGGTTCTAGGGTCCCGCACCCCCAGGGGACCTCCCTGTATTTTTCCCCAATTTTCCTGGTGTGCATTTCTTGTAGCCCCAGTGCAAAATTGGATTAAAAAGGATTTAGGGCAAAAATAATTCATTATATGGCAGCAGGCCGAGATAATTCCTAGCCTCCTGGATCTGGCACCCCTGGCAGGCCCCCCACCCGTGAAAAATAGAGTGGTGATGTTCTGCACACTGCCCTTGGTGGCCCCTTCACAAAAAAGCACCTGTTTCGACCCCTTCGGGCACCCGGAAAATGGGAAATGCATTTTTTATGTGGAAAATGGAATAACACTAGTTGCAAAAGTGGTTGGGAATGAAAAGATGCACATCTCCACCAAAAATGGGACCATGGTTCCAAAGTTTGCTATGGAACTTGCACAAACCATGGTCATCTGCCAAGGAAGACCAAGAGAACTCCTGCCTGGAAGCACCTCTCTGTGAGAGAGTCCACATGTGAACCCTTGGGATGGCATGTTTGGTATTTTTCCTAGGTGATGCATCACTCACCATGACTCCATGCAGTGTTTTTCCATTTTTTTTGATTTTTTCTGAATTCCCCAGGCCCCCCTCTGAGATCTAGGTCAGACTCGCCGGTGCCATCGATGTCTGCCAAGTGTGGTGGGAACCATGGTTTGGTCTTGGTTCTAGGGTCCCACACCCCCAGGGGACCTCCCTGTATTTTTCCCCAATTTTCCTGGTGTGCATTTCTTGTAGCCCCAGTGCAAGATTGGATTAAAAAGGATTTAGGGCAAAAATAATTCATTATATGGTAGCAGGCCGAGATAATTCCTAGCCTCCTGGATGTGGCACCCCTGGCAGCCCCCCCCACCCATGAAAAATATAGTGGTGATGTTCTGCACACTGCCCTTGGTGGCCCCTTCACAAAAAAGCACCTGTTTCGACCCCTCCGGGCACCCGGAAAATGGGAAATGCATTTTTATGTGGAAAATGGAATAACACTACTTGCAAAAGTGGTTGGGAATGAAAAGATGCACATCTCCACCAAAAATGGGACCATGGTTCCAAAGTTTGTTGTGGAACTTGCACAAACCATGGTCATCTGCCAAGGAAGACCAAGAGAACTCCTGCCTGGAAGCACCTCTCTGTGAGAGAGTCCACATGTGAACCCTTGGGATGGCATGTTTGGTATTTTTCCTAGGTGGTGCATCACTCACCAAGACTCCATGCAGTCTTTTTCCATTTTTTGATTTTTTTCTGAATTCCCCAGGCCCCCCTCCGAGATCTAGGTCAGACGCGCCGGTGCCATCGATGTCTGCCAGGTGGGGTGGGAACCATGGTTTGGTCTTGGTTCTAGGGTCCCACACCCCCAGGGGACCTCCCTGTATTTTTCCCCAATTTTCCTGGTGTGCATTTCTTGTAGCCCCAGTGCAAAATTGGATTAAAAAGGATTTAGGGCAAAAATAATTCATTATATGGCAGCAGGCCGAGATAATTCCTAGCCTCCTGGATGTGGCACCCCTGGCAGGCCCCCCACCCGTGAAAAATAGAGTGGTGATGTTCTGCACACTGCCCTTGGTGGCCCCTTCACAAAAAAGCACCTGTTTCGACCCCTTCGGGCACCCGGAAAATGGGAAATGCATTTTTTATGTGGAAAATGGAATAACACTAGTTGCAAAAGTGGTTGGGAATGAAAAGATGCACATATCCACCAAAAATGGGACCATGGTTCCAAAGTTTGCTATGGAACTTGCACAAACCATGGTCATCTGCCAAGGAAGACCAAGAGAACTCCTGCCTGGAAGCACCTCTCTGTGAGAGAGTCCACATGTGAACCCTTGGGATGGCATGTTTGGTATTTTTCCTAGGTGATGCATCACTCACCATGACTCCATGCAGTGTTTTTCCATTTTTTTGATTTTTTCTGAATTCCCCAGGCCCCCCTCTGAGATCTAGGTCAGACTCGCCGGTGCCATCGATGTCTGCCAAGTGTGGTGGGAACCATGGTTTGGTCTTGGTTCTAGGGTCCCACACCCCCAGGGGACCTCCCTGTATTTTTCCCCAATTTTCCTGGTGTGCATTTCTTGTAGCCCCAGTGCAAGATTGGATTAAAAAGGATTTAGGGCAAAAATAATTCATTATATGGTAGCAGGCCGAGATAATTCCTAGCCTCCTGGATGTGGCACCCCTGGCAGCCCCCCCACCCATGAAAAATATAGTGGTGATGTTCTGCACACTGCCCTTGGTGGCCCCTTCACAAAAAAGCACCTGTTTCGACCCCTCCGGGCACCCGGAAAATGGGAAATGCATTTTTATGTGGAAAATGGAATAACACTACTTGCAAAAGTGGTTGGGAATGAAAAGATGCACATCTCCACCAAAAATGGGACCATGGTTCCAAAGTTTGTTGTGGAACTTGCACAAACCATGGTCATCTGCCAAGGAAGACCAAGAGAACTCCTGCCTGGAAGCACCTCTCTGTGAGAGAGTCCACATGTGAACCCTTGGGATGGCATGTTTGGTATTTTTCCTAGGTGGTGCATCACTCACCAAGACTCCATGCAGTCTTTTTCCATTTTTTGATTTTTTTCTGAATTCCCCAGGCCCCCCTCCGAGATCTAGGTCAGACTCGCCGGTGCCATCGATGTCTGCCAGGTGGGGTGGGAACCATGGTCTCACTGTGTGTTTGCAAGCAATATCAATCTCTGGTCGCCAGATTGCCGATCTCAATGCAATGGTTGCTAAACTGAGGCCAACAGTTCCATACTATATCTGTGAGATGAAGAAGTCGCATGTCCTTTGTGGGAAGGCAAAAATGGTAATCTACTTGACTCTTTTAATCTTCTCATGCACATGAATCTGTGTTCAAAAACTGACTGTATTCTTGTACTCCAGTACTTTTCAGCAAAGTACAGCAATGCCCACCTCGCCCGCTATCTTCCATGCACCATTCCAACATATTGCAGTGAGCAAGATGGTTTCTATAATGTAAGCTTCACCCATCAGGGCAACGGTGTTGCCCAGATGACAGCAAACTGGCCTAAGGTTCTCCAAAAAGTGTCGATAGAAGAAGGGAATGTGTGCATCTTCACCTTCTTGAATGTGGGGCAGGAGGCTATGTCTGTTCATGTTGAAAAAATGTATCCTATATATGTTGCGCAGTTGCTATCAGTTAGTTAATTATGTTATTATATTATTGTGTCACCTGGTAGTCTAAACCATATGCCAATATGTTGCGCAGGCTATGATGACTTGCATTCTTCTCTGCATGCTTATACTCTATTTACTAAAACCATCTTGTTATGATGAAGTGCCTTAACTCGTACATGATTTTGTGAATTGAATTGTTTGTATTAACGGATTGCAACGTGTTGTTGTTTCTGTGATGCACTGATGGTCAATATGTCTATAAATTAAGCTTAGTTGTATTCAAACGGAAAAAAAATTGTCTGGTCCAGCGGCTAGACGGACTAGATAGATGGCATCCAAAATCTAGATAAGAGAATGCACAGCGTAATAGCATATAGAATAACATGTCATACAAGTTTTACAACTCAAGCCTTAATGTATAGCATAAATCAGCCGATCAGAATTAGTACTAAACCCTTAATATCTGGCATACAAGTTGAGTTGGTGCAGATGCATACACCACCAGATTAGTAGTTCAAGTTATCACTTAACTGGCTTACCTATCAGCACATTACTCATCAGATGGATAAACAGTACTTCCTCATCTGGTTCAAGCTCGAACACAGCCATGTCATCAACAGACATGCATGAAGTGGTCACAAGCGTGCTCCAGTTAGTTGTAATCTGGGCACGACCATCATTGCCCATCCGAAGCTTGACGTAATGCACATCCTGCTCAGTTTCACCTTCAGGTGCATACGGGTCATCGGCGCAGGCTGGCACCATAATATCTCCTGCTTCCAGGTACTGCTTGAGATAGAGCTGGCTGTACGGCTTCGAAAATACCTGATATGATAGTATAGATACTAGGGTGTCATGCAGTTGAGCAAACACGTTAGTATTCACTATGCACAATGAAATCTTACCATCTTTGACTTCCCTTTAGCTGTCAGAGACTTCTTGACAGAGCAGACATACAAAGGGATCACCGGATTAGCACTATCAAGCCTCCGTGAGAGCAATTTGAGAAGTCCAATCCTTACATAAGACATTGGTACATCATTTCCATAAACGATTTTATTTAGCTCCCAAGGTGCTAGGTCAAGAGCCCCCCTTTTATACCCCTAACGATGGGACCTATATGAATTATTTCATGAATGAGATATATGTCCTATCTCTCAAATTCTATAACCAGACATGTATAAGTTTTTACCTTCATCTGTCAGCGCCGGTCCTAGATGGTTGTGGTACTGGTAAGTCCTGGGACTGTGCCCAATCACACAGTTCTCATCATCGGAGGGACAGTCGTAGCATGCTTCATGACGTTGCATTGTAACCTGTAATTGTGTGAGGGACAGTTCATTACCATTTTAAAACAGGAATATGACAATATAACCAATAGCATTACATAGCTTCGAATAGCAATTTAAAAGCTCCACCAAGATCATGTCCTAACTACGTATAGTCATTGGAATCCGACCTCATTGGAAAGACCTAAATGCATGCCAATTTTGTGAAGAGTTTTCCTATGAATCCTTGGCATGCCATGTTTGGTATTTTTCCAATGTACTACATCACATACAATGACTCCATGCACTGTTTTTCCATTTTTTCGATTTTATTTGTATTTATTTTGCTCACTTTTGAAATCTAGGTCAAACTCACGGTGTCGTGAGCCCTAAACCCCATAACCCATCACATATATTTACTTCTTATAAATAATCAATTATAAAAACACCAAAAAACATGATGTAGCTTGCAATGTTTGATATAGAAATAACCAATAGCATGGCTAAGCTTTCAATTATAATATGTAAACTAGAACATGATTTTAAACCCAATAGCTTTACATAGCTTCCAATAGCAATTAAAAAGCTCCACCACGAGCATGTCCTAACTATGTTTGATCATTGGAAGCATGATGTAGCTTGCAAAGTGGTTGGGAATGCAAAGATGCACATCTCCACCAAAAATGGGACCATGGTTCCAAGGTTTGCTGTGGAACTTGCACAAACAATGGTCATCTGCCAAGGAAGACCAAGAGAACTCCTGTCTAGAAGCACCTCTTTGTGAGGGAGTCCACATGTGAACCCTTGGGATGGCATGTTTGGTATTTTTCCTAGGTGGTGCATCACTCACCATGACTCCATGCAGTGTTTTTCAATTTTTTCTGAATTCCCCAGGCCCCCCTCCAAGATCTAGGTCAGACTCGGTGGTGCCATCGATGCCTGCCAGCTGGGGTGGGAACCATGGTTGGGTCTTGGTTCTAGGGTCCCAAAAGCATGCCAAATTTGTGAAGAGTGTGCCTATGAATCCTTGGCATGCCATGTTTGCTATTTTTCCAAGATACTACATCACATACCATGACTCCATGCGCTGGTTTTCCAATTATTTAATTTTATTTTTATTTCCTTAGCTCAATTTTGAATTCTAGGTCAAACTCACGGTGCCGTCACCCCATAACCCATCACATCTATATTCTTCGTCTAAATAACAAATTAAAAATCACCAAAAAATGATGTGGAATGCAATATTTGATATACAAATCACCAAGAGCATGACATAGCTTTCTATTATCATTTAAAATTCATCTCAACAAGAACATGTCAATATATCTAGTAGCATTGCATAGCTTCCAACAGTGCTTTATTAGCTCCACCAAGAGCATGTCGTAGATTTCCCCTTTTAGCACAATGGAGCAATGTTGTGTCCGAGATACAACACAATTTAAACTGGAATAAGAGCACCCATTCAATCATTTTAAATATTTTGGCAACAAACCGAACCGAACAAAGACTAAAATACAATAGGTAACCAATGTTTTGGCATGCAAGTTTCGGCAACATACATAGCAACCATATGGGTCTGATTATCGAACAATCAAGCAGGCTCAGTGACTCTAGAAATATTTTTGGATAATTCCCCTTGAACTAGGGCTGCCCTTCAACTAGTACTAGGAGCATTGGAAATATTTTTGGATAATATTTTTGGATAATATTTTTGGATTATCTCTACGGGAATACCCTACACTTACCTTGAGAAGAGATCCTGCGTGCAGGACGCCGTGGAGGTCGAACGCCAGTCGGCCGGCGTTGGTTCGAGCAGTCGCGGTGGGCGGGGCGGCCAACCCCCAGTAGCCGCCGGTTCGGGAGGAAGGAGACTAGAAATGCGATTTAGGGTTGAGGTCGCCAGGGGTGGAGGTATCTACTAATTTACCCCATATGGCAATCCCAGTCTAACTGACAGTGGACCCAAAAAAATGAAGTAAAAGCCCAAGTAGATAAACATGGAAAGTCACTGTTATTTTATTTACGGGGCAGATAAAGGCTGCTACGCGTCTTCCTCCCCTGTCTCACTCCCCACTTCATAGTCCCCACCCTAAGCTCGCCCCCGCTCATGGCACCGCCGGTGATGACGCTCCAATATCAAGCCCCCATCCGGCAGGCAATGCCTTGCCTTGTCGTTGCTGGTGTGCAGGTGCCAATCGAGGCTGTCATGAACTTCCCCAAGATGGCATTGACGGTGGGGGCGTTGGTGCGGGGGAGGAGGGTTTCCCCAAGGTCTAGATGCTCACCGGCTCTGTCCGAGGTAAGGGCAATGAAGCTGAAGTGGGGTAAGCTTGGGAAGCGTCGTCGTCGGCCATGCACCGGCTGCCCGGCGTCGAAGACCAACAAGAACTTGCGGTGGGCGAGGAAGCGGGCCATATCGAGATCTACGATATGGCATGTTCAAGCGCCGCCGGCGAACCACAACTACACCGATCTCTCATTGCGACTGCGGTTCACCAGGACATACGACCCCTATCAAGAGCTGCCATACTACTCGTTTGAAGAATGCCTCGCGGCGGCTTTGCTGGTCAGGTACAACAAATGGCGCCCCCGCCAGAAGCGCAGAAAGCCCTCCTCCCCCAAGGGCGAGCTCGGACAGCCCTCTTCCCCCGCTCCCAAGGGCGAGCGCAGCCGCCCAAGGAAGGGGAAGCCACGACGTGCATGCTGAATGGAGAAAAGCAGCAGGAGTTAGGCGGGAAGGGAAATCGTTCAGTTCGGATGATTTAGCAATGAACTTTAGCCCTTCGTAGCATTTTGGTATGCCAACTTCCAAGAAGGCTGCTCTCCCCTTGTTTCTTCAGTTAAGTATAGTTAGTGTTAGACTAACTCTGAAGAATAGCTTTTGTATAGACAAGGCTAAAGCAGCCTTTTGTGTTACTAACTAGCTTCTGTAAGTTGGAAGTAACCAAATATTATGAACTTTCAGATTTAGTGTTTGACCTATAAATTTCAGATCTGAAATCTACATTTATTGTTCTTCATTTTTGAGATTCGCATTTACAAAGATGAATTCGGTGAAAATTAACATAACAAGAAACAAGATGTTCATGAGGTTCCGCCACCAAGTCCATAGGAACGGCCACCGCCGCCGTCGCCATTAGAGACAGCTAGCCGATCTCCTCTGAGATTGCCGCGCTTCCATTGGTGCCGCGCTTCCATAGGTGTCGCGCTTCCATTAGAGACATTAGAGGGAGCGATTCTAGATCTCCTATCTGGGGAGCTCAGATCTATAGGGTGAGGGAGGAGCCGGAACAGCGACCTCGGGAGCCCTTGCCACTATGTGGGAGATCCTAGCACCAGGGTGGTTTCAGCAACGGGGAGCTCGATTCCGGCGAAGCGACGGCGAGCTCGATTTCGGCGTAGCGACGGTGAGGGGTCGACGGCGAGCTGGGCGGGCGGACAGAATAGGGGAGGACGATAGAACAGGGAAGAAGATGGTGGCAACGGAACTCTAACGCTGACAAAGTCTAGTTCTGTTAGAATAACGGGTAAACCTGACAAGGTGGGCTCAGCAAGCGCCAGCGGAACGGGAATTATGAGTTCTAACTTTTTTCCCCAATTCAAACACTACGATTTGGGCTCAAACAAATTTTACCAAAAAAAGACCCTCTGAGCAATTTGTTAAGGGCTTTTGGACCCCTAGGGTGATTGCAGCGAACAAAGGCACCTGTGAGCCTGTGGCAAGGAACTTGGTGACCGCAAACTGAATCGTCCCGCCCCGCAAGCCAACCCGGCTGGTGAAAGTGCAAACTTTGTTTCCCTCAGATTTTGTGTGTTAGATAACAACATTAGTGATAATAATTGTGTGCTAAGATTTGCAGGTTTTTCATTTGAAGAAATGCCAGGCCGGATAATCCGGCCAGGGGTGGCCGGATAATCCGCCCCCTCTGGGCTGGCCGAAAAATGGCTAAGGACTTATCGCGGCGTCACCCAGATAGGGGGGCCGGATATTCCGGGCAGGGGCCGGATAATCCGGCCAGCCGGATATTCCGCCCCAGACTTGGCCGGATAATCCGCCCTCCCCCGGGGGTGGCTGAAATTCTGCTAAGGACCTGGCGCGGCGTCACCCAGGTAGGGGGGGCGGATATTCCGGCCAGGGGCCGGATTATCCGGCCAGCCGGATTATCCGGCCCAACTTTGGCCGGATTATCCGCCCCTCCAAGTCAGCAACGGCTACATTTTGGGAGGGGCTATAAATACCCCTCCCCTTCTTCAACCTCAAGCAGCTCGAGCTGTGAAGAAAAGACCCCATTTTGGAGCCACCAAATTAGCAAGATCTCCTCCCTCAACCCACCAAAGTCGTTGATCTTTGGAGAATCGAAGGAGAAGGCCTTGATCTACATCCTCACCAAAGCGATTTGATTTCCCCTCTCATTTGCTAGAGGGCCCTTTGGTCTTGGGTTCCCTTGTGTCCCTTGACCTTGTTTGTGTGATTGAAATCTTGATACTTGTTGATTGAGATCTTTGTGGTGCTTGGGAGCCTCCAATTCAGTTGTGGAGTTGTGCCCCAAGTTTTGTAAAGGCCGGTTCCGCCTTGAGGAATCCCTTAGTGGAAAGTGAGCTAGGCCTTTGTGGCGGAAGCTTGCACCGGAGAATAGGGTGAGCCTTTGTGGCGTTGGTTAGGCCTGTGTGGCAACCACACCCCTCCAACGTAGACGTACTTCCCCTAAAAAGGAAGGAACTACGGGAATTACATCCGTGTCTCCGTGTGCTCCACTCTTGGTTACCTCTATCCTTTATTACCTTTACTACTTGTATCTTGCTTAGCTTGCTAGTTGACATATAGGTAATTTCACCTTAGTTGCATATCTAGAGAATTTACCTTTGTGTCAAGCCTAAATTGAAAAAGAACTAAAATTTGAGTAGCACCTATTCACCCCCCCCCTCTAGGTGCCCATACGATCCGTTCAATTGGTATCAGAGCAAGGTTCTTTATTCGGGCTTAACCGCCTAAGAGTATGGACACCTCTCCGAGTGAGGGCTCGGGTCAAGTTTCCATGGGTGAGTTCAAATCTTTGGAATCATCCATGGCTTCCATGACAACTCAAGTAAATGAGCTGCGTGAAATGATAGCGCAACTCTTGCAAGCTAAAAATGCTAATGCTCCTCCACCTCCGGAAAAACCCGCTACTCCACAAGTGGAGAATGTGGGGATAGAAGAGGAGGGTGCCGATAAAAATGGCGATGCTAAGTCTTCCTCTAAGGGCGACGGGAAAGGTGAATTCCCTCATTGGTATTCACCCGACCCGCCGGTTCCTCATCCTCATATTAACCATAGAGGAGATCCACCTAAGCTTGATGCATTAAATTTTGGTCAATGGCAATATCAAATGATCTCTCATATGCGCAGTTCTTGCATCGAGCTTTGGAGGATCGTTGAGGAAGGATTCAAGGCCGTGGATCCCCACAACATGACAAGAAGAGAGACGGTCGATAGCCAACTCAATGCTACCGCTCTTCACATGATTCAAGTCGCCGTGGGATCCAAGGACTTGCCTCACATCCAACACTTCTTCACCGCCAAAGAAGCTTGGCAAGCGCTCTCCGATGTCTTTGTTGGCAATGAGAGCATGAAGAAAACAAGATATATTGCCTTCTCAAATCAAGCGGAGGGTTTCTTCATGATGGATGGTGAGGACCATCAAGAAATGTATAGAAGACTCAAGACCATTGCTACCACCTTCAAGAACCTCGGTGCTCACCATATTGATGATGAGTGGATCAAGATGAAGTACATTCTTGCTCTCACTCCATATGAGCCCGCGGATATAAAGAGTGTTCAAGGAAAGCACAACTTCAATGAGATGACCTCCAATCAAGTGATGCAAGAAATTCAAGCCTACAAGGTTTCCGCACAAAATGCGGAAGATGCTCGTGCCCGTGCCATAGGGATGCAAAGAAGCTCCAATCTTGCATTGAAAGCAAGTGTGGTTGAGAAAGAGGTTCCTCTTCAAGCAAGTATTGAAGCAAGGCTAGAGATGTGTCCCGAGGACATAAGGCATGAGTACAATGAGCACATGGCCTTCTACGGAAAAACCTTTTGGGTTGATCCACACAAGGCTAAAGAAGACAATCAAAGAAGAAGCAAGTCAAGTGGCTATCAAAGGAATGACAACAATGGTCAAAGGGTGAGGACTTGCTACAATTGCAATGATAGATTTCACTTCGTTGCCGAGTGCCCTTATGAGAAGAGAGAAGACCATGGTGGAAAGCTCATACTCAAGAACAAGACCAAGTCACCATCCAAGAAGCCTTTTGTGAAGAAGGGTGGACCAAAGAGGAAGCAACCAAAGTTTGTGTTCTTGACTCAAGAAGAGTACTCCGCAAGTGAGAGTGATGAAGAAGAAACCACAACTAGTGAGATGGCCGCAATGGCAACCACCTCCACTTCCTCCACATCACTCTTTGAATCCCCCAATGAGGACTCTCTTCTCAAGAACGTCAAATGCCTTATGGCCAAGTCTTCCGAGGTATCACCCACATCTTTCTCTTCCTCTAAGACAAATGATGCTTCCTTGAATGATCTTGCTAGTCTTAGAGTAAAGGAAGAAATTATTGCTTTTGATGACTATGTGTCTAGTGTAGATGGCGTTCATAAGATTCACTTTGAACGTCTATTGAGCCAATATGGTAAAACTCTTGAAAAACTAGATGAACAAATGAGGCTTGAAAGAGAATATGCTCAAGATATTGCCTCACTAACCGAGTCTCTTGAAGAAGAGCAAGAGGAACGAGCAACTCTTGAAGAGAAGCTCGACTCCATTGAGGAAGCTAATAATGAAGTTGTTTCCAAACTCATTAAAGAGCGAGATCATGCTCGTGCTAGAGTAAAAATGCTTAAAAAGGAAAAGGTTGAATTTGGTGTTGGTCATGATATACTTGTTAAGGATTTAGAAGATCTTGACAAGGCTCACAAGGTCTTGAAAAGTGAACACTCTATTCTTACCAAGTCACATGAACAACTTCAAATTCAATTGACTAAGAATAATGTGCCTAGTTCTTCTACTTCTACTTGTGATCATGCAAATGTCATTGAAGAAAATGCTAGGTTGAAAGATGAGCTTGCCAAGTCCTCCATTCCCATAGGTGAGAAAAACTTGAATGACCTTTTGAGTAAGCAAAAGGCATTCGGTGATAAAACGGGGATTGGCTATGTCTCAAAGAAGAAGAAGAAGAACAACAAGAAAAAGAAGTCCAAGCCCGCTCAAGCAAAGAAGGATCCTATTGTGGGTGGCAAAGCCACTCATGATGATCATGCGGGAATTGCTAACCCTCACTATGTTTTATTCCGTGATTATTATGGTGATGTTTATGCAAAATATGTTGGTCCAAATGATGGTTATATTGCTTGGTCTATTTGGGTTCCAAAGACCCTTGTTGCTAACAAAAGAGGACCCATTGAAAAATGGGGACCTAAAACCAAGCAATGATCTCTTGTAGGACTATGCTTCCGGTGGATCGAAATGGGTGCTTGATAGTGGATGCACAAGTCATATGACCGGAAGCAAGGAGATTATGACGGAGTTGAGGCCTAATGACAATCATATAACCGTCACTTATGGAGACATGTCACAATCCGAGGTATTGGGTCTTGGCAAGGTGGTGGTCGCACCGGATATTTCCCTTGTGGACGTCATGCTTGTTGAGACCCTTGGTTATAATTTACTTTCAGTTCGTGCACTTGGTAAGATGGGCTTTGCCGTCTTCATTGATAATGACATTGTGGTACTCTTGTGGAGCAAGTCTCTAAAGGTCGCTTTCGTTGGACACATTGAAAATAACTTGTATGTGGTGGACTTTTCGGGGAAAACCACTACAAGTGCAATGTGTTTATTTGGAAAGGCCGATGTGGGTTGGCTTTGGCATCGCCGTTTATCCCATGTCAATATGAGAACTTTGCAAAGCCTTCACAAGGGTGGCCACATACTCGGACTAAAAGAGAATGTTTCTTTTGCCAAAGATCGTGTTTGCAGGGCTTGCGTTCTAGGAAAAATGCATGATTCTCCCCACCCAAGCAAGACTATCATTTCTTCCAAGAGGATCTTGGAGCTCCTTCATGTGGATCTTTTTGGTCCTCCCTCTCATGCAAGTCTTGGTGGGAAGAAATATTGTTTGGTGATTGTTGATGACTATTCAAGATATACTTGGGTTTACTTCTTCAAGCATAAGAGTGAGACTCAACAAACCGTCATCGACTTTGCCAAGGAAGTTGAACGTCAACATGGTCAAATTATTTTGGCAATAAGAAGTGACAATGGCTCGGAGTTCAAGAACTACACCTTAAATGGATTTCTTAGTGATGAGGGGATTTGTCATCAATATTCCGCTGCATATACCCCTCAACAAAATGGTGTAGCCGAAAGGAAGAACCGGACTCTTATGGATATGGCTAGGTCCATGTTGGCGGAATTTAAGTCTCCATACAACTTTTGGGCCGAAGCTATCTCTACGGCTTGTCATTCTTCAAACCGGCTCTTCCTCCGCAAAGGCCTAAACAAGACTCCATATGAAATACTCACCGGAAGCAAGCCCAACATCTCCTACTACCGGGTTTTCGGGTGTAAGTGTTTCTTTAAAAGAAAAGGAGTTCGTTTAGGTAAATTTGATCCAAAAGCAATAGAAGGTATTTTTGTTGGTTATGGTGCCGAGTCCCACACTTATCGAGTCTTCAACAAGTCCACCGGGCGTGTTGAAGAATCTTGTAGTGTGGTATTCGAAGAGAATGACGGCTCCCAAGGGGGGCGAGATGTTGTTTCTTGTGATATAGATGATGAAATACCTCGAGAAGCCATAGGAAGAATGGGCGTGGGATTTTTCCGCCCCATTGAGGGACACCTTGTGGCCGACCGGGAAGGACTATGCTCTACTCAAGTGGAGCCTTCATCTTCACAAGCTCAACAAGCCTCTCCCAAGGAAGCAACTAATGCACCAACCGAAGAACAAGACAAGGACCTTCATGAAGAAGAAGGGGCACCTCCATCCTCTCCGGTTATCTCAACCGCCCCCAATTCTTCACATGACCAAGATCAACCTACTCATGAAGACAATGATGATCAAGGTCAATTTGTTGGTCAAGACGGGGACCAAAATGATCAAGATGATCAAGTATCTCCTTCAAGGTCTAATGAGGAGATCGAAGCCCGTCGCAAGAAAAGAGTTGAAAGAGACTTGGAACTTAAAGGTCATACCCTTGAGAGGGTTATTGGAGATTTAAGAAGCAAAGTGTCAACCCGGCGTCAATTGGCACAATTTAGCTCTCATCATGCTTATATCTCCATGGTTGAACCCAAGAAAGTATTTGAAGCTCTTGAAGATCCGGATTGGTTGGATGCTATGCATGAAGAACTCAACAACTTCAAGCGCAATAATGTTTGGGTGTTAGTAGAGAAGCCAAAGGAGTGCCGCAATGTGATTGGCACAAAGTGGATATTCAAGAACAAGCAAGATGAGCATGGAATTGTTGTGAGGAACAAGGCAAGATTGGTTGCTCAAGGTTTCTCTCAAGTTGAAGGCATTGACTTTGGAGAAACTTATGCTCCCGTGGCTCGTCTTGAGTCCATCCGTATCCTTCTTGCATATGCCACTCATCATAATTTTAAGTTGCAACAAATGGATGTTAAGAGTGCATTTCTTAATGGTCCATTAAAAGAGGAAGTGTATGTTAAGCAACCCCCGGGGTTTGAGGATCTCAACTTCCCTAACCATGTCTACAAACTCCATAAGGCACTCTATGGCCTTAAACAAGCCCCACGTGCATGGTATGAGCACCTTAGGGAGTTGTTGGTAGACCGTGGGTTTGAAGTTGGGCAAATCGATCCTACTCTTTTTACTAAGAGGGTCAATGGGGAGCTTTTCATATGCCAACTATATGTTGATGATATTATCTTTGGCTCTACTAACAAAGCTTTTAATGATGAATTTTCAAAGCTTATGACCGATAGGTTCGAGATGTCTATGATGGGCGAAATGAAGTTCTTTCTTGGTTTTGAAATCAAGCAATTGAAAGAAGGGACTTTCATCTATCAAGCTAAATATGTCCAAGACATGCTCAAGAGGTTCAAGATGAAGGAACTTAATGGAGCCGCAACACCAATGGCCACAAAATGTCATCTTGAACTTGATCCCAATGGTAAAGATGTGGATCAAAAGGTATACCGTTCTATGATCGGTTCTTTGCTTTACCTTTGCGCATCTAGACCCGATATTGTGTTGAGTGTAGGTGTGTGTGCAAGGTATCAAGCCGCTCCTAAAGAAAGCCACCTTATGGCGGTTAAGAGAATCTTTCGATATTTGGTTCATACCCCAACTTATGGTCTTTGGTATCCCAAAGGCTCGGATTTCTCTCTTTGTGGCTTCACGGATTCGGATTGGGCCGGTGACAAGGATGATAGGAAATCAACCTCCGGAGCTTGCCAATTTCTTGGTAGGTCTTTGGTGTGTTGGTCTTCTAAGAAGCAAAATTGTATATCTCTCTCCACCGCCGAAGCCGAATACATTGCCGCCGCAAGTGGATGCACTCAATTGTTATGGATGAGGCAAACTTTGAAGGAATACGGTGTCAATTGTGACAAAGTGCCTCTTTTATGTGACAATGAAAGTGCTATCAAGATCGCCTATAATCCGGTGCAACATTCAAGAACCAAGCATATTGAGATCCGGAATCATTTCATTAGGGATCATGTTGCCCGTGGTGATATTGAGCTTGCTTATGTGAGCACCAAGGATCAACTTGCCGATATATTCACGAAGCCTCTTGATGAAGCAAGATTTGGATATTTGAGGAATGAGCTAAATATCATCGATTCAAGGAGTGTGGCTTGAACATCTTGCAAATACACCTATATTTCAATGCTTGCTTGGTTTAGGTGTGGGCATGGAGATAGGGGGAGTGCGGTCCTAATTAATTGGGCTATCCCTCCCCCCATAATGCCGATAGTAATCATATCATTCTCTTAATATCATTTTATGATTTTTGAGCTTCAATGATGAGTAGTGGTTATGGACTCAAGATACATCTTCGCGGTCCAATGCCATAACACTCAAACATGGTGGCTTCGGCCACCGACCTCTTCTTTGCGAAGAGTTGATTCATTGCATATCTTATTTGAGGTTCTCTCCCGATGTTTTTTCTTATTTTTTTGAGATGGGAAGGCACTTGCATTGGATTTTTAGCCGATTTGCTCTTGCAATGTTAAGTGCCGAGAACCACTCCGTGTTTGCTCTCTCACCTAAGCCATCCTCTCTCAAAACATCTATCTATGCACACGAGTTCAAATTTTTCATCAAAACAACATCTGTTTTTGAAAAATTCGAGTTGGCCAGTTTGCTGGCTCCAGGCCGGAATATCCGCCCTCTCTGGGCCGGAATATCCGGGGGGCCGGATTATCCGCCCCTTCCTGGCCGGATAATCCGGCCGTAGTGACCCTGGGTATATAAGGGGGCGGGTCGGGCTGCCCTAGGGCAGTTCCCTCCCCACCCCTTCCAGGTGATCCCTGCCGCCGCCGCCTCCTTCCCATCGCCGCCGCCGGAGCTCCGGCCAACCGTTTGGCCTGATTTCTTCGGAGGTTGCTCTCCTTCTCCCCCGGAAGGCATTCACCAAGCGGATTTCACAATGGATGCGGGTGGTCCGAGTATGCCGAAGCGCAAGCGTCGGCTTGTTCGAAATGAGGAAGGAGTTCTTCTGGATGAGATTGCTATCCGGCGGGCACAGAGGGATGCTGCTAGGAAGGCTGAGCAGGAGAAAGCTGCCAAGGTTGCCAAAGCTCGTGCCCGTCGTCGCAAAGGCAAAGAACCTCGTCCTGACTATAAGAAGATGCCAGAGGCCGAGTACATTCTTGTGCGGAGGAACAATTGGTATGCTACTGCAAGAGATGAAGACATTGAAGATAGGGGTTTCTGGAATGAGGAGCAGTGGGGGATTTTTCGTGATATTTATGAGCCTTTCAAGAATCCTTGCCGTCCAATGCATCCGATTGACTTTGATCACCTCCGCAGCAAGTCTTACTTTGATGAAGCACTCTCTGTGATTGAGAAGTTGGGTTTGATGGGTTTAGCCAACATTCAGTGCGACTACAATCCCGGTCTTATCAAGCAGTTCTATGCTACTCTGGTGATTTTGCCCAATGCTCAGAAGTCTATGAAGTGGATGACCGGCGAACATGAGTGCACATCGGACTTTCCTACGTTTGCCTCTCTCTTGGGGTATGCGTACAATGGAGAGACCCCAGTGGGTCGGCGTATTCACAACCCGGGGAACAAGCCTGACAAGGACAAGCTCCATGACCTCTATGACTCCACAGGTGTTGTGGGCTTCATCAATGGCCTACATCCGCTTTATGATCAGCTGGTCCGCATTTTCAGGGAGAACATTGCTCCTAGTGGTGGCAACAATGATGCCATTCGCACCTCTCTGGTTGATCTGCTTGCTTTTGCTCATGAGTGTGCCACGTCGACTGACCCTGCTGAGGACTTTACCCTTGATGTGATGGACTTCATCTTCTATGAGATCAAGGATGCTATTATTCAGAGGAACACTGTGCCATATGCTCCTTTCATCATGCTTCTCATTAAGCATGTCCTTGGAGACTATGATATTCATGATGACTGTGTGGAGCACAAGGTCAAGAAGATGTATATCAAGAGAAAGGCGAAATCTGCTCCTTCAGCTGCATATCCTGACACTTTCATGGCTGATGCGAGGACTAGTGCTACTGCTCGTGAACAAAGGGCTGCTGCATCTGTTGTGTCTAGGGAGGTGAGGAAGCTCAGCTGGTTTGAGCGGAATGTTCTGTGCATGAAGGTAGAGATCCACCGTGAGAACTACCAGGCCTATGTCGAGAGGAAGAGCATCCAGGACACTCAGCAGCTTATCCTTCACCGTCTCAGTGGTGCTCAGACCGCCGATCCCACTCCTACTGCTCCTGTGGCCTATAATGCTTGGAACACCGATCGCTACAACTGGGTGGATATGCAGAAGCATCTCTTTGATGCTCCAGATGCTCCCGCAGGAGGTGCTCGTGCAGAGGCTGAGGAGGACTTTGAGGCTGAGGAGGACTTTGATGATGAGGATGAAGATGCTGGAGATGACGAGGGTGATGGCGGAGATTATGCTGATGAGGACTTCGATGACGTGGACGAGTGATTTCTCGGGACGTGTAGCATCGCTCTTCTCCCTTTTTGGTGTCTTGATGCCAAAGGGGGAGAAGTAGTTCTATTAGGAATTTGTCGGGATTTGCATGGGTGGAAACACAAGCTTGCGCGCTTATCATTCTTTGGCGCTTGTGTTTCTTCTTATTTCGTTTGTCTTAAGTCGAACTTTGTGTGTGGTTGAACTTCGTGTCGTTTATATGCTATGTGGATCATTATGTGTTGTTCACTTATTTTTATCAGCTCATGGTTATTGGTGAAATGGCTATGGAATTATTGCCCGGCATATCATATTATCATATTCGGGATTCCATAATCCATAATATTTGAGTTATCTATGCAATGGTATGTCTCTTCTAAACTCATTGGTGAAGTTGCACACATCTAGGGGGAGCTGTGTATTTTGATCAATTATTCGTTGTTTGAATTATTCGACCTTTCTTGCAAATCCTAGTGTTGTCATCTAACACCAAAAAGGGGGAGATTGAAAGTGCAAACTTTGTTTCCCTCAGATTTTGTGTGTTAGATAACAACATTAGTGATAATAATTGTGTGCTAAGATTTGCAGGTTTTTCATTTGAAGAAATGCCAGGCCGGATAATCCGGCCAGGGGTGGCCGGATAATCCGCCCCCTCTGGGCTGGCCGAAAAATGGCTAAGGACTTATCGCGGCGTCACCCAGATAGGGGGGCCGGATATTCCGGGCAGGGGCCGGATAATCCGGCCAGCCGGATATTCCGCCCCAGACTTGGCCGGATAATCCGCCCTCCCCCGGGGGTGGCTGAAATTCTGCTAAGGACCTGGCGCGGCGTCACCCAGGTAGGGGGGGCGGATATTCCGGCCAGGGGCCGGATTATCCGGCCAGCCGGATTATCCGGCCCAACTTTGGCCGGATTATCCGCCCCTCCAAGTCAGCAACGGCTACATTTTGGGAGGGGCTATAAATACCCCTCCCCTTCTTCAACCTCAAGCAGCTCGAGCTGTGAAGAAAAGACCCCATTTTGGAGCCACCAAATTAGCAAGATCTCCTCCCTCAACCCACCAAAGTCGTTGATCTTTGGAGAATCGAAGGAGAAGGCCTTGATCTACATCCTCACCAAAGCGATTTGATTTCCCCTCTCATTTGCTAGAGGGCCCTTTGGTCTTGGGTTCCCTTGTGTCCCTTGACCTTGTTTGTGTGATTGAAATCTTGATACTTGTTGATTGAGATCTTTGTGGTGCTTGGGAGCCTCCAATTCAGTTGTGGAGTTGTGCCCCAAGTTTTGTAAAGGCCGGTTCCGCCTTGAGGAATCCCTTAGTGGAAAGTGAGCTAGGCCTTTGTGGCGGAAGCTTGCACCGGAGAATAGGGTGAGCCTTTGTGGCGTTGGTTAGGCCTGTGTGGCAACCACACCCCTCCAACGTAGACGTACTTCCCCTAAAAAGGAAGGAACTACGGGAATTACATCCGTGTCTCCGTGTGCTCCACTCTTGGTTACCTCTATCCTTTATTACCTTTACTACTTGTATCTTGCTTAGCTTGCTAGTTGACATATAGGTAATTTCACCTTAGTTGCATATCTAGAGAATTTACCTTTGTGTCAAGCCTAAATTGAAAAAGAACTAAAATTTGAGTAGCACCTATTCACCCCCCCCCCCCCTCTAGGTGCCCATACGATCCGTTCAGCTGGGCCGGGATTGCGTCGCCCGCCTGGGCCGGGATTGCGTTGCCCGCCTGGGCTGGGATTCCGCCCCCGGCTGGCCAGGCTTCCGCCCCCGGCTGGGCCTTCCCCGGCGCCCCCGACTGGGCCTCCTCTCCAGCGCGCCCCGGCTGGGCCGGATTAGGAGAATCCGGCATGGCCGGGATTTCCCTCCAAGCCTCATTTACTAATACCGGCTGGGCTGGATTATAGTGTTCCGGCCGGGCCAGGCTGGGATCCCTGGCCCAGGCCGGATTATCCCCTTTGTAGGCCGAGATATACACTCCTGGGCCAGATTATTACCCTCCAGGGCCGATATTTACCTCCTCCAGCATATAATATTTATCCGGGATCACTTCCAGCACCTTGTGCCAGTCCTGGGACGCCTCTAGGCTCGGACTGGCACATCCACCATCGCCGTATGCTGGTCTTGGGATGCCCCTTGGCTCAGACCAGCATATCCCACCTCACCTAGTCAGTCTTATCCTCAGGAGGAGGATAATACTGATGACATGGTGATCCTGAAGACATACGCTAGAAGACAAAGCCAAGGACATCAAAGACATACATCGATGGGACAAGGCCATGACGATGACACCAGCCACAGTACCAAGTACGGTACCAGGATGATGCAGGCCACAGTATGATAAGACCCCAGTAGTCATCTCAGCAATAGTGTACCTGCATAGTGTTTTGTGGGGCATCCCTTGTCCCCTGGGCTCCCTATATAAGGGGCACCAGGGGGAACAATCACCCCAGTCTCTGGAGGAGGCTCATTCTTTCTCGCTCCATGGGAGCTCTCTAGCACTAGCTCTCCAGCTCCTGCCCAGTGCAGCCTTAGATAGGCAGATGAACAGCTCAAGGAGCACCATTGTAGCTCTCATGTGAAGCTCATATAAATCAGACATGCAGGAGTAGGGGTGTTACCTCCTCACGAGGGCCCCGAACCTGGGTAGCTCGGTGTGTTAGCAGTATTCTCTATACGCGGTCTCTACCGCGTCTTCCCTCCTCCGGATCCACAAGTGTACAGTCGGCCCCCATTTAAGCCACCCTGTGGCATATGTTGTTTCACCACGACGACAGCAACCTCCTTTTGCTTGGGGTCCTTGGAGTTCGGCTTTGGGGGAAGCGCCTCTGGCAGGTTGTGCAGGAAGAGCCTCCTGTCCTCAGCCTTTGCGCAGCAGTCAGCGATCTCGAAGAGCCTTACGACAAAAGTCAGCTCATCATTCACAGACAGCTTCTCCCTCATCTTGAGGTCGGAGATGCCCGTGGAGAACGCGGAGATGACCTCCTCGTTGGAGATTCTGGGAATCTTGTTCCTCATCTGACTGAAGCACTGGATATACTAACGAAGTGTCCCGCCCTTGTACTGGCGCACCACCTTAAGATCATTCTTAGTAGCGGGGCGCTCGTACGTGGGCTTGAAGTTGGCAACAAACTGACGACATAAATCCTTCCATGAAGTCACGGATTTGTGAGGAAGATTCATGATCCAAGTTCGCGGAGAGTCCTTGAGGGCCATAGGAAACCAATTGGCCATAGCACGCTGATCTCCACGCGCGGCCTGAATGGCGACGACGTAGAGCTAGAGGAATTCGACGGGGTTGGTGGTCCCGTCGTAACGCGCCGATGTCCGGCTTGAACTCGTCAGGCCAGACCACGTAGCATTGCTGGCGAGTGAGAGCAAGACACCCGGGGTTGTAGATAGGGTCGCCGGGGGTCCTAATGTTCTTGCCAGCTTTGCCGATGTCATCGATGGCGCGGTCATGATTTTCGCGGCGGCGCTCTAGGGAGAAGCGTGCGTCTTCCGGAGGGCGTTGGACGATCTGGTAGCTGGGCTCCCTGCGTGGCGAAGATGTGGCACGGGAAACCACCTTCTTGGCCTTGGCAGCCCTCCCATCTCCGGCGCCCGGGACGCGGAGCCCCGCCGCCGGATCTGGCTCTCCCGCGCCCGGGGCTCCTCTCTAGGCCGGGTCTTCGTTGGTGATGGTGACGAGCTCAGCGATTCGAGCGCGCCACCCCTCACGCCCGTCATCAGTGGGTTGATAGCGCAGCAGCTCCTGCGCCATGGCGAGAGACTACGCAGGAGACAGCTGACTCCCAGAACGAGCATGAGAAGTGGCGGTGGTGGTGAAGGAGAGCGAAGGCTCTGTACACCCGGACGGGAGGTAGGAGGACTCCAGATCTTCCTCCTCTTCATTCCCGGACAAAGCTTCATGACGATGGAAGATGGGATCGGTTTGCCCCCGATCAGCGTTGCGACGGCGAAGACGCTCGAGCCTTGCGTTGGCGTCGGCCATGTCGAAGCAAATCTGGAAGAAAACACACCACAGCCCCCTACCTGGCGCGCCAAATGTCAATGGATTTCGTGTCGCAGGAACACGGGGTACCACGCGACGGACCCAAATATTTGAATGCAAGGGGCTGAACGTGGGAGATCTTGGATCGCAATAAAACACGGTGACAGAAGCCTCAAGTTGTCGAACACACAACACACTGCAGAGAGGGACGCCGAGCTTTACCCAGGTTCAGGGCCCTCGTGGTGAGGTAAAACCCCTACTTCCTGCCTTCTTGTATTATGACGCGACACCTCGCGAGGAGTACAAGGTCTTGGTTAGAAAGCTCTAGTTGGCCAGAGGTTGAAGAACCTGCGTGCCCAACTAGCAGCTTGAAAAAGATGAAGATTCCATCCCCCCTAAAGGGTGGCTTCCCCCCCTTTTATAGCGCCAAGTGCCTCCTTCCCCTTATCTTCCTGGGGAAGGGGTTGCCACACACGGCCAAGGAGGGAGGACAGCTATAGACTATATTCTTCTGTGGATGTAGTCTTCGTAGAGTAGCGGTGCCGGTCCACCGGAGTGGGTGGAGGGAGCTGACGTCTTCCTCTAGCGCCCTGCACTGTCCACGCTATTTTTAGGGGGGTGGCCAACAACCACTGTGCTGCTTTATGCAGACACGGCAAAAGTTGGTCTCCTCCCTATCGGGGGTAGCGTGGGCAGTACACAGTCTTCTGCCCTCTATCTTCTTGCTCTGCACGCAAACGTGCCGAGCTGACGTGGACGTGGTCCCTCCCCTCACCAGCGGGAGCCCGAGAGGAGGTCTTTTGGTCCTTGGCAGTTTTTGGTCGTCGTTCTCCTCATGAGGCGCCTCCTTATGAGGGTCTTCTCCCGTAGCTTGAATCATCGGTTCTCCCCTGGTCTGAAGATGGGCCGATGACGGGGCCCAGGAGCAGGTGGACTGGGATACCTTGGTATTCAAAACACCGACATTGTTAATTCAATCAATTAACAAACATTAACATTTACCCCCTTGAGTCATTTTGATATCCCGAAACAGTTTCGGTGCTTTTCTGAAACAATCCCTGTGTTATCCAATAATTCAGCCAGAGTTCCAAATCCACCCAAAACGTGTCAGCAAACCTTAAGTGTGTCACCCTACGGTTCATGAATAACATGGACATGATCGAGACTCTTCTCCGATAAATAATCATCAGCGGGATCTAGAAATCCATGATGACTCCCACTTACTCAACGATGAATCTAGTGATCGTGTGAACCTTTAACGAACATAGTTAATTTCTTTTGTCTCGCGATATTAATACTTGTCTAAGATCTGATCATTTGGTATCAACCATACTGTTTCCTTCCAATCCTCGGCGCTCTCCGCCTCCAGTTCCCCGTCGATGAGGAGTTGGAGGTCCTCCTCGCCGTCGGTCAGGGACTCGTCGTCCTCTGACTGGGCGGCGAAGTCCCAGTCTCTCTCGTCCCACCATTGTGGGGCGAGAGCTTCGTACGCCGCCATTGGCGGGTGCTCCGGCGTCGGCTCCCGGTTGACAGAGTCGGAGGATTGGAAGGAAAGGCCGGATGTGTTGGAGGAAGAAGAGGAGGCCATGGCGGAGGAAGAGGGTTTTTTGGCTATTGGAGAAGAATGAGGATACAAATGGTTCGGATAGATTTAAATAAGGGGAATAGTGGAAGATGGTTCAATGCCATAGCGGTTTTCGAGAATGTGGTGCCAGAGTTGTCAAATCGTGTACTGCGGAGAAGTTGAGAAGGCGAGGCATCATGATGAGGAGGCGATATGACGGTTCTGCTCTGCAACGCGTGACCCGATGAAAAAAAACAGAGTGGTTTTGGAATTATTATTGCCAAAACCAGGGGGGCATGTGTTATCGCCACATTTTGGCCAAATGAGGAGATGGGCCGTAATCAAGATGGGCTTGGAGGCTGGATCGGCCTTGCGCGTGGATTTGGGCTAATTGCCCGTGTATCTGTATATTATGATAGATTACGTTTCGGTTTAAACAAGAGATAGAGTTGTTAGGTTTATTCCAAAGATAGAAAGTCTCCGGACTATAAATGTGTACCTAGGGTTATTGAGAAAAGAGGACGATCACGTTCACAACAAACACAATCTCGGCGCATCGCCACCCCTTGTTTCGAGGGTTTCTTTCAAGTAAGCGTCGTGCTGCCTAGATCGCATCTCGCGATCTAGGCAGCATCTGCTTATGTGTTATTTGGTGTTGCTCGTACTGAAGCCTTGTTGATGGCGAGTAATACTGTTATCATAGATCTGTTTGGGCTAGCATCGGTGCTTTTGGTTATGTTTGCTTAGTCATGCTGCCCCTAGAGATCTCGCTGCCTTTGCACCTATTTTGGGTGTAAGGGCAGCATCTTGCTTGATCTTTATTCAGTCGATTCAATCTGTCATAGTTGTTCCTTGTTCTCCAAGGATTAGTTTGATATCCGCATGGTTAGGCCTCACAAACGGGTTGAACGATCCAGTAGTACGTAAGGATATGGTTTGCCAATTCGAGAGGAGTTGTTCCGGGAATTGACTCTACGTTGGTTTTTTGGCCTCCTCTAGGGTTAGTTTTCTGTTATCTTTCGTATCTACCAGGCTCAATTACGTGTGGGATGTTCCAATTATGTGGTGAAAGCGTTAAACTGTCGTAGATCGATTTGACTTGTATTGATAAAGCAAAACCCCATGTTATCGTAGATCCAATGCAGATCCATGGGACAATCGGCTACATGAGCCGATTCACAGGGAAACCTGAGAGCCGATCGAGGCTCGTATTTAATGTTTACGTGTCTGCCATGCAGGAAACTAATCGAAGCAATCCATCACCTTCCTGATCAGGTATAGGTCAGGTGGCACGCCCTTGCATCAGCCAGGACGTGTGCCGGAGTTTTGCGGGCCGTTGCCCGAGGGACCAGGTCCCACCAGCAGTTCTGGGAGCCTCCCGGCTCTTCGTGGTGCTCGTCGCTGCTCGCCGGTGGGTTTTGACAGGCAACACATTCTGGCACGCCCAGTGGGACACTCAACAACATCTGCATCAACATCTGACGCTGCGATGGGGGACAGACCAATCACGTACGACGATCTGCCTGATGAGCACAAGAAGAGGTATGATGATATCAGAGCTCTCTTCGAAGCCGATCTCATCGGCTCTTTTGAGAGGACCCGTAAGCATGGCATCAGGTGGAAAGGGTTCTCACCCGAAGGCGCTCTCGATGAGGTGGATCTGTCTGTTCCTTCAGAGGATCGCACCAGAGCTCTGCGACAGGAAGTCAATTACATGGTGGCTCATTCTCTTCACCGCCATTCTGAGAGCCTGGTGAACGCTTTCGAGCGCGTCGCGGTTCGCGTGGTTCAGGAGATCATGAAACATCAGTACTCTCCGTCGGGGCCTACCCTAGGGACTCACCAGGGAGAAAGACCGCTCCAGACCAGGCCACAGCTACCATTCACCCTTGCAACTCCGGAGCCACTGGGATCACCGGCGTACGTCGTCTACAAGATTGGAGGTGATCCTGGCGATTACCAATTCCTGTTTGAACCACCTAAAGAAATCCCACATGGATATGTGTGCACATACGTGCCGGACTGCAACAGCCTGACGCGCACGAACCAGATTGCAACCGCAGGGATTTCTGGGGCAGGTGTTTCTGGAGTAGGGATTTCGGGAGCAGGGATGTCCGGGATGGACGCTGATAAACAGGCGTGGCTAGCTAAGTATGCCACCGGAACGAGTCATGAGAATTTAGCCCCTGCAGCTCAAACGGTGGAGCAAATCAGTACCATCTTGAGAGACCAGTTCGGCTTCGTGTCGAAGAGGAGAACAATCGGCTATTCCAAGCCGTACCCCAACGAGTATGATCTGATTCCGCTTCCACCCAAGTATCGGCTCCCTGAGTTCTCAAAATTTAATGGTTCAGAAGGGTCTAGCTCGATCGAGCACGTGAGCCGATATTTGGCACAGTTAGGCATGATTTCAGCATCGGATCAGTTACGCGTAAGGTTCTTTGCGCAATCTCTGACAGGACCAGCTTTTGGGTGGTACACCTCATTGCCACCAGATTCGATCCGGACCTGGAAGCAGCTGGAAGAACAGTTCCATATTCAGTATCATTCAGAAGCTACCGAGGCTGGCATTGCCGATCTGGCGCAGGTGCGGCAGAAGCGGGGAGAAATGGTAGCCGAGTATATTCAGCGTTTCAGGACTGTCAAGAACCGATGTTATTCAGCTCGTTTAACTGAGAAAGAAGCAGTAGAGCTGGCCGTGTTGGGTCTCTCAGCACCGATCAAGGATCTGGCTTTCCAAGTAGAATACAATTCACTGGCGCACATGGTCCAGAAACTGACAATGTATGAGCAGCGCCACCCTGAGTTGTACCAAGACAAGTTCAAACGTCCGATAGGCCTGGTCGATACAGAAGAAGAGGATCTTGTAGAAGACCAGGAGATAGCCGTGGCTGAATGGGCTCGGGGAGCAGATCCTGTGTCCTGCAAATGGGTGAAACAGCAAGGGCCTGCAAAAGGGTTCGACTTCGATGTAAGCAAAGCTGAGCAGATATTCGATTTACTGCTGAAGGAAAAGCAGCTGAAGTTACCCGAAGGCCATAAAATCCCTACGGCGCAAGAGATGAACGGGAGATCATACTGCAAGTGGCATCACTCGTTCACCCACACCACCAATGATTGCAAAGAGCTACGTCGGCAGATCCAAACGGCGATAGAACAGGGCCGTCTGATCCTTGGGCAGTTCGCCATGAAAGTGGACACAAACCCGTTTCCTGGCATCAACATGGTAGAGCACAGCCACTCCACGAGGCGTCAGCTAGATTTCTCGTTCGATATTAACATGGCAGGGCCTGTGTACCACCATGGCAAGTATAAGGAGGAAAGCGGCCACTCCCGGGGCAAAGAAAAGGAAGAGGCCGGTCCACGCGACCGGCCCCGTTATGATGATAGGCGGTATATAACCGAGGAACAAGTGAGAAGCGTGCGATATCAGAAGCCACACTCCACGCATCTCCTTAACAAGTATGAGCGTCAGTATGACCGACGTCGGCAGTACGACAGAGATGATGAAAGAGATCGTCGGACCGACGCATACGATGGGAGATACCGTCGGCATGATAGAGATGATGAAGGATATGAGCACCGCGCTAGGGGAAGGTCAAAGGAAAAGGAAGGCGTGGATAAACATTGGGATTGTCCTTTCTTCAAGTACTGTTGGGATGCGGGAATGAGCCGATTGCCTACAGTCGACAACTGCCCGGAATGTGGACAGCAGAAGGATGACACAGGTCCAGTTTCAGTGTACAAGCGTCTAGGGCCTCTCCGGCCTCAGAACAGACAAGAGGAGTCATCTCGAGCAAAAGATCTCGAGGAGTCAGAGGATGAAGAAGAAGATAGATATCACCGGCCAAGGTGGTGTCCCGATGGACTCAGACACACCCAAAAGCGTAGAGTTCAGCGGCTACGTAGCTTGGAGGAAGCCGAAGCGCAGTACCTCCACACTTTAAGGAAAGCCCGGCCTGATCTGGCCGTGAAAATTCAGCAAACCTTGGAGACGGAGGCCTGTCCAAAAAAGAAAGAGTGGCGCCCCAAACCAGTAAAAGCCGATGCGAAGACATCGGCTGGCACAAACATGGTGTTCATACTTCCATCAGAGTTTTGCGCTCCAAGAACCGAAGAACTACCAGTGGCACAGTTTGACTGCGGCCCACGGCCGGTCATCTTTGAAAAGCCACGGGAGAAGGGCTACAAACATCTGAAAGCCCTGTACCTGAGAGGTTATATCAATGGGCAGCCTGTCCGCAAGATGTTGGTTGACACCGGAGCGGCAGTCAATATAATGCCATACTCCATGCTGCGGCGTTTGGGACGCTCCACTGCAGATCTGATCAAAACCAACGTCACGCTAAGCGACTTCAACGGCCAAGCTTCAGAAACGCAAGGCGTTCTGAACGTGGATCTGACCGTGGGTAGAAAAACCATCCCTACGTCGTTCTTCATTGTTGACAGCAAAAGCACCTACGCTGTCTTGCTGGGAAGGGATTGGATTCACGCTAACTGCTGCATTCCATCCACGATGCACCAATGCCTGATACAGTGGGATGGAGATGAAGTGGAGGTCATTCATGCAGATGATTCGATCGAGATCTCAATAGCTGGCATGAACATTTGGGACGCAGAAGACCAAGAGCTGATCTCTGGAGTCAGTCTAGACGGCTGTGAGCGCATTGAAGCTACAAAAAACGGGGTGAGGCTGGTCTTATCCACTGGCCTGACAGAGTAGCAAAGCCCACGATTGTGCGTGGTAAGGCCGATCCCTGCGATCGGCCACAAAAAATAAAAAGCAGTGATCTTACGACAAGCATGTCATGTAGTCGTAGTAGGGAGATTCCCTACCATTGTAGAGCACAAATAAGTTGTAAACCTTCCTTGAGTAATGCAATCAAAAAGGGGGCCGATTCCAGCAATCGGCCCAAATTATCTTTGTTATCCTCACCAAACTTTTGGCCTGTGTTCAGCATCGATTTAGCAGGTGACGGAAAGCTGGGGTATGGGTTTACATCCGCTGATGAGCTAGAGGAGATTGACATCGGTCCTGGGGATAAGCCACGACCGACATTTATCAGCAAAAAGTTAGATCCGAATCTGCGGGGTCCGATGATAGCTTTGTTGAAAGAATATCCAGATTGCTTTGCCTGGGACTATACGGAGATGCCCGGGTTAGACAGGAGCATCATTGAGCATCGGCTCCCGCTTAAAAAAGGGTTTCGGCCATTCCAGCAGCGAGCACGACAGATGAAGGCCGAAATTTTAGAGGAAGTCAAGAAAGAGATCGAGAAAATGTTGAAAGCTGGGTTCATCAGGCCATGCAGGTATGCTGAGTGGATTTCTAGTATCGTACCTGTAGAGAAAAAGGATGGACGATGGCGTGTTGCCATAGATTTTCGGGATCTCAATAGAGCCACTCCAAAGGATGAGTATCCGATGCCGGTAGCAGAGACATTGATCAACGCAGCTGCTGGTCATAAGGTCTTGAGCTTTATGGATGGCAATGCCGGTTACAAACAAATTTTTATGGCTCCAGAAGATATACACAAGACTGCATTCAGAGTCCCAGGTTCGGTGGGGTTGTTTGAATATGTAGTCATGACATTTGGACTGAAGAATGCCGGCGCCACATACCAAAGAGCCATGAATTACATTTTCCATGATCTGATCGGCAAGCTGGTGGAGATTTATATCGATGACGTGGTAGTCAAGTCTGCTTCAGTACAAGGACACTTGGACGATCTGCGACGCGTCCTGGACCGAACCAGAAAATTCGGGCTACGGATGAATCCAAAGAAGTGTGCCTTCGGTGTGACGGCCGGTCAGTTCTTGGGTTTCTTGGTCCATGAACGCGGAATTGAGATCGGCCTGAAAAGTCAGGAGGCAGTGCGAACAATGAAGCCACCTACCACGAAGAAAGAACTGCAGTGTCTCATCGGCAAAATCAACTTCGTCAGAAGGTTCATCTCCAATCTGTCAGGAAGAATAGAGCCGTTCATGGGACTGGTGAAAATTAAATCTGATGAGGAGTTCCGCTGGGGGACAGAACAACAACGAGCCTTCGACGAGATCAAAGAATATCTAACGAAGCCGCCAGTGTTGGTTCCACCGCAGCAGGATAGGCCGTTCTACATTTACTTGTCGGTGGCTGACACGTCCATCGCCTCGGTGGTGGTGCAAGTTTATGATGGTCTGGAGCGAGTTGTGTTTTACATCAGCAGAAGGATGCTGGATGCAGAGACAAGGTATCCTGAGATCGAGAAGTTATGCCTCTGCCTATTTTTCACCTGCACCAAGCTGCGACACATCTTGCTGTCAGCAGAGATTATCATCATATGCAAATCAGATGTCATAAAACATATGCTGTCGGCTCCTGTGTTGAAAGGCCGACTCGGCAAATGGATGTTTGCATTATCGGAATTTGATATCCGGTATCAACCCGCCAAAGCGGTTAAGGGACAGGCGTTGGCCGATCTTATTGCTGAACGAATCAACACTGATATAGCAGCACTGTCTGTACGTGCATGGGCTATGTTTTTCGATGGATCGGCTTGTGATGATGGTTGCGGCATCGGCATTCTACTCGTGTCGCCCCGGGGGGCAACATATTCCTTCTCCATCAGGCTATCTACCCCTTGCACCAACAATGTCGCTGAGTATGAGGCAATACGCAAGGGAATGGAGTTGCTCATTGAAGCCGGAGCAGAAGCAGTGGAACTTTTTGGAGACTCCAAATTGGTGATTTCCCAACTCACGGACGAATACAAGTGTGAGAGCGAGTCACTCTTCCCATTATGGTTGCAATGCCGTGAGCTGATGGCACAGTTCAGGTATCTAAACTTTAACTGGATCCCGCGGTCGCAGAATACCGAGGCGAATGATCTTGCACAGATGGCTTCAGGCTACAAGGACATAGCAGATGGAACTGATGTTCAGGTACAGTTCCTGGAGGCGGACGACTGGAGAGCCGATATCTTCAATTACTTGAAAGATTCGGCTCGGGGGGCACCTAAACGGATAAGGTACAAGGCCATGAAGTATGTGCTTATTGGGGATGACATGTTCTACAGGACTTTGGAAGGGTTACTGCTCAAATGTCTGGGGCCAACCGAGGCAAATCGGCTTCTACACGAGGTACACGAAGGCGCCTGTGGAACTCACCAATCGGCTCACAAGATGAAATGGTTGATCAGGCGATCAGGGTTTTATTGGCCCACCATGCTTGAGGACTGTTTTAAGTACTATAAAGGGTGTCAAGCATGTCAGAAATTCGGGAAGATTCAGATGGTACCTGCATCAGCGATGAACCCCATCATCAAGCCTTGGCCATTCCGAGGTTGGGGCATGGATATCATTGGCAAGATCAATCCTCCATCAAGCAAAGGCCACATGTGGATTTTGGCCATTACGGATTATTTCACTAAATGGGTGGAAGCCGTCCCTATGAAGTCAGTAAACTCGAAGGATGTTATCAATTTCGTGAAAGAACATGTCCTTCATAGATTCGGGATTCCCCAAACTATCACGACCGATGGAGGTTCGGTCTTCATTTCTCACGAGTTTAGAGAGTTCTGCGAGGACACGGGAATTAAGCTGATCCGATCATCTCCATACTATGCTCAAGCAAATGGGCAAGCTGAAGCGTCTAATCAGAGCCTTATCAAGCTGATCAAGAGAAAAATCGACGAGCACCCTAGGCGTTGGCACGAGGTTTTGTCAGAAGCTTTGTGGGCTTATCGCATGTCATGTCATGGAGCGATAAAAACCTCGCCATACCATCTAGTCTATGGACAAGAAGCCGTATTGCCATGGGAGATTACGGCTGGATCGAGACGTGTCACTTTTCAGAACGATCTAACAACTGAAGAATATGCAGCCCTGATGAGTGACAGTGTTGAGGATTTAACTGAACTTAGGCTGTGGTCGCTTGAGAAAATTAAAGAGAACAAAGCCAAGGTAGCTCGTGCATATAATAAGAAGGTGAGACCAAAGGAGTTCCACGTTGGTGATCTGGTATGGGAAGCTGTATTGCCATTGGGAACTAAAGATGCAGCATACGGTAAATGGTCTCCAAGTTGGCACGGGCCATACAGGGTCGACCAAGTTTTAAGGGGCAACGCGTACATGCTTGAGGAGCTGGACGGTGTGAAATTCCCAGTGGCTGTTAACGGTCAGCATCTCAAGAAATATTTCCCAAGCATGTGGGATGATGGACAGTGAAATATGGGGGCCGATACATGAAATCGGCCAGTAAAAAAATATATATCCAGATTAATATTTTCCAAGCATGTGGGATGATGAACAGTGAAATATGAGGGCCGATACATGAAATCGGCCAAATAAATAAAAAAACAATGCACAGCCATCGACTCTCGAGGTTCAGACTGTTACGAGCAGGTGTCAGGTTACATGAATAAGCTACTGAAGGAATGCCTCGAAGGCACGGAGGGCGTCAGCACAGACACGATCCACCTCGGCGATCTCGGCTTCGTCATCATCGTCCTTGCCCGTCACTAGCTGCTTGCTCAGGGCACGTATTTCTGCCAGATCAGTCTTCAGTTGAGCTTTGAGGCCTTCTGCTTCGTCTTGGGAGCGGGCGATGAATGCTTCCTTGTCATGAATGAGCTTTTTAGTCGCCCGGACCTTCTCTTCGAGATCTTCCAATTCTTTTTTTAAGGATGCAAGCTCGGCGGTGCTGACAGAGGTGTCAGTTTTGGCATCCAGAGACGCCTTTTTCTCATTGAGCCGCTGACATTTGGCTGCAATATCGGCCTTCAGTGGGAGTTGGGCGTGGCGTAGATTGATCCTCTCACGAGCCAACTTCACCCTTGACCCGTATAAAGACAGAGTCACAACTGGCCAAAGCTTCACCTGCAATGCTACCGGGAGTTGGTCCTTGATTTCGTCAAGAACACTCTTCACCTCTTCAGAACCCTCGACCAACTTCTCGATTGGGGAGGACAGCAAGGCTTTGAGACGCTGGAATTGAGGTAGAACAGCGCTTGCTCGTGGTTCATCGTTGGCGGCAGAGGGAGCTGGTTCGATGGATTCAGGGTCGAACGTCAGCAAGCCTGAGATATCACAACCCTGGCAGGCAGAAGTGGCGTCAGTATGCGTCAAACAGGGAAGGATGAGTCGAAAGAAGCGAACATACCTCTCCTGAGATCAGGGGGATAGCCGACGGCGAGACAATCGGCTCGTGTGTTGTTGCTGAGGGCTTGGCCAGATTGGCAACCGTTTCATCTACACCTTCAGGGATTACTAGATCCAGGCTTGCGGAAGGCATCGGCACTTCCCCGACTTTCCCACTAGAAGTGTCATTCGTCTGCATGAAAGGTGCTTAGCCGATGTGAATAGCAATGAATCGGCATAAAAAAGGAGTGGTAAGAGTATGGAGGATAATTACTTTCGAAGCCTCCTGGCTCGAAGAAGAAGTTTGCAGTCCCTTGCGAGCCCTCTTGGGGCTCACAGCTTGCCCCGCCTCGACTGCTGCTCGGGGGGCAACAGGTTCAGGAACAGGCCTTTTCCTGGAAGCCGATGGTGGCACATCTGGCTGGCTCGGTGTGGTGGTTCTCTCAGAGTCTGCTGAGCTTGAATCTCCTCGATTGGATTGTGTTTCCTCGCTGGAGGTGTCTTCGATGGAGACCTGTAAGAAAGGGAGAGTTGGTAAGCACAAGCATGTTTACAAAGATAAATGAGATCAACCAAGGCATGAATCAGCGTACGTGCGAGCTCTCTGGAGAAGGGCTCCGGCACCTCAAAGTTTTTTTGGCCACTACCTTCCTCACCGCCGTTCTTGTTTTAGTTGGAACTCGGGAGGCAGCTGACCCGGAAGTTGCATGGCTCTTGGAAGCCGATTTTGGTGATATCGGCTGTTTCTGCATCACGACCTGTTTCAAAGGTGGCGAGTTTTTGCAGAAAAGGACCACAGGAGCTGGTGGGAGGAATTCGAAGGGGGAGCCATCCTCGTTAGTAGGTTCTGGACCATCTTGTTGCTGCAAGGAGACAGAGCAGGATATTAAAAGAATCGTCGTGAGCTGCATCAAGAAAATTTACAAGTAGCAGTACCTGTTCTACGGGGATGTCATATTCAGCATCGAGCTGTTCCAGCAATGGTCCCAGAGCTCTCCTGAAGGCATGAGTCTTCCACATCGACCACCAGTTCTCAAAACCATCGGTTGATGAAGCGAAAGTGAGGTTGTTAGGAATTGGGATGGTCAGAGCATCGAAGAAAGAATAACACCTCTGACTGGTGAGAGGATCAGGCAGGTCAGCTCTGCTCTCTGTGAGGTGGTGGAGAAAGAAATGAGGAGGTACTTGCCCAAGGCCAAATTGCCGAGCTGCTACGACCGGCTGGTAGAACTCGTATCCAGGCTTGATTATTCTGTTGGATGTGCTCATGCCAACTGGGAGGAAGCAGGGACGGATCACGGTGGAGAATAGCTGCCGAGTGCTAGTGTCATCGGCAAAGTTGTCCAGCCTGAAGGAGATTGGATTTTCAAAATTTTCCGATTCCTCCGTGTAAGGAAAGAAGATAGGATTGTCCAGGCCTTGGAAGAAAATGCTGAACCACTTGGATGCTTCATGAGGGATCAGTTTACTACCTGGCAGGCTATACAGAGCTTGGCCGTAGCTGGTGCATCGGATCTGCTTCCCTTTGGCATCTGGAAAGGTGCAACTTGCCAAAAGGGGGAAGTTTGGGATATGGTTTTGAAAGTACAGCTGAGCCCATGGTTGAATAAACCACCAAGGACCTCCTGTTTTGACTGTTATGTGGGAGGATAGTTTGACAGACATCAACTGGAGATATCGATAGACTTCTCCAAGGAACAGTTTGCCGATGCCAAGTTGAGTGCCTCTGGCAAGTTCATAGGCCAAGGAGAGATAATTCTTGGTTGGGGCAAGGGAAGGGCCACATAATATGAAATGTTCCAGCCAGAAATTGAGGAAGGCCGTGTGTTCTTTCTCTGTGACAGGGCCCTTAGTTTTCATGTGGCTTCGAAGATAAGCACCCCAGTTCGTGCAATCTGTTTTGGAAGAAAGCTTGAAGGGGACTTTTGGCAGCATAAAAGCAGAGGGGCTGGGTGATGTGACGTCTAGACCAGTAATCATCACCACGTCTAACAGAGTTGGTGTCATGGGGCCATGGCCGAACATGAAGCAGTTCAGAGCATCAGACCAGAAATAGCCGATGGTTTTTAGAAGATTTTCATGTTTCTCAAGGGGAGACAATGACAAAGTCAAGGCATCGGCTATTCCCGTGGTTTCCCATTGGGATTGGTAAGTTTTGGCTACCCTACTGTACCAAGAAACCCAATATTCGGGAGGATTAGGCCAGGCTCGTAAGCAGTCGGCCCAAGAATCCAAATCTAAGTTTTGGCTTACGAAGGGGATTCTGTTTGCCTCGCAAGAGATCAGATGGGCAGGACTAGATTCTGTACGGGGGCCAAGGCAGAGAGAATTTGGGAGAGAAGGATGCGGTAGCGGAATGTCTGAAACCTAAAATTTTAATGATGGGATAAAGCATTAATTCAGGTGTTTGCTATTAATTCTAGCACCGAGCTCGGATTGCGAGGAACAGTTAAGGATTACCTTCAGACCGGAGACCGCTGTGTTGGCGCTGGACGATTCCGCCATCTAATTTGCCGGCGGAGATGGATCTATGCGGTGGGGAATCTAGGGTTCGTGTCGCCGTGAGCCCAATTTGTTCAATGAGGCAATTGGAGATCTGAGTTAGCCTTTTTGAAGATGGTTGCAGGTTACCGTTGAAATTGGAAAGTGACCGCTCAGACTTGTCTAAATAAGCGACCGAGTTTGACCTTGCCAACATTTGTGGGAAAAGCCGATGTGTTGCCATCGGCTCTTTGGGCTTTGACTTGGTTGATCATATCAAGCGTGGTATGGTGAAAGCCGATTCGTTACTATCGGCTTTTGGAACGTTGACCTATTTGACTATCGGCAAAATCAAATTGGGAAAAGCAAGCTTTGTTGATTCCAAAGACGGTTGTTTACAATGAAGCCGATTGCTTACAAAATGGAGATCTACTACTAGTACTACTACTACTAGTTCCTAATCTAGGAGGCGGCGTCGTCGTCGTCGCCGTTGCCATTGCCGCCGCCGTCTTCGCTGTCATCGGCGCTGCTGCCGGCGTAGTCCTCACCGCTGCTGCTGAAGTTGTCAGCGGGGGCCTCCTCGTTCTCGTCGTCGTCGTCGGTGTCCTCGCTGGACCTGGCGCGGAAGCGCTTCACCGGCGGGTATTCGTCGGAGGAGGTGTCCTCCTCTGCTTCTTCCTCCTCATCGGAAGAGCCGATGTCCTCGCCCCAGGACACAGCGTCGTCGGCGCTCTCCGCCTCCAGTTCCCCGTCGATGAGGAGTTGGAGGTCCTCCTCGCCGTCGGTCAGGGACTCGTCGTCCTCTGACTGGGCGGCGAAGTCCCAGTCTCTCTCGTCCCACCATTGTGGGGCGAGAGCTTCGTACGCCGCCATTGGCGGGTGCTCCGGCGTCGGCTCCCGGTTGACGGAGTCGGAGGATTGGAAGGAAAGGCCGGATGTGTTGGAGGAAGAAGAGGAGGCCATGGCGGAGGAAGAGGGTTTTTTGGCTATTGGAGAAGAATGAGGATGCAAATGGTTCGGATAGATTTAAATAAGGGGAATAGTGGAAGATGGTTCAATGCCATAGCGGTTTTCGAGAATGTGGTGCCAGAGTTGTCAAATCGTGTACTGCGGAGAAGTTGAGAAGGCGAGGCATCATGATGAGGAGGCGATATGACGGTTCTGCTCTGCAACGCGTGACCCGATGAAGAAAAAACAGAGTGGTTTTGGAATTATTATTGCCAAAACCAGGGGGGCATGTGTTATCGCCACATTTTGGCCAAATGAGGAGATGGGCCGTAATCAAGATGGGCTTGGAGGCTGGATCGGCCTTGCGCGTGGATTTGGGCTAATTGCCCGTGTATCTGTATATTATGATAGATTACGTTTCGGTTTAAACAAGAGATAGAGTTGTGAGGTTTATTCCAAAGATAGAAAGTCTCCGGACTATAAATGTGTACCTAGGGTTATTGAGAAAAGAGGACGATCACGTTCACAACAAACACAATCTCGGCGCATCGCCACCCCTTGTTTCGAGGGTTTCTTTCAGGTAAGCGTCGTGCTGCCTAGATCGCATCTCGCGATCTAGGCAGCATCTGCTTATGTGTTATTTGGTGTTGCTCGTACTGAAGCCTTGTTGATGGCGAGTAATACTGTTATCATAGATCTGTTTGGGCTAGCATCGGTGCTTTTGGTTATGTTTGCTTAGTCATGCTGCCCCTAGAGATCTCGCTGCCTTTGCACCTATTTTGGGTGTAAGGGCAGCATCTTGCTTGATCTTTATTCAGTCGATTCAATCTGTCATAGTTGTTCCTTGTTCTCCAAGGATTAGTTTGATATCCGCATGGTTAGGCCTCACAAACGGGTTGAACGATCCAGTAGTACGTAAGGATATGGTTTGCCAATTCGAGAGGAGTTGTTCCGGGAATTGACTCTACGTTGGTTTTTTGGCCTCCTCTAGGGTTAGTTTTCTGTTATCTTTCGTATCTACCAGGCTCAATTACGTGTGGGATGTTCCAATTATGTGGTGAAAGCGTTAAACTGTCGTAGATCGATTTGACTTGTATTGATAAAGCAAAACCCCATGTTATCGTAGATCCAATGCAGATCCATGGGACAATCGGCTACATGAGCCGATTCACAGGGAAACCTGAGAGCCGATCGAGGCTCGTATTTAATGTTTACGTGTCTGCCATGCAGGAAACTAATCGAAGCAATCCATCACCTTCCTGATCAGGTATAGGTCAGGTGGCACGCCCTTGCATCAGCCAGGACGTGTGCCGGAGTTTTGCGGGCCGTTGCCCGAGGGACCAGGGCCCACCAGCAGTTCTGGGAGCCTCCCAGCTCTTCGTGGTGCTCGTCGCTGCTCGCCGGTGGGTTTTGACAGGCAACACATACATAGTTCGATCTCGTTCCCGACAAGTCTCTTTACTCTTTCCGTGATAATGCATTCCCGTGACCTAGTCACATGCTTGCAAGCGATTCCAATGCAATATCACCAAGAAGGGCCCAGCGAATATCTTCTCGTCATCGGGTTTGACAAATTCCACTCCTGATCCATGAGCCTCAACTAATACTTTTAGAATACCCAAATCAACCTTTATAATCACCCTATTATGGTGTGACGTTTGATATCATCAAAGCACTCTTCCGATATTAGTGATTAACATGATCTCATGGTCCAAGGATTAGAACTATTTCGTATGAGTTTGATATAGCAATGAAACTTGATGACTTGATCATATTGCTATTCGTACTATGGGTGTGAGTGTTCATCACATCATTCTTCTAATGATATGACCTCGTTATTAACAACATCCAATGTTCATGACCAGGAAACCTTGATCATCAGTTAATCAACAAGCTAGTATAAAAGAGAGGCTTTACTAGGAACCTTTTTTTAGTTTATTAATGACACAAGTATTAATGTTTCCAATTAATACAATTCTAGCATGAGAAATAAACATTTATCATAAACATGGAATATGATAATAACCACTTTATTATTGCCTCTCAGGCATATTCCCTTTAGAAATATCCAAGAGGTACAAGCATCAAAGCTTGGGGGTGCCCAAGGCACCCCTTCTTCATCAACAAAAATGTCAGGTCATCTTTCAAGACACTATATTTTTATTGCTTCATATGCTATGTGTTGTTCTTGGAGCATCTTTATTTTTGCTTTTAGTTTTCTTTTGTTTTGTTTGCTATAATAAATGGTTGGATCACATCATGTTTATTTTGGAGAGAGACACACTCCATTTTCATTGCCTAGAATACTCTAGTTTTCACTCTTATCGTTCAACGAGTGTTCTCTTTTTGTAGTACTACGTTTAGCTTTTGTTTTTCGCCTTGATTTTGTTTAGAACTTGTTAGTTCTTTGTAGCTAGGTGTTCTTAGACCTCTGGTCTTTGTTGGTTTTCATCTTAGATCTCTTTTTCTAGTGAGAGTTGTTTCAAAAAGTTTGATTGGTGTTGGAAAAGAGTAAAAAGTTTCATGCTTATAGTGGTACAGATGGGAGCATGTTTAGACTGTGGCTTAGACTTTTGCATGTCATGCTTGATGTTATTTTGATTATATGCTTAGTATAGTTATTGCTATAGCATGACTTGTCTCAAATAACTGAGATTGCTTAATGTGCCTTTGGAAGAATCATGCATTGTTTTTATTATATAGAAGCACATTATTGTGGTATTCTCCTTTGATGCTTTATTTGGGTTGACTTGGCACATGCTCACACCATGTTTGACTACAAACTAGTCGCTCAAGCCTCTATGATTATTATTTTTTGACTTGTGATATCACTTTATGCTTTGGTTAATAATGTTTTGTCGCTATGCATGATTATGGCCATTATTGCTCTCTTAGTTGGTCGCTCCCAGTCTTTTGCCAGCCTTCACTTGTACTCGGAGGGAATACTTCCTGTGCATCCAACTACCAAAAACAAAAGTTTTCCAATGTGTCCACCATATCTACCTATTAGCAATTTGCTATTCCAAGTATATTCGTCTTGCTTTTATCTATCTTCCAAATTAAATTTTTTGTTATGTGAAAATTAGTTAGTAAAGCTCTCATGAACTTGATGGCACATTTACTTTCTTGCACTTAATAAACTAGACCATTGTGGCTCTCTTATGTTGATTATATGCTTGTAAGTTGTAAGTTGGGAGTTAGATCAGCCATGCGGTCATGCGGCACGCTTTCAACATTGTACTTATTCCTATTTAGTTGATATCATGATCTTTTGTTTATGGATGCTTAAGTTGTGTGAAAGGAATTGGAAATTTGTAAGCTCATGGAGTTTGTATACATGTTAGAGAAACACCTGGATCAATAATCTAAGCCATGCATCATTCATGGTGGAAATTTACAGCATAACCATAGTGGACATTCGACGACGCATCTCAAAATAAAAAGTTATACCCAATGGTAAATAAAAAAGATGCCGAGGCGTCCATTGTCTATTTGTCTTGTCATTTTGATGTGGGAAAGTTTCCATGTCATCGGGCAGGATGTACCCCATATGATTACAATGACAAGAACTTGCTTGGGACCTAAGTCAATTAGCATGGTTTAAGTACTCGTATTCACGGGACATGAGATTTTCAACTTATGATTTGTTAAGCATATACCTCATATTTGTACTCACATTAACCTTAACCACTCAAGATGCCAATGATAGGGGCAATGAGAGCTCAAAGCTAGTAAGTACCATAATTTTTGGAAGGTTTATAAACTTGCAATCACTGTTTCCCTCCGCGAAGGGCCTATCTTTTGCTTTTATGTTGAGTCTTCACCTTCTACCTTTATGCACCATCTAAGAGAGCATAGTTGTCATTATGAGTATAATGTGCATAGTCCCAAAATTTATTATTGATTGATTCATGATTATGGTATTGCTTGTTCTCAAATTATTTGTATCTAGTCACCCTCTTAAACTTGAAGGTGTCCTATGCATTTATGTTCTGCTACTCTACGAGGGACAAGCTGACTACCACTTTGCTATGTTTTTCTATATGCTCAAAACAAACACATTACTTTCAATGCATTATTATTCATGATCTTTAGTTTGTGTTACTTTCATGTTATAACATGGTTGCTAAGTTCTATTGTCAAGATTATATTTGTTATGCCCATGTTTAGAGTACTTTGATCTCAGCACTCAATGCTTTACATTGTTTTGATCAAGATTTTGTTGGTACATGTCACCTCAAAAATTATTTGTTTTGTTATCACTTACCTACTCGAGGACGAGCAGGAGTTAAGCTTGGGGATGCTTGATACGTCGCAAATGTATCTATAATTTTTGATGCTCCATGCTTGTTTTACACCAATTGCTTCATGTTTTGTTTACACTTCATGGCATTTTTATGCATTTTCTGAAACTAACCTATTAACAAGATGCCATAGTGCCAGTTCCTGTTTTCTGCTATTTTTGTGTTTCAGAAAAGTTACACAGTAAATATTCTCGGAATTGGACAAAACGAATCCCAAACCTCCTATTTTTCCCGACATGAGATGAAGTCCGAAGGAGAGCTGGAGGGGGGGCAGGGAGTGGCCACACCATAGGGTGGCACGCCCCTCCCTTGACCACGCCACCATATGGTGTGGCCCCCCTAGTCCACCTCTGACATCGCTCTTCCGCCTATATAAAGCCTCAGATGTGAAAACCCTGAATCAATCGGTGTTTTTCTAGAAAGAGTTCCGCAGCTCCGCCACCACCACCGAGGAGTTTCGAGGGACATAAGTCTTTGTTCCGGCACCCTTCCATATGGGGAATTGCCCCCGGAGCCATCTCCATCAACTCCACCGCCATCTCCATCAACGTTGTTGTCTCCCATGATCAGGAGGGAGTAGTTCTCCCCCGGGCCTGAGGGCTCTACCAGTAGCTATGTGGTTCATCTCTCTCTCCCATGATGTGATCTATATGTGATCATGAGCTTTGTATCTAGTTGAATTGGTAGATGTTATTCTTCCTCTGTTATGCTACACAAGTGGCTTTATTATTGTAACCTCTGGAGACACCTTGTACCATGATGTGAAGGTGATAGTGTGCGCATTATGTGTGTCTCTTTGGCTAGTGTCTCTAAGAATTGTTGGTGTTTCTTGGAACCATCTAGTACGCTCAAGGTGATAGTGTGGGGCAATCTGGTTTGGGGAAATGCAAACTTTGAGGAGTGCTTTGTAGCCCTACACATGATTAGTGTTCGTTATCCATCGGAGAATAGTTGAGAATAGCATAGTGAAGATAGATATTTATGTGTTCAATTATGGTATCTTTGTTGAGAGTGTCCACTAGTGAAAGTATGATCCCTAGGCCTTGTTTCTAAGCATTTGAACACCATTTACATTCGGTTCTGTTACATGTTTGCTCGCAGCGATATTTATTTTAGATTGCGTTTACTACTTATAATCATCCATATTACTTGTATTTCACTATCTCTTCGCCGAACTAGTGCACCTATACATCTAACAAGTCTATTAGGTGTGTTGGGGACACAAGAGACTTCTTGAATCATAATTGCAGGGTTGCTTGAGAGGGATACCTTTGACCTCTTCCTTCCTGAGTTTGATAAACCTTGGGTGATCCACTTAAGTGAAACTTACTGCTGTTCTACAAACATCTGCACTTGGAGGCCCAACACTATCAAGAATAGAAGCGTGCATAGACATCAATCTTTAATATTCTCATACAGCTTTTTCTCTACATACTTTGATGCAGAAGTTTCTTTCTCTTGGTGCTGAGTGCGTCAAGATTCAGGAGACTGCTGATGCATCTCAAGGTATGTCTGTTGTATTTTGTGCCTCCTGCTTTTATGCACTTGTTCCTATGCCTTCCTATGATTGTTAATTGTCTTCTTCATCCTTTTTTTGTGTTTTAGTCACTTTGACCATGGCTCATGCTCGCATATCTGCTCTGGAAGCCGAACTGAAGACCTCTAGGTAAGCTTGGGAGAGTGCTAACGCCGCCAAGGTTTTTGCCAACAAGGCTGCCAAGTCAGCAAAAACCAAGGCTAGAAAGTCTAAAAAAGCACTGGCTGATGCTGATCAGATGCGAGTCAAGCGGGAGCAGTCTATAGCTGAGCGTCTTGACAAGATATCTGTCTCTATTGGCAGTAAGTGTCACATCCTTCCTTTTGGATACTTGCTTATGTTTCATTTGTTGACATGTATTTGCTCATCTTGTTGGCGTCTCTGTGCTACAACAGAGAAAATTGGAGAATCTTGGCGACCTCGGTAGCCATATTCTGAAGATCCCCTACTAGCCGCAGTGGGCGTGCTGGAGTCAAATTGGAAGCTTGTTCAGGATGTCCTTCAGCTGACTCGCCACGTGCTGATCCGCATGTTTGTCGGGTTCTAGCTGAAGAAGAGAGACGAGATGCCAGGCGACAATCTCTGAAAGCTTCTTGAAGCCTTTGACACCATCGATGATCCTGTGCTTGCAATGAAGCGCACGTCGGTGAAACGAGGTGTCGAAGGGGCGATCGCTCTTGCCCAATCGCATGGCGAAGAGATGGAGTGGGAAAAGATTGGCTCTTCCCATGCTCGTCCTCTTTCGGAGATGCTGGAGTTCTTCAAGAAGGCAAGAATTATGCGCCAAAAAATGTGTCTCTTATCACTCCTTCGACGGCTTCTTCGACTCTTGCACCTGGATCTTCGACGCCTCCGCCCAGCGCTGCTGCTGCTGATGCTCCTGCGCCTTCTACTACCACAGAGCCTGCTGTTGAGGTGGCGTAGATTTTTGCCTTCTTCTGTAGTTTCTATTCTTCGAGTTGATGTAGTAGACTTTTGTGCCTTTTGCCGATGCTTGATCGGAGAACTTTATACTTTTGTAAATATTTTCGCTCTATGAAGTGTTATTCCCAGTCATATATTGTGTTTGAGTTATCTTCCCTTTATTCTGTTGTCTTCCAACCTGGATATGTCGATGGATCGCCGAATCGTGGTCGCGAGTCACCGCCCACCAATATATCGAATTCTGGGATTCCATCTACTTATCGTTCTCCTTGACAATGTGCCGAGTACTTGTCGAGGATTTCGGATCTCGAAGGTCGATTGTTGTTGCTGAAGCGCCAAGCCAAGGCTGTTGTAGACCAAGCTGGGAAATCTTATGGCTTGATGAAGTGGGTGTCTTCGCTTGAAGATCAGGTGTCTGGTATGATCGCCAAGATCATGCATCTCGAAGAATGCAATTCTTTCCTTATTGAGGTTATCGAATCAGGGTGCGAGCAGCTGAAATGTAAGTTTCCTTGATGCCCCCTTGGGCTTTTTGCTGAGCTTCTTTGATTTTGTACTCTAGTAGATTTATATTCTCTAGGTTCTTGCTTGAATCCTGTCGATGAAGATCTTCGGGTTTCCGAGCGGATTGCGGCTCTTGAGAGGGCATCGAAAGACACCAACACTTTATGGATTGATTCGTGGCATCGCAACACCATCATTCTTCTGTAGGATCATGCTCATCATATCAGAGAAGCAGTCGATGGTTGTCAAAAATCATTAACAACCATGTATTCTATTATGCTTCCCTGTAATCCTCCGCCAGAGGATTTTAGGTAGCTGCTCGATGTTTTCAGGACTAGCCGACGCGTTCATTGTTTGATAGAGCTAAACTTGGTGGTTGGTGCTAATTTTGCCCTTGGATGGATACGAAAGTGGTATCCAAGGCTTAATTATAGTTCCATGTCTCTGAGTTTGCCTCCAGGGCATGCGACGCTGCAGGTCCACATGGATGCCACACTTCAACCGGCGAGGAGGATTATTGCTAGGTTACTTCAAGAAGATGCTAGATTTTTCCGTGAATACCATTATTTGAACCCGCTCCTTGTAGACGATTTGATCAAACAGCGTTGTAATGTAACCCTGCAATGTATATTATTTGTGGACACGAGAGTTTATGTGTTCTGATGCTGTTTGTCAGAAACTTGTGCTCAAGGCGTTGTTTTATTTGTTCGCGCGTTTCCCGCCCTTCCATGGTGTAGCACTTGGATTTTGTTTTCTGAAGTTGCACAAAGACTTGTAAACTCGAAAAGGAGGAACTTATCTTTTTATTATGCTTGAATATAAGATACATGGGGTGTCCCAAGAGAGCTGGCCAGTGACCTGTGTTCTGGGTCTAGAGAGCATTGCCCTACGATAACTCGTGGCTTAGCAGCCTTAATTTTCCTACTCTACTTTCCTAATAGCTTTTCATATGCTTGTCATCTATGTTGTAGAGGTCTTCTCCTCCTCTACTTCAGCTTCCTTTGGGTCTGATGAATGTACCTGCAGTTTCTTTGCCTCTGGCTTCGCCAAATGTCCTTCGAGTTGTTTTGTATGCCTGTAGTCGCGCTTACTATTTTATCCTTGGGTTGTCCATAGTTGGCTATCATGCCAAGGTTTTGCGCCATCTTGTGGAATTCCTTGTCGAAAAGATCTGAGAGTTTGAAGCTCCCCTTCAATGTGATGATTCCTCTTGGTACTGCCATAAATCGCGAAAACGCGGGTTGCCAGAGGATCGCATGGTACTGGGAGGGCCAGTCCATGACTTCAAAGTCGATTTTTTTCTTCTATAGTTTTGGCGATTACCGAAGCAAATGTCGAGTGCTATTTGACCCAATGGGTAGTTAGCGCTTCCTGTTACAATTCCATGGAAGGAGCAGTCTGTTGGTTTCAGGAATTCCAGTGATATGTGCATTGCTCGAAGTATTTTTGCGTATATCAGGTTTATTCCACTTCCTACATCCATGAATACTCTATCCACATCATATCCTCAAATCTGAGCTTTGAGTACCAAAGGCGCGTTTTCTGGCCGAGGTACTGTTATGGGGTGATCTTCTCTGTTGAACTCAATGGGTTGCTCGGACTAGTGTAAGTATTCTGTGGTCACTAGAGGCTATGTTACTGCTAAGTTAACTTGGCGAGATATGCTCTTTTCCTCTTTATTCGACATTGTTACTGGTTGTATCATTTTTGTGATACGCCCTTTTGATGGGATATATCCTCCCTCATTGTCGTTTCCTTGTTTGGCTGGTTTTGACCTTGCGGAGCTCCATTGTTTGCTTGTTGGTTCGACAGAGGTACATTGTTTGTGTTTCCTTTGTAGCCTTGCCTCCTTGCTTCAGCTTGTTTGTTCCCTACTACCTCTTGAAGCTTCAGAAACATTTTGCAGTCTATCATTGCATGTCTAAACACCCTTTTTCCATCAACAAACGTGAAGTGTATATGGCACGGTCCATTTAGCATATCATCTGGTGATGGGTTGTATTCTCGAGGTCCCCTTGACTAGAACTTTTGTTGTTACTGGAGTCTTCTCTGCCGTAGATGCAGTACCCTGAGTTCCTGCGGTCATCACCTTGATAATTATTGTCTTTGTATCCCACGGCTACTTGGCTATGAGAGCTGTAGTTGTCATAGTTGCGGGATCTTATCCTTTGGCTACCATATCTGTTTCCTCTGTCGTTGATACGTCTCAAACCTATCTATAATTTTTGATGCTCCATGCTTGTTTTTACACCATTTGCCTTGTGTTTCGTTACACTTCATGGCGTTTTTATGCAATTTCTGGAACTAACCTATTGGCAAGATGCCACAGTGCCACTTCCCTATTTTCTGCTGTTTTGTGTTTCAGAAAAGCTACACAGGAAATATTCTCGGAATTGGATGAAAGAAGTTTAGAAACTCCTATTTTTTCTGGACGAAGGACGAAGACCAAACGGGAGCCGGAGTGGGGCCAGAGGCTGGCCACACCATAGGGGGGCGCGGCCCAGCCCCTGGCCATGCCCACCCATGGTGAGCACGCCTGGTCCACCTCCTGGCGAAGCCCCTTTGCCTATAAGAAGCCTCGGGACGGAAAACCCTAAAATAATCGGTGAAATTTCTAGAACAGTTCCGCAGCTTCGCCGCTGCCACCGATGAATTTTGGGGGACAGAAGTCTCTGTTCCGGCACCCTGCCGGGACGGGGAAGTGCCCCCAGAGCCATCTCCATCGGTCTCCATCGCCGTCTCTGCCGTCTCCATTGACCTCACCGTCATCTCCATTGCTGTTGTTGCCTCCTATGATGAGGAGGGAGTAGTTCTCCCCCGGGGCTGAAGGCTCTACCGGTAGCTATGTGGTTCACCTCTCTCTCCCATGATGTGATCTTTATGTGATCGTGAGCTTTGTATCTAGTTGAATTGGTAGATGTTATTATTCAGATATTATGCTACTCCCGTGCTTTGTTATTGTAATCTCCGGAGATACCTTGTATCATGGTGTGAAGGTGACTAGTGTGCGCATCATGTGTATCTTTTTGGTTAATGTCTCTATGAATTGTTGGTGTTTATTGGAACATCTAGTGCATTCATGGTGATAGTGTGGGACAATCTAGTTTGGGGAAATACGGACTTTGAGGAGTGCTTCGTAGCCCTACGTATGATTAGTGTTCGTTATCCATTGGAGAATTGTTTTGAGTTGCATATTGATGATAGTATCTATTGGTTCAATTATGTTATATTGTTGAGAGTGTGTCTACTAGTGAAAGTATGATCCCTACGCCTTGTTTCCAAGCATTGCACACCGTTTACTTTCTGTTTTGTTACATGTTTGCTCGCAGCGATATTTATTTCAGATTACAGTTACTACTTATAATCATCACTACTACTTGTATTTCACTATCTCTTTGCCGAACTAGTGCACCTATACATCTGACAAGTGTACTAGGTGTGTTGGGGACACAAGAGACTTTCTGTATCGTAATTGTAGGGTTGTTTGAGAGGGATAGCTTTGACCTCTTCCTCCCTGAGTTCGATAAACCTTGGTTGATCCACTTAAGGGGAACTTGTTGCTGCTCTACAAACCTCTGCACTTGGAGGCCCAACACTGTCTACAAGAACAGGCGCATGCGTAGACATCAAGCTCTTTTCTAGCGCCGTTGCTGGGGAGTAAGGTAAAAGGTACTCACATCCTCCTGTGTGAGTGCTTGGAGTTATTTCCTTTAGATTCTGCAATTATATCTTTTTGTTTCTTGTTTTTATTTTCACTAGTTAGACTTAATGGAAAACAAAGAGTTCTTTAGTATTTTTCCTACGTTAGGATATGAAGTGTTTGAAGAGAAAATTAAAAAACCTTTGGAGCTTTATTCGTATGCTAATAGTGTTGTTAGTATGAATGCTTTGAACACCGTTATTGCTAACGCTATAGAAAAGTCTAAGCTTGGGGAAGCTGGTTTCGTTAAGCATGATATTTTTAGTTCCCCAACTTTAGTGGAGAAAATTTCCTCTCATGATATTTTATCTCCCATGTGTGATGATTCTAATGATGCTTGTGCTACTCATCCTTTTAAAATACCTATGAAAATTGTTGAACGTGCTATGGATAACTGCTATTTAGGAGATGGAACTGTCCATCCTGGTGATCATTTGCTCTTTATACATGAATTATGCGAGTTGTTCAAGTTTGCAGGTATTTCGATGAACCAAGTTAAGAGGAAGCTATTTTCTTTATCACTAAAGGGCAGAGCTGCGGAATGGTATAAAACACTGAAGGATGGCCGACCTATTGATTAGGAGGAAATTGTACCTCTCTTTTATTCTAAATTCTATCCTTCTAGTGAGGTTTATAAAGATAGGAATTATATTTATAATTTTCATCCGCATGAGGGAGAAAGCATTGCCCAAGCGTGGGGAAGATTGAAGTCACTAATGCTCAAATGTCATATTCATGAGCTTCCCCGTAATATTGTTATTAATAATTTTTATGCAAGGCTTTCAGGATATTACAAATAACTATCTAGATGCATGCTTTGATGGGTCTTTCACAAGCAAGGATGTTGACGCCAAGTGGGATCTGCTTGAAACAATTCAAAGCAATATCGAAGATTGGGATAGCTACAAAGGTAAAGGATAAGGTATAAATTACGAGTGTGATTGCATTAAGTCTTTCGCTGAAACTGCTAATTTTCAAGAGCTTAGTGATAAATATGGGCTTGATCCTCAAATTATGGTTGATTGTTTTAGAGCCCTTGCTTCTCATATTAATGTTCCCAAAGGAAATGGGGATGTGTATCATGAACCTTTTAAAGACACTTGCACAGAAAGTGATATTGTTATTGATGATTGCAATAAACATGCTCAAACTTCTGAAAGTACTATTTCTTATAAGAATGTTAATTTTTGTGGAGTACTTAGATCTTGTGAACGGAGTCACAACAAGGAAGATTATTGTATCCACCCCGGGAATGAAGAAACCCGAATGTGGCTCAAGGCTCTAGATGAGCTTGGTGAAAAGGTTTGTGAGCTTTATCCTTTTCTTTGTGAACTTTGCGATGACAAGGGTCATTTTAATTTTCAATGCTCAGGCCATAATAGTCACCTTTCTAATCGAATGAGTACCGCAAGTTTGTATTGTGATGACAAGATTACTCTCAATCAATATGATGAGCTTACTTTGTTTTGGGGGTGTGAAGAGATATCAAGAAAGACTTATTTGGTAGATATGAGTGTTTTTTATATTAATAGCACCCTTCGTGGTTGTCATCTCTATTGTGTTAAATATTGCCTCGCAAATACTTACATACAAAATGTTATAAAACATGATGTTTTGCCAAGCTATGACAGGACTAATAAATGTTTCTATCTTATTAATAGAGAGGAGGAATCCTCCAAAGTTCCTTCTATTGTTTCTGTTAGTAAACCAGATTATGTGGAGAAGATGCCTTTCAAGTCTCTCTTTCCTAAAGGAGAGAGTAAGAAGAGTAAGAAGAAGAGGAGTAAAAGGCGAGAGGAAACGGTATCTTCCCCTAAGCATGTTGCTCCTATTATAGATTATGATAATTCTGATCTTGATGATGTTCCTATGCCTGTTACCTATGTTAGTGATCATGATTGGAAAAAACACTCTACTTTTGATATTGAAAATCTTTTTGGTACCAATTCTAAGGTTAATAATTGTTGTACCATTAGTACTATCCATGTTCCTTCCTATGATGATATGTTTGATGAATATGCTTTGCAAGATAGCTATTCTATCGCTTATGATGATACTAAACCTCTAGTTTATGATGGTTACGATGATGAGTATAATATTTTCAGTTCACCTACTTTTGAGGAGAAAATTAGTTATGATTACAATATGCCTCCTATTTTTGATGGTTATGGTGATGAGAATAATTATTTTGTTGACTTTGCTCCTACTAAGATTGTTATGAATTATGTTCATGTTGGGAGTATTAATTCTTTTATGCATGTGTCTCGTGATAGGGATGCTTTATGTGATAGTTATGTTAGTTATATCCATGATGCTACTGAAAGTTATTATGAGAGAGGGGAACATGGTTTGATGGATCTCAACAATATTGAGTTTCCCCTCTTTTCATTGGAATTCTTGAAGCAGTACTTGTTTTGCCTTCCTATGCTTTTTCTTTGCGCTTTTATGACTTGTCTCTTTATAGGACTATTTTTTATAGGAAGTGGTTTAGATTTAAATGTGTTTCATATTTGCTTTTTAATGCTCTCTATTGCTTCAAGTTCTTTTGTGGCGCATTTGCCTTAAGTTCTTCTCTGGCGCCTACATGAGCATCTTTTCAAATGACTGCACCTAGCTCAAAGGCGTTAAAGTAAAGCACTCTTGGGAGATAACCCAATGTTTTATTTTCAGTACCTTTTCTTTTATTTGAGTCTTGGAAGTTATTACTACTGTAATAACCTCTCCTTATCATTTTTATTTCGTTTTTGTGCCAAGAGAAACCTCTAATTTGAGTGAGGTAAGATTTGGGGAAGTTGCTGTCCTGAAACAGATTTCGGTGCTGCACCATAAAAATTCGTGAAAATTATCAGAATATATTTTTGACCTGAAATTTCTTGTGCATATGCCCCAGGTTATATCCAAAATTTCATTAGTTTTACACTTTTTTATTTGAGCAATAGAAAACCCTCCAAAAAATCGACCTTTGTCAGCTATTCTGTTTTGACAGATTTCTGCCACTATTTATGTTTGCCTCTCGATCGCTTTCTTTTTGGGTTCTTTTGATCACGGAACTTTTGGGGAAGTTCCTAAAGTAGTATATGCTTTATATGTGGTGTTTTTTAGTTGAAACCTGAACCAAAAAGGTTTGATTTACTATTATGCTTATGCTAACGTTGCTAATAGAATTGTGTTGAGTTTTGTATGAAGGAAGTTTTCAAGTGTAGGGATTGGAGAATGATGAGATGAGATGAAGAATGGACAAAAGCTCAAGCTTGGGGATGCGCATGCCCCCCAAGAAATATCCAAAAAGTATAAGCGTCAAAGCTTGGGATGCCCCGAGGCACCCCTTCTTCATCGGCAAAAATCAGGTCACCTTTCAAAACACTATATTTTTATTGCTTCATGCACTATGCCTTTTTCTTGGAGCGTCAGTTGTTTTTGCTTTCAGTTTTCTTTTGTTTTGTTTGCTGCAATAAATGGTCGGATCACATCATGTTTGTTTTGGAGAGAGCTATGCTCCGTTTTCATTGCCAAGAACACTCTAGTTTTCACTCTTTTTGTTCAACGAGTGTTCTCTTTTTCTGCTACTGCGTTTAGCTTTTATTTTTCGCCTTGATTTTTTGCTTAGATCTTGTTATATCTTTGCATCATCGTGTATTTGTACCTCTGGTGTCATGGGGATGACTTAGGGGGCACACCACGGGCCAGGCAATGTGCTGGCCGGTGTCCCAGGAGCCCCCACGGCTTCAACACGAGAAGACCGGCTCCGCCCGAAGGGCCGGCTGCGCCAGCAGCCGGCTGGCGACTCCACCGAGGAGAACTGGAGCCGGGCGATGAAGACAAAGCTTCCCAATGGTTGTCTAGCCAAAAGTAGGTTGGCCCCGACAAGAGCGGCAGGGGCGCAGGATGGGAGTGACGAGTGCCACGACCACGTCCAGCCAATAAGAGACCAAAGACCCTTCCCCACGACGGGATCCGAGGCAAAAGAGAAGGGATATGCCCTCCAGATGCCGGCCTGGGGGAAAGGCACTTTATAAAGTGCCTTTGCCAGAGCAGGGCCAGAGGATCACGCCAAGGACGCCGCCGCCGAGGAGCCGGCAGCCGGCCGAGTCGCCACCTAACCTATAACCAGGCCCCCGCCTATATAAGGGGGCCTGGACCCTTAGCGTAGGGAGATCCGATCTTCTTCTTCCTCCTCTCCCTGAACAGCTCGAGGAGCATTGTAATCGATACTATCCAATCAATACGAAGCAGGCAGGAAGTAGGGGTTTACCTCCAACCGGGAGGGCCCTGAACCTGGGTAAACCGAGGTGTCTATGTTGGCACGATCCCGAGCCGGACCCATCGTCACCATCGTCGAGCCCCTCCGATAAGCCTCCCCATGGCTACTGTCTCTAAATTCCCACGACAGTTGGCGCCCACCATGGGGCAAAGCGCGGTGGCGAGCGGAGTCAAGTTCTGACCGGGACCCTCTGGCGAGAAGGTCGCCTCCGGCCTCGTCTGGAGGTTCGGCACCTTCGACTGCATCGACGACAACTTGTCCCACTTCGAGAACGGCTTCGGCAATAGTGGCTCCTTCCTCGATGTCGGCAGCCACCGCTTCTACGTCGCCAAGCCCTTCCCGGAGGAGGTCACCGACGTCTTCGACTCCCTCTGCGATGGAGGCTCGAGCTGTGGTGAAAGCAGCAGTCTTGGCGCCATGGTCGAGGTGATGGCCCTGGGAGAATAGGAGGGCGGCGACTCTCTGCGCCCCGCACGCCCGTCGCCCGGACGCCTTCTTCCATAGGAGAAAGATGCTCCACTCCCAGAGCAGGACGCCCCGGGCGTCTCCGTGGTGGACCTGCGTGCTCTCCTTGACCGCGTCATCGATCCCGCCCGGGTCGCCGAGGCCCTGGAGCGGATGCGTCTCGTCCTCCTCGGCAAGGTGGCTGAGGACGAGGCCAACTGGTGCCGCGTGAGCACCATGCTTAGCGAGTTCTACGGCGTGTATGGAGACGCACCAACTGAGCTCGTCCGTGACCTGCACCGCAGTCTCGCCACCGTCGTCCCCGGCCAGATCCAGCGGTCGCCATCGGCAAGCCGAGGCCGCGGAGGGCGTGGACAGGGCGGCCGTGCTCCGAGTGGCAATGCCCAAGGCCGCCGCGTTCAGCAAGGTGGCGGAGCAAGCAGGCCACGCCAGATCCCGGTGCAAGCGCCAGGGTCGGAGTCCCAGTCTCGCCCATCGGCGCTGCACATCCACATGTGGCTCGACCACGTCGGGACGTCCCCTAGGGGATCTGCTAGCTCAAAGCGAGCGGCTTCTGGCCGAGGAGGCCCGGGGGCTGCAGGCAGCAGTCATGGGCGCAAAGAGGGCAAGTACACCCTCGATGCTGCGCTTGATCAGCCGTGTAAATTCCACACCTCCCCGGGCAGGGAAGCGACCCACTCCACGCGTCAGTGCCGCTTCATGAGAGAGCTGGAGCAGCGCGCTGGGCAGATCCCTGGTACATCGCAAGCGCAACCGGCTGAAGGTCAGGAGGACCAACGGCACAACCCGGCTGGAGGTGAGACAGATCAAGATGATGGCTTCCCGACGGATGTGGAGCAGTATCACATCTTTACTACTCCCGGCAAGGACAAAAGGAATGACCTTTGGCATGAGGCAGAGGTGAACGCTGTGATGCCTGCAGAACCCCAGTTCATGCATTGGTCCGAGGCGGCCATTACCTGGGGGCGCGAGGACCACCCAAGGCTGATGCCCAGCCCTGGAGAATACGCTCTGGTTGTGGATCCTGTTGTGTGTTCCGATACGCACATGTGCCGGTTCTCCCGGGTGCTGATCGACGGTGGTAGTAGTATTAACCTTCTTTACCGAAGCTCCCTGGAGAAGTTGGGCATCCCGCTTGCTCAGCTGAAACCTAGCCGGCTCACCTTCCATGGCATCGTGCCTGGGCATTCTTGCACCCCTTTGGGCAAGGTGCGGCTGGAGGTTCTCTTCGGAAAGAAGGGGAATAGCTGCCACGAGCCCATCTGGTTCGAGGTGGTGGACATCAGCAGTCCCTACCACGCGCTGATAGGCCGTCCGGCCCTGGCTAAGTTCATGGCTATCCCGCATTACGCCTATCTGAAGATGAAGCTCTGTGACGACCTCAAATTTGATAACAAATTCGAAGTGCCCGTTATGTATTCCACCGCAATCCCAGAATCATTGTTGCGATATACATAACGTAGTTGGTAACCAGTTCCACAGACATTACAATACGATGATTCAAATACAATGGTCATATAGACCAAGTCATATTACAACACAATATAGCAGCGGAAATACCGTCTTCGGCCCATGCCTTCTCCCTACAGGCAATTGGCGACTCACGGAGACGAGCTTAGTTCTGGAACTCTTCTTCATACCCTTCCTCCTGGTATTCCTCCCCATAGTCTGGCCAAGTTGATAGCCAGGGACACAGCCGTGAGTACATTGGATGCACTCGCAAACCATCTTGTAAATGAAGAGATGAAGTAGATATGCAAGGTTGGGTATAGTGGACTAAGCACTAAGTTGGTTTGCAAAAGCTAGTTTTATTTCCCAAGAATGCTCATTTGTAGAAAAGAGGTTTAGTTCTCTAAGTTCATTCTAAAGAGGAACTTCAATGTGTCAAGATCCCGGTCAAGTCATGTCAATTCAAATTCATGTCATTCACCAAGTTCACCCTTGTTCTTTTTATTCTTGACAAAAGCCAGGTAGAGTTTGCCAACCGTCCATGACCGAGGACTCGGCTATTCGAATAGTTTGAAAACCTCTGCAGAGGGGTACACTTTACCCACAAGATTCGATACATCTGCCGGGAGAAATCCACGGTTCGCTATACACAAAGGTATGCGGCTTTCAGATAATCAAACAAATTCTTTCACTTGCTCATCCTAGTATAGGATCCTTCCCTAGAGCCCGGAATACGGACTTCCCGCTCCGGCGCCTCTAGTTATGCCCATCCCGGAGACCGGGTTAGTGGAATCCACTTGGTCAAGAAGTATCCGCCCGTGGAGTCCTTCCATGAAGATTTTATGCAAGACCTCCCATACTAAGATCAACAAACTACGGATTAAGCCCCTTCCCATATAGGGGTAACGTGGTTGTACGGTATAGTTGGCACCCATGTACATCACTCGTTGTCATTTGAGAAATACATTTCATAGTTCTTAGTCCAGATTATTTTCTTTCATAAAGCCATCATGTAGGAGCAATCTCCCATTTCAAGTTTCAAGGTCAAGTCACCACCTTTCAAATGGGGTTCCTCCCGAGATAGCCTCAACCTTTATTAGCGACTAAGCAACTACATTGAGTGATAGTACTACTACTATGGTTGGATAAACTCAGCTTGATGCTCTTGATAACCAAGACATCAATATGCTTCTATCATTCTACTCTAGCAATTCAATCATGCAATTTACTTCTATCATTCTACTCTAGCAATTCAATCATGCAATTTACTAAAAACAAGTAGAATGCAGTATTAAAACTAGGTAGTGGGAGTATGAATCAAAAGATGGCTTGCCTTGGTTGGCAAAGTGTCCGGGGTTCTCTTCTTCTTCTGGATAATAATAATCCCCTCCAATATCCTCCTCGGCAACACTAGCGTCTAATAACGAGTAAACACAAACACACCATCACTTCACCAAGCTAACAACACACCAAGCACTCATGCTTACTTTCAAACAATATTCTTTAGGTTGTATTTTAATTCCGGTTGCAATTTGAGTCATGTTGCATTTTATGTGTTGGTAGGTAAGTCCTTCTTCTAAGTTTTTCTTCAAGTGTGCATACTAGATTCTTTGCTAAGTGGCCTAGGTGGTTCACTTGTGCAGCAGTGGAGGTGATTTGGGGTTACTAAGACAAGTTTAAGGGGAAATGATCCACTAAGTGAAATGGGTAAAGAGGGCAATTACTTCTAAGTGTGCATTAGGGCTCTATCATTTTATGCTAACAAATAGGTTTGGGTTAGGGTCTAAATGGTCACACTAATATGGTTTGGGTAGATTAGTGTTGGCTAACAGTAAGAGGGGTCATTAGTAAGTTCACATTTTAATTTTCATGATTATTGATGGCTTAAATAATTTTCTAGAAATCTTTCATTAATTCACAAGCTAGGGTCACACTATTCATAACCATTTTTATTCTTAACTGTTTTGGAGATCTAACCAGTACCATTGGATAGAGCATGTTATAAGCTTTCCAACGAATATTTATTTGCTAAATTTGGACTTATAAAACTCTAGGAATTTAAGTTTGAAAATACCATTTGAAACAGTTTTGAAATAAAAGAAAAAGGGCGGGAATTAATTAAAAACGAATCGGGTTGATTTCTAACCAAACGGGCCAAGCCTGAGCAGACCCCGAACGGGCCGGCCCAGAAAACGTTTCGCTGCGGGGCGGGGGAATAAAAATCGGTACTGACAGGTGGGGCCACGACGTCAGACCTAATTCAAAACCCGAATCGGTAAGTTATCGTCCGATCTCGATCTAACGGTTCACGATCATCTTCTTCCTCAGTCACAGCGGGGGCTCACCTGCGCGCAGAGGTGAGTGTTCGATGGCGAGGGCGAGGCGTAGAGGAAACGAAACTCGACGGCGACGCTCGGGATCGGCTGCGGTGCTCCTCCTCCTCCGATTCCCTGCAGAAGCTGGCCTCCAAGTGGTCGGACGCGGCGGCGCTCCGCCCGTCCAGTACTGCGCCGGCGGGGTTGGCGACGGCGAACTAGGGCACGAGGGAGTAAGCGGCGATGTCTGGGAGGTAGAGGGGAGTGCGGTGCGTTGCTTCGTTTGATCGCCGGGGGTTTATATAGGCCCAGGTGGCCGGGACAAGCGCGGCCAGAAGCTCGACGCTGCGGGGGTCCTGGCGGCGTTGCAAGCTCGCTCCGGTCACGGCGGCCTCGGGGTGGTGCTGGGCTGGTGTCGACTCGGCTGCGGGGCGCTGTGGGTCGCCTCTGGCGCCTTCACGTTGGTCGGCATCGCGCGGGACAGTGGGTTCCTGGGAGGGGGTCCTGGGCGTTTTCTCCTCTTCTCCTCCTTCTTCCATGGCTTGGGTCGGGGCAGAGGGGGCTGGAATCGATCGAGGCACGGCCAGGGGGCATGGCTACAGCACTTGGCCGAGCCAGAACAGTGCTGCACCAGTGAAATGGATCTCACTCGATTTGTTGCTGCCAGTGTTCGACGAAATGCTTCCAAGAACTCAAAATTCGAATTTTTCAAATTTGCCACTTTGGGTGCTCATCATATTGGATAAGGTACCCGGGCATATTTTTGTTCTGGAGAAATAATGAGTTTTGCAAAAATTTATATTTCAAATTTGAAATGGTTTCTGTTTCAGATTCAAACTTTGGCTCAAGTTTGAGTAGTGTTCTGGTTTGAAATTTTGGTAGATCTTTGTTGGTTGAGTTAGTCCATAACTTGGTTAAGCTCAACTAAAAGGTTAAACCTGCAGGTGAGCTGTAGATTTCTTAATCTAAGGGCTCAAAGTGGTGTAGTCATTAACAGTTTCTAGATCATATTAACTTTATCTCTTTCTTACCTATTTTTATTTTTGGTTCTTTTGGTTCCTAATATCTTTCTTAGTTGTTTCTATTGGTTCACTTAGAATTGTTTAACCAATGCTCAAGCAAAAGAACACACATAAAATCATAGAAATACAAATAAAGAGAATACATGTATGCATACAATAATGAAGAAAAGGTTTTATTTGGATCCAATTTTTGGTACTTTATTTAATAAGACTTGGGTTACAATTTCTGGGTTGTTACAATCTTCCCCCCTTAAAAAGAATCTCGTCCCCGAGATTCACTAATTAAGAACTGAAAAGATTGGGAAATTCTTTCTGAAGGTAATCTTCTCGTTCCCAAGTGGCTTCCTCTTCGGTGTGATTACTCCACTGAACTTTCAGAAATTTGATGCTTCGGGTTCGAGTGGTTCGATAAGCTTCCTCAAGGATACGGATCGGCATTTCACGATAGGTCAAGTCCTTGTTGATGTCCACAGAACGGTGATCAATATTCTTGAAGACTTCGGGCTTCTCCGGAATTTCAAGACATTTCCGAAGTAACGACACGTGAAAGACATCGTGTACTTCAGACAATTCAGGGGGCATTTCCAACTGATAAGACACTTCTCCTCTGCGGTCTAGTATCTTGAAGGGTCCAATATATCTTGGGGCAAGCTTTCCTTTTACTTGGAATCTTTGCATTCCCTTGAGAGGTGATACTCTAAGATAAACATAATCTCCAATCTGGAAGGTCAGTTCTCGACGTCTCTTGTCGGCATAACTCTTTTGTCTTGATTGGGCTGCCTTGAGGTATTCACGAATCATGCGAACTTTCTCCTCGGCTTCTTGCAGAATATCCGGTCCAAAAATCTGGCTGTCTCCGGTTTCTGACCAATTCAGAGGGGTACGACATTTTCTTCCGTACAAAGCTTCAAATGGGGCCATTTGCAAACTGGCTTGATAACTGTTGTTATACGAAAACTCCGCGAAAGGCAGACAGTCTTCCCACTTCGTTCCATAAGCTAGAACACAGGCTCTCAACATATCTTCAAGTATTTGATTTACTCTTTCAGTCTGTCCATCAGTCTGAGGGTGGTAAGCTGTGCTGAAGGCTAACTTGGTTCCCAAAGCTTGATGTAAGCTTTTCCAAAATCTCGAGGTGAATTGGGTTCCTCGATCAGAAACTATGGTTTTAGGGATTCCATGCAAACTGACAATTCTGGATAGATACAGATCTGCTAGCTGATCTGAGCGATGAGTGGTCTTGACAGGAATAAAGTGGGCCACTTTGGTTAGTCTATCCACAATGACCCAAATAGAGTCATTTCCACGGCTAGACTTTGGAAATCCAGTGATGAAATCCATTCCAACAGAATCCCACTTCCATTCCGGAACTTGCAAAGGTTGCAGCAAACCAGCAGGACGTCGATGTTCAGCCTTGACTCTTTGACAGATATCACACTTGGATATAAACGATGCAATCTCGCGCTTCATTCCATGCCACCAAAATTGTTCCTTCAAATCTTGGTACATCTTAGTTCCACCAGGGTGGATGGAGTAAGGTGTCTCATGGGCTTCCTTCATAATTACTTCCTTCAATTCTGAGTCAGCGGGCACACAAATACGGCCTTTGTACCAAAGAACTCCTTGATCATCTTCTTCAAATCCTGGCACCTTGCCGGAACCAATTCTGCGCTTGATTCCTTCAATACTCTCATTTCCCTTCTGGGCTTCTTTGATTTGGCTCATCAAGGTGGGTTGAAACTCAAGGTTGGCGAGGAATCCTTGACTGACTAGCTCCAATCCAAATCTTTCAAACTCTTGGTGCAACATAGGTTGCTCTTCCTTGATCCTCATATTCAACGAACACGGCTTTCTACTCAACGCATCGGCCACTACATTGGCCTTACCAGGGTGATAGTGAATTTCCAGATCATAATCCTTGATCAACTCTATCCCTCTCCTTTGCCTCATGTTCAACTCCTTCTGGGTGAATATATACTTCAAACTCTTGTGGTCAGAATAGATCTCACAACGGTTGCCCATCAAATAATGCCTCCAAGTCTTCAGAGCTAGAACCACGGCTGCTAACTCTAGATCATGGGTTGGATAATTTTCTTCATGAGGTTTAAGCTGCCTAGAGAGGTAAGCTATGACCTTTCCTTCTTGCATCAGTACGCAACCAAGTCCAAGTTTGGAAGCGTCGCAATAGACATCAAAATTCTTGGTGATATCGGGCATGGTTAGGACAGGGGCGGTCACCAATCGCTTCTTGAGCTCTTGAAAACTCTCTTCACACTTAGGGGTCCATTCAAACTTCTTGTCCTTCTTCAACAATTGGGTCATTGGACGGGCAATACTGGAAAATCCTTCGACGAACTTGCGGTAATATCCTGCTAATCCGAGGAAACCTCTAACTTCCGTTTGAGTGGTAGGGGCTTCCCATTCCAGGACTGATTTGATCTTCTTGGGATCTACCGATATTCCTCCTGCTGACAGCACATGGCCTAAGAATCCAACTTCCTTCAACCAGAACTCACATTTACTGAACTTAGCATACAGCTGATGCTCTCTTAGGGTTTCTAGAATTAATCTCAAATGGGTTGCATGCTCTTCTTCGGATTTGGAGTAGATAAGAATGTCGTCAATGAAGACCACAACAAACTTATCCAAGAACTCCATAAAAACCTTATTCATGAGATTCATGAAATAAGCAGGGGCATTGGTCAATCCAAATGACATTACGGTGTACTCATACAATCCGTATCGGGTAGTGAAGGCTGTTTTGGGGATATCCGTTGCACGGATCTTCAGTTGGTGGTATCCAGTTCTAAGATCTATCTTCGAGAATACTCGTGCTCCAGTCAATTGGTCAAACAGATCTTCAATCTTCGGGAGAGGATACTTGTTCTTGATGGTCACATCGTTAAGCTTGCGATAATCAGTGCACAGTCGGCTAGAACCGTCACTTTTATCCACAAACAGAACGGGTGATCTCCAAGCAGAAGAACTTGGTTGAATTAATCCTTTACTCAACAGGTCATCCAATTGCTTCTTCAACTCAACTAATTCAGCTGGGTTCATACGATAGGGTCGTTGGGCTATTGATCCAGTTCCGGGGATAAGCTCAATGATAAACTCAATATCCCGATCCGGTGGCATTCCGGGTAACTCCTCGGGAAAGACATCCGGGTATTCACAGACGATGGGGACTTGCTCCAAAGTCGGTCCTGAGATACTCTTATGATATCTGGTGGTTTGGGGTGGTTTTACGGACACATGCTTGACTATGATTCCATTGCTACTCTTCATGGTGATGGTCTTTTTGGCACAATCTATCACTCCTTGATGACAAGACATCCAATTCATACCAAGAACTACTTCCAAACCCTTGGTTCCCAACACTATCAAATCGGCTAAGAAAGCTATCCCATGGATTTCTATGGGCACTGCCAAGCAAGTACAACTAGCTTTTGTTACTGACCCGGGAATTTGCACAGACATGACATCTTTCAAGGGTGTGGGTTGAAGTCCACTTTTATCAACGAATAATTGGGTAACAAATGAGTGTGAAGCTCCAGAATCAAACAGGACTCTTGCAAGAACTGAGTTAACAGGGAACATACCAAGCACCACGTCGGTTGCTTCCTGAGCTTCTTCAACATTCATGTGATTCAGACGGCCCCGAGAGTGAGGCTGGTTCCTAGGTGGATAGTTCTTGCCATTTCCCACACGACGCTGTTGCTGAGCAGGGGCAGCAGTCTTGGATGCATCATTCAGCTTCTTGGGGCACTCATTGGAGTAATGCCCTTTTAGTCCACACTCATAACATGTAACACCAGACTTGTCACCAGGCTTGGGTAACACAGGGGCGCCATTTGGCCTTGGAGTATTGGTGTTGAAGTTGTTGCCACTAGGTCTTGGGGGTGCACGGTTGAAGTTGTTGCCGGGTGGGCGGTTAGGATAGTTGGGACGCGGAGCAGGTGCAGACGGCCTCATTGGTCTAGGGATGAAACCCATTGGTGCATTTCCCCTTGGCTTCTGCGAGTTGCTCGAGTTGCCTTGATACATCATACGGCGCTTGCGGTTCTCGGTAGCTTGCTTGAGTTTACCTTCCATCTGAATGGCAGAGTCAACCAATGACTCCAGGTCGGCAAAAGGAATGCTGACCAAGACACATTGCATCTCATCATGAAGTCCATCCAGAAACCTTTCTTGCTTCTTCTCAGTGGTGTTGGTGTCATCTGGGGCATATCTAGACAAGGTAAGGAACTTGTCACGGTAATCCACCACCGACATAGAACCTTGCTTCAGATTTCTGAACTCATCTCTCATCCGTTTTACCAATCCCTTGGGAACATGGGCTTTGCTAAACTTGCTCTTGAACTCTTCCCACGGCATCACATACCCTGGGACTTGCATGGCACGGGTGCTGTCCCACCAAGCTCTTGCCGCTCCAGCAAGATAGTGGGTGGTGTATAAGACCTTCTCGTTTTCCCCAACTTCGGCGACTGCCAAGTTGTTCTCCATAGTACAAAGCCAATCATCGGCATCTAAGGGCTCTTCAGACTTAGTGAATATAGGAGGGTTGGTGTTCTGGAAACTCCTTAACTTGGATCGGTGCTCTCCATTGCCATGGTTTTCTCCTTCACCATTGCCATTGCCATTGTTGTGGTTCGTTGCCATCTGGGTTAACTGCTGAAGAGTGGCCAAGTTGGCTTGGCGCTCAGCTCGGGCTGCTTCCCGGTCTTCCATGATCAATCTTAGCAATTCGGCCATTTCCGGGTTCGGGGGTGGGGGTGCTCGCGGCATCTGAAGATAAGGTGTGTAAGATAAGAGGGAAAAGCTAATTTGCTAAGATTTAAAGGTACATGGATGATGCAATTTTGTTTTACTAAGGCCTTAGAGGCCAAATTCAAATTTCATTCATCACTCATCAAACATATCATACATACGAGTTCACACATTACAAATGGTTTACATCAAACCATTGCGACTCGTCTACTAGAGAGGGGAATACAACTCACACCTACACGAAGTGATCATAAAGTGGAACTCATAGCTAGGTAATACGTGGATCTCGGACCTAAACAGCGGGCTCCTCGGGGTCTTCCTCCTCGTCGCTCACAATGAATCCATTGTGACCACCATCCTCCGGATCGTCGAGGTCCTCCATGAAGTCATCCTCATCACTAATGAGGGCATTATCCTCCTTGCGGAGATCAATGCCTTCCTCCTCACCAAGGTGATCCTCAAGACTCTCAATGTACGCAGTCAACTCCGCCACATTGGCCTTCAACTCCTCAAGGTCCTGTTCCTTCTCATCGCGCTGGCGACGAAGGCTCTTGCGTTCCTTCGCAAGAATCCTGATGGTGCTTCTCGCTTCCACCAGTGCAACGTGCTCGAGGTTGGCCCTAGTACGGGCACGGTCGGCCTCCTGCTGAGTGGAGTACAGCAAGAAGTCCATGTGGTCGATGTAGGTACTCGGCTCATTCTGCCCGGGCATGTTTGCGGGACGCCCATCCGCATCACGCCGAGCAAAGTCCTTGAAGCGTCCTCCCTGAACCTCCTCAACGTGCAGTCCGCATAAGCGGGCGTGCATCTCCTGCATCGCTCGGACCAAACCATCGGCCCAAGTGTTCTCCACAAGCTCAAACTTGACCCTTGGAGAACCCAACATCCCCTTCTTGCCACGGCAACTAGCTCGGATGAGCCACCGTAGCTCTCCATCCGGGTGCTCATTGAGCACGGCTCCCTTGAACTCCGGGTACAAACGGTTCAGGAACAAGGTCAAAGTGGTGAGGTCGCGCTCGAAACAAAGGCTGCCACCTTGGCCCAACTGGTACTGCTCAGTGAATACCAGGGCCATCTACAAAATTTTAAATTAGTTCAAGTTAGTGATCAACTCAAGTGTGCAAAATTTTAAGTAAGCTAAAACTGAAGTATGTATAAAACTTTGTAACTAGAGAGGAAAGACTAAGCAATTTTTGCAACCGTTCTTGTATCTTTCTTTTAACAAGGTTTTGTTTTAACGCCCATTCTAACTAAGGTCTCCTATGGTCAGCCTAGGCTCTGATACCAACTTGTGACGACCTCAAATTTGATAACAAATTCGAAGTGCCCGTTATGTATTCCACCGCAATCCCAGAATCATTGTTGCGATATACATAACGTAGTTGGTAACCAGTTCCACAGACATTACAATACGATGATTCAAATACAATGGTCATATAGACCAAGTCATATTACAACACAATATAGCAGCGGAAATACCGTCTTCGGCCCATGCCTTCTCCCTACAGGCAATTGGCGACTCACGGAGACGAGCTTAGTTCTGGAACTCTTCTTCATACCCTTCCTCCTGGTATTCCTCCCCATAGTCTGGCCAAGTTGATAGCCAGGGACACAGCCGTGAGTACATTGGATGCACTCGCAAACCATCTTGTAAATGAAGAGATGAAGTAGATATGCAAGGTTGGGTATAGTGGACTAAGCACTAAGTTGGTTTGCAAAAGCTAGTTTTATTTCCCAAGAATGCTCATTTGTAGAAAAGAGGTTTAGTTCTCTAAGTTCATTCTAAAGAGGAACTTCAATGTGTCAAGATCCCGGTCAAGTCATGTCAATTCAAATTCATGTCATTCACCAAGTTCACCCTTGTTCTTTTTATTCTTGACAAAAGCCAGGTAGAGTTTGCCAACCGTCCATGACCGAGGACTCGGCTATTCGAATAGTTTGAAAACCTCTGCAGAGGGGTACACTTTACCCACAAGATTCGATACATCTGCCGGGAGAAATCCACGGTTCGCTATACACAAAGGTATGCGGCTTTCAGATAATCAAACAAATTCTTTCACTTGCTCATCCTAGTATAGGATCCTTCCCTAGAGCCCGGAATACGGACTTCCCGCTCCGGCGCCTCTAGTTATGCCCATCCCGGAGACCGGGTTAGTGGAATCCACTTGGTCAAGAAGTATCCGCCCGTGGAGTCCTTCCATGAAGATTTTATGCAAGACCTCCCATACTAAGATCAACAAACTACGGATTAAGCCCCTTCCCATATAGGGGTAACGTGGTTGTACGGTATAGTTGGCACCCATGTACATCACTCGTTGTCATTTGAGAAATACATTTCATAGTTCTTAGTCCAGATTATTTTCTTTCATAAAGCCATCATGTAGGAGCAATCTCCCATTTCAAGTTTCAAGGTCAAGTCACCACCTTTCAAATGGGGTTCCTCCCGAGATAGCCTCAACCTTTATTAGCGACTAAGCAACTACATTGAGTGATAGTACTACTACTATGGTTGGATAAACTCAGCTTGATGCTCTTGATAACCAAGACATCAATATGCTTCTATCATTCTACTCTAGCAATTCAATCATGCAATTTACTTCTATCATTCTACTCTAGCAATTCAATCATGCAATTTACTAAAAACAAGTAGAATGCAGTATTAAAACTAGGTAGTGGGAGTATGAATCAAAAGATGGCTTGCCTTGGTTGGCAAAGTGTCCGGGGTTCTCTTCTTCTTCTGGATAATAATAATCCCCTCCAATATCCTCCTCGGCAACACTAGCGTCTAATAACGAGTAAACACAAACACACCATCACTTCACCAAGCTAACAACACACCAAGCACTCATGCTTACTTTCAAACAATATTCTTTAGGTTGTATTTTAATTCCGGTTGCAATTTGAGTCATGTTGCATTTTATGTGTTGGTAGGTAAGTCCTTCTTCTAAGTTTTTCTTCAAGTGTGCATACTAGATTCTTTGCTAAGTGGCCTAGGTGGTTCACTTGTGCAGCAGTGGAGGTGATTTGGGGTTACTAAGACAAGTTTAAGGGGAAATGATCCACTAAGTGAAATGGGTAAAGAGGGCAATTACTTCTAAGTGTGCATTAGGGCTCTATCATTTTATGCTAACAAATAGGTTTGGGTTAGGGTCTAAATGGTCACACTAATATGGTTTGGGTAGATTAGTGTTGGCTAACAGTAAGAGGGGTCATTAGTAAGTTCACATTTTAATTTTCATGATTATTGATGGCTTAAATAATTTTCTAGAAATCTTTCATTAATTCACAAGCTAGGGTCACACTATTCATAACCATTTTTATTCTTAACTGTTTTGGAGATCTAACCAGTACCATTGGATAGAGCATGTTATAAGCTTTCCAACGAATATTTATTTGCTAAATTTGGACTTATAAAACTCTAGGAATTTAAGTTTGAAAATACCATTTGAAACAGTTTTGAAATAAAAGAAAAAGGGCGGGAATTAATTAAAAACGAATCGGGTTGATTTCTAACCAAACGGGCCAAGCCTGAGCAGACCCCGAACGGGCCGGCCCAGAAAACGTTTCGCTGCGGGGCGGGGGAATAAAAATCGGTACTGACAGGTGGGGCCACGACGTCAGACCTAATTCAAAACCCGAATCGGTAAGTTATCGTCCGATCTCGATCTAACGGTTCACGATCATCTTCTTCCTCAGTCACAGCGGGGGCTCACCTGCGCGCAGAGGTGAGTGTTCGACGGCGAGGGCGAGGCGTAGAGGAAACGAAACTCGACGGCGACGCTCGGGATCGGCTGCGGTGCTCCTCCTCCTCCGATTCCCTGCAGAAGCTGGCCTCCAAGTGGTCGGACGCGGCGGCGCTCCGCCCGTCCAGTACTGCGCCGGCGGGGTTGGCGACGGCGAACTAGGGCACGAGGGAGTAAGCGGCGATGTCTGGGAGGTAGAGGGGAGTGCGGTGCGTTGCTTCGTTTGATCGCCGGGGGTTTATATAGGCCCAGGTGGCCGGGACAAGCGCGGCCAGAAGCTCGACGCTGCGGGGGTCCTGGCGGCGTTGCAAGCTCGCTCCGGTCACGGCGGCCTCGGGGTGGTGCTGGGCTGGTGTCGACTCGGCTGCGGGGCGCTGTGGGTCGCCTCTGGCGCCTTCACGTTGGTCGGCATCGCGCGGGACAGTGGGTTCCTGGGAGGGGGTCCTGGGCGTTTTCTCCTCTTCTCCTCCTTCTTCCATGGCTTGGGTCGGGGCAGAGGGGGCTGGAATCGATCGAGGCGCGGCCAGGGGGCATGGCTACAGCACTTGGCCGAGCCAGAACAGTGCTGCACCAGTGAAATGGATCTCACTCGATTTGTTGCTGCCAGTGTTCGACGAAATGCTTCCAAGAACTCAAAATTCGAATTTTTCAAATTTGCCACTTTGGGTGCTCATCATATTGGATAAGGTACCCGGGCATATTTTTGTTCTGGAGAAATAATGAGTTTTGCAAAAATTTATATTTCAAATTTGAAATGGTTTCTGTTTCAGATTCAAACTTTGGCTCAAGTTTGAGTAGTGTTCTGGTTTGAAATTTTGGTAGATCTTTGTTGGTTGAGTTAGTCCATAACTTGGTTAAGCTCAACTAAAAGGTTAAACCTGCAGGTGAGCTGTAGATTTCTTAATCTAAGGGCTCAAAGTGGTGTAGTCATTAACAGTTTCTAGATCATATTAACTTTATCTCTTTCTTACCTATTTTTATTTTTGGTTCTTTTGGTTCCTAATATCTTTCTTAGTTGTTTCTATTGGTTCACTTAGAATTGTTTAACCAATGCTCAAGCAAAAGAACACACATAAAATCATAGAAATACAAATAAAGAGAATACATGTATGCATACAATAATGAAGAAAAGGTTTTATTTGGATCCAATTTTTGGTACTTTATTTAATAAGACTTGGGTTACAATTTCTGGGTTGTTACAAGCTCCCAGGGCCTAGAGGTGTGATCACGATATCGGGAAGCTTCAAGAAGTCCCTGACCTACGCAAAGGAGAGCTCACAGCTGGCAGAGGCGCTGGTCGTCGCCGAGGAGAAAAGGCAGCTTCTACATCACGTGGAGCTGACCCAGCAAGACGTGCCAGTCCGCCAGTCACCGGTGGAGCAATTCAAGCTGGCCAATGACACCAAGAAGATCCTGCTGGACGAGAGTGACCCCTCCAAGTACGTCATCATCGGCACCGGCCTGTCTGCCAAATAGGAAAGCGAGCTCACCAGCTTCCTCCGTGAGAATCGGGACATCTTTGCATGGTCTCCAAAGGACATGCATGGTGTGCCGAGGGAGCTGGCTGAGCACGCACTCAACGTCCGGCCGGATGCTAAGCCGGTCAAGCAACCACTACGACGCTTTGCAGAAGAAAAGAGGAAAGCTATTGGTGAGGAGATTGCCCAGCTCCTTGCAGCCGGCTTTATCATGGAGGTGTTTTACCCTGACTGGCTCGCGAACCCAGTCTTGGTTCTGAAGAAGAATAACACTTGGCGAATGTGTACCGACTACACCAGCCTCAACAAGGCCTGCCCCAAGGATCCTTTCGCACTACCACAGATTGACCAGGTTATCGACTCCACATCCGGCTATGACCTCTTGTCCTTCATGGACGCCTATTCGGGCTACCACCAGATCCCGCTCTTCCAGCCGGATCAGATCAAGACCTCCTTCATCACCCCATATGGAGCCTACTGCTATGTTACCATGCCGTTTGGCCTGAAGAACGCTGGAGCTACTTACTAGCAAACCATGCAGCAATGTCTGCAGGGGCAGATTGGGAGGAACGTGCACGCCTATGTGGACGACGTGGTGGTGAAGACCAAGCAGAGCGGCGCGCTCCTGGACGACCTCAAGGAGACCTTCGCCAACCTGCGGCGCTATCGCATGAAGCTCAATCCTGAGAAGTGCACCTTTGGCGTGCCGGCTAGACAGCTCCTAGGTTATATCGTTTCCCAGCGAGGGATCGAGGCTAACCCCTCGAAGATAAAAGCCATCGAGGGCCTAGAAAAGCCCACCCAGCTCAGGGGTGTGCAGAAGTTTGCTGGTTGCTTGGCCTCGCTTAGCCGGTTCGTTAGCCGGCTCGGGGAGAAGGCCATGGCGCTGTACCAGCTGATGAAGAAGACGGACCACTTTGTTTGGTCCCAGCGCGCTGACGACGCCTTCAACGACCTCAAGCGAGCCTTGTCTACCGCGCCAATCTTGGCAGCGCCGACCCTGCGAGAGCCAATGCTGCTCTACATTGCAGCAACCCCACGCGTCATTAGCGTCGTGATCGTGGTGGAACGCATCGAGGAAGGCAAGGAGCTGCCGGTCCAGCGCCCGGTGTACTACCTGAGTGAGGTGCTCACTCTCTCCAAGCAAAACTACCCGCACTACCAGAAGGTCGCGTACGGCGTGTACATGGCGGCCAAGAAGCTGAAGCACTACTTTGAGGAGCACCCAATCACGGTGGTGAGCACCACTCCGCTCTCAGAGATCATCGGGTGCAAGGACGCGTCGGGAAGAGTGGCCAAATGGGCGATTGAGCTCGCTGCTCATACCATTCAGTACAAGCCCAGGACGACGATCAAGTCACAGATCATAGCGGATTTCTTCGCTGACTGGGGAGAGCACCAGTACTTGCCGCCGGCTTCGGACTCCACCCACTGGCGCATGCATTTCGATGGCTCCAAGCTGCTCGGGGGCTTGGGAGCCGGCATCGTCCTCACCTCTCCCAAGGGAGACAAGCTGCAGTACGTGCTGCAGATGCACTTCCGTGCGTCGAACAACGTCGCTGAGTACGAAGCCCTGGTACATGGGCTCAAGATGGCTAAACAGATCGGCATCAGGACGATCCTTTATTTCGGAGACTCCGACCTAGTGACGCACCAGGTCTTAGGGGATTGGGACGCCAAGGACACCAACATGGCCTCCTATCGCTTCTACGTGCAGCAACTCAGCGGATTCTTCGAGGGCTGCGAGTTCCACCATGTCCCCAGAGCAAACAACGAGGAAGCATACCGGCTGTCCAAGATCGGCTCCACCAAGCAGGATATCCCAGCTGGGGTGTCCCTGGAAATCATCCACAAGCCGTCTATCAAACCTTCGCCGGAGTCCATATCCATCTATGTGCCTAGAGACCCAGCCCTGGCTCAGGTACCACCACCGGACCCGGGGGCTGTCGTCTCGGGGCTGAAGGAGGCAGCCGGCCAGCCCAGCGCGGCCGGCTCGATGAAGGACAAGGGGATTGCCGGCTCCACGCCCGCTCCCCCAGCCGGACAATCGGATGAAGCCGGCACGACGATGGACCTGGGGGCTGCTGATCCTCTGGTCGCCAGTGTCTTCCACATACGAGAGATACCTTCCTGGGCGGAGCCATTCTCCAACTACCTCATCACTGGGGACTTGCCGCAAGACAAAGTGGAAGCTAGGCGAATTCAACATCGAGCTGGGGCGTACACCATCATCAACAGCGAATTATACAAGCGCAGCATGTCAAGCATCTTCCAGAAGTGCATCAAGCCAGAGGAAGGGATAGAGCTGCTAAGAGAGATACATCAAGGGGAGTGCGGGCATCATGCATCTTCTAGAGCCTTAGTGGCCAAGGCTTTCCGCCATGGCTTCTACTGGCCAACGGCCAAGCAGAATGCAGAGCAGCTGGTGAAGCAGTGCAATGGTTGCCAGTGCTTCTCCAAGCACAGAAACACTCCAGCGGCAGCCCTCAAGACCATCCCGCTCACTTGGCTGTTCGCGGTTTGGGGCCTGGACATGGTAGGGCCATTCAAGATTGCACCCGGGGGCTTGACGCATCTGTTGGTTGCTGTGGACAAGTTCACCAAGTGGATCAAGGCCAAGCCAATCAAAAAACTCGACGGCTCATCCACAATCAAGTTCTTCAACGAGATCATCACAAGATATGGAGTTCCCCATAGCATCATCACCGACAATGGGACAAACTTTGCAAAGGGAGTCTTTGCTGACTACTGTGGCCAAAAAGGCATCCGGCTGGACTTAGCATCAGTGGCACATCCTCAGACAAATGGGCAAGTGGAGAAAGCAAATGGGCTAATCCTAGCTGGCATCAAACCAAGACTGGTCGAGCCTCTCGAACGCTCAGCCGGCTGTTGGGTAGAGGAGCTACCCTTAGTGCTCTGGAGCCTGCGCACCACTCCAAATCATTCTGTCGGCTTCACTCCTTTCTTCCTAGTCTATGGAGCAGAAGCAGTGCTGCCCACGGACATTGAGTTCGATGCACCCAGAATTGTCTAGTACACAGAGAAGCAAGCAAAAGAAGCTCGCGAAGATGGCATCGACCTCCTCGAGGAGGCATGAGAACAGGCTCTGGCCAGATCAGCGCTCTACCAGCAGCAGCTGCGACGATACCATAGCCAGAAAATTTGCTAGCTCGCGTTTCGCGAAGGAGATCTCATACTCCGGCTGGTCCAAAGCACTAAGGGCATGCACAAGCTGTCTCCTCCCTGGGAGGGATCGTTCATTGTCAGTCGGGTGCTGGGTAATGGGGCATATTACCTCATCGACGCACAAGAGCCCAGAAAGAACAAGGCAGATAACTCTGACAAGGAGACCGAGCGTCCCTGGAATGTCAGTCTCCTAAGACCTTTCTCCTGCTAAGGCAAAAGCTTGTACCCCAAAAAACGTGTCGATGAATAAAGGAAAACGGAGCAGCTAGATACAGCCGGCTCCAAGGAAAACACTTCATGTATGTTTTGTTTCCTGCGTTATTCACTCGACTGGCAGCCGGCTCCAGGAACCGAGCCACAGCCGGCAGCCCCGAAAAATGATCGATCCCTCGCCAGCCGGATGAGTACTACGTATGAAGAAGGTCTCGAGCCCAACCTCCACCTTCCGGCTCTGCGAAGCCGGATGGGTAGGAGCCGGCAGGCCACATACGAAGGAAAGCCACAGAGCAGAACCGCAAACGATAGAAAAATCGCTCAACCAAGCATTAAGGGCAGTGTCTGCTAACTAAGCATTGGCTAGCACGAGTCAGGGGCCCGATAGACTAAAGTACTACTTCTCACTCTGCGGCACACTCCCACCCTAGGCCGGCATTTGGCTACCGGCCCAAGGGAGACCAACCGGCACCAGGCTGCCGGTTGGGGGTAGAAGGGCCGAAGGGTGGGAAGATTAAGGAAAAGGTTGAGGGAACCGGACAAAGGCAAAGCCAGCGAGTAGTTGACAGTCACAGCCTCCCGACGCTTGGGATGGGAAGCCACGACCAAGAGGTTCGAAGCTAGAGCTGCCTCGCTTGGCGTTGGCATCATTCGCGAAAAGTTAGTTTCGAGCTAGCTGTTAGTCCAGCTACCACAAAACTCGGGGGCTAGGGGGAAAGGGAATTGGCCCTCAGAAGCGGGCCGGCTCCAGTACCTCGCCGGTTGTCTGATCAGCTGGCGCTGGGACATGATCAGCAAACGAGCAACGAAATCGAAGCCTAACACGCGCAAAGCAATGGCTAGAGCCGGAAACTGGGAGATCTACTCCAGTCAAGGCTTGGGACATGCAAAGGCCTGGGAGGGGAAACGTGCCGGCTTCGACCTCGCCCGAGCCAGTACAGGATTCAGTTTCCGTTCCATCCGTGCTGGAGCCGGAGCTAGTCCACCCTCCCTAGAGTCGGCCTGCAGAAGCACCGTTCCCTCCGCCTCGAAGCTAGAGGAGCCTGCCCGAAGCGTCTGTGCAGGCCAGTGACTATCGTAGTCTCTATCTACGGATTCACGTGAGAAGAATCATTGCATCGCAATGGCGTCAAGCAGAGGATGTTTGCGCGATGGCAAAAGCACACAGTGAAGAAAGATACTCACACATCAAACAAAGAGGAACGAGTAAAGATTTGCAAGAAATTAAAGAAGTTCTTAGTTATACGGCTGGTGGTTACATAATGAAGGCCACGCTAAGGGCCAAAGCATCAAAAGGACTCCCCTCCTAACCTCGAGACTCCTGCTGACAATGCCGCTGTCAAGAAGGAGACTTCGAGGGTGCTCACTGATCACGGCCAGGTGGAGTAGGCGCGGGCGCAGCCGGAGCCGTCGACGACTCGGACGCAGAGGATGTGTGACCTGGCGCGGTGGGTTAGGATGAGAGACCATCACCGCTCCAGGCCATAGTCGGTGAAGAACCGCTCCCACCCCCCGGTGAGGTAGCTCTTCCCCTCCTCGTTGTGAAGGACCTCGACGTCGTACAGCGGCTGCCCGCCGCTGCCATCTTCGACCATGAAGCTCGTTGGGGGATTCCTTCCCATCGTGCCGATGAAGCTGGCTGGGAGCGGAAGGCGCTCCTTGCTCCCGGCCAGCAGGGGCACCATGGCGGTGGCGTACCCGTGCATCGGGACATAGGAAAGCTGCTGCCTGGTCGGCGGGCGCGGCGGCGCCTTCCGCACCTTCTTAGCGGCCGCGCCGGAGGAGCCTTCGGCGCCCAGGCCGGCGAGGCCCGGAGGGGCAGCCCCGAACGCCATCGCGGCGCCGACAAGGGTGGCCGCCGCCTCCACAGGCGTCCCGGTAAGGCCAGCGATGGAGGTTGCGGCCACGGGGACTACGGCACCGCTAACGGCCGTAGCAACGGTCCCCCCGGGGGCCGTCGTGAGGGCGGTGGAGCGGCCGGACCCGAAAGGCCCGGCGACGGCCGCGGCTGCAAGCGCGGCCAAGGTCTTCTTGTTGCGGCTGCCCAGTGGGCGACCGCGCTTCCGAGACATCGGTGGTGTCGCCGCCGGGCCCTTGGCTCTGTGCTGGCCTCCGAGCGGGCGTTCCCGCTCATGCTCACCAGGTCTGTCGCCAGCCCCGGCTCCGCTGTTCGCCCCGAGCGTCGACATGGAGATCGGAGCGGGAGTGGCGGAGGCGACAGTTTTGGCTAGGCGAGGAGGCAGAGACATTTGGAGAAGGAGGAAAAACTATCGGGAGGGCTCTGGAATTTAAAGGCTGGAGAAGCATGAAAGGCCGGGCTAGTTTAATGCGAGCAAACCGTCCGCGTGGCATTCCGATGGGACTTAACGCTGACGCAGGTCTCATCCCGTCGGCTGATGTCGGTAGGAATCTTTCCGGAGTCAAAATGACAGGACGGGCCATCAGCCACTGGCGCACAGCACCGACCACCGCGTGGGAACGAAACCCGAAGCGGTACAAGTCCCAAGGAAATGACTCGCCGGCTCGCGAACCGTCGGGAGCCCACCGGCTCGGCTGGACCAGGAGCCGGCGCGTCCCGAGACGGCTGGAAAACCAGCAAGCCTCCAAACCCGGTGGAGAATCCTGGGACTTCGACGAGGACGAGCAAGACTTCGGCGAGAAGAAGAACCCGCCGAAGCCCCATGCAAACCCATGAGACTTCACCAGTTTCGGGGGCTACTGTCGTGGGGATGACTTAGGGAGCACACCACGGGCCAGGCAATGTGCTGGCCGGTGTCCCAGGAGTCCCCACGGCTTCAACACAAGAAGATCGGCTCCGCCCGAAGGCCGGCTGCGCCAGCAGCCGGCTGGCGACTCCACCGAGGAGAACTGGAGCCGGGCGATGAAGACAAAGCTTCCCAACGGTTGTCTAGCCAAAAGTAGGTTGGCCCCGACAAGAGCGGCAGGGGCGCAGGACGGGAGTGACGAGTGCCATGACCACGTCTAGCCAATGAGAGACCAAAGACCCTTCCCCACGACGGGATCCGAGGCAAAAGAGAAGGGATATGCCCTCCAGATGCCGACCCGAGGGAAAGGCACTTTATAAAGTGCCTTTGCCAGAGCAGGGCCAGAGGATCATGCCAAGGACGCCGCCGCCGAGGAGCCGGCAGCCGGCCGAGTCACCACCTAACATGTAACCAGGCCCCCGCCTATATAAGGGGGCCTGGACCCTTAGCGTAGGGAGATCCGATCTTCTTCTTCCTCCTCTCCCCGAACAGCTCGAGGAGCATTGTAATCGATACTATCCAATCAATACGAAGCAGGCAGGAAGTAGGGGTTTACCTCCAACCCGGAGGGCCCTGAACCTGGGTAAACCGAGGTGTCTCTGTTGGCACGATCCCGAGCCGGACCCATCGTCACCATCGTCGAGCCCCTCCGATAAGCCTCCCCATGGCTACTGTCTCTAAATTCCCATGACATCTGGTCTATGTTGGTTTTCATCAAAATAGTTGTTTCAAAAGGGTTCAAATGGTGTTGGAAAAGAGAAAAAGTTTCATGCAAAAAGTGGTACAAAAAGGAGCTTGTTTAGACTGCGACTTAGACTTTTTCATGCCATGCTTGGTGTCGTTTTGATAGTATGCTTAGTGATTTTGGCTGTAGCATGACTTGTCTCAAATGAGTGAGATTGCTTAATGAGCCTTTGAAAAAAGCATGCGTTGTTTTTATTATATGAAAGCATTTATTTGGTTTTCTCCTTTGATGCTTTATTTGGGTTGACTTGGCACATGCTTACACATGTTGACTACAAAATAAGTCGCCTATAACCTCTATGATCATTTGGTTTTTTACTTGTGATACCACTTCATACTTATTTTAATGATGTTTTGTCGCTATGCATGATTATGGCCGTTATTGCTCTCTTAGTTGGTCGCTCGTAGTCTTTTGCTAGCCCTCGTTTTGTACTGAGTATGAGCTCTACTCGTGCATCCAACTCCCAAAAACCAAGTTTGCCATCATGTCCACTATAAATTCCTATGCATGGTATTTGCATGCCATTCCAAGTAATTTTTCATGTGCTACCTTTCAAAAAACCCTTCAAAACACTTCTCATTTTGTGATACTATTTTTAGCTCATGGGGACGTAGTGGTCGGATTTGCTATCTTCCATATTGTTTTATTGCAAAAATAAAGAAAGAAAGAAAAAAGAAAAGAAAAAAGGCACTCCTCCATGGTATGTGAATGTTGGTGGGCACCCGATGGAATCGGCTAGCCATTGTTTGTGAAAGGAAAAAAGGTGGGGAGGAGTGCCAAGCTTTATAACAGAGCACAAAAGTGCCAATCTCTCTCGAAAACTTGCTTCATTTTTGTATGGAAGATAGTAAGAACCCCATTGCTAGTCGTTGACAAAGACAACCACCTCTCAAAACCCAGTTTTATCTCTCTGTTTACATATGAAAAGCTCTAGCACATGTTTAATCACTGCTTCCCTCTGCGAAGGGCCTTTCTTTACTATTATGTTGAGTCTTCACCTTCTACCTATATGCACCGTCTAAGAGAGCATAGTTGTCATTCTGAGTTTAATGTGCATTGTCCAAAAGTTATCATTGATTGATTCATGATTATGGTTTCACTTTTTCTTAAATTATTTGTATCTAGTCGCCCTCTTAAACTTGAAGGTGTCCTATGCATTTATGTTTTGCTATTCCATGAGGGACAAGCTGAAAACCATTTTCTATGTTTTTCCATATGATTTGAACACACATTTGACATTCATTGTTTCATTTTCATGATCTTTCATTTGTGTTTTTTTTCATGTTATAACATGGTTGCTAAGTTCTTATTGTCAAGATTATGTCTTTCATGCCCATGTTTTAAGTTCTTTTGATCCCAGCACTCAATGCTTACATAGATGATCAAGATTGTGTTGGTGCATGTCACCTCAAAAATTATTCTTTTGATATCACTTACCTACTCGAGGACGAGCAGGAGTTAAGCTTGGGGATGCTTGATACGCCTCAAATGTATCTATAATTTTTGATGCTCCATGCTTGTTTTTACACCATTTGCCTTGTGTTTCGTTACACTTTGTGGCATTTTTATGCGATTTCTGGAACTAACCTATTGACAAGATACCACAGTGCAAGTTCCCTATTTTCTGTTTTTTTGTGTTTTAGAAAACCTATACAGGAAATATTCTTGGAATTGGACGAAACAAGTTCAGAAACTCATGTTTTTCCCGGACGAAGGACGAAGACCAAACAGGAGCCAGAGAGGGGCCAGAGGCTGGCCACACCACAGGGGGGCGCGGCCCAGCCCCTGGCCACGCCCACCCATGGTGAGCCCGCTTGGTCCACCTCCTGATGATGCCCCTTCGCCTATAATAAGCCTCGGGACGGAAAACCCTAAAACAATCGACAAAATTTCCAGAATAGTTCCGCAGCTCCGCCGCCGCCACCGACGAATTTTGGGGGACAGAAGTCTCTGTTCCGGCACACTGCCGGGACGGAGAAGTGCTCCCAGAGCCATCTTCATCGGTCTCCATCGCCTTCTCCGTCGTCTCCATCGACCTCACCGCCATCTCCATTGCCGTTGCTACCTCCTATGATGAGGAGGGAGTAGTTCTTTCCCGGGGCTGAGGGCTATACCGGTAGCTATGTCGTTCACCTCTCTCTCCCATGATGTGATCTTTATGTGATCATGAGCTTTGTATCTAGTTGAGTGGGTAGATGCTATTATTTAGATATTATGCTACTCCCGTGCTTTGTTATTGTAATCTTGGGAGATACCTTGTATCATGGTGTGAAGGTGACTAGTGTGCGCATCATGTGTATTTTTTTGGTTAATGTCTCTATGAATTATTGGTTTTTGTTGGAACCATCTAGTGCGTTCATGGTGATAGTGTGGGACAATCTAGTTTGGGGAAATACGGACTTTGAGGAGTGCTTCGTAGCCCTACGCATGATTAGTGTTTGTTATCCATTGGAGAATTGTTTTGAGTTGCATATTGATGATAGTATCTATTGGTTCAATTATGTTATATTGTTGAGAGTGTGTCCACTAGGGAAAGTATGATCCCTAGGACTTGTTTCCAAGCATTGCACATCATTTACTTTCTATTTTGTTACATGTTTGCTCACAGCGATATTTATTTCAGATTACAGTTACTACTTATAATCATCACTACTACTTGTATTTCACTATCTCTTCGCCGAACTAGTGCACCTATACATCTGAGAAGTGTATTGGGTGTGTTGGGGACACAAGAGACTTTCTGTATTATAATTGTCAGGTTGTTTGAGAGGGATAGCTTTGACCTCTTCCTCCCTGAGTTTGATAAACCTTGGGTGATCTACTTAAGGAAAACTTGATGCTGCTCTACAAACCTTTGCACTTGGAGGCCCAACACTGTCTACAAGAACAGACGCGTGCGTAGACATCAGTCGTCTTCTGGTGATCGCGTCCTCTTGTTGTTACACGCATCTTCACCATCTGCGAATCTATTTGCTATGTCTATTAGTTCTGACACTGTCCTTAGCTTGATCCTTCCCATTTCTTCGACTAGATCTCCTCTTCATAACCCAAGTGTAAAGGCATTGATTGCTCGCTCATCTAAAACTTCGACTGCGGAGTTCTTGATGATGCTCCACCTTTGAACGTACGACCTAAGCATCTCGTTGCGTTGTTGTATGCAAGATTTAACTTCTTCTATTGATGCTGGTCTTTTGTATGTTGACTTGAAGTTTCTTGTGAACTGCCTTGTTAGTTCTTCCCAGCTTTCGATTGTTTCTCTTTCCAACTTACTCAACCATGACCGAGCTACGCCGGTGAGGTGGAGCTGTAGACTTTGTATTGCTGTCTCCTTTGTTCCTCCAAGTATTTTGACTTCTTGCAAATGATCTGAGAGCCATGATCATGGCTCCTGAGATCCATCATATTCTTGCTGGTCAAGAGGTAGTTTGCAACTTTTGGGTACTGGTGTAGTGCAAACTCTGCGAGTAAAGAACAATGCTCCAATCTCTTTTTCGTCGTCTTCGTAGTCGTATGTCTTAGTAGGAGTCCTGGATCTTTGGGTTCCTCCATGCTTTGGGCTTTTGTAATATTTCGGCGATGATGACCTAGATCATCGGCTGCTACTCCTATGCCGAGGACTGCTATGACGGCGCGGTGATCTAGGCTTGTGTGTACCTTTGTTGCGATATGCCTCTTCATCTTTAGTTGTTAACTTGTTTCCTACTATTCTTAATCCTTGTAGTGCGGCCCGATGTATATGTTCCCTTGGATCCCCCGGGCTTGGCAGCGTGGTGTATAGATATGTTTGTGCTACCACAAGCGCTGCTTCTGGTATCTTTGGTATAATATTGTCTTGCTCATCGACCGATAGGAAGGACGAGTCGAGGTTTCTGGAGAGGTTTCGCCTATCTGTGTATTCAAGGTTATCAACTCTTGATCCGTGCCTGCGATGCCTTCTGCTATCCGTGTGTGATGCATTGCTATGTGCTGCGTGAAAAGCCATGCTTGCTTGAATTGCTGACTCCTTCCTTTTCAGTATTTCACTCCTTTCTTTTGCTAATTGTCTTGATTATTTCCGTAGGGCGTAATGATACCCTAGAAGTAAATTCTGGCTTGCGTTTGTTGGTATAGCTACGCCGTGATCAATGGCTGCTTTGATTGTGCTCCACTCCTCGACTGATAGTCGAATTTTTGCTCTGTTTGCCAGAGAATATGCGGTATCACCTTCCGCTAGATGATTTGCTCCTCTATTTATATTTGCTGGGTTGATTACTGGGTTGTTGTTGTCATCGAGTTCTTCTGAGTTGTCTCCTATGATTGCGAGTATTTGATACCGGTTGTCGAACTTGCTGCTGCAGCTTGAGAGAATAGTTTCCTCATCTTCATGAAGCTCCAGTCCTGTCTTCCATGTGTCTGTGGATTTGTCTGAGATGTCGTCGCAGCAGATCATGAAGTCTTCTGATTGATCTCCTAAGTCAAGATTCTCCATGGCTTCGTTGAGTTCTTCAATTTTTTCTCCTGGATTTTCCATTGTTGCAAAGCTGACCGACGATTTTACCTCGCTGGAGGACCCTACCGATGATTCTGATATTATGATTGTCGCAGTTTTTCTTGCCAACGGATCCGATTTCATCGGATCTGAGAGGCGAATCGACCATAAAGATCCAGCATGAAATTTTAGGCTTCTGATCGTCAGGTCCATCTCTTCATCCAAGCTTGCGAATACTGGAGTAAGGGTTGGTGGATGGAGTTGAAAATCTATGGTCCCAAAAGATATCTGGTTTCCATCAACTTTCAAGTTGCTGTTGGCTAGAAGTGAAAAAGGCGTTCAATTCATGATTCCAACGCCTAGAGTCCCCACGGTCGGTGCCAATTGATGAGGGTTAACTTGACAAATGTCCTAGATGAAGGACTTAGGATCGGGGAAAGAGGGCGTCAGATGAACTCGAAGGTAAAGATTAGTTAAACAAGGCGTGTATCGAGAATAAGCGTGGTGTTGAACTTGGCTCAATCTCAATCTGTCCCTGGCGGGCCTCTCCTGGCCCCTATATATATATGTGGCCAGGTCTCAAGGAACCGGTCAGCTTTAATACAAATTATAGTGCTTGTATACGATATCAACTCGTATCTCGACTATGACTATACTTAGGCCTAGCTTAACGGGCCTCAGGGGTACACAGATAACGGGCCCTATTAGCTATACCCTTGTTATAACCTATTAACAAGATGCCATAGTGCCAATTCCTGTTTTGTGTTTTTTTTGTGTTTCAGAAAATTTACACAGGAAATATTCTCGAAAATTGGACGAAACAAAAGCCAAAGTTCCTATTTACCTGACACGAAGACGGAGTCCAAAAATGAGACGGAGAGGGGCCAGAGGGCAGCTGCACCATAGGGTGACGCAGGCCACCTCCTGGCTGCGCCACCAGGTGGTGTGGCCCCCTGGTCCACCTTCTGACGTTGCCCCTCCGCCTATATATTCACTTCATCGGGAAAACCCTAACGGCCCGAACACTTTTCCTTGAAACATGCTGCAAGCCACCGCCGTCGTTGACCCGAGTTCGGGAGGGTCAGAAGCTCTTCCCAGCACCCTGCCGGAGAGGGGAATCATCACCGGAGGCCGTCTTCGTCACCATGCCTGCCTCCGGAGTGATGCGTGAGTAGTCTATCTTAGACTATGGGTCCATAGCAGTAGCTAGATGGATGTGTTCGCCTCCATGTGCTTCATGTTTAGATCTTGTGAGCTGCCTATTATTATCAAGATCATCATTATGTAATTCTACATGTTGTGCTTGTTGGGATCCGATGAATATTGAGTACTATCTCAAGTTGATTTGTGATTTATCATCTCTATGTTATTTATGATCTTGCATGCTCTTCGTTTCTAGTAGATACTTTGGCCAAGTAGATGCTTGTGACTCCAAGAGGGAGTATTTATGCTCGATAGTGGGTTCACGCCTCTAGTAATCTGGGAGAGTGACAATAACTTCTAAGGTTGTACATGTGTTGTTGCTACTAGGGAGAAAATAACATTTTTTTGTTCAAGGACATTTGTATTGTTTACATTACACACTTTGCTTAAGGCAATAATTTGTTGCTTGCAACTTAATACCCAACGGTTGTTCGGATGATATCCGGTGGGTGGATTATTAGTCATAGATGCAGTTGGATTACAGTCTATGTATTATGTTGTAATGCCCAAGTGAATCTCATAGTGATCTTCATGACATGTACATACATTGTTATGCATTCTTTATTTTGTCAATTGCCCAACTGTAATTTGTTTACCCAGCATGTTATTTATATTTATGGAGAGACACCTCTAGTGAACTGTGGACCCCGGTCCATTATTTTACATATATATTACCATCTATTGCAAGCACCGTTTACTTTCTGTAAGCATTATTTACATTATCGGAAACAAACATCTTTTTCCACACGATACGTTTAATCCTCTGTTTTCAGCAAACCGGTGAGACTGACAACCTCACTGCAAGTTGGGGCAAAGTAGTTTGGTTGTATTGTGTGCAGGTTCCATGTTGCTGCTGGTGCCGAGGCTCCCACGTCAACCACGCGCCAACACATGTCTTCTGGCACCGTTGCCAAAGTTAGCTAGCAACAACCTTTAGAAGTGGTTTCTTTCTCCTACTGGCCGATTAAACTTTGGTTTCATACTGAGGTAAAACTTATTGTTGTGCTCGTCACACCCTCCTCTTGGGGTTTCCAACTGGTCTGCCAACACTCGACGCATCAGGGCACACAATCTTCTTCGCTTCTTCACAACTATGATGCAATGTGTGCCCCTCCGGCATAACCTTGCAAAGATACTTCAGAACCTGATAGAGGGGTTGTGTCCATAGAGTTGCTTGCTGCCTTGAGCCTTAGCATCTCCAGCATGATTGAGAGGCAGGTGTGCTCGCCACAACCGGGATACAGGGGAGTTTTTGAGTCTTTCAACATCGATTCATACCTGGCCTTCTCTCTTTTTGATGCGCTTGCATTGTCCTTTTCTTTCTCAATTTGCTTTCGCATATTAGGGTCTGGAACCATATTTTCCACCATTTCCACCTTATCGCCTTTGGGCTCTTCGTGATCCATTGAATCTACTTCCGGTGCGTCTGCCTGTCCATCATTGTCATCCCCCCTTTGCCATCAGCAGCAATAGCCTCCTCCCCGTGGCTTGTCCACCGTGTATAACCTTCCATGAAACCATGTTGCAGCAGGTGATGGTGAACCTCACCGGATCCATGCTGGAACATCACCAAATTTCTGCATCTTGAACATGGGCAGCATATCTTGGTTTCACCCTTCCGCAGCATATCATCTTGGGCGACTTTAATAAAGGCGACCAAATTGTTATAGAAGACTTGGTTCTGGCGACTCTGCGGATACATCCATCTTCGATTCATCCCTGCAATGCACAAGTTAAATAATTAGCATAGTAAAACAATAGATGTTATGAGATCTTGAGGAACATCAAACTGAGAGAAATTAAGATGCACTGATCCCTGCAATGCATTATGAGATCTAGAGGATTACCAAACTAAGAGAAATTAAAAGAGGGAGGAGGAGATCATATATACCAGGAAGCACAGCTGTAGATCAATCCATCCAGGACTGAATTCACCTATGACCGAGAGAGGGATCAGTGCTGGTGTAATCAGGTGGGAGGATCTATAATTTTTCCAATTTGGGGGGCAAAACATTGGAGAAATCACCGGCCAGGTGATGTCTACGCACGCGTCTGTTCTTGTAGACAGTGTTGGGCCTCCAAGTGCAGAGGTTTGTAGAGCAGTAGCAAGTTTCCCTTAAGTGGATCACCCAAGGTTTATCAAACTCAGGGAGGAAGAGGTCAAAGCTATCCCTCTCAAGCAACCCTGCAATTACGATACAGAAAGTCTCTTGTATCCCCAACACACCCAATACACTTGTCAGATGTATAGGTGCACTAGTTCGGCGAAGAGATAGTGAAATACAAGTAGTAATGATGATTATAAGTAGCAAATGTGATCTGAAATAAATATCGCTGCGAGCAAACATGTAACAAAACAGTAAGTAAACGGTGTGCAATGCTTGGAAACAAGGCCTAGGGATCATACTTTCACTAATGGACACACTGCCAACAAATATAACATAATTGAACCAATAGATACTATCATCAATATGCAGCTCAAAACAATTCTCCAATGGAAAACATACACTAATCATGCGTAGGGCTACAAAGCACTCCTCAACGTCTGTATGTACCCAAACTAGATTGTCCCACACTATCACCATGAACGCACTAGATGGTTCCAATAAACACCAACATTTCAAAGAGACATTAACAAAAAAGATACACATGATGCACACACTAGTCACCTTTACACCATGACACGAGGTATCTCCAGAGAGTATAATAATTAAGCATAGGAGTAGCATAATATTTGAATAATAACATCTACCAATTCAACTAGATACAAAGCTCACGATCACATAAAGATCACATCATGGGAGAGAAAGGTGAACCACATAGCTACCAGTAGAGCCCTCAGCCCCGGGGGAGAACTACTCCCTCCTCATCATAGGAGACAGCAAGGTTGATGGAGATGGCGGTGAGGTCGATGGAGACGTCGGAGACGCGATGGAGACCGATGGAGATGGCTCTGGGGGCACATCCCCATCCCGGCAGGGTGCCGGAACAGAGACTTCTGTCCCCCAAAATTTGTCTTCGACGGCGCGGAGCTGCGGAACTATTCTAGGTAAAACGCCGATTCCCCTAGGGTTTTCTGTCCCGAGGCTTTATATAGGCAAAGGAGCATCGTCAAGGGGCTGCCAGGGCGCCCTCACAATGGGTGGGTGCGGCCAGGGGCTGGGCTGCGCCCCCCTGTTGTGTGGGTGGCCTCTGGCCCCCCTCCAGCTCTCTTTCGGTCTTCGGTACTCTTCTGGGAAAAATACGACTTCTGTAACTTGTTTTGTCCAATTTTGAGAATATTTCCTGTGTAGCTTTTCTGAAACACAAAAACAGCAGAAAACAGGGAACTGGCACTGTGGCATCTTGTCAATAGGTTAGTTCCGGAAATCGCATAAAAACGCCATGAAGTGTAATGAAACATAAGGCAAATGGTATAAAAACAAGCATGGAGCATCAAAAATTATAGATACGTTTGAGACGTATCAGCATCCCCAAGCTTAACTCCTGCTTGTCCTCGAGTAGGTAAGTGATAACAAAAGAAATAATTTTTGAGGTGACATGCACCTACACAATCTTGATCATCGATGTAAGCATTGAGTGCTGAGATCAAAGAACTTAAAACATGGGCATGAAAGACATAATCTTGACAATAAGAAACTTAGCAATCATGTTATAACATGAAAAAGAACACAAACAAAAGATCATGAATAATGAAACAATAAAAGTCAAACGTGTGTTCAAATCATATGGAAAAACATAGTAAATGGTTTTCAGCTTGTCCCTCATGGAATAGCAAAACATAAATGGATAGGACACCTTCAAGTTTAAGAGGGCGACTAGATACAAATAATTTAGGAACATGTGAAACCATAGTCATGAATCAATCAATGATAAACTTTGGGACAATGCACATTATACTCAGAATGACAACTATGCTCTCTTAGACGGTGCATAAAGATAGAAGGTGGTGACTCAACATAAAAGTAAAAGAAAGGCATGCTGGTGCCAAGATGCTTAGCTTGATGCGTGGTTGATGACACCAGAAGTTTCCTTGTGCGTGGTACTTGACCAGCCCGTTGGGAACCCCAAGAGGAAGGTATGATGAGTATATCAGCTAGTTTTCCCTCAGTTAAGAAACCAAGGTTTAATATCGGTCAGGAGAGGAGAGACAAACGACTGAAGGTGATGCTTGCTAGTTTGCGACAGCAGCAGACAATTTATATATGGCGCCTCATCCAAGCTTTGCTTGCTAGCTGCAATGTGGAACCTGCACACACACAAACAAATACTTTGCTCCCAACTTACGATGAGGTTGTCAATCTCACCGGTTTGCTTGAAACAAAGGTTATGAGTGTATCGAGTGGAAAACAGTAAAAGTATGCGAGTAAAGTAAACAGTGCGAGAAAGTAAATAGGTGATAGCAATATGATGGAAATAGGACCGGGGTCCACAGTTCACTAGTGGTGTCTCTCCATAGATAAAATAACACATGCTGGGTAAACAAATTACAGTTGGGCAATTGATAGAATAGAGATAACGTGATATGTCAAGAAGATCACTATGAGATTTACTCTAGGCATTACAACAAAATACATAGACCGCCATCCAACTGCATCTATGACTAATAATCCACCCCGGGGATATCAATCCGAACACCCCAAAAGTATTAAGTTGCGAACAACAGATAATTGTATTAAGCAAAGTGTGTAATGTAAACAAAGCATATGCCCTTGAGCATATGAATGTTGTTTTCTCCCTAGTAGCAACAGCACATCTACCACCTTAGAGGTTTCTGTCACTCCCCCACGTGAAATAGAGACATGAACCCACTATCGAGCATAAATACCCCCTCTTGGAGTCACTAGCAACTACTCGGCCAAGATAGCTACTAACAACGGAGAGCATGCAAGATCATAAACAACATAGAGATAACATAAGATAAATTTCAGTATAGCAACTTAATCATAAACACCAATATTCATCGGATCCCAACAAACCAAACAAGTAGAATTACATAACGGTGATATCAATCATGTAGGGCAGCTCATGAGATCTAAACATGAAGCACATGGTGGAGAATACAACCATCTAGCTACTGCTATGGACCCATAGTCCAAGGTAGACTACTCACTCATCGCTCCAGAGGCAATCATGGCGATGAAGAACTCCGGTGGCGATTCCCCTCTCTGGCAGGGTGCCGGGAAGAGCTTCTGGACCCTCCCGATCTTCGGGTCGATGGCGGCGGTGGATCGCGATGTGTTCTGGAAAATTGATCGGGTACTTAGGTTTTACGTGTCGGGGGGTCTTTATAGGCGAAGGGGCGCCATCAGAGGAGGGGCCAGGCGCCCTCACATGGGCCCCGCGCGGCCAGGGGCCTGGCCGCGCCGACCATGCGTGTGGGGCCCTGGTGGCCCCCCTCTGACACCTCTTCGGATGTCTAGAAGCTTCCCGGTGAAATAAAACTTCAGGATGTGGTTTCATCCAATTCCGAGAATATTTCCTGTGTATCACTTCTGAAACACAAAAACTGCAAAAAATAGGGAACTGGCACTGTGGCAACTTGTTAATAGGTTAGTTCCGGAAAATACATAAAAGTGCCACGAAGTGTAACAAAACAGTACGCAAATGGTGTAAAAACAAGCATGGAGCATCAAAAATTATAGATACGTTTGAGACGTATCAAGCATCCCCAAGCTTAACTCCTGCTCGTCCTCGAGTAGGTAAGTGATAACAAAGAAATAATTTTTGAGGTGACATGCACCTACACAATCTTGATCATATATGTAAGCATTTGTGAGCTGGGATCCTATGAACTTAAACATGGGCATGAAGATATAATCATGACAATAAGAAACTTAGCAACCATGTTGTAAACATGCAAATGAACACAAACAAAAGATCATGCTAATAAAACAATGAAAGTCAAACGTGTGTTCAAATCATAAGGAAAACATACAAATGGTTTTCAGCTTGTCCTTCAAAGAGAGCAAAACATAAATGCATAGGACACCTTCAAGTTTAAGAGGGCGACTTGATACAAATAATTTAAGAACAAGTGAAACCAATCATTATGAATCAATCAATGAACTTTGGGACAATGCATATTATACTAAGAATGACAACTTTGCTCTCTTATGGTGCATAAAGAAAGAAGGTGGTGACTCAACATAAAAGTAGAAGAAAGACCCTTCGCAGAGGGTAGCAGTGATTGCACATGTGCTAGAGCTTTTCATTTGTAAAACAGAGAGATAAAAATTGGTTTTGAGAGGTGGTTGTCTTTGTCAACGACTGGCAATGGGGTTCTTACTATCTTCCATACAAAAATGAAGCAAGTTTTTGTGAGAGATTGGCACTTTTGTGCTCTTTTATAAAACTTGGCACTCCTTCCCACCTTTTTTCTTTCACAAACCTTGGCTAACCGATTCCATCGGGTGCCCACCACGTCCCCATGAGCTAAAAACAGTGTCACAAAACAAGAAGTATTTTGAAGGTTTTGAAAGGTAGCACATGGAAATTTTACTTTGGAATGGCTTACAAATACCATGCATAGGAATTAATAGTGGACACAATGGAAAACTTTTGGCTTTTAGGAGTTGGATGCACGAGTAGAGCTCATACTCAGTACAAGGCGAGCGCTAGCAAAAGACTGGGAGCGACCAACTAAGAGAGCAATAATGGCCATAATCATGCAAAGCGACAAAGCGACATTAAAAGAAGCATAAGATGGCATCAAAAGTCAAAAACTAAATGATCATGAAGGCTATTGGCGACTTTGTATGAGTCTAACATGTGTGAGCATGCGCCAAGTCAACCCAAATAAAGCATAAAGGAGAAAACCAAAATAATGCTTCCATACAATAAAAACAACGCATGATTTTTTCAGAGGCTCATTAAGCAATCTCAGTTATTTGAGACAAGTCATGCTACAGCAAAACCACTAAGCATACTATCAAAAAGACATCAAGCATGACATGAAAAAGCCTAAGCCGCAGTCTACACAAGCTCCTTCTTGTACCACTATTTTGCACAAAGCTTTTTCTCTTTTCCAACACCATTTGAAATTTTTATAACAACCTCTTTTGATAAAAACCAATAAAGATCAGAGGCAAAAATACACCTTGATGAAAAGATATGACAAGGTCTGAACGCATATCAAGGCAAAAAAGAAAACCAAAAGCAGTAGCAGAAAAAGAAGAACGCTTGATAAAAAGTAAGATTGAAAACTAGAGCCTTCTTTGCAAATGAAAACGAGTACATCTCCTCCAAAAGAAATTTGTTGGGGTCCAACCATTTATTGCAGCAAACAAACTAAACTAACAAACTAAGAAAACTAAAACAACTGACGCTCCAAGAAAAACACATAGTGCATGAAGCAATAAAAATATAGTGTTTTGAAAGGTGACCTGATTTTTGCCGATGAAGAAGGGGTGCCTCGGGGGCATCCCCAAGCTTTGACGCTTGTACTTCTTGGATATTTCTTGGGGTTCTGGGCATCCCCAAGCTTGAGCTTTTTTCCATTCTTCAACTCATCTCATCATTCTCCAATCCCTACATTTGAAAACTTCCTTCATACAAAACTAAACACAATTCTATTAGCAACATTAGTGTAAGCATAAAATATATTCAACCTCTTTTGCTTCAGGTTTCAACTCAAAACCACCACATATAAAGCATATACTACTGTAGCAACTTCCCAAAAGGTTCCATGATAAAAAAGAACTCAAAAGAAAGCGATAAAGTGGCAAACACAAATATTGGCAGAAATCTGTCAAAACTGAACAGCTGACAAAGGTCGAATTTTTGAGGGATTTTATGTTGCTCAAATCAAAAAGTGTTCAACTAACGAAAGTTTGGATATAACCTGGGGCATATGCACAAGAAATCGCAGGTCCAAACGATATACAGAGAATTTATACGAATTTTTACGGTGCAGCACCGAAAACAGTTTCAGGACAGCAACATCCCCAAATCTTTACCTCGCTCAAATTAGAGGCTTCTCTTGGCACAAAAACGAAATAAAAAGGATAAGAAGCGGTCATTACAGTAGCAATGACTTCCAAGACTCAAATAAAAGAAAAAGTACTGAAAATAAAACATTTGGTTATCTCCCAAGAGTGCTTTTCTTTAACGCCTTTGAGCTAGGCGTAGAAAATTGCGAATCAAGTAACATCAAGTGATGAAGCATCAAGCTCATAATTTGCTCTAAGAATAGAGTCAAAAAGTAATTTCTTTCTTTTCCTAGGGAAGTGTTCCATACCTTTCTTGAGTGGGAATTGATATTTGATAGTGCCTTCCCTCATATCAATGATGGCACCTATAGTTCGAAGAAAAGGTCTTCCCAAAATAATAGGACATGAAGCATGGCATTCAACGTCCATAACAAGAAAATCAACAGGAACAAGGTTATTATTTACCACAATAAGAACATCATTAATCCTTCCCAAAGGTTTCTTCTTAGCAACATCAACAATAGGAACATGAAAATAACATTTTTCAAGCGGTGGTAAATCAAGCATGTCATAAATCTTTCTAGGCATGATAGAAATACTAGCACCTAGATCACATAAAGCATGGCAATCATATCCATTAACATGCATATCAATGATGGGTTCCCAACCATCTTCTAACTTCTTGGGAATAGAGGCTTTCTGCTTCAACTTTTCATCCCTAATTTTTATGAGAGCATTGGTAATATGCTTAGTAAAAGCAATATTTAAAGAACTAGCATTGGGAGTCAAAGCAAGCTTTTGCAAGAACAAAATTACTTCAGATATATTGCAGCCATCAACATCAAAATCATTAAAAGAAATAGAGCTATCATCTCCCACACTCCTAAAAATTTCAGCACTCTTTTGAGAAAAAGTTTTAGCAGTTTTAGGCTTTTTAGCACAAGGAGTGGGAGTTTTCTCTATACCAATCAAAGTAGGAGGATTGATAGCGTTAGGAACAACATCATCAGAGGTAGTAATAGTACAAACTTTCAAATTTCTAGCAATCTCATCCTCTCTTTCCCATCTAGCATGCAATTCTGCTAACAATCTAAGATTTTCATCAATTCCAACTTGAATAGTATTAGCAGTAGCAAAAACATTCTCTTTCACATCATTAGGCAACACTTTTAATTTCAGAATTTCAACATCATGAGCAAGGCTATCAACCTTAGAAGCAAGAATATCAATTTTGCCTAACTTTTCCTCAACAGACTTATTAAAAGCAGTTTGTTTTACCATGATGTCTTTGAGCATGACTTCAAGTTCAGAGGGCGCGGCCCTAGTGTTGTTGTAGGAATTACCATAACCATTACCATTGGTAGAAGGATACGGCCTATAATTGTTACTAGCAAAATTGTTCCTATAAGCATTGTTGTTAAAATTATTGTTTCTAATGAAATTCACATCAACATGCTCTTCTTGAGCAACTAAAGAGGCTAAAGGAACATTATTAGGATCTACATGAGTCCTATCATTAGCAAGCATAGCCATAATGGAATCAATCTTATCATTCAAGGAAGAGGTTTCCTCAATAGAATTTACCTTCTTACCTTGTGGAGCTCTCTCGGTATGCCATTCAGAATAATTTACCATCATGTTGTCAAGTAGCTTCGTTGCGGCGCCCAAGGTAAGGGACATAAAAGTGCCTCCAGCAGCTGAATCAAGTAGGTTCCTTGAAGAAAAATTCATTCCTGCATAAAAAGTTTGGATAATCATCCAAGTAGTCAGTCCATGAGTGGGGCAATTCTTTATCATAGATTTCATTCTTTCCCAAGCCTGAGCAACATGTTCATTATCAAACTGAGTAAATTTCATAATATTGCAACACATAGATATAATCTTAGCAGGAGGATAGTATCTACCAATAAAAGCATCCTTACACTTAGCCCATGAATCAATACTATTCTCAGTCAAAGACAGCAACCAATCTTTAGCTTTTCCTCTTAAAGAAAAAGAAACAACTTGAGCTTAATAATATCACTTTTTACATCCTTATATTTCTGCATCTCACATAGCTCAACAAAATTGTTGAGATGAGCTGCAGAATCTTTAGTACTAGCACCAGAAAATTGCCCTTTCATAACAAGGTTCAATAAAGCAGGCATAATCTCATAAAAGTTTGCAGCAGGAGAAGGTGGTGCAATAGGAGTGCAGATAAAATCACTATTGTTCGTGCTAGTAAAGTCACACAACTTGGTATTTTCAGGATTGGCCATTTCAGCAAAACAAAAGTAAACAAATAAAAACAACTAACAAGGATTCTATTTTTTTTGGGTTTTTGATAAAAACAATGTAGGTAAAATAAATAAAGTAAAGCAAAGCAATAACAAAATAAAGAATGTGTGTGTGAAAACTCCCCTCGCAGAAGTCTTCTTTCCTCCCCGGCAACGGCGCCAGAAAATTAGCTGTTGGTGCCAAGATGATTAGCTTGATGCGTGGTTGATGACACCAGAAGTTTCCTTGTGTGTGGTACTTGACCAGCCCGTTGGGAACCCCAAGAGGAAGGTATGATGAGTATAGCAGCTAGTTTTTGCTCACTTAAGAAACCAAGGTTTAATATCGGTCAGGAGAGGAGAGACAAACGACTGAAGGTGATGCTTGCTAGTTTGCGACAGCAGCGGACAATTTATATATGGCGCCTCGTCCAAGCTTTGCTTGCTAGCTGCAACGTGGAACCTGCACACACACACAAACAAATACTTTGCTCCCAACTTACGATGAGGTTGTCAATTGATACGTCTCAAACGTATCTATAATTTTTGATGCTCCATGCTTGTTCTTACACCATTTGCCTATTGTTTCGTTACACTTAGTGGCATTTTTATACATTTTCCGGAACTAACCTATTAACGGAGTGCCACAGTGCCAGTTTCCGGTTTTCTGCTGTTTTTGTGTTTCAGAAGTGATACACAGGAAATATTCTCGGAATTGGACGAAACAAGTTCCTGAAGTCATATTTTACCCGGAAGCTTCCAGACATCCAAAGACCTGACGGAGGGGGGCCACGTGGGCTCCAGACACACAGGCGGCGCGGCCAGGCCCCTGGCCGCACCACCCCTGTGTGAGGGACCCTGGTCCCTCCTCTGACATCGCCTCTTCGCCTATAAGTACCCCCCGATGAGAAAAACCTAAGTGCCCGATCCGTTTTCCAGAATACATCGCGATCCGCCGCCGCCGTCGACCCGAAGATCGGCAGGGTCCAGAAGCTCTTCCCGGCACCCTACCGGAGAGGGGAATCGCCACCGGAGGTCTTCTTCATCGCCATGCTTGCCTCTGGAGCGATGAGTGAGTAGTCTACCTTGGACTATGGGTCCATAGCAGTAGCTAGATGGTTGTCTTCTCCACCATGTGCTTCATGTTTAGATCTCATGAGCTGCCCTACATGATTGAGATCACCGTTATGTAATTCTTTGATGTTGGTTTATTGGGATCCGATGAATATTGGTGTTTATGATTAAGTTGCTGTACTGAATTATATCTTTTGTTATCTCTATGTTGTTTATGATCTTGCACGCTCTCCGTTGTTAGTAGCTATCTTGGCCGAGTAGTTGCTAGTGACTCCAAGAGGGGGTATTTATGCTCGATAGTGGGTTCATGTCTCTATTTCACCTGGGGGAGTGACAGAAACCTCTAAGGTGGTAAATGTGTTGTTGCTACTAGGGAGAAAACAACATTCATATGCTCAAGGGCATATGCTTTGTTTACATTACACACTTTGCTTAATGCAATTATCTGTTGTTCGCAACTTAATACTTCCAGGGTGTTCGGATGATATCCCCGGGGGTGGATTATTAGTCATAGATGCAGTTGGATGGCGGTCTATGTATTTTGTTGTAATGCCCAGAGTAAATCTCATAGTGATCTTCTTGACATATCACGTTATATTTATTCTATCAATTGCCCAACTGTAATTTGTTTACCCAGCATGTTATTTTATCTATGGAGAGACACCACTAGTGAACTGTGGACCCCGGTCCTATTTTAATCATATTGCAATCACCTATTTACTTTTCTCGCACTGTTTACTTTACTCGCATATACTCTACTGTTTTCCACTCGATACACTCATAACCTTTGTTTCAAGCAAACCGGTGAGATTGACAACCTCATCGCAAGTTGGGAGCAAAGTATTTGTTTGTGTGTGTGCAGGTTCCACGTTGCAGCTAGCAAGCAAAGCTTGGACGAGGCGCCATATATAAATTGTCCGCTGCTGTTGCAAACTAGCAAGCATCACCTTCAGTCGTCATTGTCTCTCCTCTCCTGAACGATATTAAACCTTGGTTTCTTAACTGAGGGAAAACTAGCTGCTATACTCATCACACCTTCCTCTTGGGGTTCCCAACGGGCTGGTCATTCACCACGCATCAAGCTAATTTTCTGGCGCCGTTGCCGGGGAGGAAGAGAAGACTTCTGCGAGGGGAGTTCTTCGCACACACATTCTTTACTTTGTTATTTGTTTTGCTTTACTTTATTTTATTTTACCTGCATTGCTTTTTATATCAAAAACCCAAAAAAATTAGAATCCTTGGTAGTTGTTATTTCTTTACTTTAGTTTATCATGTCTATCCCTAAGTACGTTCTGGAGGACCTCTCAGTAGGTAGTGGTTGGATTATTGGCAAAAGTAACATTGAGGAGTTCTTTAATTACATTAGTATGCATGATGAAGATGAGGAAAAGTCTTGGGTTGAACTTGCTCCTAGTATTGAAGTTGCTTCTGTTATATTAATTGACATGTTGGAAACTAGGTTTGCTAGTCTTAATCCTTTTATGCAATATATGTTCCTTAAGCTTCATGAAATTAAGGATCCCGAAAAGAAGGCTTTTATCTTGGAAACTTTGCGCTTAGAATTTAAGGATGTAGTTATTGAAGCTAGAAAAGTTCTTAAACGTTTTAATAAACTCGGTTCACCTATAAAAGTTATTGATACTCATGATGAGGGAACCGAAATACCTATACCTTGCAAGCTTTTGGGATTGAATGATGCTTTCGAAAACAATTTTGCCTGGATTTGTCCTGAAAATCTTTTTTATGAGAATAGTGTACCAAAGCATGATCACAAAGGGTCTTCAAAAACTTATGTGGATGAAATACAATGCCTTATTGACAAGACCTCTTCTGTTGATCTTAATGCTTCATCACTTGATATTACTTGATTCGCACTTTTCTGCGCCTAGCTCAAAGGCGTTAAAGAAAAGCACTCTTGGGAGATAACCCATTGTTTACTTTTCAGTACTTTTTCTTTTATTTGAGTCTTGGAAGTCATTACTACTGTAATGACCGCTCCTTATCTTGTTTATTTCGTTTTTGTGCCAAGAGAAGCCTCTAATTTGAGTGAGGTAAAGATTTGGGGATGATGCTGTCCTGAAACTGTTTTCGGTGCTGCACCGTAAAAATTCGTGAAAATTCTCTGTTTATCTTTTGGACCTGCGATTTCTTGTGCATATGCCCCAGGTTATATCAAAACTTTTCTTAGTTGAACACTTTTTGATTTGAGCAACAGAAAATCCCTCAAAAATTCGTCCATTATCAGCTGTTCAGTTTTGACAGATTTCTGCCAATATTCGTTTTTGCCACTTTATCGCTTTCTTTTGAGTTCTTTTTTATCATGGAACTCTTGTGGAAGTTGCTACAGTAGTATATACTTTATATGTGGTGGTTTTGGGTTGAAACCTGAAGCTAAAAGAGGTTGAATATATTTTATGCTTACACTAATGTTGCTAATAGAATTGTGTTTAGTTTTGTATGAAGGAAGTTTTCAAGTGTAGGGATTGGAGAATGATGAGATGAGTTGAAGAATGGACAAAAGCTCAAGCTTGGGGATGCCCATGCATCACCCCAAGAAATATCCAAGAAGTACAAGCGTCAAAGCTTGGGGATGCCCCCGAGGCACCCCTTCTTCATCGGCAAAAATCAGGTCACCTTTCAAAACACTATATTTTTATTGCTTCATGCACTATGTGTTTTTCTTGGAGCGTCAGTTGTTTTAGTTTTCTTAGTTTGTTTAGTTTGTTTGTTTGCTGCAATAAATGGTTGGACCCCAACAAATTTTCCTTTGGAGGAGATGTACTCGTTTTCATTTGCAAAGAACGCTCTAGTTTTTACTCTTATTAAAACTCGAGTGTTCTTCTTTTTCTGCTACTGCTTTTGGTTTTCGTTTTCGCCTTGATTTGCGTTCAGATCTTATCATATCTTTTCATCAAGGTGTATTTTTGCCTCTGAACTTTATTGGTTTTCATCAAAAGAGGTGTTTATAAAAATTTCAAATGGTGTTGGAAAAGAGAAAAAGCTTTGTGCAAAATAGTGGTACAAGAAGGAGCTTGTGTAGACTGCGGCTTAGGCTTTTTCATGTCATGCTTGATGTCTTTTTGATAGTATGCTTAGTGGTTTTTCTGTAGCATGACTTGTCTCAAATAACTGAGATTGCTTAATGAGCCTTTGAAAAAATCATGCGTTGTTTTTATTGTATGGAAGCATTATTTTGGTTTTCTCCTCGATGCTTTATTTGGGTTGACTTGGCGCATGCTCACACATGTTAGACTCTTACAAAGTCACCATTAGCCTTCATGATCATTTAGTTTTTGACTTTTGATGCCATCGTATGCTTCTTTTAATGTCGCTTTGCATGATTATGGCCATTATTGCTCTCTTAGTTGGTCGCTCCCAGTCTTTTGCTAGCCCTCGCCTTGTACTGAGTATGAGCTCTACTCGTGCATCCAACTCCTAAAAGCCAAAGTTTTTCAAAGTGTCCACCATACATACCTACTAGCAATTTGCTATTCCAAGTAAATTTGACTTGCTTTTATTTTCTCTTCAAATTAAACTCTTACCAGTGTTATGCGAAATTCGGTTAGTAAAGCTCTCACGAACCGGAAGGCACACTTTAATTTTTCCTGTTCTTAAAAATTTGACATTGTGGTCTCTTATGTTGAGTTGTTATGCTTGCAAGTTGTAAGTTGGAGACTAGCCCAGCCATGCAGTCATGGGCAAGCTTTCAACATTGCACTTCTTATTTGAGTTGATATCGTGATCTTTTGTTTATGGATGCCCGCGGTGTGAAATGAATTGGGAATCTTGTAGAGATCATGGAGTTTGTATATGTGTTAGGGAAACGCCGGGCCGCCAATCTAAGCCATGCATAATTCATGGTGGAAATTTGCAGCATACCCATGGTGAACATTCGACGACGCATCTCACAATAAAAAGCTAAACAATATAGCAAATAAAAGAGATGTCGAGGTGTTCATTGTCTGCTTGTCCTGTCATTTTGGTGTGGGCTTGTTCCATGTCATCGGGCACGGAGGTACCCCATTGGCGGTTCTCAATGATATGCATATACTTACAATGACAAGAGCCTTGCTTGGGACTCTAAGTAAAGTAGCATGAGGTTTGGTTACTTGTATTCACGGGACACGAGGTTTTCAACTTATGATTTGTCAAGCATATGCATCATAATTGTTCTCGCATTAACTTTAACCATTCAAGATGCTTATGATGGGGGCAATGAGAGCTCAAAGCCGGTAAGTACCATAATTTTTGAAGGTTATAAAACTTGCAATCACTGCTTCCCTCTGCGAAGGGCCTTTCTTTTACTTTTATGTTGAGTCACCACCTTCTTTCTTTATGCACCATTAAGAGAGCATAGTTGTCATTCTTAGTGTGATATGCATTGTCCCAAAGTTCATTGATTGACTCATATTGTTGGTTTCACTTGTTCTTAAATTATTTGTATCTAGTCGCCCTCTTAAACTTTGAGGTGTCCTATGCATTTATGTTTTGCTCTCTTTGAAGGACAAGCTGAAAACCATTTGTATGTTTTTCCTTATGATTTGAACACACGTTTGACTTTCATTGTTTCATTATCATGATCTTTTGTTTGTGTTCATTTGCATGTTTACAACATGGTTGCTAAGTTCTTATTGTCATGATTATATCTTTCATGCCCATGTTTTAAGTTCTATTGATCCCAGCTCACCAATGCTTACATATATGATCAAGATTGTGTAGGTGCATGTCACCTCAAAAATTATTCTTTTGTTATCACTTACCTACTCGAGGACGAGTAGGAGTTAAGCTTGGGGATGCTTGATACGTCTCAAACGTATCTATAATTTTTGATGCTCCATGCTTGTTCTTACACCATTTGCCTATTGTTTCGTTACACTTAGTGGCATTTTTATACATTTTCCGGAACTAACCTATTAACGGAGTGCCACAGTGCCAGTTTCCTGTTTTCTGCTGTTTTTGTGTTTCAGAAGTGATACACAGGAAATATTCTCGGAATTGGACGAAACAAGTTCCTGAAGTCATATTTTACCCGGAAGCTTCCAGACATCCGAAGACCTGACGGAGGGGGGCCACCCCTGTGTGAGGGACCCTGGTCCCTCCTCTGACATCGCCTCTTCGCCTATAAGTACCCCCCGACGAGAAAAACCTAAGTGCCCGATCAGTTTTCCAGAATACATCGCGATCCGCCGCCACCGTCGACCCGAAGATCGGGAGGGTCCAGAAGCTCTTCCCGGCACCCTGCCGGAGAGGGGAATCGCCACCGGAGGTCTTCTTCATTGCCATGCTTGCCTCCGGAGCGATGAGTGAGTAGTCTACCTTGGACTATGGGTCCATAGCAGTAGCTAGATGGTTGTCTTCTCCACCATGTGCTTCATGTTTAGATCTCATGAGCTGCCCTACATGATTGAGATCACCGTTATGTAATTCTTTGATGTTGGTTTGTTGGGATCCGATGAATATTGGTGTTTATGATTAAGTTGTTGTACTGAAATTTATCTTATGTTATCTCTATGTTGTTTATGATCTTGCATGCTCTCCGTTGTTAGTAGCTATCTTGGCCGAGTAGTTGCTAGTGACTCCAAGAGGGGGTATTTATGCTCGATAGTGGGTTCATGTCTCTATTTCACGTGGGGGAGTGACAGAAACCTCTAAGGTGGTAGATGTGCTGTTGCTACTAGGGAGAAAACAACATTCATATGCTCAAGGGCATATGCTTTGTTTACATTACACACTTTGCTTAATACAATTATCTGTTGTTCGCAACTTAATACTTTTGGGGTGTTCGGATTGATATCCCCGGGGTGGATTATTAGTCATAGATGCAGTTGGATGGCGGTCTATGTATTTTGTTGTAATGCCCAGAGTAAATCTCATAGTGATCTTCTTGACATATCACGTTATCTCTATTCTATCAATTGCCCAACTGTAATTTGTTTACCCAGCATGTTATTTTATCTATGGAGAGACACCACTAGTGAACTGTGGACCCCGGTCCTATTTTAATCATATTGCAATCACCTATTTACTTTTCTCGCACTGTTTACTTTACTCGCATATACTCTACTATTTTCCACTCGATACACTCATAACCTTTGTTTCAAGCAAACCGGTGAGATTGACAACCTCATCGCAAGTTGGGAGCAAAGTATTTGTTTGTGTGTGTGCAGGTTCCACGTTGCAGCTAGCAAGCAAAGCTTGGACGAGGCGCCATATATAAATTGTCCGCTGCTGTCGCAAACTAGCAAGCATCACCTTCAGTCGTCATTGTCTCTCCTCTCATGAACGATATTAAACCTTGGTTTCTTAACTGAGGGAAAACTAGCTGCTATACTCATCACACCTTCCTCTTGGGGTTCCCAACGGGCTGGTCATTCACCACGCATCATCAATCTCACCGGTTTGCTTGAAACAAAGGTTATGAGTGTATCGAGTGGAAAACAGTAAAAGTATGCGAGTAAAGTAAACAGTGCGAGAAAGTAAACAGGTGATAGCAATATGATGGAAATAGGACCGGGGTCCATAGTTCACTAGTGGTGTCTCTCCATAGATAAAATAACACATGCTGGGTAAACAAATTACAGTTGGGCAATTGATAGAATAGAGATAACGTGATATGTCAAGAAGATCACTATGAGATTTACTCTGGGCATTACAACAAAATACATAGACCGCCATCCAACTGCATCTATGACTAATAATCCACCCCCGGGGATATCAATCCGAACACCCCAAAAGTATTAAGTTGCGAACAACAGATAATTGCATTAAGCAAAGTGTGTAATGTAAACAAAGCATATGCCCTTGAGCATATGAATGTTGTTTTCTCCCTAGTAGCAACAGCACATCTACCACCTTAGAGGTTTCTGTCACTCCCCCAAGTGAAATAGAGACACGAACCCACTATCGAGCATAAATACCCCCTCTTGGAGTCACTAGAAACTACTCGGCCAAGATAGCTACTAACAATGGAGAGCATGCAAGATCATAAACAACATAGCGATAACATAAGATAAATTTCAGTACAGCAACTTAATCATAAACACCAATATTCATCGGATCCCAACAAACCAAACATGTAGAATTACATAACGGTGATCTCAATCATGTAGGGCAGCTCATGAGATCTAAACATGAAGCACATGGTGGAGAAGACAACCATATAGCTACTGCTATGGACCCATAGTCCAAGGTAGACTACTCACTCATCACTTCGGAGGCAATCATGGCGATGAAGAAGACCTCCGGTGGCGATTCCCCTCTCCGGTAGGGTGCCAGGAAGAGCTTCTGGACCCTTCCGATCTTCGGGTCGACGGCGGCGGTGGATCGCGATGTGTTCTGGAAAATTGATCGGGTACTTAGGTTTTACGTGTCAGGGGGTCTTTATAGGCGAAGGGGCACCGTCAGAGGAGGGGCCAGGCGCCCTCACGCGGGCCCCGCGCGGCCAGGGGCCTGGCCGCGCCGCGCATGCGTGTGGGGCCCTGGTGGCCCCCCTCTGACACCTCTTCGGATGTCTGGAAGCTTCCCGGTGAAATAAAACTTCAGGATGTGGTTTTGTCCAATTCCGAGAATATTTCCTGTGTATCACTTCTGAAACACAAAAACAGCAGAAAACAGGGAACTGGCACTGTGGCAACTTGTTAATAGGTTAGTTCCAGAAAATGCATAAAAGTGCCACGAAGTGTAACGAAATAGTAGGCAAATGGTGTAAAAACAAGCATGGAGCATCAAAAATTATAGATACGTTTGAGACGTATCAAGGACCTTCGCAGAGGGAAGCAGTGATTAAACATGTGCTAGAGATTTTCATTTGTAAAACAGAGAGATAAAAATTGGTTTTGAGAGGTGGTTGTCTTTGTCAACGACTGGCAATGGGGTTCTTACTATCTTCCATACAAAAATGAAGCAAGTTTTTGAGAGAGATATTGACACTTTTGTGCTCTTTTATAAAGCTTGGCACTCCTACCACCTTTTTTCCTTTCTCAAACCATGGCTAACCGATTCCATCGGGTGCCCACCAATGATGTCTATGCACTTCTATTCTTGTAGACACTTGTTGGGCCTCCAAGTGCAGAGGTTTGTAGAGAAGCAGCAAGTTTCCCTTAAGTGGATCACCTAAGGTTTATCGAACTCAGGGAGGAAGAGGTCAAAGCTATCCCTCTCAAGCAACCCTACAATTACGATACAGAAAGTCTCTTGTGTCCCCAACACACCTAATACATTTGTCAGATATATAGGTGCACTAGTTCGGCGAAGTGATAGTGAAATACAAGTGGTATGGATGATTATAAGTAGTAAATGCAATATGGCATAAAAATGGCAGCAAGCAAACAAGTAACAAAATAGCAAGTAAACGGTGTGCAAAGCTTGTAAACAAGGCCTAGGGATCATACTTTCACTAGTGGATACACTCCCAACAAATATAACATAATTGAGCAAACAAATAACTTCTCTTCAATATGGTACTCTGAATTACTCTCCTATTAAACAACACTAATCATTGCGTAGGGCTATGAAGCACTCCTTAAAGTTCATCAAGTACTTGACAAACACCGCTCATAGAGATATCCAAATCAAATCACAATTCAAGATAAATATTATTGCAACTTAGACCAAGTACTAACACAGTGCACACACTGTCAACATTACACCATGAAAGGAGGAATAGATCACTTCAAAACTATCATAGTAATAATTATTCTCATAATCCATAAGAGATCACAATCGTAGCCTAGACCAAGTACCACCATGATGCACGCACTGTCACCGTTACACCATGGCAGGAGGAATAGATTACTTTAATAACACACTAGAGTACACATAATGACGAAGAGTAACATCTACTTATTCAACATGATACAAAGCTCACGATCACATAGAGATCACATCATGGGAGAGAGAGGTGAACCACATAGCTACCAGTAGAGCCCTCAGCCCCGGGGATGAACTACTCCCTCCTCATCATAGGAGATAGCAAGGTTGAAGGATATGGCGGTGAGGTCGATGGAGACGGCGATGGAGACCGATGGAGATGGCTCCAGGGGCACTTCCCTGTCCTGGCAGGGTGCCGGAATAGAGACTTCTATCCGCCAAAATTCGTCAGCGGTGGCAGCAGAGCTACGGAACTCTTTCTAGAAAATTGGCGATTCTTTTAGGGTTTTCCATCCCGAGGCTTTATATAGGCGAAGGGGAGGCGTCAGGGGGCTGCCAGGGCGCCCTCACACCTAGGCGGCATGGCCAGGGCCTGTGCTGCGCCGGCTTGGTGTGAGGATGGCATGTGGCCCCTCCTTCCCCTCTTCGGATCTCTGGAAGCTTTCGGTAAAAATAAGACTTCAGGAACTTGTTTCGTCCAATTCCAAGAATATTTCCTTTGTAGCTTTTCTGAAACACAAAAACAGTAGAAAACAGGGAACTGGCACTGTGGCGACTTGTCAATAGGTTAGTTCTGGAAATCACATAAAAACGCCACGAAGTGTAACGAAACACAAGGCAAATGGTGTAAAAATAAGCATGGATCATCAAAAATTATAGATACATTTGAGACGTATCAGCATCCCCAAGCTTAACTCCTGCTCGTCCTCAAGTAGGTAAGTGATAACAAAAGAAATAATTTTTTAGGTGACATGCACCTACACAATCTTGATCATCTATGTAAGCATTGAGTGCTGGGATCAAAAGAACTTAAAACATGGGCATGAAAGACATAATCTTGACAATAAGAAACTTAGCAACCATGTTATAACATGAAAAAGAACACAAACAAAAGATCATGAATAAGGAAACAATGAAAGTCAAACATGTGTTCAAATCATATGGAAAAATATAGCAAATGGTTTTCAGCTTGTCCCTCATGGAATAGCAAAACATAAATGCATAGGACACCTTCAAGTTTACGAGAGCGACTAGATACAAATAATTTAAGAACAAGTGAAACCATGATCATGAATCAATCAATGATAAACTTTGGGACAATGCACATTATACTCAGAATGACAACTATGCTCTCTTAGACGGTGCATAAAGATAGAAGGTGGTGACTCAACATAAAAGTAAAAGAAAGGCCCTTCGCAGAGAGAAGCAGTGATTAAATATGTGCTAGAGCTTTTCATTTGTAAAACAGAGAGATAAAAATTGGTTTTGAGAGGTGGTTGTCTTTGTCAACGACTGGCAATGGGGTTCTTACTATCTTCCATACAAAAAATAAGCTAGTTTTTGAGATAGAGATTGGCACTTTTGTGCTCTTTTATAAAGCTTGGCACTCCTCCCCACCTTTTTTCCTTTCTCAAACCATGGCTAACCGATTCCATCGGGTGCCCACCAACATTCACATTCCATGGAGGAGTGCCTTTTTTCCCTTTTTTTCTTTTTGGAATAAGTAATATGGAAGATAGCAAATCCGACCACTACGTCCCCATGAGCTGAAAACAGTGTCACAAAATGAGAAGTATTTTGAAGGTTTTTTTGAAAGGTAGCACATGAAAATTTACTTAGAATGGCTTGCAAATACCATGCATAGGCATTTATAGTGGACACAATGGAAAACTTGGTTTTTGGGAGTTGGATGCACGAGTAGAGCTCATACTCAGTACAAAATGAGGGCTAGCAAAAGACTGGGAGCGACCAACTAAGAGAGCAATAACGGCCATAATCATGCAAAGCGACAAAGCAACATTAAAAGAAGCATAAGATGGCATCAAAAGTCAAAAACTAAATGATCATAGAGGCTATTTGCGACTTTGTATGAGTCTAACATGTGTGAGCATGTGCCAAGTCAACCCAAATAAAGCATCAAGGAGAAAACCAAAATAATGTTTCCAAATAATTAAAAACAATGTATGATTCTTTCAAAGGCTCATTAATCAATCTCAGTTATTTGAGACAAGTCATGCTACAGCAAAACCACTAAGCATACTATCAAAACGACATCAAGCATGACATGCAAAAGTCTAAGCCGCAGTCTACACAAGCTCCTTCTTGTACCAGTTTTTTACATAAATCTTTTTCTTTTTTCCAACACCATTCAAACTTTTTATAAACACCTATTTTGATGAAAACCAATATAGACCAGAGGCAAAAAATATACCTTGATGAAAAGATATAACAAGATCTGAACACAAATCAAGGCGAAAATCGAAAACTAAACGCAGTAGCAGAAAAAGAGAACACTCGTTGAAACGATAAGAGTGAAAAACAGAGTGTTCTTGGCAAAATGAAAAGCGAGTTCATCTCCTCCAAAAGAAACATGATGTGATCCAACCATTTATTACAGCAACAAAACAAAAGAAAACTGAAAACAAAAGTAAAGATGCTCCAAGAAAAATGCATAGTGCATGAAGCAATAAAAATATAGTGTCTTGAAAGGTGACCTGATTTTTGCCGATGAAGAAGGGGGTGCCTCGGGGGCATCCCCAAGCTTTGACGCTTGTACTTCTTGGATATTTCTTGGGGTGATGCATGGGAATCCCCAAGCTTGAGCTTTTTTCCATTCCTCAACTCATCTAATCATTCTCCAATCCATACACTTGAAAACATCCTTCATACAAAACTAAACACAAATCTATTAGCAACATTAGTGTAGGCATAACATATAATCAACCTCTTTTTGCTTAAGGTTTCAACCCAAAACTACCACATATAAAGTATATACTCCTGTATAAACTTCCCCAAAAGTTCCATGATCAGAAGAACTCAAAAAGAAAGCGATAAAGCGGCAAACACAAATATTGGCAGAAATCTGTCAAAACAGAACAGCTGACAAAGGTCGAATTTTTAGAGGGTTTTCTGTTGCTAAAATCAAAAAATGTTCAACTAATGAAAGTTTGGATATAACCTGGGCCATATGCATAAGAAATCTCAGGTCCAAAAGATATACAGAGAATTTTCAAGAATTTTTACGGTGCAGCACCGAAAACTGTTTCAGGACAGCAATATCCCCAAATCTTACCTCACTCAAATTAGAGGCTTCTCTTGGCACAACAATGAAATAAAAAGGATAAGGATCAGTTATTACAGTAGTAATAACTTCCAAGACTCAAATAAAAGAAAAAGTACTGAAAATAAAACAATGGGTTATCTCCCAAGAGTGCTTTTCTTTAACGCCTTTGAGCTAGGCGCAGTAATTTGCAAAGATGCTCATGTGGGCGCCATATAAGAGCTTAAAGCAAAGGCGCTATATAGGAACTTAAAGCAAAAGAGAGCATAAAAAAGCAAATATAAAACACATTTAAATCTAAACCACTTCCGATTAAAAAATAGTCTTATAAAGAGACAAGTCATGAAAGCGCAAAGCAAAAAGCATAGGAAGGCAAAACAAGTATAACTTCAAAAATTGCAACATAAAGAGGGGAAACTCAATATTGTTGAGATCCATCAAACCATGTTTCTCTCTCTCATAATAACTTTCAGTAGCATCATGAATAGAACTAACAACATACCTATCACATAAAGCATCTCTATCATGAGCCACATGCATAAAAGAATTAATACTACCCACATGAACAATTGTAGTAGGGGCAGATTCAATAGAATAATTATTCTGATCACCATAATCATCAAAAACAGGAGGTGTATTACAATCATAACTAATTTTCTCCTCGAAAGTAAGTGAACTGAAAATATTATACTCATCATCATAATCATCATAAACTAGAGGTTTAGTATCATCACAAGCTAGAGAACAACTATTTCTCAAAGCATATTCAGCAAACATATCATCATAAGAAGGAACATGGATAATACTAATGGTACAACAATTATTAACTTTAGAATTGGTACCAAAAAGATTTTCAATATCAAAAGTAGAGTGCTTTCCGAATCATGATCACTAACATAGGTAATAGGCATAGGAACATCATCCCAATCAGAATTATCATAATCTATAGCAGGATCATAACGCTTAGGGGAAGATACCGTGTCCTCTCGCCTTTTACTCCTCTTCTTCTTCTTCATACTCTTCTTACTTTCTCCTTTAGGAGGGAGAGACTTGAAGGGCATCTTCTCCACGTAATCTTTAGGAGGGAAAGGCATCTTCTCCACATAATCTGGTTTGCTGACAGAAATAACAGAAGAAACTTTGGAGGATTCCTCCTCTCTATTAATAAGATCAAAACGTCTATTAGTCCTATCATAGCTTGGCAAAACATCATGTTTTATAAGATCTTGTAATTAAGTATTTGCAAGGCAATCTTTAGCACAATAGAGATGACAACCATGAAGGGTGCTATTAATATCAACATCTCTCATATCTACCAAAGAAACCTTTCTAGATATCTCTTCACAATTCAAAAACAAAGTAAGCTCATCATACTGATTGAAAGTAATCTTATCATCACAATACAAATCTGCAGTACTCGTTCGATTAATTGGGCATTGAAAATTAAAGTGACCCTTTTTACCGTAAAATTCACAAAGAAAAGGATGAAGCTCACAAACCCTTTCACCAAGCACATCTAGATCCTTGAGCCACATACTGGTTTCTTCATTTGCGTGTGTGATGCAATAATCTTCCTTGTTGTAACTCTGTTCACAAGGTCTATGTATTCCACAAAAATTAACATGCTTATAAAAAATGGGACTTTTAGAAGTTTGAGCATGTTTATTGCAATCGTCAATAACAATATCACTTTCTATGCAAGTGTCCTTAAAAGGTTCATGATACACGTCCCCATTTCCTTTAGGAACGTTCATATGGGAAGCAAAGGCTTTAAAGCAATCAACCATAATTTGAGGATCAAGACCATATTTAGCACTAAGCTCTTGAAAATTAGAAGTTTCAATGAAAGACTTAATGCAATCAAACTCGTAATTCATGCCTGATCCTTTACCTTTGTCGCTATCCCAACCTTCAATATTGTTTTGAATTGTTTCAAGCAGACCCCACTTGGTATCAACATCCTTGCTTGTGAAAGACCCATCAAAGCATGCATCTAAATAGTCCTTGTAATATCTTGAAAGCCTTGCATAAAAATTATTAATAACAATATTACGGGGAAGATCATGAATAGGACATTTGAGAATTAGTGACTTCAATCTTCCCCATGCTTGGGCAATGCTTTCTCCATCATGAGGCCAAAAATTGTATATCTGATTATGATCTTTATGAATCTCACTTGGAGGATAGAATTTAGAATAAAAGAGAGGTACAATTTCCTCCCAGCCAATAGGTGGACCATCCTTTAGCAGCCTATACCACTCCGCAGCTCTACCTTCAGTGAATAAGAGAATAGCTTCCTCTTAACTTGGCTTGATGAAATACCTGCACACTTGAATAACTCGCATAATTCTTGTATAGAGAGTAATTGATCACCCGGAGGGACTATTCCATCTCCGGAATAGCGGTTATTCATAACACGTTCAACAATCTTCGTAGGTATTTTAAAAGGATTAGGAGCACAAGCATCATTAGAAATATCACATATGGGAGATAAAATGTTATCAGAACAAACTTTCTCCACTAAAGTTGGGGAACTAAAAATATCATGCTTAACAAAACCAGCTTCCCCAAGCTTAGACTTTTCCATAGCATTAGCAATAACGAGATTCAAAGCATTCGCACTAATGACATTGCTATGCGAAAGAAGCTCCAAAGATTTTTCAATTTTCTCTTCAAATCTAAACTCGGAAAAAAAGACTAAAGAACTCTTTATTTTCCATTAAGCCTAACTAGTGAAAATAAAAATAAGAAATAAAAAGATATAATTGCAGAATCTAAAGGAAATAACTCCGAGCACTCACACAGGAGGATGCGAGTACCTTTTACCTTACCTCCCCGGCAACGGCGCCAGAAAAGAGCTTGATGTCTACGCACTTCTATTCTTGTAGACACTTGTTGGGCCTCCAAGTGCAGAGGTTTGTAGAGCAGCAGCAAGTTTCCCTTAAGTGGATCACCCAAGGTTTATCGAACTCAAGGAGGAAGAGATCAAAGCTATCCGTCTCAAGCAACCCTGCAATTACGATACAGAAAGTCTCTTGTGTCCCCAACACACCTAATACACTTGTCAGATGTATAGGTGCACTAGTTCGGCGAAGAGATAGTGAAATGCAAGTGGTATGGATGATTATAAGTAGTAAATGCAATATGGAATAAAAATGGCAGCGAGCAAACAAGTAACAAAACAGCAAGTAAACTGTGTGCAAAGCTTGGAAATAAGGCCTAGGGATCATACTTTCACTAGTGGACACACTCCCAACAAATATAACATAATTGAGCAAATAAATAACTTCTCTTCAATATGGTACTCTGAATTACTCTCCTATTGAACAACACTAATCATTGCGTAGGGCTATGAAGCACTCCTTACAGTTCATCAAGTACTTGACAAAAACCACTCATAGAGATATCCAAATCAAATCACAATTCAAGATAAATATTATTGCAACTTAGACCAAGTACTAACACGATGCACACAATGTCAACATTACACCATGAAAGGAGGAATAGATCACTTCAAAACTATCATAGTAATAATTATTCTCATAATCCATAAGAGATCATAATCGTAGCCTAGACCAAGTACCACCATGATGCACGCACTGTCACCGTTACACCATGGCAGGAGGAATAGATTACTTTAATAACACACTAGAGTACACATAATGATGAAGAGTAACATCTACTTATTCAACATGATACAAAGCTCATGATCACATAGAGATCACATCATGGGAGAGAGAGGTGAACCACATATCTACCGGTAGAGCCCTCAGCCCCGGGGATGAACTACTCCCTCCTCATCATAGGAGACAGCAAGGTTGATGGAGATGGCGGTGAGGTCGATGGAGATGGCAGAGACGGCAATGGAGACCGATGGAGATGGCTCCAGGGGCACTTCCCCATCCCGGAAGGGTGCCGGAGTAGAAACTTCTGTCCCCCAAAATTCGTCAGCGGTGGCGGCGGAGCTACGGAATTCTTTCTGGAAAATTGCCGACTGTTTTAGGGTTTTCCATCCCGAGGCTTTATATAGGCGAAGGGGCGGCGTCAGGGGGCTGCTAGGGTGCCCTCACACCTAGGCAGCACGGACAGGGCCTGGGCCGTGCCGGCCTTGTGTGACGATGGCCTGTGGCCCCTCTCCTTCCCCTCTTCGGATCTCTGGAAGCTTCCGAGAAAAATAAGACTTCAGGAACTTGTTTCGTCCAATTCCGAGAATATTTCCTGTGTAGCTTTTCTGATACACAAAAATAGTAGAAAATAGGGAACTGGCACTATGGCAACTTGTCAATAGGTTAGTTCTGAAAATCGCATAAAAACGCCACGAAGTGTAACGAAACACAAGGCAAATGGTGTAAAAACAAGCATGGATCATCAAAAATTATAGATACGTTTGAGACATATCAACCAACATTTACATACCATGGAGGAGTGCATTTTTTCTCTTTTTTTTGGAATAAGACAATATGGAAGATAGCAAATCAGACCACTACGTCCCCATGAGCTGAAAACAGTGTCACAAAATGAGAAGTATTTTGAAGGTTTTTTGAAAGGTAGCACATGAAAATTTACTTGGAATGGCTTGCAAATACCATGCATAGGAATTTATAGTGGACACAATGGCAAACTTGGTTTTTAGGAGTTAGATGCACGAGTAGAGCTCATACTCAGTACAAAATGAGGGCTAGCAAAAGACTGGGAGCGACCAACTAAGAGAGCAATAACGGCCATAATCATGCATAACGACAAAACATCATTAAAAGAAGCATAAAGTGGTATCACAAGTCAAAAACCAAATAATCATAGAGGCTATAGGTGACTTATTTTGTTGTCAACATGGTGTAAGCATGTGCCAAGTCAACCCAAATAAAGCATCAATGGAGAAAACCAACTAAATGCTTCCAAATAATTAAAACAACGCATGATTTTTTTAAAGGCTCATTAAGCAATCTCAGTCATTTGAGACAAGTCATGCTACAGCAAAACCACTAAGAATACTATCAAAATGACATCAAGTACGACATGCAAAAGCCTAAGCCGCAGTCTACACAAGCTCCTTTTTGTACCACTTTTTTGCATTAAACTTTTTCTCTTTTCCAACACCATTCAAACCTTTTTGAGGAAACTCTTTTGAGGAAAACCAACATATACCAGAGGTCCAAATACACCTTGATGCAAAGATAAAACAAGATCTGAACAATAATCTAGGCAAAAAACGAAAACTAAAGACAGTAGCAGAAAAAGAGAACACTTGTTGAAACGATAAGAGTGAAAAATGGAGTGTTCTTGGCAAATGAAAAATGGAGCATGTCTCTCTCCAAACACATGATGTGATCCAAAAATTTATTGCAGCAAACAAAGCAAGAGAAAACTAAAAACAAAAACAACTGACGCTCCAAGAAAAACGCATAGTGCATGAAGCAATAAAAATATAGTGTTTTAAAAGGTGACCTGATTTTTGCCGTTGAAGAAGGGGGTGCCTCGGGGGAATCCCCAAGCTTTGACGCTTGTACTTCTTGGATATTTCTTGGGGTGATGCATGGGCATCCCCAATCTTGAGCTTTTGTCCATTCTTCAACTCATCTCATCATTCTCCAATCCCTACACTTGAAAACTTTCTTCATACAAAACTCAACACAATTCTATTAGCAACATTAGTGTAAGCATAACGATAAATCACCCTCTTTTGCTTCAGGTTTCAACCCAAAACCACCACATATAAAGAATATACTACTGTAGCAACTTCCCCAAAATTTCCGTGATCAAAATAACTCAAAAAGAAAGCGATAAAGTGGCAAACACAAATATTGGCAGAAATCTGTCAAAACAGAACAGCTGACAAAGGTCAAATTTTTAGAGGGTTTTATGTTGCTCACATCAAAAAGTGTTCAACTAATTAAAGTTTGTATATAACCTAGGGGCATATGCACAAGAAATCGCAGGTCCAAAAGATATACAGATAATTTTCACAAATTTTTACGGTGCTGCACCGAAAACTGTTTTAGGACAGCAACATCCCCAAATCTTACCTCACTCAAATTAGAGGCTTCTCTTGGCACAACAACGAAATAAAAAGGATAAGGAGCGGTTATTACAGTAGTAATAACTTCCAAGACTCAAATAAAATAAAAGTACTGAAAATAAACAATAGGTTATCTCCCAAGAGTGCTTTTCTTTAACGCCTTTGAGCTAGGCGCATTAATTTGCAAAGATGCTCATATAGGCGCCATAAAAGAGCTTAAGGCAAAGATGCTATATAGGAACTTATAGCAAGAGAGAGCATCAAAAATCATATATGAAACATATTTAAATCTAAACCACTTCCTATGAAAAATAGTCTTCTAAAGAGACAAGTCATGAAAGCGCAAAGCGAAAAACATAGGAAGGCAAAACAAGTATAACTTCAAGAATTGCAACATAAAGAGGGGAAACTCAATATTGTTGAGATCCATCAAACCATGTTTCCCTCTCTCATAATAAATTTCAGTAGCATCATGAATAGAACTAATAATATAACTATCACATAAAACATCCCTATCATGAGCCACATGCATAAAAGAATTAATACTCCCCACATGAACAATCGTAGTAGGGGCAGATTCAACATAATAATTATTCTCATCACCATAATCATAAAAAATAGGAGGAATATTGTAATCATAACTAATTTTATCCTCAATAGTAGGTGAACTGAAAATATTATACCCATCATCATAACCATCATAAACTAGAGGCTTAGTATCATCATAAGCTAGAGAACAGCTATTTCACGAAGCATACTCATCAAACATATCATCATAAGAACGAACATGGATAGTACTAATGGTACAACAATTATTAACCTTAGAATTGGTTCCAAAAAGATTTTCAATATCAAAAGTAGAGTGCTTTTCCCAATCATGATCACTAACATAGGTAATAGGTATAGGAACATCATCCCAATCAGAATTATCATAATCTATAGCAGGATCATAACGCTTAGGGGAAGGTACCGTGTCCTCTCGCCTTTTGCTCCTCTTCTTCTTCTTCTTCTTCTTAATACTCTTCTTACTCTCTCCTTTTGGAGGGAGAGACTTGAAGGGCATCTTCTCCATATAATCTTTAGGAGGGAAAGGCATCTTCTCCACATAATCTGGTTTACTGACAGAAACATCAGGAGAAACTTTGGAGGATTCCTCCTCTCTATTAATAAGATAGAAACATCTATGGGTCCTGTCATAGCTTGGCAAAACACCGTGCTTTATAAGATTTTGTATGTAAGAATTTGCGAGGCAATCTTTAGCACAATAGAGACGACAACCACGAAGGATGCTATTAATATCAACATCTCTCATATCAACCAAAGAAATCTTTCTAGATATCTCTTCACACTCCAAAAACAAAGTAAGCTCATCATGCTGATTGAGAGTAATCTTGTCATCACAATACAAGTTTGCGGTACTCATTCGATTAAATGGGCATTGAAAATTAAAGTGACCCGTCTTATCACAAAGTTCACAAAGAAAAGAATAAAGCTCACAAACCTTTTCACCAAGCTCATCTAGATCCCTGAGCCACATATTGGTTTCTTCATTTGCATGGTGGACACAATAATCTTCCTTGTTGTGACTCTGTTCACAAGGTCTATGTACTCCACAAAAATTAACATGCTTATAAGAAATAGGACTTTTAGAAGTTCGAGCATGTTTATTGCAATCATCAACAACAATATCACTTTCTATGCAAGTGTCCTTAAAAGTTTCATGATACACGTCCCCATTTCCTTTAGGAACATTCATATGGGAAGCAAAGGCTTTAAAGCAATCAACCATAATTTGAGGATCAAGACCATATTTAGCACTAAGCTCTTGAAAATTAGCAGTTTCAGCGAAAGACTTAATGCAATCAAACTCGTAATTCATACCTGATCCTTTACTTTGTCGCTATCCCAACCTTCAATATTGTTTTGAATTGTTTCAAGCAGATCCCACTTGGTGTCAACATCCTTGCTTGTGAAAGACCCATCAAAGCATGCATCTAGATAGTCCTTGTAATATCCTGAAAGCCTTGCATAAAAATTATTAATAACAATATTACGGGGAAGATCATGAATAGGACATTTGTGCATTAGTAACTTTAATCTTCCCCACACTTGAGCAATGCTTTCTCACTTAAGCGGATGAAAATTATAAATGTAATTCCTATCTTTATAAACCTGACTAGAAGGATAGAATTTAGAATAAAAGAGACGTACAATTTCCTCCCAGTCAATAGATCGACCGTCCTTCAGTGTTTTATACCATTCCTTAGCTCTACCTTTCAGTGATAAAGAGAATAACTTCTTCTTAACTCGGTTCATCGAAATATCTGCACACTTGAACAAATTGCACAATTCATGTATAAAGAGCAAATGATCACTGGGATGGGCAGTTCCATCTCCTAGATAGCAGTTATTCATAGCACGTTCGACAATTTCCATAGGTATTTTAAAAGGATGAGGAGCACAAGCATCATTAGAAACATCACATATGGGAGATAAAATATCATCAGAGCAAACTTTCTCCACTAAAGCTGGGGAATTAAAAATATCATGCTTAACAAAACCAGCTTCCCCAAGCTTAGACTTTTCTATAGCATTAGCACTAACGGTGTTCAAAGCATTCGTACTAATAACATTACTATGTGAAACAAGCTCCAAACGGTTTTCAATTTTCTCTTCAAATCTAAACTTAGAAAAAAAGACTAAAGAACTCTTTATTTTCCATTAAGCCTAACTAGTGAAAAAAAAAGAAATAAAAAGATGTAATTGCAGAATCTAAAGGAAATAACTCCAAGCACTCACACAGGAGGATGCGAGTACCTTTTACCTTACCTCCCCGGGAACGGTGCCAGCAAAGAGCTTGATGTCTACGCATGCGTCTGTTCTTGTAGACAGTGTTGGGCCTCCAAGTGCAGAGGTTTGTAGAGCAGCAGCAAGTTTCCCTTAAGTGGATCACCCAAGGTTTATCGAACTCAGGGAGGAAGAGGTCAAAGCTATCCCTCTCAAGCAACCCTGCAATTACGATACGGAAAGTCCCTTGTGTCCCCAACATACCCAATACACTTGTCAGATGTATAGGTGCACTAGTTCAGCGAAGAGATAGTGAAATACAAGTAGTAGTGATGATTATAAGTAGCAAATGTGATCTGAAATAAATATCACTGCGAGCAAACATGTAACAAAACAGTAAGTAAACGGTGTGCAATGCTTGGAAACAAGGCCTAGGGATCATACTTTCACTAGTGGACACACTCCCAACAAATATAACATAATTGAACCAATAGATACTATCATCAATATACAACTCAAAACAATTCTCCAATGGAAAACATACACTAATCATGCGTAGGGCTATGAAGCACTCCTCAAAGTCCATATGTACCCAAACTAGATTGTCCTACACTATCACCATGAACGCACTAGATGGTTCCAACAAACACCAACATTTCATAGAGACATTAACCAAAAAGATACACATGATGCACACACTAGTCACTTTTACACCATGATACGAGGTATCTCCGGAGAGTATAATAATTAAGCATAGGAGTAGCATAATATCTGAATAATAACATCTATCAATTCAACTAGATACAAAGCTCACGATCACATAAAGATCACATCATGGGAGAGAGAGGTGAACCACATAGCTACCGGTAGAGCCCTCAGCCCCGGGGGAGAACTACCCCTCCTCATCATAGGAGACAGCAAGGTTGATGGAGATGGCGGTGAGGTCGATGGAGACAGCAAAGACGGCAATGGAGACCGATGGAGATGGCTCCGGGGGTACTTCCCCGTCCCGGCGGGGTGCCGAAACAGAGACTTCTATCCCCCGAAATTTGTCTTCGATGGCGGGAGAGCTGCGGAACTGTTCTGGGTAAAATACCGATTCCCCTAGGGTTTTCCGTCCCGAGGCTTTATATAGGCGAAGGGGCATCGTCGGGGGGCTGCCAGGGCGCCCTCACAATGGGTGGGCGCGGGCAGGGGCTAGGCCGCGCCCCCCTGTTGTGTGGGCGGCCTCTGGCCCCCCTCCGGCTCTCTTTTGGTCTTCGGTACTCTTCCGGGAAAAATGCGACTTCTGGAACTTGTTTCGTCCAATTCCGAGAATATTTCCTGTGTAGTTTTCCTGAAACACAAAAACAACAGAAAATAGGGAACTGGCACTGTGGCATCTTGTCAATAGGTTAGTTCCAGAAATCGCATAAAAATGCCACGAAGTGTAACGAAACATAAGGCAAATGGTATAAAAACAAGCATGGAGCATCAAAAATTATAGATACGTTTGAGACGTATCACCAGGTCACCGCTGACTCGGAGGTGCGTGACCAGATTCGCTTTCCAGATGCCACAATATGACTTTTTGCGGAATAATGCCACAGTATAGCCTAGTCAGAGGTGACGGGCGATACCAAATTTAATGTAAGGACGATCGCTATTTTGTACGCGTCGCTGATATTTTCCGATGTGTACTATACTACCTCCTGTAGTGTGTGTCCACACACTCTCGCTCGCTGTCGACAGTTCTAGCTCCCCTCTCTGGCTGTCGCGGCTCCCAGGCGGCTGACCTCTCCGGCAACACGCTCCAAACTGCCACAGCGCCGTCCCTCCCCATCGGTGTCCACAGCTAACGGCTCCACACTTCGACAACCCTCCCCCATGTGGCATCAGGATAATCCTCCCCTTCTCTCATGTCCCCTACTTTTACTGTAAATCTGCTCCAAGGCTGTAGCTCCGGCCAAGCCTAAAAAGGAGGGGATAGAAGGAAGAGGGAACAAGTCAATTTTATAAATTTCATTTATGATTCTGGCCCGCCCTTGTCACCTCTACTCCCTACATTTAGGAACTTTGGATCGGAGGTGTTGTTGGTGACATTCTGGGGGGGGGGGGGTTGCATACCACTATTCTAGCTTAAATACAATGTGATTTCTGCTATGTAATAATCTCCAGATTGGTGTTGCAAATTTAGTTGTTATTTAACTCATCATGTTATCTATTATCCTATAACACCTAGTTACCTATTTGAATTATGCTCTCCTTCAGCTTTCTAGATACAGTTCTTGATAATGTGATTCAATGTACTAAAGTAATAAAGTATGTGGTAACTAGATGTAGGTTGTAATGCTAGTTTGTACGGAAAATTATATGTTTTTCAGAATTTACTAATTATGTAGCACTTTTATTTTCCGCATTTACAATCATATTAATCCGTAGACATGTTTCTACTTAACTAGTTGATGGCTAGTACTATATATTCCCTAATTATGGCATATACCCTACGCTTCATTGTAGTTAATCTGATGTACATGTTACATCTTGACCAAAGATAATTGAACCTTATTCCTATTATTTGCAGCATGGAGGGTCCTCAGCCTGCGGGCCTTTTTGGTAGGAACGATCGATTTGTCTTCTCCTTTGATGTTAAGATGGTGGGCGACTTCAGATCTCGTGTGGTATTTTTTCTGTAATATCTCTCTGTATGTGCATTTCTTTTGTAGTTTAATGTATTTACAGTTGTTTCGTCTCATTGTTATTGCAGGTTGTTCCTTGTCACTGTAGGACATGACTTAACATGTGCACCAGAAATTTCTTAACTGCAAAGTGCCCAAATTTTCTGAACTTTGACATGTATTTGCTAAAGGGCAAAGAAAGGAGATACATCTGCGGAGCGTACTGGAGCTCTTTTACTAGGACATACAATATCCAGACCAACGATGTTGTCCATAGTGTGTCCTCGGGATGTTTGTTTGATGTATCTGTGTCAGGCGGTGGGTCTACAAAACCATTGCACGAGAGGCCAGGTATATGCACAACGCTAAGTGTCGTATTCATTTGATTGTTGTGTGCCTAGGAGCCTTCTGTATGTATTCCTTTGTTGTTTATTTGTTATCAGCATGGAGCCACACTTCTTATATTTCTTTGTTCATTGTTTCAACAGGGTTATGGGAAGTGCCGCCTAACGTTTGTTTTGCTTTCCATGATATTGTGTTTTCAAACTTTCCTAGTCTTTCAAAGAAAGCTATCAAAGCGATATCTTTTGAATTGATGAAAGTGATCTGTAACAATGTTCAGCTAGATGTTAATTTCTTTGTCCACACAGTGACCAACGGGGAAATTTATTTATAAACCTTGGTTAGCTATTCTCTTTTCCACATCTAATCATTTCAAAGTTCTATGTTTTACATTTCCCTTGCCTTATGATGCATGCATGTCAACTATTTTCTGACCTATATCTTCGTTTCTATATACCATCTCAGTGCACCCCTCAAGAGATGAGATGGTGGCTTCCATTTTGGCGTAATGGTGCTGCACTCCTCAGGAACAGGTTTCTCAATGAGCCCAACCCAGGCACCTACTACATTACCCGCTCGGCCGACATGGTGGGGAGACGTTTGCAAAAAGTTGGAGATTAATGTTGGGACTGTCATTCTTGTTAAGCTGGAAATGGTGTGTGGCTGCATCTGCCTCATTGTTGTCAACATCCACAAGTGATTTCTAGTTTAGGTCATGTGTGTAGATCTATAAATCACAACCAAGGATGATGTTTAATTAACTGTTGTCTATTGAACTATATGTGGAAATATTGATGTGTATGTACTAGCAAACATTACATCTGTCTACGCTCAAAGAAATCTCCAAGTGCTTTTGTTCTACTACAGATAGTTACCGCAAGCACAAAACATATACACGTGGTGTTTGCTGTCCTATTCTCTTACAATTCATCAAACAAGGATGAGAAAACTACACACAATAAAAAAATTAAATATTCATCAAACAACACATACACATGACCAAGGGGAAAAGTTCTAAAGAACGCAGATCAAAGATGTAGAATTAAATTTCTCAATACACAAAGGTGCAGGAAGTTGTCCAACAGTTAGAACTCTACTCTGTTTGCATATAGTGCAAAGCCGAAGCCCTTTAGAATCTTGGAATAAGAAGTACGACATAATACACTTTTGTGTATGTGTGCTTTAGATTTTGCTCACATTTTCTGTCCCATAATCTCTCTTGTACTCCCACCGAGGCTCCAACCCATATTACTTGCCACTAATATTGAAGTATCTAATTCAATTCAGTGTACCATATAATTTCCCCAAGTAGTGAGTATGTGACAAGATTAACACAGGTAATTCCTCCTAAGACAAGGGAGAACATTAAAATTAAAGATGCAGGGTTAAACTTATACTCCCTCTCTTTTAAAATATAAGATGTTTAGCCTTTTTCGAGAACATATGTATCTTACCATACAGCAAAATGAGTAAATGTATATAATAAAAGATGACTAGATACACAAGAAGGCCAAAACATCTTATATTTAAAAAACGAATGGAGTCTTCTAACGTCACACACGTATGCACCTGTATGCAGCCCAACCACCTGTTATAATCAAAATGATTATCGTTCCAATCAAGAATATTTGCTAGTGCATGAAGCAAATGGCAATCAATCATAAAAGGGAAGGTAAAAAGCAGCCACAAATCGGGAAGCTGTACAACTGGATATACTGGCAACTCCTATTTTCTCAACACATGAAGTACCACAACTGAACGTATAAAGGCATGCTAATCCCAACCGGATATACAGCACGTGTTGTAGAACACTACCTAATCAAAATATATGATCAGTGCAACACGATTATGACTGAGTCATATCTGAATCGTGGAGCATGACCAGGATACTCAGGAAACAGATTCAGCAGCATACCATCACTAAAAGAGAACACGCATGAGTACTCTAAAGCTGCAAAGTACACTAAAGATGCCAACACAGAGCATTTCGGATCCTGCATCACATAAGGGCATGAGCAATGGGGGCAGTGGTATGCTACTGTCCCACGTAAGCACGAACCTAAAAAGAAAATGAAGCAATAGGTGTGAAAAATATTGGTCCAACGCATGACACTTTCTTTCTTCCTTAAAAGCTGCTTTAGTTTCTCTCTTTCCCTCTCACCTTTTTACCTCCCTCTTCACTTTTTGTGTTTAAGAGGCAGCCTCCTGTAGAAGAGACCGCCTCTCCAAAAGTATATCATCCAAGCCTAAATTGGACCACCCGAACCTAGCTAAAGCTGTGAGGCAACACCCCTGGGGCTATGCATTGTACATGCCCTAAGAAGTATCCCTGAAAAAACTGCGAAGTACTCTAAAGCACACAGAGGAGGTAGGATCCAGCATCACGAGGTCCTCATACAAAACATCCAACTAAACACCCGCCAGAATCATTCCACAAGGTCCTCAAACAACACCAAGCCTTTTCTCCAACTTTACCCTCAGGGATCCCTGCAAAATAAAGAAAAACCGGCAAATGAAATTAAACCACACAAGTTCTGTTAAAACAACCATTCCTGGTAAGCAGAAACATACTATTGCTTCTTGGGTTTGATTTTGGGCAATAGTTCTGGCATTGTAGCAAAGAGGGGGGGCATCGGACGGAACTTCTTATTTGCCTTCTCAAGTTCATCTAAAATGTACTCAAGCTCGATCCTCTGCTCATGCACACACTTGCGCCAGTACTGTGCTTCGGGTGTTTCAGACTGCCCTTTCAGGTACATACGTAGCAGGCTGCAATTACATGATCGTAGTTAGCCTAACACTAAAACTGAGTAATGCCCGAACGACAAGAGTGGACTTACATTTTCCGTGACAGAGCAATTTTCCTGAAACCGTCTTCAGAGTCCAGAAGAAGTCGAACAGCATAAGGACCTTGTAGAAGTAGCTGAGCTTGGATGGTATATACAGCCAGTTCCTGAAGAGGAACAACTAACCGGGGATGTAGAAGACAAAAACTTGCTAAACGGAATGTAGAATAAATTTTGGAATAAACAAGACTAGGAAGTTAATGATAGGTATGACTGAGCACCTCTTGGTTAATCCTTTCCTTGCCTTCCAGAAACTCATCAAGTTCGTCCTCATACTCTTCCATCCTTTTGCGATCAGGGTTGGAGTACTTCACTTTCCCAAACCAGTCCTAGACACAGTAAAAGTAAGTAAACAACTTCCAAACACAAAGGATGGTTAGCAGCCCTGTTAACGAGAAAACTAGATATAAACTTGCCAAGATGCCAAGAACAATATAGTAGGTTCATAGTAATTGAACATCCTAAAGAGAACATGGTAGTTTGATTTCAAGTGGCCCTAGAACTAAGAATGGATAGCAGGGGCAAAACAAGCGCCGTCCTAAGCTCTGAACCTAGCAGAAACAATGATGTAGCAGGAATCGTAAGTTCTGAACCTAGCAGAAACAAGAGAGGAGTAACTCGCTAATACTGCCGTGAATCTAGCTGATTCAGTACAGCTACGAACAACGACAGCAACAGCAATTCAGAGAATAAAACTAATATGCAGGCCACCCTTGAACAGGTTAGTTAACGAAAAGTAGAGAGACGAGTGCACTGTCTAATTTATGTTTATCATAAGCCCATGAAGTTGGCAACCGATCCACTTGTCATAAATCGTTTGAGGACCAAGGAACTATGTCCATCAGCAGATTCAGCAGCAGCAGCAGCAGCAGGAAAAATGTTTGCAGCGGAAGTTTCACGCGCAGAACAAAACAGGGCACGTAAATTCAGATTCACGCGCAGAGCAATTTCGAGCATCGCAAGCGTTGTTCCCGAGCAGATTCACGGAGAAACGTTAGGTGTAGAAGAGAGGGGACGCTCACAGCGAGACGAGGCGCTGGTGGCCTCGGCCTCCTCGCGCGCGGAGCAGGGAGGCGTGCCTCGTCGACGCGGCCCCCGTTCCCGTCTCGGCCCCCGACGCGGCCACCGGCCCTCCCGCCCCGACGACCACCGCGCGCTCCGCCGCCGCCGCCTCCACCGCCGGCCGCGACGCCCGCCCTGGGACCCTGGCGAGGGGCGCCTCCGGCGCCGCGGGCCCTCCTCCGCAGCCCAACGCGGTGAGCTCCTCCGTCCATCGCTGCGCGCGGAGACGGAACCACCGACTTAGGGTTTCGAAATCGCCAGAAATCGAGTGCGAAATGTAGGACGCGAACGGAAATTACCTGTCTCTTGATCGCAGGGGAAGGGGAGGATCGCCTCGCGCTCACGGAGGAAGAAGGCGGACGGGGGTTTTGGGTTCTGCCGTCGTACGGGCAGGAATGCCAAGGAGACGGCGCTCTATGCTGTTGTTGGCAGCTTCTAGACGTTGGGCCGCAGGGCCAATGGCCCAGCCCAACATCTGGGCCTAGCCTTGGTGGGCTGGGCCCTGGGCCTCCTTCCATGCCTCCTGAATCAACAGAAAAAAAAAACAGTGCAAACGCCGTGAGATTTTACAGCCGATTCGTTCGCATAATCGCCGATGAGACCAAAGAACTCGCCAGAGTGACTTGTTTCATAGATCATAGATCATCATAATAATGGATATAGAGGGAAAAGGAGTACCCGTTGAGTTTGAGGATTATTTCGCCATCCTAGGTCGCGCAGAGGTGAGGATCAAGGATTCAAGGGTGAAGAAGAGGAGAATGGTACTTCCTCGATCCATACAACTTGTCGTTGATTTGGTATAAGGTTGTACTAGATCCGCGACAAGTAATATGGGTCAGATGGAGTAGAGCACTTTCGGTGGGTGGGATCTGGGATGCACAGGAGCGGGCGCCTTATATAGAGGCCAGCCAGGGAACCGTCGCTCCGAGATGACCGCTCAAAATCAATTAAGCAGAATAATGACCGATTTATCTCATGCCAGAAACGAACGAACAAATCCTGCGAGGTATAAGTAGCTTCCAAAAACCCGATACGCTGGCTCATAAATACGAATTATATCGCTCCAAGTTTGAACAGGGCACGGTATGGCAACCGCGCGCGTTTTACCTTCACGGTCACGGTGCGTGCATGTCACCACGTCTTGTTGCCACGGTTTTCTAATTTCTTAATGTTTCATGCGTATCGAAAAGACAATCCCATGTACTTAATTCCACATTCGATTAAAATGGAATTTCGAGAAAGAAGCCATAATTTTCAAGCAACCATCTCTAGCTTGGAAATGCACTTTGGATACTGATTTATTTCGACAAGACGTAATTTCAAAATCAGGGCTTAGCAACCATCTCAAGCTTGGAAATGCACTGTTCTCCAAAAAAAAAATTTGAAATGCACATCGGATAGTGATTTATTTCGAGAAGACATAATTTCACAGCCACATATACTCATCATAACATAACATCCTTTTAAACCTTGATTAACATGCAGCTTTCCTTGAGTCAATGACACTAGAAAACAAGAAAAGAAACTCAGTCCCTGACTCAACCGCCCCATCACATGCCTCCCCACTCTCGACCATCCTGCTTTCTACCTCCCCTTCTACTCTCTTGTCAAGCCTCAAGCGTCCTTCCCCTCTTCCCACTGACAGTATCCTCTGCCTTCCACCTGCTGGCTTCGATGTGCTCCTCACCCATCCTCTGCCGCCATTATCCTACCCCGGTGGCGTGCCCCTGTTCTTCTCCACCGCTCATCGTCGATTCTGGCACTCGTGGGAGGAGGCTCGCCGTAGGCCCAGGACGTAGATTTGGCCACCAACGGAAGAGGAGTGACACCTTGTAATTGAAAGTGTTAGAAGATGATAATTCAATAAGCAAAACTTACAAGCATGTGCCATGTAAATGAAAATATAGGCGATGTCATAAAGCAAACGAACCTGATCCTTCTGTGCACAGACCAGGAAAATATTTAAACATCGTTGGCAAGTGCACTTCTGCTACTCTAGGATATATGGCAATAAGTAGATGAACTATAAACTACACTCTCTTTCAACATGATGGTGTTCTCATGATCCACCTTTTTAGTAGTTCAAACGCACGCAACAATTGCCGTGGAAACTAGAGAGGCACTAAACAGTCCAGAGGTGTATAAATGCACATCAAAGAGTGATTTTCTCATCATAAAAAGTTATTACTACATCATAACCATTAAGGCATTAAAAACAGATAAAAATATGCAGTGTAAAATGTATTGCCAGCTTGCAGTCCTCAGAAAGAGAAGTAGATGATATTGGAAACAAATATCTATAGCGATTCTCCATGAACATCAAATTTCATAAACTTTACACATGTAAATTGCACCTAACGACATACTGCATATAAGCAATTAAGCACAGCTATACAGTAACTGAAAGAGCATTGTACCTTAACATCTAAGGCATATCTCAATGACAGGTAGGAGTGACAATATCAGTCAATTTACCTCAGCAGGTATGTCAGATGCAAGGAGTGACAATTTTAGTCAACTTACATCAGCACACAGAGCAACGGCATCAAACCAGTCATTGCATTTCAAGTCTTGTAGAAACATCATAAAAGCATCATGTGTTATCTCTGAACATAGCTAGGTAATTCTGAGACACATGGACCGTGACATCTTCAAACTGTTGTATTCTCAAAATGAAAAACAAGAGATTAAGACAACACAATACCAGATTGACATAGTGATTTTTAAGTAAAGATGCACATGATCTACGTGAAATGACTGGAAGAACATCATTGATAGCATCGCTTGATGTATCAAATTATTTTAAGTAAAGATGCACATGATCTACGTGAAATGACTGGAAGAACATCATTGATAGCATCGCTTGATGTATCAAATTATTTTAAGTAAAGATGCACATGATCTACGTGAAATGACTGGAAGAACATCATTGATAGCATCACTTGATGTATCAAATTATTTTCAGTAAAGATGCACATGATCTACGTGAAATGATTGGAAGAACATCATTGATAGCATCACTTGATGTATCAAATTATTTTAAGTAAAGATGCACAAGATACATGAAATGTACAAAACAGAAATAAGCGAATAATAATATGGTAACCGAACTACTTCCATGGTGATTTTTCTATATGTACCTCATATTGAGAAAAAGAAGTAACTGGAGAGGGTCTCTAAATTATTCCTGACTATTTTTCAAAGCTATGAGAGCTCATTCACCAAAAAGATGAAACTGACAATGTTGCTATGCAGTTTCAAATTAGATGCAGAGTGACTGTCATGGAGGTAAGCAATTTTAATAGTTAACAGATAATCATTGTTATGATCCTATACATAATCACAACTGGAGCAAACTATTGTATCCAATCTTCATGTACCAGCTAGGCTAAGAATTCATATATTCTCAAATCCTAAAGTCTAGCTCTCCTCTCTACCATGACCGGCAGCTCTATGTGCTGCACATATAAATTGCACCTAACGATGTACTGCATATAAGCAATTAAGCATGCTAACTTGCAGCTACAGTAACTGAACGAGCACTCCACCTTAACAGCTAAGGCATATCTCAATGACTGGTAGGAGTGACAATATCAGTCAATTTACCTCAGCAGATATGTCAGATGCAAGGAGTGACAATTTTAGTCAACTTACGTCAGCAGACAGGGGTCGCGCTGGGGCAGGCTGCGTCATCCTCGACGTTGTACAGACAGGAGGAGTAAAAGTGCAGTTTAGATTTCTGTTTAGGAGTGACTTGAATAGTTTGACATCATCCACATGTATTTCACCCAATCCAAGAAGAAGAAAACCTGCAACATAACAAAAGGGTTCAGGTTAGCTTTTCCTCTCAATGTCATATCTAAAGAAAGTTCATGAAGAACTTCAACTAAGATAAATGCTGAGAAAGAAATCATACTACCAACACTACAATAGTGGATCTATACCTTCTATGTTTCACAAAAAAATCATTTTACATTTCATCCCATGTGGCCTATAGGAAGGGAGGCCCTTCAGGACTTCCATTGAAAAGATAAGCAATAAACAGTTTCAGATGTGCTTGTTCCAAGGAAAAGAACATCAGGGAAGACCCTATTGAAACATCATAAAAGCATCATGCGTTATCTCTGGACGTAGCTAGGTAGTAATTATGAGTCACATGGACAGTGACATCTTGAAACTGTTGTATATTCTCAAAAAGAAAAATCAGAGATTAAGACAACACAATACCAGCTTGACATAGTGATTTTTAAGTAAAGATGCACAGGATCAACGTGAAATGACCGGAAGAACATCATTGATACCACCGCTTGATGTATCAAATTATTTTAAGTAAAGATGCACAAGATCTACGTGAAATGTACGAAACAGAAATAAGCGAATAATCATATTGTAACCGAGCTACTTCCATGGTGATTTTTTTATATGTACCCCATATTGAGAAAAAGAAATAACTGGAGAGGGTCTCTAAATTATTCCTGACTATTTTTCAAAGCTATGAGAGCTCATTCACCAAAAAAGATGAAACTGACAATGTTGCTATGCAGTATCAAATTAGATGCAGAGTGACTGTCATGGAGGTAAGCAATTTTATTAGTTAGCAGATAATCCTTGTTATGATCCTATACATGATCACAAATGGAGCAAACTATTGTATCCAATCTTCATGTACCAGCTATATAGGCTAAGAATTCATATATTCTCAAATCCTAAAGTCAAGCTCTCCTCTCTACCATGACCGGCAGCTCTATGTGTTACAAATCAAATGTAGTCGTTCACCAAAAGGCAAAAGCAAATGTCCTTGCAAACTTATCTACGGAGCGATTTTTCAATACGCCGAGCAGCAATAATATTGTGCTCTGTACTGCCTCTTGCAAAGGCATCGAGAAGGGGGTTTTAGCACTTCTTCAATTGCACCCAAATAATTCATTGTGTATTACAGTTCAACTAATGTGGCACACGAAGGCACTATTATGTTTTTCTGGACCAAAACTAGCAATACCAACTATTTAGCAAACATAAGATGCCAAGACTAACAACAGAAACTAATGGGTATTCTCTCAGTCAAATGCCTCAATTGTCCACATGGTTTAATAGAATAGACATCAAACTCGTCATCTGTGTTATATCATCATGGAGAACCAAAAAATACCAATGATTCGAGTGACACAAGCGGTCAAGAAAATCTACTCCATCAAGCACACGGCACACATGACTATCTATGTAGCAGCAGCGTCGCAGGACTAAGGCAAATATAAACCGACAGTGTTCTCTCAGACAAATGCTCGTGTTGTCCCCACTGTTTAATGGAATGGATTGTATCGGACATCTAATCGGTGTTTTATCAACATAAAGAACCAAACACAAATGAGCAGCAAAAACAGAATAATTTGACACATGCAAAGGACCACTAGTCCTATGAGCATACTACATCTACATATGCCTACACTTCAACCTACAAGGCATATTATACAACTCACAGATGCAAGGGAAATATTTAGGCACAAGATCGACAAGACACTGACCTGACATTCATATCGATGTGTTCGATCCTCCTTGTCGGCCAGGGGACAATCAGCAGCAGCCTGTCCCTGGCGTCATCATTGCCAACAGAGGAGGGCAGCAGCAGGTCGGCCTCCTTGTCTCCTTGTCCTTCTCCTGTAAGACATCGGCTATTGCCTACCGGCAGCAGCAGGAGCTCGAGAAGGTCTGCGCTGCAGAATGAGGTCCACGGAAGCTGTTCAGATGCAGATAACAATAGCAAGTAGTTTAGAAAATGAAGGAAATTTCATTAAGGTAAGAAAACAGAGATGGCTACATAAGAAATACTACATATTTGATTTTCATTGTAATATACAATGTTACAAATACAAGAGGCAGCAAAGAGGCAGACTTGTCGCCTCATACATATACAATAGATAAGCATTACATTTTGCAAAATTTAGGGAAATGATAGTTCTCAAATAACTGAATAAGGCAAGGCAAATACTACCTTTCAAATGGAGTAGTAAGTTCTAGCTGAAGATGTATTACTAGCAAATTAGTAACCTTTCATCCCAACTAGATGTTTATGGGAACTGAAGGCGTATTAGTTAATTATTACTCTATTGGTTTAACACGCAGAATGAGTTGCAAGGAAAGGAAGAAAATAATGCAGCAAAAATAAAGCATACACTTTGTAATCAAGGGCTATAATAGGAAAAGCACACCTCAGAGTTTTACCACTTGCAAACATTCAGCTACAAAGTTAAAGGAACATTCAACTGATTTACTGCACATAAAACATCACATTGGCAATAAGAAACAAGGATTTCATTTGACACATTTTATGGGAGTTTCATGTTCTGCCCATAAAGAGCAAGATGAAGGGGCACACTAACAGTTCACAATTCCATTAACATAACTCGAACAACAGTTACAATCATATACACATAGTCAGTGTTAAATTAAGCGCTCCTAAGACATGTTTAAGCACGCCTAAGCGCTGAGCAGAGGAAAATGCCTAGCATTTAAGTGTGCGCTTACCGCTTTAGTCCTTCAGAAAATGTAAAAGCTGAGGCAAAACGCTCGCTCAGCGCTTAGCACTTAATAGAACCTTGCACATACTAACATGTAGGAAAGAAAGAGGGAATAACAACCAATGTGCAGAGAAAAGAGCAAAGGAGAGAGGAGAGGCAACCTCACGGTCGGAGCCGGAGGGGCTCATCGGCTGTCGGGCTTGGGGTAGGCGTTGCCGGCATGATGGCTCCGGCGAGCAGCCAAGTGCAGAGCATTCGAAGCCAGGGGCCAGGTGGTACGCGATGAAAATGATCTCACACTATTTGAGTAATATGATTTCATAATCTGCAACCAAATAAAGAAAAGTATCACTTGTAGCTCTTGTTAAACTCCAAGTGGAAACATACAAAGCACCAACATCCAGTGGCAGAAGAGTGAATGGTCTAAAAATTGGCAGGCCATGTTGTACCATTTATGGTAGGATGGAAGACTCGTGAGTTAACTTACAATTTATGGTTCAAACTTGGAAGACTTTTTCCTGACAAGATTTCTGTAGAAACTAGTCTTTCATGACCCATTCATCGAATTGGCAAGTACATGCGTAATGCACACAGCAGATCACCATGTGCAGGCAGCGACCATACCGAACCACCGGGGTTGGAGAGATCGAGATTACCGGGACGGGAGGCGGCGCGTTTGGGTGACCTGCGGCAGGACGGGCGCGCCCATCTCCAGCCGCTCGGGACGGAGAGGGCCAGCATCGCGTGAAGGTCCTGTACGCCGGCCTCTAGGGGTTGGCGGCTCGGGGAATCGGGGGGCGGAGAGGATTGGGTGGCCGGCGTCGAGGAGGTGGGGGCGCCGGCCTCTCGTGCTTGCCGGAGGCGCGGGTAATCGGGGGGCGGAGGGGAGAGGGTGGCCGGCATCGAGGAGGTGGCGGCGCCAGCATCGAGGCTTGGCGGAGGGGACTGGGTGGCCGGCGTCAAGGAGGTGGGGCGCCGGCGTGGAGCGGCGGCGGTGGGCAGAGAGGGGATCGAGGGAGAGTGATCTAGGGTTATTTTGTTGCAAAATTTTGACTCAATACGAAAAATGCCTTAGGCTGGTATATATATATATATATATATATATATATATATATATATATATATGATACTAGTGTATGATACTATCTCTATAGTGGGTGGTATCATGAAGTAGTATCATGTTTTCATTATATTTATTGTTTTTTAAATCTCAATGTAAACTTATGTACAAGATGTATTTAATATTAATCTCTATGATATAGTATCTACTCCCTCCGTCCCGGTGTATTAGTCCCACTTCCAAAATCTATTTATCCGGGAATAACTACCCTCTAAGGCCCGGTTTGCACTTAATCTCTACTATATTAAGAGGCTAGAGGTGATGGTTGCCTGGTACGTCCTTCCCTGCCCCGTGAAAAAAAAATCAGTCTCCCCTTCGAATCGAGGCCACGCTAGAAAAACCGGTAATAAACCAAGGAAGGATAACCATCCCACCCCACTACGCACGACCTGATTGCCTGGAGAGAAAAAAGACGCACGCCCTCGAAAAACTCTCCACGCACATCCTCCTCCATTCTCCTCGCTTCTTCTTCCCCGCCGCCTCTGCTTCCTTGATGCATGGACCGCTCCAATCCGGACACCCAGCCCGTCTCTGGAAACCCCGATCATCTCCGACCATCCTCTCCCCCCGCCTCTTTTTCAATGGAGCCCTAGACCGTCCGGGTCCCCCGACCGACAGCGATGGGTCTCGCGGACGCGGTGCACACGCGGCTGCTGGGCGCGCTCCGGCCGTGGCTGGCGGCCGACCCAGGGGAGGTACGGGTGGACCTGGGCCCTCTCCGCTGCCGAGCCGTGGCGCGCGGGGTCGAGCTCGACGTCGCGGCGCTCCACGCGGGACTCCTTCCCCGCCAGGGTCGACCGCGCGGCCGTCGCCGAGGTCGAGCTCGCCGCCTCGCCCTGGGCCACTCCCGCGCTCGCCGCCGTCCTGCGCAGCGTGCACGTCTCTCTCACCCTCAGGTAATTTATCAATCCCTTATTACCATGTGCGATCGTGGTAATGCGTTAGTGGTTGTAGTGTCCCAGAGACAGTTTAGTATGCAAAATATATTATCGTAACGCTGGCTGGATGTTGCTAGAATTGCTTTGATTCAGTGATCAATCAGTTCTTTTATTTTGCATTCTGAAGGGAGCCTGCGAAAACGGAAGCAGCGGCCAGACATCGAGGAATGAGTTTCCAAGGAGAAGAAGCGAGTGATTGCATCAATAGACACTCAGGTGCGAACGTTATGCCCAGATAAAAGTGTTCCCCGACCCTCATGAACGTTATGGTGGGGAAAGCAAGCAGATGCATGGAAGGCTTGGCTGTGAGGACGATCATAATTGCATCAGCCTGGCGGACCCTGACATAAACAGATCGGTAGCGCCATCAAACAGGTTTGTTTCTTCATATAATCCCAAAAATTTCAGTCAGATGGGTGTATGAATAGATAGAGTTTGTGCAAGCACGTTATCACTAAGTGCTAGGGAATAATTTTTTGGATGAATTTGTTCTCATCTCATTATGTGGCAGCCTACAAATTTTTCCCGATCTACGTTTTTGACATGCTAACCTGCCAGCTTCTTTCACTGCATTTTGTGCAAAACTTGTTTTATTCAGTGTGACTTACAGTTCAGAGAAGCGATGGCGGTCGGCATTTTTTGACCTTTCCTTATGCTCCTTGCCGATCATGAAGGACGCCAAGTTCCCCGAAGCGCCCGGAGCAATTGACGCCGAGGACCCTGTATGCCTACTGTTCCCTCAACGGCAACGCCATGCACTGATGGTGCGGCTCCGGAACTTCTCGCAATGCGACGGGGGCTAACGAAGACGCAGCAGAGCATGAAGCACAAGGGCGTCTCCGCTTTCAGCAGGGCGTACTGATACCTGAGGATGAGGAGATTGGGACACAACTCATGTATCCATCCTGACATTTTCAGCTGAACTGAAAATGCTGACGGTACTAATGCATTTTTTTATTTGTTGCTTCAGATTGATTTTTAACCTGTAATGGGAGAAGTGAGTCATTTAGTTTCTTCTACAGTACATCTTGTAAGCAACTAATTGTAGATGTGCAGCCCTAGCTGCCGTCTTTCGAGGTATTTCAAATGCAACACTAATTCAACAGAATATCAAGATACATGCCAAAAGGTAAGAGCACGTATGTCACACTAGGCTGGCTAGGAGAATGCACTCCAGACATGAAACCTCAAACATCTAATAGAGTTCCACATCTGGAGATTTCATCACCTGGGGATGATTAATATCTTTTGCAAAAGTAAAAAAAAAAACAAACAAGTGGAATTCTATTTAGCAGGCTACTATTTAGAAAGACTAATTTTTTTTGGAACAAGTTCTTAATGATAGGCATTGGATCGATGCTAGAACCACCTGATCTGACACTTGATGATCTTTTCAGGAAGACAATCCTCTCAAAGATTTACTATTTGCCTTTATCAGAAGAGGAGGTGTCCACCAAGCTTGCCAGAGCGGGACAGGTCATCGGCAGAAGTGGCTGGAGCAAGGCATGGTGACCATGGTGCGGGTAGCTACTTAGGAAGGATATTCGGCTTTTGTTGACCATACCGTAGTGCATGTGGTCAAGCACGAGGTCTGAGATAGGCTGGAGCAGCAGAGATTGACTCTATAGTGTTAGGGGGAAGAAGAAAATCACCGCGCCACCATTCAAAGCATTCAGTGGCAACTCCTAGCGAAGCTGGCAATTTAGAGCGTGGTTGAAGATCACTGTGTGGGACTCCGCCTTGCCCCACTTCTGCACAAGCACGCGCAACAGTAACCCACCAACAAGGCAAGGTGAGTATATTTTAAGTCCATGCTATTGCCAGTGGGTTGTGGCTTTTTGGTAAATGGTTCCACTATTGGCTAGATCCTATCCTTATATTTCGCATGATATAGAATTAATTGCAGACATTTTTAATCAACATGATTTCACATTTATCTTTGATAGGTTATCCATCATTCAGTGACATGCAGTTACGATGATAAACTGTTTTTATCTTCCCTTTCTTTATCAATTAACAATTATATTTTAGCTTATATATTACAATAACGCAATACGCTTAAGATGTGAGCCTATCGCGAACCGGTCAGTATTAGAACAAATCAATGTGTATGTGTTTATCAAATAAATGGGATAAGTACAAGTACCTCGTACTGCTTCTAAAGATATTTCAGTACTCGTATACTTGCTATTATGCTCTACCGACAGATGACTGCATTCATGGCCATTAAGTTTTTCATAGTATAAGTTTACCACTATACTGATTACAGGGAACTAGCGGCCAGATTTGAAAGCGTTGAGATCTTCTGCACCCCTCATTTCCATGGAAGGCTGATGCCCCGGTCAGATCCGGCAAACAAGGAGACCAACCCGAGCGGCGCGATCCTGGTGGCCCGTGGTCGATGGTCTAGGGTGTGAGGGTTTGTGGTGTGGGAGGGTATTTTTTTAGCCTCGCGTGTGGGAGGGTGTTAGGTCATCATCTGACAGTGCTCATGGGTGGGAGTTGTGCAAATGTTAGTTGATCGCTCTGCGCAGCATAGACAAGTGGGCGGAGCATGTGAGTTGTTAGCTTGTAAGGGGAAGAGTGATGAACTTTTTGTGGCGTGTACCTTTTTTTTGGCAACTCTATGGCTGCAATATTTTTTAGACAGAATTACCATGTGTACTTGCCAGACTTAAAAGGGCGATCGTGAGAGTGTATAAGAAAGAAATAGAATTGTATAGGTAGTTTCAATTTAATTTGCCTTCTATGTTGAGATTTTTTTGATCAAAGGAGCTCAAGTCTGTGTTTTAATGGATTATATGTTCTACCATTTTTCGTGTAACTTCATCGTGGTGCTAACAGCAAGATGGACACAGTTTGGTGCATGGAAGCATAGTAATTTTGATGATGTTTTCATGAATGTCTCTAACTTGCAAAGAAAGAACACGTTACATACAGGTTCTTCTCCCCCCTCCTCGCTCTCACTTAGGTTGCCTTGAGAGTCGCCTACTGACTCCCCTCTCCCTCTCCTCCCACGACTTTGCTGACCAGAGTGACCAGGAGAAGGGAGGCCGGAGCTCATGTATAGCTCGTAGTCTAGGGTTGTGTCTTCATGTTGTGGAGTTGCCGAGCGGAAGCCGAGATCTTGGTTGGATCTTGCTTTTAGGGTTCCTCTTCCTCTCTCGCTTTTAGGGTTCCTCTTCCTCTCTCTTGCTCCTCTTGTGGATGCTGGAGATGGAGGAGAGGACTGCCGCTCCTTTGAATAAAACCAGTTGTGGTCACCTTTGTATGCGTTGGTGCGGAGACATCGGTGGGCACCCTCCGGCCAGCCACGACGGCGAGGGGAGGGCACAGGCCGCCGAGGCTTGCTCCAATGAAGAAGCTTGGTGGAAGGATCAACAGATCTACAAGGTGAACGTTGTTTTCCTTCACCCGTCCAGATGTGAAGGCGAGGGGATGGAGTACGGCGGCTCTGCTCTGAGGAGATATGGAGGTCCGCATGGTGGGGGCACAGGTGCTACGCCCAATAGGAGCAAAATCATGACAGTTCGTTGTTTGACATCTTTAGATGTTGGGCAGCTGCTTCTTTCCAAGGTGAGTTAATCTCCGACACCTTTGAGACGACAGCCAGCTGTCCTCATGCCAAAATATGAGGCTGATGGGCAGCCACTCCCTCCTCTGGTGTCGGTGAAGGTGTGCCTCCTCTAGGCCATGATGTCGCTACGGAGGCTTGTCCTCGTCATCGCAGTTTGCTCTCCCCCTCACGGTCCCAAGTGGTTTCATCCCCGGTGGCGGTGCAGATGGAGCTATGGTCCTCAATTGCGTTTCTAGGAAAATGCTAGAGGACCTTAGTGCAAAAGGCAGGGACTTCTGTGTAATTTCCTTTTCTATTGCCCCTTTATGTAAAATGTATGTGACTGCTGAATGAATAACACTAGTAGAAAAAGAGGTATTAGCACCGGTTTGCAACCTCCATTTGCACCGGTTTTGCAACCGGTGCAAAGCATCCGGCACTAAAGCCCTATCCTTTAGCACCGGTTGTATTACGAACCGGTGCTAAAGGGGTTCCACGTGGCGCATGCGGCTGGAGGACCCTTTAGTACCGGTTTGAGACATGAACCGGTGCTAAAGGTCCAGACGAATTTCTGGTATAAATTTTGAAAAAAAATTGAATTTATTTTTTGGTATTTCTCAATTTTTGGATATTTGAATTGTTTGACAGTTTCCACCCTAATCTTCTCTAATCACCCCTATTCTCTCTAATCACTCTTATTCTCAGGTCAAAGTATATACTCGTGGTCCCAATTCCCGGTCGGTCACCCATCCTCACACTGCTCCACTCTTAGCACGCTTAACTTCTCCATTCTTTCCCTACTAGCTTCCAAGACTGCGCTCGCGACTTCTTGATAATACTATGCTATAAATTATATTAACCCATACACTTTGATAACATATGATTTTACTTTTTTGAATTCCAAATAATTTTAAAAATAAGCAACAATGATTACTTATTAATAAGCATCAATGATTTCCAAATAATCATTGTGCATAATTTAATTATTAATTTTAAAACTTAAAATATTCAAAAAAATCAAAAAACTTAAAAACTTAAAAAATCCAAAATAATATAAAAACTTCAAAATAACTAAAAAGTAGAAGAAATAATAAAAGAAATTCAAAAAATCAATTTTTTATTTTTTTTGACAAAATCTAAAATTTTCATGCTTTTATATTTCCCTTTGGAATTTTGAGAAACAAGAATTTGTGCGAACGGTCTATGGCTGTTGAAATCGGATGTAACTTTTTCCGGAGATAGTTTTTCATATATTATATGTTTTTTCGAGTCTGTATGCAAAAGTTATTGCCGATTTAATTTGGAACAACCTTTTTTTGCAAAAAATATCAAAATTAAAAATTTCAAATTTTCCATAAAAGTTGGTTGCGTGAGGTACATGCATGTCAAAGGATTTTGAAATTTGAAGGTTTTATCATTTTCATTTATTTTTTTAGACGTTTTTTCTGCGCGGGGATAGGCATGAAAGGAAAAAAAAAGGTGTCAACCCTTTAGCACCGGTTCGTGGCTTGAACCGGTGCTAAAGGTACCCCTTTTGCACCGGTTCGTGCCACGAACCGGTGCTAAAGGTCACTACCTTTTAGCACCGGTTTGAGCCACGAACCGGTGCAAAAGGGGAGACCTTTAGCACCGGTTTGAGCCACAAACCGGTGCTAAAGGGTTAGCGCCTGCATGCAACCCCTTTAGTACCGGTTTGTGGCCCAAACCGGTGCTAAAGGTCTCTTACGAACCGGTGCTAATGCCCTGGCCTTATAAACCGGTGCTAATGCACCCTTTAGTCTGGGTTCGTAATACAACCGGTGCTAAAGGTCCGGGCAACTCTAAACGAAAGCCCTTTTTTCTACTAGTGTAAAAGCACTAGATCGTTCAGGACCGCCCCCGTTAAAAAATGATAAATATCTCTATAAAAAAGTTTGTTATTCCGTAGCAACGCACGGGCAATCAACTAGTAGCCCCTATAATTACTCCCCACCATTCCCTCTCCCTAATTTTCTCTCTCTCAAAACCGTTTGACTGCATGCAGTGGGAAAGCCTTCCATCGTGCGCAGGAGAGAGGAAATCCGATCAGTGCATGCACAAGTGGGGAATCGATCGGGTTTTCCATGCATGCAAAACAAAGCCGAGGACGTTCGAGCCATTGTTGCCCCCACCCAAGCCCTCACCATATGTACAATAGGGACAACACAATTATCTTCACAATTTTACATGCATGTCTATTTTGTTCCATATCAGAATATGATTTCTAAATGTAACCAGAATATCAATCTAAACATGCTAAACCTAGTTCACAATTTTACATGCATGTCTATTTTGTTCCATACCAGAATGTGATTTCTAAATATAACCACTAGTAGAAAAAAGGGCTTCCGTTCGACCCCTTTAGTCCCCAAACAATTTGATCCGCGACTAATAGAGCATTAGTCCCGGTTCAAATAAAAATGTGGGCCAGGAAGCATTAGTCCCGGTTCAAATGGAGGCTTTAGTCCCGGTTTGACCCACCAACCGGGACTAAAGGTCCCTACCCTTTAGTCCCGGTTGGTGGTTCAAACCGGGACTAAAGCCTACCCTTTAGTCCCGGTTTGTGGCTCAAACCGGGACTAAAGGTCCGGCGCCCATTTTTCCTCTCATTCCTACCCCCCCCTCCCCCCCGCGCAGAAAAAACGCCTAAAACAAATAAACGAAAATGATAAAAACTTCAAATTTCAAAATCCTTTGACATGCATGTACCTCACGCAACCAACTTTTATGGAAAATTTGAAAATTTGAATTTTGATATTTTTTGCAAAAAAAAGTTGTTCCAAATTAAAACGGCTATAACTTTTGCATACGGACTCGAAAAAAACGTATAATATATGAAAAATTATCTACACAAAATTTTACATCCGATTTCAACGCCTACGGCTGTTTGCACAATTTCTTGGTTCTCAAAATTCCAAAGGGAAATATGAAAGCAGGAAGATTTTAGATTTTGTCAGAAATAATGAGAAAACATGATTTTTTTTTGGATTTTTTCATTTCTTTTGTTGTTTCTTCTACTTTTTGGTCATTTTGAAGTTTTTTATTAATTTTAGAATTTTGGAATTTTTTAAGTTTTTTTATTATTTTTTGAATATTTTGAGTTTAAAAATTAATAATTAAATTATGCATAAAGATTATTTGGAATTCATTGATGCGTACTATTACTTAATCATTGTTGCTTATTTTGTGAATTATTTGGAATTCAAAAAATTAAAATCATATGTTACCAAAGTGTATGAGTTAATAGAATTGATAGCATAGCATTATCAAGAAGTCGCGAGCGCAGTGTTAGAAGGTAGTAGGGAAGGAATGGAGAAGTTAAGGGCCTCTTTGTTTCAGCTTTTGATGGCTTTCCAAAAGCAAAAGGAGGTCAAATGAACCAAACAGGGTGGCTTCGCTGTGGGCTTCGACGAAGCCGTCGATCGAAATAGGCAGGTGACGAAGGAATTACAAATGGGTCATCGATATTTGCCTACCCGGTTCCCGCCAAGGAAGAAGCCCGCTCGAAGGATACAAGAAGCCCGCAAGGCCCAGCACTTCGACTTGGAGTAGAAGGCAAGAAACACTTTTGTAAACCCTAACTGGCTGCATATATAAAGCCATCAAGGGGTACCCCCTAGATAGAACACACAATAGATCTAATACAAACACATCTCCACCCGCCTCCGCGGCTATCTGTAAACACCATGTGCTATTATACTAGATTGCTAGCAGGATGTAGCGATCCTCCACCGAGGGGACGTGAACCTGGGTAAAATTCGTGTGCCCCTCGTCGTTTATCGACCGCCGTCGAGTTCGCCGGATCCCCAATGCGCTCCATAGATCGAAAGCCCTCAAGCATGGGCATTGCCGGGTTAGAACCTCGTCAATTGGCGCCGACCGTGGGGACGACGGGATCTAGATCTACGAGCTCGCCGGCTCCTTCACCATCATCGCCGGCAAGATCGCATCAACGTCAAGCAAATTTTCTTCATCAACAAACAAAGGCAGATCGCATCTGCGTCTAGCCGAATCAGCAGTACAACTTGTCGTCGACGCCTTCAATTTCGGGACGCCGAACCCGGCGATGGTCCCAGTAGATTTCAGCGCTCGACAGCAGCCTCGAGCCATGCGCATCTGGGTGGATAATTCACAAGAGGCGGCCAGATGCATTAGGCACGAACACCGAGATCATGGTCTCCGGCCGGTAGCAGTGCTTCGCCGCGCTCCGAATCACGCGGGCATACAACTTCGCCACGCGGTCGACTCCATGGCCCATGCGGATACGCCCTGGATTTAATTTACGCACAGCCAAGCCTAATCGCATCTCGTCGGATCATCTTCTTCAGCGCAGTCGAATTCGCTACAGCCGGCTTTTTCTATTCGGCGTCGAGCGGTGAACTCGGCGGCCAGCTTCAATTGCAGATTGAATCGGTAGCACCGCCACAGAAATCAGCGACGATAGACGACAAGGTTACATCTACTTTGGCTGTGTGCTCCAGTGCACCCCGATCTACGCGTGCAATTACGGGTTCCGATATGCCACGGTGTTTTTTGCGGGAGTCGGAACTCCACGATCCGTTCGAGCGGCGTGTTGCAGGTTCCCCGATCGGACAAGACAGGCCGCAGGCTCCAAGCTTGAACTACTCTTCTGGCGCAAGTAGCACATGGGATCGATTTATTACTTCTTTCAGCCACCAGATCGAGCATCGCGCGCATCTCCCTGAGATAAGCAGAGACCTGGAAACGCGGCTGTGACGCGGACTGATCTGGGAGGCGGCCGTGCACGCGTTTCAGCAATCTAGCAGAACCTCTACACAGTATCAACCGGCGTACTATCAAATCGGCAAAGCATGCATCGATCAAATACCGGCCGAAGACCCAAAGGAGAGGCTCAATATTCATCAGATTAAGGCAGCGCATCCGTGTATTGTGATGAAGAGCTAAAAGCTAAACACAGTCTACAGGCATCAGATTGATGATACCAATTCCAAGAAAGAGCAACGCCGAGCGCCCGAGTCATCACGTCCTATATCAATTAGTGCTTATTCACGTAAAGCAAGAGAGCAAGGAGAATCACCTCACCTGCATGGATTAAGCGGCCAGAGAACTAATCGCATGACTACAAGAAGCTATTTGCTAGTCAGTTTCCAAGATCTACCTTGCGGACACGATCTCTCGTGTGTCCACACGAATAGATTGAACCAGACAAAAAGAGTTATATCTATCAAGCTACTTGCATGGAGATTTATGAAGACATCAGATAAATCAGTCTGTACCGGCGAGTTATCTGGCTACTCGGACGACCCGGAGAATATTTTGACGAGTTCGTCTTTCGCCCACATTGTCTGTATCGGCGCCTACGTTGCAGCCTATTAAGTCTTCAACATAATGGACTTTTTTCGGCTTAAATTCGATGGACTCGGCGACACCTTTGTTCGCATAGACTACATCCGCATCGACTTCGCTGCGCCCTACTCCGCGTCGACTGTGGCTCGCCACGCTCGGGGGCTCACCGTCGCACGCTCAGCACCGCTCGGGGGCTCGACATCGCCTCGTTTTTGTGTGCGAAAGCTTACGCTTATGATCTTCGAGTCCGTCATCAAGATCTTCGACTCCGCAGACATGATTTTCGACGCCGCCGTCGACATGACCTTCGAGTCCGCCGATATGGTCTTCGACTCCGACTCCGACATGAAATTCGACCCCGATATCATGAGGAAATTCGACCATCGCGTTGTCAAGAAATTCGACCCCTACGTCGTCAAGAAATTCAACCTCTGCGTCATCAAGAAATTCGACTCTGCCATCGTCATGATCTTCGACCACGTCTGCATCAACCTCGACCACGTCGCACCCGATAAAGCTAAGTTTTCCTCTACCAAGAGTTAATTATTATTTACTTTTGCCGCACCCGATACTCGGGGGGCTTCGCCTTAAAGATATACATTTACTCATACTCTAGAGTTTTGACAAAGGGCTATGGCAGTCGACAACAAGTAACTGAAATTTTGAGGGCAAGCCCAAGTGCAAGCACTTCGACTCACCCTCGGGGGCTACTGAGGGTCGACGCCGACTGCTGTTCCTAATGTGCTCACATAGCACTCGACAAATCCATTGGTCGTCAGCACCGCTTATATTGTCCATATCCTTTGAGTGGTGGCTATCTTGTCCCTCGAAGTGCACTGCTTATATTCTTCGAGTGCGGGTTATTTTGCCCCTCGAAGTGCACTGTCCATATTATTCGAGTGCGGACTTCGGTCCCTCGAATCATTTCTTTTCGGCCAGCAGCGCCGCCATATTATTCGAGTGCGGACTTCGGTCCCTCGAATCATTTCTTTTCGGCCAGCAGCGCCGCCATATTATTCGAGTGCGGACTTCGGTCCCTCGAATCATTTCTTTTCGGCCAGTAGCGCCGCCATATTATTCGAGTGCGGACTTCGGTCCCTCGAATCATTTCTTTTCGGCCAGCAGCGCCGCCATATTATTCGAGTGCGGACTTCGGTCCCTCGAATCATTTCTTTTCGGCCAGCAGCGCTGCCATATTATTCGAGTGCGGACTTCGGTCCCTCGAATCATTTCTTTTCGGCCAGCAGCGCCGCCATATTATTCGAGTGCGGACTTTGGTCCCTCGAATCATTTCTTTTCGGCCAGCAGCGCCGCCATATTATTCGAGTGCGGACTTCGGTCCCTCGAATCATTTCTTTTCGGCCAGCAGCGCCTCGGCGTTATTCGAGTGCGGGCATTCTTGTCCCTCGAATCGCTCTTTCGGGCCAGCAGCGCCTTCTAGATATTCGAGTGCGGGCGTTCTTATCCCTCGAATCTCTTTTTTTCGGGCCAGCAGCGCCTTGGTATTATTCGAGTGCGAGCGTTATTGTCCCTCGAATCGCTTTCTTTGGGCCAGCAGCGCCTCCATATTCTTCGAGTGCGGGCTTCGGTCCCTCGAATTGTCTTCTTCGGGCCAGCAGTGCCTTCGAGTTATTCAAAACATTCGAGTTCAGGCTTCAGTCCCTCGAATCTCCTTCTTCGAGCCGGCAGCGTCTCTACACTATTCGGGTTGGGATGTCGGAACCCTCAAAACGCATCTCCACACCGCTGGTGCCCTCATTTTGTTCGAATACGGGCTGATGCCCTTTCGAACCTCTCTTTCGGGCTATCAACGCTCCTCATTCAACATGCCCGAATTTTGGTGGCAATATACCAGTTCGGATGCCGTATGTCAAATACGAAGGTAAGTCCACGGTTTGCAACACCCGATGGCCCGGTATTCGTATCAAACGCGCTCTGCCGGAGATTTTCCATACCTACGGTATGAAGTTTGCACCGATGGACGCATCGGGTGCCTCACAATGAACTGGGCTTCGACCTGGTAAGTCCAACGCGGCTCGGGTCGGGGTAGCGCCAGCCCACGCGGGTTCGAGTCGGGGGACTCAAATCTGAGTAAGCTAACCGAGTGTTTTTGCGGCTATGCAATTAACTGAGACCCGGCGTGAGTCTCAGGCCGGTTATGCGCATCCCTCTGCAAACCCGACTTAGCATTTTCGAGGCTCAGAATGAGCACTACTCGAATTGGCATTTATTCGCCCCTGCATTGGCAGCACGCTCGGGGGCTGCGCCTTACAACCCGATGCTAACAACGCTCGGGGGCTACGCTTAAATGCTAACCTTAGCATCCACTATTTTTGTACCCGGTGTTGGCAACACGTTCGGGGGCTGTGCCTCGATTTGACGCTCCTTCGCCCCGGCGTTGGCAACACGCTCGGGGGCTGCATCTCGAATTGGCGTCCATCCGTCTTGGCGTTGGCGACACGCTCGGGGGCTGCGCCTCGCATTGCCTTCTACATCATCGATGGTGCTCCGTCTGCTGCGTCGACTTCGGTTTGACATATTCAGGCTCGACAGCAACATCACCTACAGCAAGTATTCGACAACGACATCGCCTACAACAAGAATTCGACAACATCATCATGATGATTCAACCACCATGCGACTTCACCGACCCCGACATGCAAGAACTTCATTTGGTGCCCTCACACGCGACATGCAAGACTACGACGTCAAGGCAAGATTAGAGTCTCTACCCGACTCTACGAATCGACTAGACACTCGGGGGCTACTGACGAAGGAATTACAAATGGGTCATCGATATTTGCCTACCCGGTTCCCGCCAAGGAAGAAGCCCGCTCGAAGGATACAAGAAGCCCGCAAGGCCCAGCACTTCGACTTGGAGTAGAAGGCAAGAAACACTTTTGTAAACCCTAACTGGCTGCATATATAAAGCCATCAAGGGGTACCCCCTAGATAGAACACACAATAGATCTAATACAAACACATCTCCACCCGCCTCCGCGGCTCTCTGTAAACACCATGTGCTATTATACTAGATTGCTAGCAGGATGTAGCGATCCTCCACCGAGGGGACGTGAACCTGGGTAAAATTCGTGTGCCCCTCGTCGTTTATCGACCGCCGTCGAGTTCGCCGGATCCCCAATGCGCTCCATAGATCGAAAGCCCTCAAGCATGGGCATTGCCGGGTTAGAACCTCGTCAGCAGGCGAGCCAAAGCACCCCCGGGGGTGCTTCCCGCGGCTTCCTACTCAGTGAGCGAAACGTTTTCAGACTTGGACATTTCGTTTAGAGGTAATTACAGCAAAATGCCACTCGGTGCCTTAATGAGAACCAATGCCTCCTCCAGCTTGCCCGCTCGCCCAAGCAGATCAACGCCGCCTGCGCCCGCCTCCTCGCCGCCGGTCCACTCAAAGCCGCAGCACCAGGCACCGCTGTCCACGCCTCCCTCTCCCGCCAGATGCCCGCCGCCGACGAGGTCACCCTGCTCGCTCTCGTCTCTGCCTGCACGCATCTCGGTGCACTTGACACTGGCCGCTGGGCACACGCCTACCACGCAAGAACCCACCGCAATACCACCAGAAATCTCGGCACCGCTCTGCTCAACATGTACATGAGGTGCGGAGACGTCGAAAGCGCGTGGTCTGTTTTCCGCGAGACGCTCGACAAGGATGTCCGGACGTGGAGCGTCATGATAGCTGGACTGGCTGTCAACGGGCTCCCAAGGGACGCATTGGACTTGTTCACCGAGATGAAGAACACCGGGATGGATCCAGATTCCATCACCATGACCGCCGTGCTGAGCGCGTGTGCCCATGCTGGCATGGTGGAGGAGGGTAAGAGGTTCTTGGCCTGCATGCCTACCGAATATCGTGTACAGCCCACCATAGAACTGCTGTTGACTTTGTGTCTAGCCTGCTACGTATACAAGATGCATATACAATGGCATACTACAACTTCTGTATTAAATTCAGTTATGTACTGAGAAATAAAATGCCTGATGATATCTTTTGTAATGTAATGGTATGAATATGTATTTTTGACAAAGTTATACATGATTAATTATTTAGTGTATTTCATGGTATTTTGCGATCAAAAATACGTTAATACACTTAAGTCAGCAACCATGAGGGCATTTCAGACAATTCATCAACACACAGCCAGCCAGCCAAACAACTAGCCAAACGGTTCAACTCAGAACAGCAGCTTTCCCTGCACAGCAGCTTTCTCTGCACAGCAGCTTTCCCTGCACAGCCAGCCAGCCACAGCCCAAACAAACAGGCCCTAAGCGTGCTAAGGGTGGAGTAGTGTGAGGATGGGTGACCGACCGGGAAGTGAGGACCATAAGTATGTAATTTGATATGAGAATAGAGGTGATTAGAGATTAAGTGGAGAGTGGAGACTGTTAAACAATTCAAATATTCAAAAATATGGAAATTTAAAAAAATCCAAAAAAAATTTGGGCTTTTTTTCAATAATTCTACCAAAAATTATATCGGATCCCTTTAGTCCCGGTTGGAGCCACCAACCGGGACTAAAGGGTCCTCCAGCCTTCTGCACACGACCCGGACCACGTGGAGGACCTTTACTCCCGGTTTGTGAGCAACCGGGACTAAAGAGGAGGGGCTTTAGTCCCGCTTTGCTAGTCCCGGTTGGACATCCGGGACTAAAGCCCCTTACAAACCGGAAATAAAGCCCCTTTTTCTACCAGTGAACCAGAATATCAATCTGCTGAAGCAATCCAAAACGTAACTTGAACCTTGTCATGCAGAAGATTTAAAGGTGCTTACTCAGATCGATTCCACTGCTGCCGCCCTGCCTACTGCTCTCTCCTTGCGTGAATGTCGACCTGCCGGTGCTGTTCGTGGGGACGCTGTTGAAAAAGGGAGACCGGAGATCGACGCTGAAGCCGGCGCCAAGCTGCAAGTTTGGAAAGGAAGTACCCTTTGAAGTTGACTGACGACGACGGCTTAGTCCCACATGGCGCGAACGCTGCGTTGGCTCGGTGCCGGGGACGAAACCACTGCCATTGCCGCTGCCGCTCCGTGTCCCGGCCATGCTGCCTCCTGACCCGATGTTGATGCTGCTCCCGCTTCCAGTCCCGGAGACGTTGCCGCTCCCGCCGAAGACGCTGCCGCTCCCGCCGACGACGCTGCCGCTCCCGCGCTCTATCCCGAAGACGCTGCCGCTCCCGCCAACGACGCTGCCGCTCCCGCGCTCTATCCCGAAGACGCTGCCGCTCCCGCCGACGAGGGAGGAACCGTGCGGCCTCATAAGGCCGACACGCCGCACAGGCACAGCCGGGGGAACGACAGAGCGCGCCTGCAGATTCCTCTCCTCGACCCGTGGCTCGAACGGCGTAGCCCGTATCCCACGTAAACCTAGCGGCTTAGGGCGGCGAGGACCGATTTGTTGGCCGGACGCCATTGCTCGACAGAGGGGAAGACGAGGAGAGTTGGAATCGTCTGCAAATTGGCATGGAGTACTTGTAGAGGGATTAGCGGAGAGGTTAGCGCGCTGTTTTGGAAATCAAACGAAAAATTGGAAACGATCCCCGCGCGCTAATTTCGCTCATAAGTTTCGCGCGGTTTTTGGAAGGTTTGGAGGGAAAGAGGAGGGCGATCCGGGGAGAGATCAAATCGACCAATGCATGGCGCAATTCTCGCCACAGATTGGCTCAGTGTTTCCTCTCGCTGCGGGCATGCAAAACAAAGCCGAGGACGTTTCGCATGACCTAATTACTGCTCGAGAGAAAATCGCTGCTGATTGGAGGAAAGGAGATCGACCGAGCGATTGTTTTCGTCCAATCTACCTCCGCCTTGGTCGCGCTGCTTAGCGAAGGGAGCCTAATACACCGGGACTCTCCTCATTTATTAGCTGCCACATCATCATTTTTGTGGACCTAGGTTGCATGATACTACCTAAGATACTACCACTATGGCTAGCCTTAGGGCTTGTTTGGCTCCCATCATTTGGGGCTGGAATTATTTATTTATGATTCTATCAATTACTTGTTTGGCTGCCACAGAGTTGGTTATGGAATTTATTTTGAATTCCATGGTTTTTCATCTCATGCCTAACCTTAATAGCTATTGGGTACCTGTCATTTCTGTAGATTTTTCAAAATGAAATAATATCTATCAAATGAAATGAAATGAAATGATGGGTGCCAAACAAGCCCTTATATCTAAAACCTGAGGGATTCTCCCTCTCGCTGTCATCCTTGTCGTCGTCGTCGCAACACACCAGCCCAGACCCAACACACAACCCGTTACACGCAACCGCACACACGCATCGGTTCCTCCGTTCCAGAACCAGAAAACTCGCTAGCGATCTGGTCGCTCCCCTTTCTCCCAGACGGCCATTTTGGCGTCGTGAGAGGGAGGGGAGCCCCGGTTTTCGTTTGTGCGTGTGTCTTAGTTGTAGGGTATCTAGGTTTTCGAGTTTCCTCTGTCAACGTTACGGTGGAGCGGATGTTGATGGTGCTAGTTGGAATAATGGTCTCCCAACCTATGTTCCTGTTCATCGGAGACGACGCTGGCGCCGGCGAGAGGTTTGTGGAGCCCAAGCTGTTAGAGTGGCTTCAATCTGACGTTGCGCCATGGCGTGGCGGTGGGGATAGACTGCTCTTGGAGTGCAGCTGGCCGATGTTCCTTATCGGGTTAGATCCAGTCTTACGGGACTGGTGGCTATCGCGGCTCGTTAACGCCTCTTGGCTAGGGGTTTATTAAGCGCCAATGAGTGGACCAACTGCGGGTGCTCCTCTTCTCTGACGACGACGAAGGTTTGTGCTTGATAGTTGTGGTGATGGTAGGTTGCAGCAGTACAACTAGTTGTATTCTTCTTACATTATGTTACTTGTATTCGTACCAACTTTGTATCGTGATGTTTATCAATACAAGTAATGTATGCTTACGGGCGTACATCGTCAAAAAAAAACTGAGGGATTAATATTTATGAAAGTCGCAAAAACAAAATTTCCCCATGAGGTGTAACCTTATATTGATTCCGTTTTCCTATATTCACTTCATACACTGCAGCACTTCATGTGGTTAATGGATGGAAAAGATGCAGGTGGTAGATAGAAGATTAATCTTGGATCGCAACATACAAACCATGTCCAAATCCCCCAAAACATGTTTCAAATCAAATGCAACAGAGCTTAGGTTCAGCATAAGATGCATTATTACAGTACGAGAGTAACATTGATACATAGGGCCAGGCAAGCAACTAAGTAACATGCTAAGATAGGTGCAAACAAGATGGCCGCTGAAGCGTATCATATGTAGCCCCCATGTTCTTCGGAATAATAGCAGATCCCGTCCTCACTGTTGGCAATGCGGAACCGACTGAAGTCCATGGTCCGATCCCACTCTTCCTGTAGCTTCTTGGTCATCCGTTCATCCAATTCGTCCCGCTTGTCATAGTAGTCCTCGTCGACCTCGACGTAGCCCTTCTCGATGATCTCCCTTCGGACCTTGGCCCGGAACTGCTGGAACTCATCGTCAGCCTCCACCACGTACGGCGGTATTGTGTCCTTGAAAGAAAGGTTGAGGATGATTTCAGGGGGCGGCGCCGTCCACGTGTCCAAGGCGATCTCGATGTCTTCACACAACAACCGGATCTTGCCCGGGGCAGCCACGCCCGTGTACTCGGGCTTGGACTGTTCCAGGACCCTCTCCACGGCGGCGTCGAGCTCGTGAGGCTCCAGGTTCTCCGCCTCAGGAAACTTTAACAACAGTGCCCTGACCTTGGGCCGGTGCTCCGCGAAGAGTGGCTCATAGTCGTAATCAGACTCGGAGTCGTACTCATCCTCGTAGTAGTCATAATCGTCCTCACCCTCGTCAACATATTCGGTGTCATCTTGGTATTCATCCTCGTAGCCATCCGGGTACTCGGCCTCCTCAGCCTGAGGCTCATCATTGGAGAGCCGACATCTCCAGTGGGCAACTTCTACCACTTCTCATCCACAGGCCAGGCCGCAACTATGGCACTCGATCCGTTGCCAACTATGTGAATTTCCCCTATCTCCATGTGAATTAGGTAGAATTTCTTAGATGTATGATATTCACTTTTCATTTGATTTTGCGCTGAAATTCGTAGCTCTATGAAGAAGGCAAAGAGAGAATAAAAATCGATAGATAATTCCTCGTTCAAAAGAAAATCGACAGATGGGGAAGACAATGTTTAGTAATTTTCTTGGCATCACCAAGGGCTTGCGGATGCAGCATTGTACAAAGAGAGTGCAGTGCATCAACCTTTCAATTATTTTGGGAACAAATGCTTGAGCAGTTTAATGCAACTACTAGCAGAGACGCTAGATCTGTCTCATCAATCATGCACAGGTGGCATAATATTGTTATGCATTCTAATGCATAACTAGAACCCTATTTATCGAGAATACTATCTTTTAGGTCGTATGATGATGCTATCGGTTTGTATGACTACCGCCATCGGTTTGTATGATGATGCTATCTGTTAGTATGACTAAACCATAGGTTTGTATAACTGAGCCATCAGTTTGTATGACGATGCTATCGGCTATATATGCACTATCATGTATTTTTGTGTTCATTTCAACAATTGTGTTCGATACTATTCTTTTAGGAAGCTAAGTATAGGGATCGGCTAGAAAATGCTTTTTTAATTGAGCAAATAAAGGAAGTTAATGGATAGGGAGGCGTTTACTCTTCTAAATTATTGAAGTTTGGCTAGAAATGCTCTTAGCTGGTGTAACTAGATTAGTTAGAATCTAAACTAGCTTATTTAGGCTGTTGTTTGGTTGTTGTGTGGTTGTTATACCTAACCCTCTTGTCAGCCATGTCTAAATTACTTCCTCAAGTGGTGAGGTAATTGCACTAACCACCACCTTCTGCAACTTTCGCAAAGATTACCACTTCTATAACTTTTCACAGGTTTCACTACTTCAGTTTGGTTCAGTGGCTATCCACTGGATGACAGGGGATATCCACTTTTTTAGTGGCTATCCAGCGTTTGGTTCGCTATAGCTGAGGGATAGAGGCAACCAGATTCCACCAAATATTCCCTCAAAATGTGGTTGAGCCCGTCCCTCAAAATCTGCCGGATGAGGGCAGCCACTTCTGGCTCGTCCATTCCCCGCACCTGAATCATTTTTTTTGGCTCGCTCACCTTCTATCTATTTCTCGATAACACGCCAGATCGAGGTCAAGGCGCTGCACCAGATCAAGGGCCGCGACGCCCGGCGGCATCAGATCAAGGGCGAGGCACGCCGGATCGAGGGCGCCACCGGCGGCTGGCGGTGGCCGGCGGCACCAGATCAAGGCGGCGGACGGAGCTGCTCGCGTGCATCGTGGATTCTCTGGCCTAGCCAACACGAGCACCTGACCATCATCCATGGCCGCATCCAGGCTCGCCCGCGCCATCCACCCCTGCCAGGATCATCCTCCATGTGCGATTTGTGCTCACCTCCATCCTAAGCGCGCACGTATGCCCGTCCTTGGACGCAGCCGCTGAAGGTCAACCATCCCCGTCCCCTCCGTGTTTCCTGCAGTACAAACCATGAGCAACGACAACTTCTATTCTTGGAGCCTTTCTCTGAACTTTGTCCATCCACTCAGTATAATCAGAGAGGTGATCACACCAGCCCATCCACTCTTTGTCCTTTGAACCAAACAAAAAAAATGGATATCCCTAATATTGCTGCACATTTCACCAGTTTTTTGTCAAAGCATCTTTCAGCTTAGTTAATCCGTATTATTTTTTTATATCAATCTCCACTTAATCATCTAATATGTTGCACATTTCACCAGTAATTGTTAATCCATCATTCAGCTTAGTTAATCCGTATTATTTATATACCAGTGCCCACTTATATTAAGCATGCAACATTATCCTAGGTCCAATTTGTCTACAAATATATATAGTTTGTGGGATATGATTTTTTGGCATATTTAAAAATTCTTGCATAAAAATTCAATCTAATATATACAACCTGGAAATGATAAAAAATCATAATTTTCCCATGGCCAATTATATTCCTATGATTTGTATTGTTCGGCATAATTTACTATATGTTATGCAAAAAAACCCGGACAAAATACTTCTGAGTAAAAGGGATCAATCACACCATAGAGTGGCGCACACATATTTTTTTTCTTTGGATGGATAAATATTTTCTAATTTTAAGAGTTTAATTAATTTTGCACATAAACTCGGAGCACTTATATGTGGCATACATTTGTCAGTTTTATCGTCAATTGAGCTAAGTTGTTTATTAGTGGATAAGTAGTGAAATGTACAACTGATAAGACGTAGAAGGGACGGAACCTGCATAAAAAATCTAGTAATGGTGATCCTTGCAAAACCTTGTAGATTAGGTGATCAAAAGTGCAATTTGCTCCTCAAGTGGACAAATTGATCGGAGAACAGCTCTTGGCGGTACACGCATGTGCGCCACGCCAACTTGGATGCATGAATGCGTGGGCAACCAACCAATAATGTTGTATGCTCAAATATCCTTAAAAATAGAGCCGCGAGGCACCCAGCGCTCTCAGGCCCTCTAAGAACACAGGTGGTCCGCGCCGTCGGATCTAGATTGTCTGATTAATCCGTCCGTCCATTCTTCCTCTCTTTTCTTCTTTGACGTGCGCTTATCTAGCCAACACCACTGAAAGGTGGGCCTGCATTGTGCGGGGAGCCCTTGTCAGCGACTGTCCCACGTTTCATCCTTGGTGTAGATAGAAGGGAGAGAGAGGCGCGGTGGCATACTTGTGGTTCTGCCATTTGCCAGTGGCAATATAGACATTTCATGTTTCATTTCGTCCTTCCCCTCACCGGCCCGTACGCGTGTGGCGAACGACGATGCGCCGGCGGGTACGCTCAGTACGGCGACGGCGCCGCCGTGGGTAGCGAGCCTTCTATAGGCACCCTCGCTGCTCATCCCGAAACCCTATCTCCTCCTTTGTTTCCCTCATTCGTCCCATGGTATGGCGGCGGTCTGCTCCAGATTTTTCTAGGGTTCTTGTGGCGGCTGAGCAAGAAGGGGGACGAGGTGGAGACCAGCGACCATAGAGGCCTCCTCGTCTAATGGAAATCCCGACCCGGAGCGCGCCGGCGGTGGCCAGGCTCGCGGCGTCCAGGCGGCCGCAGCCACTGATTTCTCCCCGTCGGGCCTGGGAAGCAAAGTGACCAGCGCGATGCCTGGGAGCTCTGTGGAGCGGGGACCTCGAGGTCGACCTCCACAGCGACGACCTCCTCTTTTCTCGCAGTGTTGGAGGACGAGGAGGGAACGGGGCGGCCCAGGAGCTCCGACAAGGCGAGGTCGCCCCCCTGCTCCTTGCCGCCTCCTCCACCACAGATCCTCCAGCATGGGCTCCTCCTTCTCTAAGGTCCATTCACGTACTAATTTTGCAACTCTGGACAAGGTATGGATAATTGGTGTTTGATTGTTTCTTGTTTTGCTCAATACAGTCATGCAGCAGGTTAGTCGCCCATGCCATGGGGCTGCACGCCCGCAAGCAACAGAATGATGGACTCCAGTTTGTCCTCCCAGCCATCTCTCTCTAAAAAAAATCATTGCTACGGAGCATGACCGTGTGGAACAATCCATCTCTAGGATACTTTGTTTCCTATCAGTAATTCAGTTTAGTGCAGCAGTCATGTGCGTTTACCATTTGCCTAGCAGTGAGCTGCTGCCCACAATATGTTTGTTGTAATGCTTCCAAGAACTGTATTATCTTTATCAGGTTTCTGTTTTGGATGTTCGGCTTATTCACCGCAATGTTGTGAGGTTACCAGAATATACATACTGCGACCGATATTTACTCCTAGCTTTGAATCAATTAAATTTTGCACTTGCAGGTGAAATGTTGGTAGAATATATTCTCTACGTAAATTGTGTGCAGGCCATACCATGGAAGCAAGCAACACCACCATCTGTAGGTGTTTGCAGAGCAACTCTAAAGTAATTCATTTGTTTGTAGTAAATATGTGTTGTTGTTCATGTGTGATTAGGCTTTACCAAATCTTGCCAGATTATTGTGTTTGTGAGTAACGAGGCGTTTGAGGAAATACCAAACCATGTCTTCCAGACGTCTCATTATGTATGCCTGGTGTTGCTCTGGTATGCCTCTTATTCTCTACATGAGTGAGATTTCTTTCCTCTTACTAAGTGCTAGCCTGAAGGTATAAAAGTTTTTCCTTAATTACGTTTTTGGTCGTTTCATGGGCGCTGGTGATTTGCAGGTTATTGTGTTAATGTGTGCAGCTCTGTGTCCTTTACCTGAGTTTGCCGGAGATGTGTGTGTGCTTCTAGCTGCTTCATTGTCGGATCTACAGGTATAGCCCCATTTATTTCTCCCTGTAGTATGCTTTCACTCACGACTCACATTGTCATTTCGTCTCGATTTTTATAGCAAGCTACAAAATTGCATAATAGTTGTTTGCCCTGAAGGAGGTGAGCTAAGGTTACTGGTACTCATTTATTTTCCATCATTTGGGTGAGTTAAGTTTGAAGAGGAAATTATAATCAGATAGTGATATTAAGCGATGAATAATATCCATGTATAGTTAGAACATATATGGAAGATTGTGTTATATCTGACCATTTGATTCACCAAATATATATTTATAGTTAAATTTGTGGGCATTTGATTTTCCCAATATACACATTTACGTAGTTGCAAAACACTATCTAGGAGGGTAAAAGCATAATTGATAGATATGAGAAACCAACCCCAAAACAGAGGATGCAAGATGATGATAACTGAGAACTTGATCCATACATCTTACCTGGACAATGATAATCCACCCAGCAGAACCAGAGATCCAAGTTTCATCATATTCGCCTCCCTTTTATCGATAGTATCATGTAGCCAGTAGAAACATATAATTAATGGTCCAAGGTTGTAACACCCCATCAGTTTATTTAGCTTGAATGTTTTTGTTTCCTTTTCTTGAAAGAACTTTTTATCGCTGAATTAGAATATGTTTTGATTTGTCCATAACACGATGCCTACAAGGATCCACCAACTTGTGTTTATGTGCATTTCACTGAATCTTGCTAAATTTTACGGTATTGCTATTTTACTGAATTTTACAGTGCTAGCATGGTTCCTGTATGAGATTAAAAAGGAGATCAATTTTGGTTATTTTATACACAGATAATTAAATGGTAAATTTATTTGGTTAGTGAAACAAAAAATGCATTTTTTAACAACTGCTTTTGATAAGGTGATTCTTGTTTTGCCATTGAGGTTAGCTGGTTAGGTTTGTAAATTCCATTGCTAATCAGATTACTGGTTTGATTGAGTTGTCTACTTCAGAAATCTGAAACCATGTCACTGCTTGATGGGGAATGTGGTTTCTTGCTGCTAATCTTTACGTAAACAGTGTGTTCATGAAAGATGCTTTGTTAAACATTTGATGTGGTGGTGGACATTTCCGTTCCAGATTTATCGGGCGCCTATGCCTAAAGAGTTAGAAGAATATAGGAAATCAATGCAGTAAATTTTCCTTTGGTTATGATTGATGAAGTTCAGTTCGCACTGCCTTTTCTCTGTTTGTGATTGTCAAGTATCATCTTTGAATATTTCCTAGATGATTCTATACGACGTAGGCATGTGAAACATCAAAAAGTTGCTTTTGGATTCTGCTGCAAAAGGTACTCGTTAGGCTATCTGGATGTATATTTATGTCACTTGAGACAACATACAATAGAAAAATGGAGCACTAAATGGGTTTGGCTCACAGAGCCTGTAGTCATTTTCCAGCTAGCTTACATGTGCATACAAATACTTTTGCATTTCTTTTTTTGCTTTGTTCACATCGTCATATTGTTAACTTTGGTTCTGTTATTGTCATTTGGTATAGAGCCGAGTCATCTGAATTTTCTTGATTGGTAACTTAGATATGTTTACCATAGTCGTACGAAGTACTATACATCTGTAATGTTAATATGTATGGCCAATATAAAAATGCTCCTTGCACCTTGGACCATTTTGGTAACATATGTTCTACTATCAGGTTGCTTTTCATGGTATTTTCTCCTCTTTTCTAATGAATCTCATCGCCTATTTTTATCTACTTCTCAGCTTCTATTAGATCATCTTAGATACTATTTTGTTAAATCTTTGTCCTGCACAAGAATTGATGGGTGATAGTGTTGTTTCGCCTCAATTCATCTATATATGTTGCTTACTTAGCTATTATAGTAAATCCAGCTAACAGTCACTAGAATCCAACTAGCTGACTATAGAGATGTTTTTAGTCGTGCTTTTCGTTTCTTCTAGGTTTAGAGGCTTTGACTGTGATAACATGAAGCAAATTCACTTTCTTACTGAATGTTTCTTCACATTGATGTATTCACAAATTACAAAGGTTTGCCAATTGATATTTTTATAGTTTTATTCCCTTCTTTTTCTTGCTCATGACCATTTCACTGTTGTAATCTGTAATTTTGTGTGGTTTTAAAATTTCTTCTTGCATATCAGTGTGCCTTTTATTGACCATCCAAGGCACTTGTTGCACGGCTGTTGCTTCTACCCCAGCATAGTAGTACAAGCTTTTGCCTGCCTGTTGCTGCAAAGGACTTAATAAAAGTAAGGCATCATTTAGGAGCAATACAACACCATGATGTCCAGAGCACTTGGTGCGACACTAACTTTGAATTTTTTTTATCATTCCAGCAGGAAGTTGGAGATGTTTCTTTCCCCAGAATTAACAAATAAAACAATTGTTCACTAAAAATTGTGATATATTCAGAGCTGTTGTTTCCTTGCTTCAAAAACTGCAATGTCACTTTTTGTTCCTGATACTATCACTCTATGGGCAATATTTTTTTTCCTTTTGTTACATGTTTGATGTATGAGAGATGATATTATTTATTTAGTTTTCATTGTAAAAAAGTGTTTCATATGTCAATGCACCATCAATTATGTCGCTTAGTACTATGAGCTTTTGTGGGTGTCCTCATGTGAAGAACACAAGATCATCTTGCCAGTAGCTTGGTCAAATCTGGTGGACACTACTGTTGTCCTGATTTAGCTCTTACAAAAATGAGACGTTTTGGCAAACTAATTTAGTTTTCCAAAACGTCTTATATTAGTGAACAAAGGAGAATAATTGTGTTTTTTTTAGTATTTTAGTATGTATTGATGGTATCCCAATTTAGCTCCTAATATCATGTATATACAACTATAGTAAACCGTTTACTGTCTATTGTATTATAAAGTTATGCTTCTTTAGTTTAGGTTTTTATAATATTTGTTTATTTTTGCTTGCCCGCCGTTAGGCGGGCAAGCGCGCGGCAAGCCGCGTTTTCCTACCTAGTTAATAATATACCTGTTAGCTAGAGGCATATATAACACTTAGCTATTGAATGGTTAGCGGATCTTAGGATAAACAATTAATCAATCTTTTCCGTTTTCGAAGGGGCGCAAGATATATCTCAAGAGTATCTTTTTTCAAGAGTACATCATGAAAAAACATATCAATTAGACATACGGCTTGTCATCACCTACAAGGGCTACAACCAAACAAACACAAAAACAACAAGGTGTCGGTAAAAATGTGCTCTCTCTCACATTGCCCTGATGCAATGAAAAAGAACGACTCTCCCGATCGCTCTCCCATCAATGTCGTCGCAGTACCTCCAAATAGTTGGCCATGGAGGAGCATTGCTCTCGTCAGTTGGTCGACGTCGGCTCTAACTCTATTGGTGTCAAGACAGAAACGTCAAGACTGTCAAGTTCTAGCCAACGTAACTAAAAGTTTGAACTAATGAAAATTGCTAAGCAAGCGACATACACTATAAGACACCCTCTCACCTGTGATACAGAGATGTAAACATGTAGATAGAACAATTTCAGATGTATAGCTCCAGAGGTCTATACATGGACACAGACGGGGGCAACAACAACTTAATAAATTGCGTAAGTGGGGACTCAAACTCGATTTTGGTAGTGTGTCAAGGTTCATGCACTGCCAAACTCGAGACCTTAGGCTCCACTCCTACCTATGCTGGACCGTGTACATGATGATGATATTGTATCGAATGTTGTATAACCAAAATTACATTTAAATTTACAAGTTTAATTTGTGATGCAGTTTTTCTTGTGAAAGCATGGACCTCTGTTTTTTTTTTCAAGTCTTTCAGCACATGCACAGTAGTTGCTTGGCCCATAAAAATGTACTGCTTCTGAGCATAAGCTGTCAATTGGCATGCTATGCAGACAGGACAAATTTCAGCCTGAACGGATCTCCGGATTGAAACACCAAAATGATCCTCGAAGTGGAAATACTTCATGACCAATCCGACGTCAGATCTCATCTTTTCCTACATCATGTAGTGGAGATTGAATATACGCACCAATGGACAAACGTCCATGAGAAGTACACCACACAAGACAAACTTTAGCTCCATATCCCCAACTAACACATCATCAAACGTTGCTCTAATTAGATGGTACTCATGCACTAATGAAAACTTGATATGGGGCAGGATAAATGTATCAATCACTGATGATATAGATGGCAGTAATATCAATCACAACGACGTGTGCTAGAACAAGAAGTCAATGTACTCCATATTCGGAATTAAGATAAATCGGGACATATATACATGAGAGCGAAAGGAGTACTTCGGTACAACCCAATGATGCCGAGTTATTAATTCATCAAGTAGCCAATTAATAAGCAAACACACTATGGTTACTTAGTGAAGCTTTCCATTTCATATACTCCCTCCGTCTCGGTGTATAGGTCCTGCGCGTGTCCCTAGGTCGTCGTTTTGATCAACGTAATACAAGTTATATACTATAAAATATACTGGAAACTTGAAACGTTGTACTTTTCAATGGTATAATTTTTATATTATAAAATTTAGATTATATTTGTCAAAATAATGATCTAGGGATACGTGCAAGACCAATACACCGGGACGGAGGGAGTATTTATAGCACTCCTGCAAGGCATCGATCTGATAAATACGTCAAGGGCATGCAATGCAAGGGAGTATTTATAGCACTCCTGCAAGGCATCGATCTGATAAATACGTCAAGGGCATGCAATGCAAGACACAGTACCTTTCGTTGGCTCTTTCCAATGTCGTCACCTAAAGTTTTTGGGTTCCTCCCAGCGCCCACGCCACATCCTCTTCGCCTCAGCCTCGCCCAAACGCGCTGCCGGAAACTCTTCTCTCCTCCTTCTCCCGTCTACTGGACTTGCGTCAAGACTCGGCGCATTTCTTCTTGCATTGGTAACCCTTCGGTCGAACCTTTTCTATGTGTTTTCCTTTGTTGTCCAGAGACACTTCTTTCTGTTTATTGATCAGTAAGTTCATTCGGACACACTTTGTGTGGGCATTTGGGCAAGACTACTAATTAACCTAATGAACGTACTCCCCGACGCGATTTATCTAGCGGCGCCGTGACCTACCGGTCATGTTTAGGCTGTCCGTTTTGCTCCTTCGTGATTCACGCTGCTCAGTGGGTAGTTTTGTGACTTTGTCGCTTATTATGTATTTGCCTGTCGGTGTCCCATATAATTTCCCCCGTCATTGACCTAGATTTGGCGGCCAGGAGATCCCCTCTCGCCCAATCCCCGCAGCGACGCCCTAGCTCTGGCGGCGGCGGGCAGCCTTCTTCTCCGGTGCCGACGACTCCATCGGAATGTCTAGTCCCAGTTATGGTCACTCCCCACCCTCATCTTTAGTTTAATATCTGGTGGCGGAGGGCAACCTTTTCTTTGGTTTTCTCCTGCAGATATTAGTTCATGTCTCCTCCAATTTTGCTCGCATTGTTCTCTGAACTAGAACAGTGGCCCTCAAAAATGCGAGGGCATCATTTGTAGTTGTTTGAAAGTGTTCAAGAATAAAAATACAGTGTCATTGATATCACACTATATTTGACCTCTACGCTGAACGATATTTCTTACAAGATGTGTATTTAGTATGCAATAAAATATCATTGAATTAAGACAAAAAGATCTATCGTCCTTAATAGATAGGTCACATTAAATATTAAGTATTATCTTGTTTTGATGTTTTCCCTCTCATTTACTCACTCCATATTACAATGTATGTACAACGATTTTAGAAAATGAAAGTGGTGACATAGCCATTATATTCTATATGAATATACTGGTAAAGATAAATTAAATTTGAAGGTTTGACGTTCTGTCTCACATCAAGTCTGAATATTCCTTAGTGGAGAGAGATTCTCATCCTGGTGATAATATGTTTTGGCTAAGTCCTATGTGTATCGTGAAGCTGGTAAGTTTGACGTTCCTATCAGTAATGTGGCAAAATGGCGTGACTTGATCTTAAAATTACACGACTCCGTACTCCCAACTTCTGCAAGTTGTCTGTTATATATGTGTACCCCAATCATACAAACAATGTACATAGTGCGACCAATATAGTGAATTTATTATTTTAAAATTTCATGACTCTGAATTTCCATAGGTGTTTTGTGAATGTATTGGTCTAATGACATCTGCGGCATTTTGTGAATATGTTGGTCTAATCAAATAAATTTGCCATTTATGTCACTCAATCATAGATACTCGTTTTGGGTTTAGTCAAAATAAACTGCTCCCTCCGACAACTATTACGTGTCGCTAATATAGATATATCTAGATACTGACATGTATCCGGATACACCCATATTAGGGATAAGTAATGGTGGTCATAGGGAGTAGTAAAATATTTAACCAAATATATAGGAAAAAGTATCATCTAAATTATAAAATCATTATTCTTAGAATCATCGTAAAACCTAAAAATGGATTTTTATATTATATGAAATTTGTATTATAGGTGTTGATATTTATTGATATATCTTTGATCAAATTTTAACATGAATTAATCGGAACCCAACTTAAATAAAAATAAAGAAAGTACATACGGATCAACACTTTAATACTTATTCTCTATAAACTACTTGTATCCTAGCAGTTTCTATCATTACCATCATGTTTTAGCTAGGGTTTTTATTTCCTTAAAGCGAGCATGTTTTAGTCTAATTTTTCCTTATTAATTTCCTTCCAGCTAGCACGTTTTATCCTGTTTTTCTTCCTTTGCACCAATCACGTGACATCTTCCTTGAAGCTAGCAAGTTTTAGTACATTTTCTTCCTTTTTAATTACCTTCCGGGTAGCACGTTTTATCTTATTTTTTCTTTATTTGCACCTATCACGTGACATGTAAGGAGTCATGTGTAGGGCTGGTTATTTTTTTCTTGCACTTCTCACGTTGAAGTTAAAAGGTCTCGTATGAGGCTGGTTTTTTATCGTAACAGCCAAGGACTCTTGTACGGGGTTGATTATTTGTCCACGTGTTTCAGACGTGACAGTTTAGTTTACGTGTGACACATTTATTGCGTCAAACATGTTACGTAAATACTAATGCTTAATAAAATCTCAACCATGTATTTTAGATCTAACTATCAATATTAATATAGATGATGTGGATTAACGTGGTGTCTTTATTTTAGACCCCCGTATTGTGCTTTTAGTATATACTAGAACAGTGGCCCTCAAAAATGCGAGGGCATCATTTGTAGTTGTTTGAAAGTGTTCAAGAATAAAAATACAGTGTCATTGATATCACACTATATTTGACCTCTACGCTGAACGATATTTCTTACAAGATGTGTATTTAGTATGCAATAAAATATCATTGAATTAAGACAAAAAGATCTATCGTCCTTAATAGATAGGTCACATTAAATATTAAGTATTATCTTGTTTTGATGTTTTCCCTCTCATTTACTCACTCCATATTACAATGTATGTACAACGATTTTAGAAAATGAAAGTGGTGACATAGCCATTATATTCTATATGAATATACTGGTAAAGATAAATTAAATTTGAAGGTTTGACGTTCTGTCTCACATCAAGTCTGAATATTCCTTAGTGGAGAGAGATTCTCATCCTGGTGATAATATGTTTTGGCTAAGTCCTATGTGTATCGTGAAGCTGGTAAGTTTGACGTTCCTATCAGTAATGTGGCAAAATGGCGTGACTTGATCTTAAAATTACACGACTCCGTACTCCCAACTTCTGCAAGTTGTCTGTTATATATGTGTACCCCAATCATACAAACAATGTACATAGTGCGACCAATATAGTGAATTTATTATTTTAAAATTTCATGACTCTGAATTTCCATAGGTGTTTTGTGAATGTATTGGTCTAATGACATCTGCGGCATTTTGTGAATATGTTGGTCTAATCAAATAAATTTGCCATTTATGTCACTCAATCATAGATACTCGTTTTGGGTTTAGTCAAAATAAACTGCTCCCTCCGACAACTATTACGTGTCGCTAATATAGATATATCTAGATACTGACATGTATCCGGATACACCCATATTAGGGATAAGTAATGGTGGTCATAGGGAGTAGTAAAATATTTAACCAAATATATAGGAAAAAGTATCATCTAAATTATAAAATCATTATTCTTAGAATCATCGTAAAACCTAAAAATGGATTTTTATATTATATGAAATTTGTATTATAGGTGTTGATATTTATTGATATATCTTTGATCAAATTTTAACATGAATTAATCGGAACCCAACTTAAATAAAAATAAAGAAAGTACATACGGATCAACACTTTAATACTTATTCTCTATAAACTACTTGTATCCTAGCAGTTTCTATCATTACCATCATGTTTTAGCTAGGGTTTTTATTTCCTTAAAGCGAGCATGTTTTAGTCTAATTTTTCCTTATTAATTTCCTTCCAGCTAGCACGTTTTATCCTGTTTTTCTTCCTTTGCACCAATCACGTGACATCTTCCTTGAAGCTAGCAAGTTTTAGTACATTTTCTTCCTTTTTAATTACCTTCCGGGTAGCACGTTTTATCTTATTTTTTCTTTATTTGCACCTATCACGTGACATGTAAGGAGTCATGTGTAGGGCTGGTTATTTTTTTCTTGCACTTCTCACGTTGAAGTTAAAAGGTCTCGTATGAGGCTGGTTTTTTATCGTAACAGCCAAGGACTCCTGTACGGGGTTGATTATTTGTCCACGTGTTTCAGACGTGACAGTTTAGTTTACGTGTGACACATTTATTGCGTCAAACATGTTACGTAAATACTAATGCTTAATAAAATCTCAACCATGTATTTTAGATCTAACTATCAATATTAATATAGATGATGTGGATTAACGTGGTGTCTTTATTTTAGACCCCCGTATTGTGCTTTTAGTATATACTAGAACAGTGGCCCTCAAAAATGCGAGGGCATCATTTGTAGTTGTTTGAAAGTGTTCAAGAATAAAAATACAGTGTCATTGATATCACACTATATTTGACCTCTACGCTGAACGATATTTCTTACAAGATGTGTATTTAGTATGCAATAAAATATCATTGAATTAAGACAAAAAGATCTATCGTCCTTAATAGATAGGTCACATTAAATATTAAGTATTATCTTGTTTTGATGTTTTCCCTCTCATTTACTCACTCCATATTACAATGTATGTACAACGATTTTAGAAAATGAAAGTGGTGACATAGCCATTATATTCTATATGAATATACTGGTAAAGATAAATTAAATTTGAAGGTTTGACGTTCTGTCTCACATCAAGTCTGAATATTCCTTAGTGGAGAGAGATTCTCATCCTGGTGATAATATGTTTTGGCTAAGTCCTATGTGTATCGTGAAGCTGGTAAGTTTGACGTTCCTATCAGTAATGTGGCAAAATGGCGTGACTTGATCTTAAAATTACACGACTCCGTACTCCCAACTTCTGCAAGTTGTCTGTTATATATGTGTACCCCAATCATACAAACAATGTACATAGTGCGACCAATATAGTGAATTTATTATTTTAAAATTTCATGACTCTGAATTTCCATAGGTGTTTTGTGAATGTATTGGTCTAATGACATCTGCGGCATTTTGTGAATATGTTGGTCTAATCAAATAAATTTGCCATTTATGTCACTCAATCATAGATACTCGTTTTGGGTTTAGTCAAAATAAACTGCTCCCTCCGACAACTATTACGTGTCGCTAATATAGATATATCTAGATACTGACATGTATCCGGATACACCCATATTAGGGATAAGTAATGGTGGTCATAGGGAGTAGTAAAATATTTAACCAAATATATAGGAAAAAGTATCATCTAAATTATAAAATCATTATTCTTAGAATCATCGTAAAACCTAAAAATGGATTTTTATATTATATGAAATTTGTATTATAGGTGTTGATATTTATTGATATATCTTTGATCAAATTTTAACATGAATTAATCGGAACCCAACTTAAATAAAAATAAAGAAAGTACATACGGATCAACACTTTAATACTTATTCTCTATAAACTACTTGTATCCTAGCAGTTTCTATCATTACCATCATGTTTTAGCTAGGGTTTTTATTTCCTTAAAGCGAGCATGTTTTAGTCTAATTTTTCCTTATTAATTTCCTTCCAGCTAGCACGTTTTATCCTGTTTTTCTTCCTTTGCACCAATCACGTGACATCTTCCTTGAAGCTAGCAAGTTTTAGTACATTTTCTTCCTTTTTAATTACCTTCCGGGTAGCACGTTTTATCTTATTTTTTCTTTATTTGCACCTATCACGTGACATGTAAGGAGTCATGTGTAGGGCTGGTTATTTTTTTCTTGCACTTCTCACGTTGAAGTTAAAAGGTCTCGTATGAGGCTGGTTTTTTTATCGTAACAGCCAAGGACTCCTGTACGGGGTTGATTATTTGTCCACGTGTTTCAGACGTGACAGTTTAGTTTACGTGTGACACATTTATTGCGTCAAACATGTTACGTAAATACTAATGCTTAATAAAATCTCAACCATGTATTTTAGATCTAACTATCAATATTAATATAGATGATGTGGATTAACGTGGTGTCTTTATTTTAGACCCCCGTATTGTGCTTTTAGTATATACTAGCAAGGTAGCCCTCGCAAATGCGAGGGCATCATATTTAATATATATTAAATATTAAATTTAGTTGAAATATCTTATGCAATTTTTTTTGCCTATATAGGCTCTTCGTGGCAACATACAAGATGGCCTAGACATTTGTGAAGTCATTCAATATGATATAGAAACTACTAAACATTTAACTATTATCTTATATAAATATGTAAATTTGGACAAAATATCTTATAATTACTATATCTTAAGAAAAAGTTACCAAATTTGATTAAGAAGTTTTCGCTAAATATATTAGGTCTTGTTGTGTATCTTATTGACCAGGTTTCAGATTTCTTAATGCTCGACTAAATGTGATTACAATCCTACGAAACAATATTTATGAATGGATCACGACTCATGTTTTATAAAGATGAGACCAATTAATCGTGTGCGTTATCTATCCCTACATTTAGGGAATATTGCAAATTATAGAGGCCCTTTGGACCACAATGCACCTTTTTGTTACAATATCGATAAGTTTCAAGCTGATAGGCTTTTAATGTGGCATCCACATAATTGTTTTGTTTCTTTCTGCAATTCACATATATGTACACATAGAACATTGGTATAAATAAGTTGCTTATTTCACCACTATCACCCATGCCATGCACGTCATGCTTGTTCACTTTGATTATTCCCGATTGACAAATCACGATATGTTATTATTTTTGGTTCATGCATGCCTTCACTTATCTATCTTAGACTTTCGTGGACAACTCGCATGTGTTGAGAAATAGGCATAATTGCACATTTATACTGGGCATACAGTATCTCGTATGTTGTGAATTTTGAAATGAAATTCTTATTTACTAAAATTTTATTCCCCAATTCACTATTGGGTATAAGTCGAATAAAACATAGTATAAATTTGTACCGGGGTATATCTACTTTTGGCCTCCCTACAAAGTTCATCTTAAGCTAGTTGGGTATATATTCATGTGATTCTTAATTAGTCAAATTGTGATGAACTTTAGAATTTCGTTTTTGAATAATCACAATTTCTATTTATCATATGAATTGCAGTTTCAGTATTTTATTTTTGCACCAAATGCACTCTCTATGAAAATAAAAAGTCATATTTTTTTCTTAAACTGAGTACCACTATAATAAACTGGCACGGAGGGGAGGGAGTATAAGAACTGCTGAATATTCTGTACCACCACACACTTACTGAAACATGTGGTATTTTATAATCTCATCTGAATTCCTTTTGCATTATCTAAAAAAAGTATAGCATGTATCCAGCAGTCTGGTGTGAGATTCCAAAATCAGCAAACTCTATATTCCTTGTTTTTCTATAGGTCAAATACAAGTCTCCAACCATTGTACGTGTCAATCTTTTTTTTTCTTATATCCGGTAGATGGCATGTACGTGTCCTACAAAAACGTGTTAAAGATGATATCTTCCTTGTTTAATTACGGGAGTCTATTACGCGAGTCCAAATCCAGACTTCTCCACATATAACGTGTCAAACGGACACATGTTACATGTGTCAAGAAAGTTACATAACTAATATTATTTTGTTAAATCTTAGCCGTAAATTTTAAATCTAACTATCACGATAATTAGGTTGATGTGGATTAACATAGTGTCTCTATTTTAAGACCGCGTATTGTGCTTTTAGTATATATCTAGCACAGTGGCCCTCACAAATGCGAGGGCATTATCTATTGTTGGTTTTACAGTGGATGAAAGTGTTCAATAAATAAGAATATAATTTCAATGATATCATATAATTTTCCATTATGTGACAATAAAAAAGTTGTGCTGTAAGTATCACAAATGTTTTGGTAACCAAAATTTCACGTATTCAAATAACATTTTTAGCAATCTCAAATTTGTGAGCAAATGAATTCATGCCATATTTTGACACTCTTGTGTAAGTGATATTGGATATGTAAACCGGTCTATAGTGCTTACATGATATTTGATCAGTCTGCGACATAGTTATCTTATGTTTTTAAAATTAAGATAAATGGTCTATACTCTTTCATAGGTCGGTCACATAAAAAATTGAGAGTTATCTTGTTATGATATTTCTACATCTCATTTACTCACTCCATATCAGAGTTTGCAACATTTTAAAGACATTAATGTGGTTAAATTGCCCATTATTTTTATACGCATATACTGGTCAACATAAATTTGTTTCTTGTAGGCATATGCCTTAACATATTTCTACACCAATAGTCAAAGTTAGAGAAGCATGACTCTAAGCTCTCCATACTCTCAACTTATTCCGATCTTCATTCGATTGTTTTGGAACACCTGTTCACATGTATTTTTTGTGTTCAGCAAAATGATTACACGACTTGAATAACACAGTTTAGGATTCCTACTTAGTCATAAAATTTATCATGCAATTAGTGATATATGCTCTTATTTTATATTTTTTCATAAGAGGAAGACACATTTAATATTCTAAATATATCTACCATACAAACCAAGCAATATATGCCAAAACAATTTATGAAAATTAAGTGTACGCATTTCATGTATTTTGACTAAAATTAGTATGGACACATTGTGTGGATACTAAGTATGAATGTATCAATCCGGAATATGTGATGACTTAGTCATATATGTATCATTTAGACAAAATATGTTATAGTTTGACAGTCATTTCCATCGATATTGTCGAGTAATGTTGTATGATCATCAATTTTGAAGGTTTGACGGTCTGAGTCTCATTAAGTTGTAATATTTATTTAGTGGATGGACATTCTCATCCCTGGGAAAATATATGTTGACAACCCCTATGTGTATCACTAAGCCGGTAATTTTTTAGGTTGAGGGCCATTTCCTCGATAGTGCCATTAATGCCTTGACTTCATTATCCTAATATCCACTATTGTAAACTTTCGCTAGCCTTTCGGGGGAGCGTTGGTATGATTGTAGTTGAATAAAATTATCATTTATGTTTAATCAATCATAAAAACAGTGTACCTGATGAGACTAATTTCTTGAGTTCACATGCATTTTGTGAATGTGTCAATGTGATGGTGATATAATAAATTGTTATTTATGTGACTCAATCATAGAAACAACAACTACTACTACCTCCATTCATAATTACCATATAATATGGGTTTAGTTAAAATCATCGTAACTGTATTTTCATATTAGATGAATATTATCTCATGGGTTTTAATATTTATTGCTATGTTTTTTTTTAAACTTTGTAAAATTTAACTTTATCTAAACTCAAAACTCATAGTAATAATTAAAAGGAAATATGTAATTATAGTCTTAATATATATCCACGATTGTAAACTTTTGCTAGTGTTTGGGTGGAGTTTTGAATTGATGGAATTTGAATTAAGTTCTCGTTTATCTCTAATTAATCATGAAAACAATATATGTATTGAGACTAATGTCTTGAGTTCATTAATATTTATTGCTAAGTTGTTCTTAAATATATAAAATTTAACTTTGAGTAAACTTAGAATGCATGATAAATAATAAGAAGGTAATACGTACTCATGAGTTTACATATTATAACAAAAAAATTATATGCTACTCCCTCCGGTCAAAAATAACTGTCGGTGATTTTATACTAACTTAGTACAAAGTTTGTAATAAGACTTCGACAATTATTTCCAATCGGAGGGAGTAGAAGATTCTTTTGCCACCACGATTCGTGGCTGTTTTTTTTGTGCATGTCGCTTCAGCCAAGATGCTAATCTCGTGTACGGATATGATTTTTTAAACAGATCTGGGCCAAACGCACCAGACTGCAACATTGTGCCGCTCCTGTGTTTTTACATTGTCCTGCTCATGTAGATTGAACGTGGCAGCTACATACAACTTAAATCGTGTCAGCATGTTACGTAACTACTACTTTTTTATGAAATCTTAGCCATTTATTTTAAATCTAACCATCAAAATTAATTTAGATGATGTGGATTAACATGGTGGCTCTATTAGAGACCCGTATATTGCTTTTAGTATATAATAGATTAGATTAGATTAGACCATTGTTTGTTGTCACCAAGTACTATTGTTCTGGGAAATACGGTTGCTGTCATCTGGGGACCGTGCGAATCTACTCGTTTCTGAAGGGTCGATGCTTGACCGGTAGCTACCGGCATCGCTAGAAAAGCATTTCCGCGTACTCCCTGCTTTCTGTCCTAGCACAAATTTTAACACATGGAGGTCCTCTTTTCCATTGCTCTGTTTGCTTTTATTCATCTAAAGCGGATCTAACTTCGTTTTTGTGCCACATGTCCACGCGTGCCGTTGTACACAAATCACATGACTACAGTCTGTGCATGTTCGCTTCTCGCCTACGAGTGCTCAAATATCAAATGTCTCATGTAAAATTTATTCCGTTCACTGCAACTAGTGTGAGTTAAACTTGAGCACTCGTAGGCTAGAAGTACTTATCACATGCCTTGCACAACTTTTAACACAAGGCGGTCCTTCTTCCGCTGATAGTGATGCTGGCTTGCTGGGATGCTGTCCGCGCCGCTGCTGTACATAGGTGCCCGTCTGCGACGTCGAGGTAGCCATCGGGAAGGAGCTCAGCGGGCACATGACATGACACCGTCCTAAAGCTTGCCGTCTCGACATCATCTTCTTCGTGATTATTTAGCGGGACCTTAGGATCATGCGTCCACAAGACACTGCTCCCGATGGAGTACTTCTCCGTCGTATTCGTGCCACGACCGTGCCGGGGTAAGAATAGGTGGTAGTGCCGGAGCAAAAGGGGGGCGCGGCCGAAGGACATGGGAGCGCCGTCTCCTTCCACGGCCTGTAGGTCTGTACAACAGACTCTAAGAACCATAAACACAAATTTTAACTTGAACGATTTAATGTGCGGCATAAAGCAGTAGCTTATATAAAGATTTAATCAAAATTGATTTTCCAACTAAAAATGGTGGGAATCCTGCTCCTTGGTTAGGCTGATTCTTTTTTTTCATATTCCATTCACCGTAAGCGAAACTCGTTCTTGTGCTATCATCTCTCCTCCTCTTTGTCTTCTTAGCATTATCGAACATAACTGCTAGTAAACCCTTTTAATAATTCATCTTATGAAACTAATTTTACCACGACTGGATTCAATATAAGTTGCTAAACACATTACTTGTCATGATCTTCTTTACACGAAACTGGGAACGAACCAAAAAAGCACAAATTATCAATCACATGAAATGAGGTTGCTCCATCCAATAAGAAGCTAAAACCTATAGTAGCTCCAATATCACTCTAAGGAATACCAACTTCATTTTGCGTTCATTTCACAAAATGCTTTTTTAACATGAACTGGTCTCCATACAAACATAGAGCTAAATGCTCCCCTACTCCCTCTCAACAATTTATGCAGGGTAAAACTAAACTGAGCATATAGGACATATAACAAAATTTTGCAAATCTGGCTATATTGCAGTGTGTGTGACTACAGCAGTACAGTTTCTCCACAGCAAACCACTGAACTACCATATTTTTCCTGTACCATATTTTTTGTCGGATTCGAATCGGGCGAGGTAACTATTGATTACAGATGCGAATGCAGATATATCAGAAATGAGTCCGTACCAGAAACATGCAAAATCGGACCAAAAACAGATATAATCGGATATATACTTTTATATGCGAGCTATATTTCTAACTGAACTTCTGAGGGATTTAACCTTTCAACACTGTAGGACTCAGTTAGTTAAAGCTCACCCATTTATAAGATGGTATAAATATACAATGAATAGATTAACCATAACCCTACCAATGATTCAGAGGCGAATATGCTCATCAAATGAATTCAGGAACTCAGTATTTACTAACTGGGCCAAATTGGCATTAGTTTTATCTAGGAGAAACAAATAATGCAGTTACATTTGAATAATTCAAATTATTTTTTAGATAATCCATATCCTCATGCTATTCTATATACCGTGTTCGGGCGCAATTTCAGTCTCGGATATTCTTATCCATCGGGTTCTTTAAAATCGGATATGGATTCTTTAAAACGGTTTTGGTGGCAGATATGGTGCGGAAATTGTATTACTACCTCCATGTTTAAGGCTTATATTTTTTGAAAAGTCAAACCAATAAAGTTTGACCAAATTTTAGAAGAATCTATCAGTAATTATGATATTTTGTAGACACCACATGAAAATATATTTCACTATCTATCTAATGATATTAATTTTGTATTTTATATGTTAATTTTTTTTAATAAAATTTTAGTCAAACTTGACATAGTTTGACTTTATAAAAAAATATAAGCCTTAATCTTAGGATGGAGGTAGTATTTTCTTAATTAAACCCTTAAGTGAACCTACAAAGACAAAAAAATGTCCTAAAAAGCACTACATATAAGACTTCAAATCACTGCCATAATATAGGTAGGTAACCACACCAACGCTCCCAAAACCATACTAGCATGGGTTCAAAATATATGTTGATAAATAAGATGATTCTATAGCTCACAAGCCCACAAAGCCACACTGACAAATGTCAATATATAGGAACCAACCAGCTATACATACTGCCCACTAGTCAAAAAACTTACTAGATCCCCGGCATCACTAGAAAGCACCACTAGTATGGAATAGAAGCCAAAGGACTTATAGTTTGAGCAACTTTCATCACCTTCAAATCCCAAAACTTAAACCCAAAAATCCATCTTTCTCAAAAACATCAAGATGACCACAACACCCATTTCTTACCTTATATACATCAAAGACCAACCATGCACCAGATATACTGAGGAACATTAACGCAATCAATATGGCCACTTCTCCAATAGTTCCACATTATGGGCCACCTAGTCATGGGCATTGTTCTCCAGGATCCCCTTGGTGTCTATCTCTATCAAATTGTTATGATTACGTCATTTTCTTGCACGTCTATTGCATAGGATATACACAATATTACTTAGTATCTTGCAGATTATTTTACAGTATCATATCACAATACTATAATATCATGAATTCAATCATATGTATATGCATTGTCACATCTTCATTTGTTCACGCAGCACATGTTGAGAGGAAGTTGGTAGGACAAAATGGTAGCCTACAAAACATGGTATAATTAAATTACCCTCCTGATTCTTTCTTTTCATTAAATTATGGTGCTTTCAATCATGATATTTTTCTCATACACCTTAGGAGCGGGAGTCTAGAATACGGAAGAATCTGCTCAAACCTGAATTCTTACCATCTTCATATGAAACAGCATGGGTAGCTATGGTTCCGTCTTCTACCTCACTTCAGGCTCCATACTTCCCGCAATGTGTCGAATGGATAATTCATAACCAGCACGATAATGGATCTTGGGGTACCGGCAGATCTGGATTATCAGCCAACAAGGATATTCTCTTATCCACATTGGCATGTGTTATTGCACTAAAGAAATGGAATGTTGGCCTTGAGAAAATATGGAGAGGTAAGGGCATATATATATATTCAATAATCTTCCCATGTTACCACTTTTCCCCTTTTCACCAATTTATGAGGATAGAACTTATAATGGCAGGGCTGCATTTTATTGGTAGAAACTTGCCCATTGTTATGGATGAGCATATTACAGCTCCAAATGGGTTCAATCTCACTTTCCCTAGTATGATTACCCTTGCCATTGGAATGGGTTTGGATTTTCCTGTTAGACAAGCAGATTTTGATGGGATTCTTCGCCTCCGGGAGATGGAAATGAAAAGGTTTGGCAATAAAAATACTTGCATGAAAATTGTTTTATTTCCATTGCAGTATCTAATTTAGTGCTTTATACACTGAATATATATGAATTCATGATATTTTTTGCATAACAAAATGGATTTTGGGTATGTGTTTCTTGTTTTTGTTAAAAGGAGGTTAAATGTTGTTTCACAAGTTTTTCTTTATATCTTTTGCAATATTTCTCTAGGGACAAAAAGTTTCTCATGTTGGTCGTGTTCTCATATTATTAACAATGAAATTAGAAGTCATAATTTGAGTATTGTCTGCAAGTAAACAAATGAAATCTATATACTTGATTTGCATTTAGACATGCCAGAGAGAAAACTTCAGTAAGAGAAGCATATTTGTCCAATGTTGCTGATGGGTCAGTAAACTGGCTGGATTGGAATGAAGTTATGAAGTCCCAGAGGAAGAATGGATCATTGTTCAACTCTCCCTCCATAACTGCGGCTGCATTAGTCCAGAAATATGATGATAAGGCTCTCCAATACCTAAAGTTTCTTGTCAATACATTTGGTAGCGCAGGTGTGTCTGTTTATATTCCCTTACAAAAACTCTGCATGGGTGTACACTATTGTGAAATGCTTAATGTCATTATACTTGTGTAGTACCATCGATGTACCCACAAAATATACACTATCAGCTCTCAATGATAGATATGCTCCAAAAGCTCGGAATATCTCACCATTTTTCTAGCGAGATCAATGGTATCCTTGATACAACATATAGGTAATGATCATGTATAAATATTTATTTGTACTTAGTGGTTTGTAAAATTGATGAAACAAGTTTTGCAGACTTTGGTTAGAAGGAGATGAGGAGGTCATGCTGGATGTAGAAACATGTGCAATGGCATTTCGCATTCTACGAATGAATGCTTATGATGTTTCATCAGGTACTTCCATAGGGAAAGGCCTCGTACCTTTATGATTCTATTACTGAGATGACAAATGTCTTCTGAAGCTCATAGTAATTAAGCCAAAATGGGTAGTTGGATATAAATTGTGCTGAAAAGCTGAAAGATTAATGAGTAATAATAAAAAACATTTGAACCCATGTTAGCCATTACTGGACTTTACTTTCAAACTTTCACTACACAACCTGAACTGGTAGATTTCTTGCCATAGAAACATTTGCCGATCCAAGCCGGTCTAAGGGATTGCCCTCAACTTTTTAGAACTCACTGCAAGCTGGATAATACTACCATCTCTTATATTTCTTTTATATTCATTTAAATCACTATTTTAATTGTGGCATAGATGGGTTGTATCATGTTGCTGAAGCTTCCACTTTCCAATACCGGCAGCAGAAATATTTGGAGGTTGCAAAATCTACATTGGAATTGTACAAGGCTTCAGAACTTATTTTACACAAAAATGAATATATTCTAGAGAACATAGGCAACTGGTCAGGTATGTTACTAAAAGAGAAGCTATCTTTGGAAGGGATTCACAATATACCAAGTTTTTCTGAGGTAATTACATCCAATTCAAAACCGACATATCTGATTTGTTGGCTGTTAAAGTTTATGCATAGTCAACTTTGTTTCAATTCAGGTGGAGCATGCTCTTAAGTTTCCCTTTTATGCCATAGTGGAACCTCTAGACCACAAGAGGAACATTGAACATTTTGATGCTATGACCTCTCAGACTCCAAATACCAACTATTTGTAAGAATTTCATTTCTGAAAAGGAATTGTGGCTCAACCCATGTTGATATAGGCGTCGGAGAAAAAATTCAAATAATTTTGTGAATCAGGTCATCTCATGTCAACCAAGATCTTCTGGCTTTGGCTATTGAGAATTTCAGTTTTACGCAGTCTATATACCAAGAAGAACTCAAACACATTGATAGGTAATCCGACTACTATATATGATACCTTGTCTTCTGAGTTCTCTTGCTGAGACCGTGCAGATTTTTTCTTGCAGTTGGGAGAAAGCGAACAGGCTAGACCAGCTTGAATTTGCACGGAAAAGGCTACCACTTTGCTATTTTTGTGTTGCTGCAACAATATCACCTCCTGAGTTATCTGATGCTCGCATTGCATGTGCCAAAAATGTTCTGCTTACAGTATTTTTTGATGACTTCTTCGATGTTGGAGGATCAAAAGAAGAATTAGACAACATGATAGAATTGATTGAGAAGTACAGTCCTTCAGCTTGAGAGATCTCTTAGCTTCATGCATTTATCCCCCAATTCTCTAGTGTGCTGCATAATGCTAATAAACTAACTTGTGTATGGTTAACTTAGGTGGGATGATCCTCGAGAAGATGCATTTAAATCTGAGCAAGTAGAAATACTATATACTGCCCTCTATAGTACAGTGAACCAGCTTGGAGCAATGGCGTCCATAGTTCAAAACCGTGATGTTACACAACTCCCGGTTGAAATGGTGAGTTTTGAATATGATCCCTTGATACTTTATTGGATTATGTTCTTTATTGACATCCATCTATAGTGGCAGAAAGGCATCAAGTGTATGATGACGGAGTCAGAGTGGCAAAGGGAAAAATATGTGCCAACAGTTGAAGAATACATGGAAAATGCTACTGTTTCAATTGTAGTGGACCTCATGTTACTTCCAGCAAAGTATTTTCTAGGAGAAATGATCTCAGACTACATGGTCAAACATGCAGAGTACAATGAGTTGCGTAGGCTAATGAGCACCATTTGTCGTCTCCTCAACGACACTCAAACTGTTGAGGTAATTTTCAAAATTATCCATGGCAATGAGCTTATGATTGAGTAATTGCTGACAACATTTCTATTGTTTTCAGAAGGAGTCTGCAGCGGGTAAAATGAATAGTGTGTCATTGCTTGTTCTTCATAGTAGAGGTTCCCTGTCTATAGAAGAGGCTAAAAAGGTGATACATAAGGATATTGCAGCATGTAGCTAGGAGAGACTTGCTATGGTTGGTTCTGAGAGAAGATAGTGTTATTCCTAGATCATGCAAGGAATTATTTTGGAAGCACTGCAAGACAGCTTTCTGGTTCTACTTCCAATGTGATGGATTAACATCGCCCAAGGAAATGGTCCTTGAAGTGAATGCAGTATTGAACGAGCCACTAAAGATACAGACTAGAAAGCCATCATTGTCCGATCAATCTAAGGAAGGATTAATTCCTCAAGTACTTCTTTGAGCATTCTGGGCAATAGAAGTACAAAAATTAAATAGTAGCAAGGTTTAATTTTGTGTTGTGCGTCGTATTATCTTCCAACATCAAGACCTCGTACTGAACTATGTGTAACTACCTCTATTTCAAAAAAGTCAAGAACCATCTTATTGTCTTTTTACACTATCATTAGTTGCAGTATCATACGAACGGCCATGACCAAAACTCCCTGTAGTTTGCACCTAGTATTATTATATAATCTATTACATCCCTAATTTTTTTATTGGAAAGTGAAAAAGACCCTGGCCTGTCCATCGATTGATGCATATGGCCTTTTGTTGCATTACTAACATTCACTCGTAGTTTCAAAAGGAGTACAACCTAAGGATCCGCATGTAGATATATGGATACACTACCTAAAATGAGAGAACAGAAAAAAGGTGAATGTGAATAGACATGCACACCAACATGTGAGTTTTGGCTGAATATGTTCTGCTATAGCTCCTCTGATAGGGGACATGACCACATATGGATCCAGTGGGACTTTAAAGGGATAACCTGCAAAAAGAAAGTATTTGTCTACTTGTTCAACACAAGTTCGTTTCGTATATGCCAAATATCTCAAAGTAAAGCGCAAACTCCAACCCTAATTTGGTTGCTAGCTTTCTTATCTCAACACCACATAACCAAGCAAATAGATTTGTGATGTTTGTAGGTGGCTATAAGGCAAAATACATCTTCTAGTAGGAGCACTAAGCTCCCTAGAATTGAAGCCCTTTGCGTGCTTTCGGTTTAAATTTTGCCCATGAGATCGCGTGATGACAAGAAAGGAGTTTACGTGTCGAGCTATATTTAGTTTCGGTTTTTCAGAGTTGGTTCGTTGGGCCTTTTTGGGGGTAAAAAAAGAGAACCTGTCGGCGTCAACAAAAGGATAAGGATAACGTGTGTCGCTTGTTTCTACGTAGGAAAGTCGCTCAGGTCACCCTGCTGTTTCCCTGCCGATCCACTAGTATGTTCATAATCCCTCCGTTCAGGGTTTCAGGAGCGGCGGCCGGCGGAAATAGATCGAGATGAGCGACAACCAGCGGAAATACAGCCGCCAGGTGCTCAGCAGCTTCATCCTAACCAGTTCCCATATATCTCCCGAGGTTGCAGATCAAGCTCACCACCTAGTGTCGTCGCCGCCACTGTACAGTCGCCATGGAAGGCGGCAAGGCGGAACACGGAGGGTGGCATAGCGATGCACGCCTCGTGGGGTGGCGGACCGTATGGTCAACACCGTCTTCACCTTCATCACTGTGAAGTCAACTCCATCGGTGACCCTCCCTCAGGTCCGTCGATGAGGTGTTCTAGGTGTGTTTTAGTTTGCCTTTGAGGTTCGATCGGCTGCGGCACTAGGTAGGTGACGCCTGATCCCTTATTCAGCTCTTTCTCCATATCTGCATGTTCCTGTCCAGACGCCCCGGTCCAGGCCTCTGTCGCCCTGATGCGGCAAAGCGATTCCTCAACCGTCCGCCATTTTCTAATTCTCATATTCGATTTTCCTGACCTGATCGTACTAACTATCATCCCCTATATTGTAATTGGTAAGTCGACTCTCCACATCTTCATTAATTTATATCAATGAACCTAATAATAATCAATCTATCAGTTCCGTGATTGCAACTGTAGCCTATCAATTTAATGTTGGCAGTTCCCAATTCTCTATTGTGCAGCAGCGTATTCTACTATTGTCAATCCAAATCCAAGATTTGCAATACAAGATCGTGTTGTACTACTGTCGTCAAATTATAATTCACACACTGACACTGCATAAGTGCAAATTAACTAGAGTGTTCTCTAATTAATGATAAATCTATAATTCATCATTCATGTAGTGCCTGAGTTTACTGAAGCTATCTTTTTGATTTATAAAGCAAGAAGAATCACGAACTCTAGAAATTGGATTGATGATTATGTGCTATAAAGCGTAGTAAGAAACAACGACACAAAATATTATTTGACATATAACACAAGCTCAGATTATTACTTCAGCACAACATTTACTATCAGAATTCCTGGAGATGTCCCTGCCTCCCGTGTCCTTTTTTTTATCCTCAGATAAGGCAGAGCAGCAATGTGCGAGGCGCATGTCGTAGCAGCGGCCGTCCATGGGGTCTTTCTGTGGCATGTTTCAGTCATCTTCCCCATTACTTAGACTAGTAAGTAGCACATGCTCTGCACGTTGAGAGACACAATGGAAGAATACATCTTGTATAACAAAGTTTATTTTCTCCATGTAAATTTAAACTAAATGCCCTCTACATTAAGATTTAAAAACAACGCTCTAAAGTGAAACATATTGTCAAGGTGTTTGTAACTGAATTATAATTGTAACTGAATTATAATCCATTTTATAATTCTAAAGTGAAACATATTGTCAAGGTGTTTTTCATCATGTTCGGACGTGACATAATGTCGTATATTCACGTAGTACCATGCATGAATTATTTTGGAAAAAATGGAATACACAAGTAATACCAAGGGAGTGACTATTTCTCGGTTGATTTAGAAATAGTTATCTTCCGAGCAGCATATTATCAATGTTTTCTTCATAAAGTTGGCATGTGAGACATTCTCTTACATTTTACATACTAACATGACTTGTTTTAGAAAAAAAAGGGATAAACAAATAACACCTTGAATACCTTCAAGACTATATAATGGACGTAGTGATTATTTCTCGGTCGACTTATAACTATCTATGTCTCAATTAATAATTATAGCTGCCCAAGATCTTATAATCTCTTTGAACTTGCACATATCTCGAAATTTAGATCATATATGGTCTTACTTCTTAGTGTCAACTTAAAAGTAGTTATTTCTCGGCCGTTCAAGGAAGAACGAAAACTTATAATAAATATTCCAAGGTTAATAGTGCACCTATTCATAAAATCTAGGATTGTAATAGCCGATTCACACACTATTAGCTTCCACAAAAACACATTCTAGACCAAGGTAAATGGAGGTATACGGAACTTAATTTCTATATGGACATGTCAAAGTCAGTTTGTGTTTCAACAGTCACATGTAGAAAAATAAAATGTCAATAGTACTTTTTATACGTATAGACTCTTGATCATATTTTATCAAGTGAATTATTTTCCAGCAAATTTCAAATAGAACAAGCAAAATTGTAGATAAGAATTTCTAAAAAAAGATACCCTCGTTCATAAGTTTAGAAATGGTGATGGTTCCTCTCATGATATGATTAGCCTCTTAGAATTTGAAGTGTTTTGATTATTGCAGGTTTCTTATTTATTTAGTTTATGTGTAAGCTTCGTCCAAAAGAGGGTTTAATATTTGTGGACGAAAGAAACATTAATAAGCATATAAATTCTGCCATGCGGAGTAGTAGAACGTGAAGCATCTCCTTTTCTGTTTACGTACGGGATGTTCTGCTACCCAGCATCATAGAGCACTCGCGCACAGAAGATCCACTCAGCTGAGAACCAGATCGTGCATGTTGCTAGAAAACTCCTCTATCCTCTAGGTGGTTCAAGCAACTGGACCATGGCAGACTTCCTGTGCGCGGCTGGAGAAGCGAATCCAGCTCACGCCAGCCGTTGGATTCTGAGCATTGGTGATTGATGAGCGGTAGATCTCTACTCATTACGATAAATCAACGGCAGAGAGGACTGGATGGTTGTTTTGGCGGGAAAACTTGGGAGGAGTGGTAAATCCAAATTCAAAACTCCCACATTATAGTAGTAGAGAAAAAGTGAGCCACGGGTTCAGGTACAAGGTGCAAATCCACATTGGCTCATTCTTCCATCATTTCAGCACAAACAATAGGATTTGAGGATGCACTATTTGTCCTCTTCAGTGAGTCTACTCGATACTCCGGTTCCCAGGTCGTCTTATCCACTTGGCATCCACAGATCCGGCTGTGACAAGCCTAGACAATACGAGGTCCCCTCCTGGTCTCCCTAACTATTCCTTATGTGTTTTTCAGGTCTCCCTAACTTTTGTCTTATGTGTTTTTCAGGTCTTGCCTAACTATTGCTTATTATTTTTTCAGGGATGCAACAATAGGTTCACTTACTATTGACAAGCCCAGTGCATTAATATGAAGAGAAAGAAATCGAAGTAAGAGCTCATAGTACCTTATCAGACAGTAAAATATAGCAGGCACCCTACATACATATTTAGTTTCAAGTTAGTTAAGACATGCAGTTTAGACTAATATGTGGATTCAATTATTTGAGCCAACATTTGAGTTTCTTGCTTGCTCTGTTGCTCAGGGTTGAAGACCACCTAAGTTGTTTATGCATATTCATATTGAAAACATGCGGGCATGCCATTCTAGGATGTACGCTGAAGCCTAAAACTAATCACTCTTATAGATTAGTTTAGCTTTACTTGAGTTTTTGTCTAACCTAAATGCAGAGCTGCATTGAATTTTTTATATTTGCGGTGAAGATCTTGAAAAAATAAACTTCACCAAATTCTTAGTTAACATCATAGATCAAAATAAATCAAACAGTCAAAGATATGTTTACAGACCGTCGACTTTGAAAATATCATTGTTTGTGACTAGAGGGAGTATGTCTGAAAAGTCTAAATGTTTGTTTGAGGGCGTGTTTGTTTTGAGGCACATGAAGGTTAGCGTTTTGTTTCTACCAAATGCGGGAAACCAATTTTGTATTTATGGGTGATATTATGGGTTGTTGGTTCAGATGTTTAGTTTGTCCATCTTATATCAAACAGACATATTCATGTGCGCTAATAGCTTACTTTATGTTTGTATTTCGTTCTTCTAGAAGCAGTTTATATTTTATAGGGAACATGCTACCAAAGCTACTCTTGCTGATGTAAAACAATTTTTCTTCACTCCAGGTGGCTTTTTTGCAATACATATTCGGCAAGCAATTCAGAATTTCTTATTTTTCCCTGATGTCTGCAGTCATGTCGCCAGTTGGGTTTTCATGCGCCAGCTGAGCCAAGAGTTTGACTCAAAAGAGTGTTGCTCCAAGGTGCTCGGTGCAGAACTAAAAGAAAAATCTTTTGGCATATTGGAATATATACCAGATAGACTTTTCTTATTACCATTTACACCAGATCCGAACTCCATAATTCCATAGCGTTAATGCCATCTTTGTCACAACTAAGGCCAGATTCTACAACGTTTGTGACCTAGCTTACTATTTAGCTGCTCGTCACGCCTTGTGAATTCCACTTTTTACCCTTACACATTTGTGACACTAATTACCCCGTCGAGTCAAAATTCGTCTAGAATATCCCTTTTAGAAGCTTTGGACCATCTCTTTTTTATATGTGTCTGTTGTGTAAGGCGTGAAGTGATGACTAGGGTTTGAAAATATCAAAATGATGAAAAGAAATTTAACAACTGGATATGTGAAGGATATGAAAAGTCTGGACATGATTGTCGAATGGCAAGCTCCGACCGTTATATATATTTTTGCACCACATTGACGTAACATGCCGGTCCTATCTAACAAAAACAAAAAAAATAACTGGGGTAAAACCGTGTTTAAAGTCTCTTAATTGAGACATTTAGGTAAAAGTTCCACTAAATGGGGTAATATGTGTCACAAATGCACAACTACGGGGTAAAAATTGGAATTCACTCTTTTGGAATTTCTGTAACTTGCTATGCTTTACTAGAACCACATTGGTAAGCAGTGAGTGCTCATGCAGTATAATTTCCAGTAGTGATATCTTGTATGACAAAGGTAGTCGTGGCTGTCAGTCCAGCTCCCTTCATAGCATACAATATTTAAATCAACAATCACATTGCAATAGTGTGTCATTCATCCTATAGCAGCCATATAATTTCTGTATGGAGTCTATATTACCATTTTTTGTATTATTAGCTTTGTTATTATTTTATTTTATTTTTGCTCTAAGATTTCCATCCACAGATAGATGTAAATTCAGTAGTGATTTCTGCATTTTTGTTTGTTTCGACTAATAATAAATGGACCCATGGCATGCAGGAAAAAATAAAAAATATATAGAAATCATCATGTGGAGAACGCGCGCAGCAGCGCGTGCGAGGTCCTTCTAGTATGTCCTATATGCCATATAATTTTCGCAAATGGGCATTTAATAAAAGGTGTCTAATCGTTTCATCATTGTCCAAAAAATAAATTTCTTATTTCCTTTCCAGTTATTTTTAGCTAGGTTATCTTTTGTCAAAGTAACTTTCCTATGCAATAAACACATAATCATTATTATTTTCAATGGTACTTTATCATCCAAATATACTTACACAGATATCCAGTGTGCATGTTGAGCATATCAAGATACATAGATTTAACAGTAAACTTTCAGGAGGTCGTTAAGTCCATCCAAATACATCATTATTATCCGATGGGGCTACGTCCATTAGGCTAGGAGCTAAATGTAGCGTATGTGACCCTTTGTTACCGGTCAAAGCTCTCCTTAAAACTATATTTACGCATGCACCTTTCATAACATGTGGAACAGAAACTTCTTTTTGCTGCACAATATTATATAAGGCCGGATACTAATGCACCAATCACTTGTTCCCTATCCAAGTTTCATCCCAAAAGCAAATCCCTAAACCATTCAATACATCGAATGTACCTCTAGATAGAAGTTTTCTTTGACTTTCATCAATCCTTTCCAGAAAGGTGAGTCTGTTGGTTTGAATTAACCAGAGATTAGGGATGTGAGTGGTATTTGTTGTGTAATAGCTTTTGCCATACATCATTTTCATTTGAAAGTTTAAACACTCACTTTCTAAGTAATCATTTATTCTTGATCCCCAAAACCTCCACTCCAAGGACAACATGACATTTAGGACGAGAAATAATATTCCACTTAGTAAGTCGATACTTTGTTTTGTGGCAAACACCTTACCCAAAAAATTGTTCAAAAAATTTAATACCCTACGTAACCCTTTTGTTATGTCAAGAATATAAAGAATGAACTTGGGCAAACTAGTGATCACGAAACTAAGCGATCTCCATAAGAAAGTTTCATCTCCACGAAGGGCAAGTATTAACCAAATCTTATCAGGTAAAACATGAAGTGAACAAGATTATCAGAGTATTATGTAAGTGAATTCCCATTACACATGTTAATCTACAAATTTGATATTTCCTACTTTATCCACAGTAGAAAAACAAGAGTACATGGGCTTCCAAAATACAAAGGTGCACTGAAAATCCCTCAGGAGCTACAAGCTCCCTGGAATTGGAGGCTTGTGAGCCATCGGGCTGTCACAATCACGGGGCCCCTGCGATAGGTGGAAGCAGATGATTGGACATCGCTTTTTTTTCATGATCGTGCTGTTGTTCTGTGGGCAGTTTATTCTTGGGCTTTATAATGGGCCATTATCGGTGGAGGCCTTTACGCGTGTCGACGGGAGGCGTCGTAGGCGAGGTCGGTTCGCAGCCCGGCATTGACCCCGACCGCTTTTCTCTTTCTTCTTCAGACGGTGACGGTGGGGATTTCCTACTCTGTGCATTTGTTTCTTGGAGCTTCTTCGCCGGAGCTGGCGTTCGTGGGAGCTGTAGAAAGGCCCATGAACGGGGAAAGCACATAGATATCCCTGAGTTGCTCAGCAGTTCTACAGAGGAGATCAAGGGGGACGCGTCGTGGATGAGCCAGCGGCCGGAGGTGGTGGACATGGCGCCCATGTCGTGGAGCGACGGGTTGTGCCCCGTGGTCTCCATCGCCTACCGCGACGACTTCCTCGAGTTCATGGTATACTTCGGCGCTCGCCGGTGAGCGCAGCCCCGGCGTCCTCCGCCACACCGTCGAAGCAATCCACCTCAGTCCTGGAAAATACACGGTAAAACTGTCCGTCCATGTTCTCCTTTTCTCTCTATATTCTTTTTGTTTGCAATTTTTTCTCTCCGTATTCGTATACTAGATTGGAGATTGGACTGCAAATTGGAGCATCACGATAACGTAATATGGTGCGAGATATGTGGAATTGAATTGTAGAGGATTTTTTATTGGTGATTGTTTAGCTATGACGCTGGTGCCAATTGGAGATATGATGGGATCAATTCCTCAATCCTCATCCAGTATAACCCTGACCTATAGCTGATTGTTGATGAAGCCCCAAATTAGTGGTTGATCTACCAAAATTTGTGTGTTGCGCAGGTGTGATGTGGAGGGAGATCCAGCTATTGCCATGTTAACCTTATTTAGAGAGAGCACTGTATTTCGTTATCTTCAGCTTCACCCGTCCAGTCAATCCATCGACCTCTTGATCCAGAACTCATTCAGAGATGGGTCTCTCCTCCAAAACCACTGCGTTGAATCCATGGTTTGGCCTCTATCCCCAAAACTGCTCCCTTGAATCCATGGCTAGACATCTTCTATGGTCTCTCTAACGAATGATAGCAAGGAAACCTGAAGAAGGGCAGATGCAGAGGAGTGGTAGCACCAGGCGGTTTCTTTTTTCCTAGCGGCGCTGCACTGGCCACTCTCAGACGTCACCAACGTCCCCAATCCTCTACGGTGTGAGCAAATGATGCTTGCATCCCATCATTTTGCTAAACGGTACGTGTAGAGTGTAGACTTACTACCCGACATTGTGCCCGCACAGGGTTGGCCTATTGCTTCATGCTCATCAATATGTTCTGTTGTATCCTTACCTTCGAGGAATCACTGCAGGACTGCCATGGATGTCCCTTTGTGGTTTTCATTTCAATCAACCACTTCTCAGCCGCATTAGTTATTTATTCTGATTTTGTTTGACATTCAGATTTGATTGATCTGCTCCAAAACTATTCAGAGTCATGATCTTTGTTGTTAACAATAGAAATTAAACAGTTTTCTTGGTAGAACACAATGAGGTTAATTCTTGCACATGTTCAGTTTTTAGTGCTGGCATTAATGCTTGATATTATTATTTTTATCCTTCTATAGTTTGTTCACTGCAATGTTTTGCGCAAATGATCTGCCTTTTGCAGAGCTGTTGGTGGTAACCAAGATAATGACCTTAATGTGCATTAAAAAACTGGCGGCAGTTCAAAATCAGATGTATTTCAATGGGACGCTGATGACGATCTTGATCAATATGCTCGAAGTTTCATTGATAACGTATTTTGGTACAATGTCCAAGATGCCTTGGATAATGAAGAAAACTGGAAGAATCGAAAAAGACCAAATCCAATAATCACCCGAGATGCATTACCCGAAGAACCCTAAAGCAAATGGTAGCTCAGGGGATTGCAGAAAGGAGCATGAAGAACCATTTGCTATGGCCTCTTTGGGTTTTACAAACCCTCAAGAGATATGGATTCTTGCTGAGAATTCAAGAGTGTTTGTGGAGGCTTTTAAATTATATTTGGAAAGAGAGAAGGTTTGTTTGTATCAAGTTCTTTGAATTTAAAGAGATTTTATCTGATTCAGATTTTCTGATTTTAGCAAATAGGGAACTGGATTTCTGTTTAGGATGACTAGCTAGAAGCTGAGTTTGTTACTAGGGCTATTACCGGAGTCGCTTTTGAAATACCACCGCACAGACTTTTTGAAGACGATAAAGGTGTTGCTGGAAACATAGTCTGTACTGTGGAAACAACAAATGCCAAATAGCTTATATTATTGTTACTGAAGCAATGAAAGTTCTCCTGGGTGATTATAAGGACCATAGGTACTTGGTGTTCTACCCCCTCTCTTTAGATTTTTCCTGTCAGGAAAACTATACAGGCCCGTATATTTTTATGCCCAGATGTTTCCCATGGTTCATGTGAAACACCATTACTTTGTTTACAACCATTCATTTCTCGATTTTTTATCACAGTTTGCCGATACATTTATGTATGTAGTTAGGCGTCTTGACTTCTTTGAAATAGTAAGTAGAAGTGTGATACTTCTACGAGTAGAAATAGAAGTACTTCCAGATGGAGCCTCACCGGAAATTGTCCCGTGGGGGTGACAATTAATCAGGAATCTTATTTCATTTTGCATGAATGTTGGACAGGTGCTTGAATCTTGAACAATGAAAGGGGAGAAGAATAGATCCATATAATAGTATTGCAAAAGACATATTGTGCTCCTGCACTTCAGCTCTTATCATATGTGTACAAACAAACTCATATTCACAGCTCCATAGTCTCCCCATAACAAAAGGGAGCTCATTTAAAATATTGATTTCAGAGTTATCATACACATTCTAGCTGGCGTTTCTTATATTGTACTTGGAGATGCAGTTTCTCTCTATTAAGGACACGGTGTTTTCTGTCTTCCTGTGACTAGCACTTTTCCATTATTTTATTTTATTGTAAATATTTGCACATATATGACTTTGCAAAAGGTAAACATTAATATAGTGATTCTTATTTTTCCTCTATTTTCTGATTACTTAACTGGTCAGTAAAGTATATGTGGGTGTGATAAACCTCCAAGCAATCATGATCAGCCTCACAATGATGCCTTCTGAGTAAGGTTGTAAATTTTAATGCATTGTAGTGTTCTTTTGTATTGGGATATTCCATTTCCGTGCCATTTTATAGAACCTTGGGTCAACATTTATAACTGGAAGGGACCCCGACGGGCCAGGATATTGCATTAAACATTTAACTTTGGCGCGGTGCAATTTACAAAGAGGGTCTTAAAGATTACAAAAAATAGGAAATATTCCTCATAAATTATAGCATAGACCCTAAAAAAAGATGAAGAAAGCAACTGGGTCGCCTGTTGTCGGTGGATACATAGGGATCCAATGGCGGTCTCCCTCGCCCACCGCTGGCGAGATCCAAGTTTGTGCAGGAGAAAGTGGGATGGCGCTACAGATAGCCTCCGATGGAGGATGTTGAAAACCTGATGCTTTGTCAAGACGTGAACTTGCTGCCCGCCAGCACCTTGAGTTGGCAACCGAACACATGACGTCGATGATGATCTCCACCTTTCTGCTGTTTTAAATCGACCTCCAAATTAAATCAACAGGTTGCTGCACCATTGTTCCCCTTCTCCTCGCCACCACGGTCGTCCAAAAATATAAGAAGCACACCAACACTCCAGATGAAGAGCAAGCCCAAGTCAACTGCTTTTATTTAGTCGGATATCAGTCACCGCAGGGTGCCCTCCATGGACAGCCAGCAGTGCAGAGCCGCCTCACTCCGCCAGTAGCCACTAGGGAAAACCCTAACCTACACCTAGAGCTATGTACTAGAGAAGGCCGAACTCCTCTCCCCTTCCACTCTAGCAAGCAGGGCCGTAAGTGGGGAGGAAGAGGGAGCCAAAGAACTAGAGACAGCTCTCAAAAGCATAGGAAAGTTTCATTTTCCAGTTTTTGTGCTCATTTTAATAAGAAATCCACCTTGGTTATTTTTTAAGACTGTCATGCTCAGGAGTATAGAATATTTTGCACGCCATAGTGACCTGGCTATGAGAGAAATGTGGACAGTATCGAGACAATATTATTATTTTCTTATCGATTTTGTATATAAATGCCCCTTCATAATTTCTCAGTTATGAACTTATGATACCATGTTTACATTCTTCATTTTTGGATTCCTTCTTTGCAGCTCCCGGCTTTGCAGTCTACTCTCTACAATGATTCTATTAATCAGAATTTTTGGATTCTCAGGTGATTGACTGCTTTCTTCTCCTATTTCAATCAGAATTTTGATTCTGCTCAATGATATAGTTCATGGGCTTGATATAAGTTGCTTTCAAACAAATATATTGCATGCCCGTCTGAAATATCGAGATATAACGCTCCATTTCCTCACATCGTTCGGCAAAAGCAAAAATCCCAAATAAAGCCCAATAAGCACATGTCATAAAAAAACAAAGGCAACAACAAAAAATGGCATAACCGAAAAAATGCTAATAACAAAAGACGGCGCAGCAAAGCGCGCATGGTCCATCTAGTATCATCAACGGCAGGTTATCAGTATCGGCAATCTCTTTGGAGGGCAACTACCAGAAAAATCTACACAAAAAATGGGCAGGTTAAGTGCGAAGTGAACAAGATTTTCAGAGTAATATCTAACTGGACTCCATATTCAACAACCGTTGCAAATTTCATTGCTCCAACAACGAAACGGTAGGATGATCCTAGAAATAGTAGCCTGGGCATGCCTAACTAGAAACAAAATAGCACATTCTTCAGCCTGGACTCATGCGCAGTTTATACTGAACCACTGCGCTGCTAAATTGCTTGTCGATAACATGTAAATGAACTGAACCTACAGTTTATATCTACACGAAACGGGATATGGAAGTACAGTGCGAATCTACAGTTCAGCAATCTGCACAAAATTCCAACTTTCTGCAGGGAGAGCACATAGCCAGAATCTACACAGGCCCATCGCTCGCCGTGCGCTCTCCTCGCTCTGCGCGAATGCCCGTAGCATACACGCATACACGGCGACACGGCGGATGACCTCTATCTGACTGACTACTCGAGAGGAACACATCTGTAGGGCAGGGCGTGTATTGAACTATTGATCGCGGCATAAGAGTCGGGAAGGACAGCAGGCGGCGGAGTATGGATCGCACCTGGAGAGGAGATGTCGGCGTCGGCGTCGGCGGCGCCGGAAGGAACAGCAGGCGGCGGAGTCAGGGCCGGCGGTGAGTCCGATGCCCGCAAGGCCAGTATTATTCAGGGCAGTGCTGGGAGCCTGGGAGCCTGGGAGGCCGGTCCAGGTAAACTTTTTTCTTTCTTTTCTATTTTCTGTTTTCTTCTCTGTTTTCTTTTTATGAAATCTAAAACACTTTAGATTTAAATTTGTTTCTGGTTTCGAAATTTTTTTGGTTTCTAAAGTTCGAATAATTCAGTTCCGAATTTTATTCAAATTCAAACTTTTTGTTAATTTTTTCAATTTTGTTCTAATTCGAAATTTGTTCATGTTCAAAATTTGTTCACATTATAAGTTTGTAAAAATTCGAAATTTGTTCGGATTCAAATTTTGTGCAAATTCAAAATTCGTTGAAATTTGAAATTATATTCAAATTCGAAATTTGTTCCAATTCAAAATTTCTTCCAATCTGAAATTTATTCTAATTCAAAATTTGTTCACTTCAGTAATTTATCCGAATTTGATTTTTATTCAAATTAAATTTGTGGACATCCAAAATTTGTTTAAACAAAAAAAAGGAAAAAAGTATACCTGTTGGACCAAACTGGCTCCGCCTAGTCCGAGACTGCTCCCAGGCGGGAGCGAGTCGCTCCCGCAACGGGTGGGGCATAGCACCCCCAAACTAAGGCGGGAGCGAGTTTGCTTCATGGGATTTGTCGCACGTTGCATTTTATGGTTTCTTTCTATGCACTGTTTCGAACGGTTTTTCTTGTCAGTAGGAAACTTGTTCAGATATAAAAATATATAATTTTAACTTCATACATACTATTTTTTTTCAAATTTGAATCTGTTCAGATATAAAACTCTAAAAATGCTCAGATCTATGTTTAAATTTTAAATTATTGAAATTTCAAAATTGTTCAAATTTCAAAATTTATAGATTTACCAAAAAAAATAGATTAAACAAATAGAAAAATAAAAATAAAAGAAAGATAATAGAAAAAAGAAACAGAAAAAGAAAAGTGGAAACAAAAACGAAAAAAAAATAAACCTAAAAATAAAAAAAATCGAAAAAAGAGAAACCAAATGAACCAGAAAGAACCTTATTGGAAGCTCCAAAACCAAAAAAAACTAAACAGCGGATTTGTGAAGCATTTGGTTTTTCCGTTTTAATCTTGGTTTATCTATCCTTGTTTGTTTTTCTAGAATGTTCATTTAAAAAAAATGATTATTTGTAAAATCAGTGCTAATTTGTGAAGATCATGCTCAATTCCAGAATTACTACATCATTCACACTAAATTGCATGGAATACAATCATCCAACCGTAAGTTCGTGGACTGCAAAACCCTTAAAAACGAAGCTTTCCTGCTAGCACCGAAACCACCGAAAACATGATAACCTCCAAAACGCTAGATTTCAAGAGGGAACTCTTTGTACACACCTAAGAAGCATCCAACCAAGAAATTTGTATGGGTTTTCTAGCCCTAGCTCGCTGAAACCCTACCATGGCTGTCAACGGCGGCGTGATGAGCACGGAGAAGAGTACATGAAAGCGGCGAAGCAAGCGGGGAAGATGCTTATCGTATTGAAGAGGTTTAAAATCCCATTCACGGAGGTGCGGATCATCGAGCATCGTCGCCTACGCCGAGGTCCACGGCCGTCTTCCCCGCCTCAATCGTCGCCTCGAATGTGCTCGTACAAACAACAACTGCTTTGCCCCACGCTGCGATGAAGGGATCCTTTGAAAGCTGAGTGTTAGGTACTGGCGCGGAATAACCGAATATAACGTGATCCATTGTGACAGAGGGCCAGCCGAACCAAGGACCTGTCTCCGCTACTCTGTTTTGTTTTGGACTTGCACACAATTCCCGATCCAGAGTGAAACGTCACGGTTCGGCCTGCGAGCGATCTGTATGAATTTGCGCGCGAAATAAAAGTTCGTGTACCGCGGTATCACATTTTGCAAGACTTTGTACTACTAAAATGCATCCGAAATACAAATTCATGTACCACCTACGCAATTACCTTCTACTAGCTTGGGTTCGTACCTGAGTTGATTCATGACTATATGTTTGGCGATAAAATACTTCAAATATCGGTTGGCTGTCAAATCAAGGTGGGAATATGAGTTTCCACAATTCTGGTGCATTCTCCGCCCATTCGCTGACGATTGATCGATGATGAATGCATGATGACGACGATCGACCGTTTACTTTGCGGGGCTGGGCGCGGAGCTGTACGGGGAGTAGTAGTTGAATTAAGCAGATGAGGTTGAGGGGTGAGGTAGGCGTAGGCGAGTAAGACAAGCCAGTTTGCAAATTTTTTATGGTTGGCGCTAGCTGAGCTGTGTCCAAATTAATTAACGACGGCCGGCGGGTTGCGCTTGTTTATTGTTGGTGAAGATCCAATAAGGCCTTTCACAATGGGAGTCTCTTAGTACTATATCCTAGGTATTTTGCTTATGTGTCACTATATTAATTGAAGAAAGAGAAGAGTATTGTATCTTAGCTAAGCTACAACCCATGCACGCTATCATAGGTAAAATACTTGCCTAGCCCAATCAAATGCATGCATGAGCCCAAATACATTAAATTTAGATACAATCTCTAAGAAACAATGCATTGGAGAGATTGTTTCTTAAAATATACCACTACCTAGGATAGCGCGCTAAGATACAATGCATTGGAGAAGGCCTAATCTTGTTTTCGGCATAGACAAACACTATACTTGCGGGTCCTTGTTGATTTGTGTGGAACGATGCATACCCTCTCGGGCCATCGGTTGCGTGTTATATAGGGGCAGGGAAGAGCCCCCTGCGTGGCTATACACGAGATAGATGTATACGGTCGGTGTACTACACCGTACCGTATACATACAATGTTACATACTCCAACACCCCCCCCCCCTTAATCTAAAGCTCGGGAGAGATTTAGATTACGCTTAAATTCATCAAGATTCTTGACAGGAAGAGCCTTTGTGAACCCATCAGCAATTTGATCTTTGCTTGAGATAAACTTAATGGCAAGACGATTTGCAGCAACTCGTTCACGAACAAAGTGATAGTCAATCTCAATATGCTTGGTACGTGCATGGAAAACTGGATTGGCAGACAGAAAAGTTGCACCCAAGTTATCACACCATAGACAAGGCTTCTGACGTAGATGAATACCAAGTTCAGTGAGTAAGGCTTCAACCCAAATTAGTTCTGTAGTAGCATTCGCTAGGGCTTTATACTCAGCTTCAGTACTAGACCGAGACACGGTAGCCTGTTTGCGAGCACTCCAGGATACCAGATTTGGTCCAATAAAAATAGCAAACCCGCCAGTGGAACGTCTGTCTTCCAGGCAACCAGCCCAATCAGCATCTGAAAAGGCACTTAAAAGAGTGGAGGAAGACGGTCTGAAGGTAATACCAAGCTGGGATGTGTCTCTAACATAGCGGAGAATACGCTTAGCAGCCGTCCAATGCGCAGTTGTAGGAGCATGAAGATATTGACAAACCTTATTAACAGAGAACGACAGGTCTGGACGAGTAAGAGTAAGATACTGGAGAGCACCAACAACACTCCGATACTGAGAACTGTCCTCAGGGCCAAGGGGGGTCCCATGATGAAGAGAGAGAGGCTCAGACGATGACAGAGGTGTAGGTGCAGCTTTGCAATCAAGCATGCCAACTTTGGTGAGCATATCACGAGCATATTTGTCCTGTGTGAGAAGCAAACCTTGCGGTGTCCTTTTTACTTCAATGCCTAGAAAATAGTGAAGATTTCCCAGATCTTTGATTGCAAACTGAGCATTGAGATCTTTAAGCAAAGCTGAGATAGCATCATCAGATGAGCTGGTTACAATTATGTCATCAACATAAATCAAGACAAAAATAGTAACACCAGACTTAGCATAGAGAAAAAGAGAAGTATCAGCTTTGGATGGAAGAAAACCAAGATTCTGAAGTTTAGCACTCAACCGAGAGTACCAAGCTCGAGGTGCTTGCTTTAAACCATAGAGAGCTTTATCAAGCCTGCAAATATGATGAGGAGCATCAGGTTGTTCAAAACCAGGTGGTTGTTTCATGTATACTTCCTCTTCCAGAACACCATGAAGAAACGCGTTCTTGACATCTAGCTGCCGAAGACTCCAACCACGAGAGACAGAGATAGAGAGAACAACTCTGATAGTAGCAATCTTGACAACAGGACTAAAAGTATCTTCGTAGTCAAGACCATACCTTTGCTTGAAACCTTTTGCAACTAAGCGTGCTTTGTATCGATCAATAGAACCATCAGCATGTCATTTGACATGATATACCCACTTGCAATCAATCAAATTTTTCTTGGAACTAAAGGGAACAAGAGTCCAAGTCTTGTTGGCCATGAGAGCATCATATTCATCTTGCATAGCAGCACGCCAATGTGGAGTATTGAGAGCAGTAGACAAGTTTGAAGGTTCACCTGTGGAAGCAAGCATACCATATCGGATAGTCCCATCAGTATATTTCTTTGGTTGTCTGATACCTTTTTGAAGACGTGTACGAATGCCAGGAGGCGACGTAGCAGCACCAGCACCAGACGGCTCCGCAGAAGATCCGGCGGTGTGCACCGGGGGGGCACATGCACTTGCATGGGCGGGCGATGGCGTGTCGGAGTCGGAGTGGGCAGAGGAGCCGGGTGTGGGAGGGGCAGTCGAGGCTGTCGGGGATGACGCAGGAGTGGGCAACGACGTGGCCTCCTCGGGTTGGAGCGGAGGCGTTCCGACGCGCGGGAACGAGGTCCTGAGCCCCGCAGTGGCGCTGAATCGGAGGAGATCGAATCCTCCTCGGGATCCGAGGCGTGGGAGTCCGGGCTGGCAGGGGAATGTTCCCCAGAATCCTTCTCGAAGTGCGTGAGGACGGCATTTTCAGGCTGTTCTTCAGAAGATGGCTGTAGTAGCGTGGAGGCTCCGTTTGGAGTAGAATTTTCACCAGAATTCATGTTTTCCTGTGTAGCATCAAACAGAGAAGTAGTGACAGGTACAATAGTAGGCATATGATCATCAATATTAGATACACTCTCAGAGAGGTTGTTGGTAGGAAGAAGTAGGATTTGTTGTTTAAGAAGGGCACCGGCATTGGGATGGAGACCATGAAAGGGAAAAACATTTTCATCAAAAACAACATCACGTGATATGTAAACATGTCCTGTAGAGACATCAAGACATTTAACGCCTTTATGCAAGGGACTATAGCCGAGAAAAACACACCGTTTGGAGCGAAAAGCAAGCTTGCGTGTATTATATGGACGAAGATTGGGCCAACATGCACAACCAAACGTACGGAGAGCATCGTAGTTGGGAGTGATATGAAGTAGACGTTCAGCTGGAGACTCTAGATTAATAACTTTGCTGGGAAGCAAATTAATGAGAAAAGTAGCAGTGAGAAAAGCTTCATCCCAGTACTTAAGTGGCATGGATGCATTAGCAAGTAAGGCGAGTCCTACTTCAACAATGTGACGGTGTTTTCTCTCAGCAGAACCATTTTGTTGGTGAGCATGTGGGCAAGAAACATGATGAGTAATGCCAGCAGTTTGAAAGAAAGCATGAAGTTTCTCATACTCACCACCCCAGTCAGTTTGCATAGTGATAATTTTCCTATCAAACTTACGCTCAACATACTGCTGGAAATTAAGAAAGGCTTGATAAACATCAGAACGCTTTTTAAGCAAATAAATCCAGGTGAACTTGCTAAAATCATCGATAAAGCTTACATAGTATGCATGTTTTCCGCAGAAAGAGGTGCAGGACCCCATACATCAGAAAAAACTTGTTCAAGAGGAACAGTGGATCTACTGGTGGAGATGGGGTATGGTAGCTGGTGACTCTTGGCAAGCTGACAAGAGTCACAAACATATGGTGCAGTGTCTGGAGTGTAAGCTATTTTATTTCTTCTAAGAACTTGCTGAACAATGAAAGACGATGGATGTCCTAGGCGACGATGCCATGTAGTCGAAGACGGCTTTATTGTGATGAAGGCTTGCTTGGAGGACTCATAGGAGTTGGGCATCAAGGGATAGAGACCTCCACGACAGGGGCCTCTAAACAGGATTCGCTGAGTTGCTTGGTCCTTGATCAAAAAGAAGAAAGGATGAAACTCAATAAAGATGTGATTGTCAAGAGTAAATCGATGAACTGATAATAGATTTTTGGAAGCACTAGGAACATGTAATATGCCATTGAGATCAAAGGAATTATGAGAGGTATGTAATAATGAATGACCAATATGACTAATTTGCATACCTGTGCCTTCAGCTGTACGAACACGATCCTGACCATGATAGGTATCATGAGTAGTAAGCTTGTTCAACTCTCCAGTGATGTGATCAGTGGCGCCAGTATCATAGTACCAGTTGGTATCTACACCATAAGAAGCAGCATTGGCACTTTTGTTACCTCCATTGTTGCCACGATCATCGCCATGGCGCCACCAGCAGTCACGGGCAGAATGCCCATGAATGTTACATATCTGGCATGTGGTGTTGACGTAGGGGGTGGGCTGGCGGTCACGACGCCGACCACCGTCATCGTAGCGACGACGCTCATCATCATAGCGGCGGGGACGGTCTTCATGATAATCTTGACGTCCACGATAATCCTGACGACCACGATCATCCTGACGACCGCGATAGTCACGATCATCTTGGCGACCACGATAGTAGTCGCGATTGTCTTGGCGCCAGCGATCATCTTGACGTGGGCGATGATCTTGACGGCGATCATCATAGCGTGGATGATCTTCCTGGCGAGGACGACGATCTTCTTGTCGTGGACGAGTATCATCTTGTCGAGGACGAGTGTCACGGCGAGCCGTGTTTGCAGAAGAGGTAAAACTGGGCTCGTCCTCCTTGAGCTGGCGATCAAACTCCTGAACCTGACCAAGAAGATCATCAAGTGTTGTACCTGGATTTGCATTGACAGCAGTGCGAAGATTGTTGTAGTCCTTGCCAAGGCCATGAAGAACAAAGTATACAAGTTCATCGTCATCCACAGGCTTGCCGACACCAGCGAGCTCAGAAGCGATGCACTTCATCTTGGCGAAGTACTTGTCAGCAGAAAGATCGTTCTTGCGTGTGTTGTTGAGGGCGGATCGGAGCTGCTGGATCCGCGTCTTGGACTGAGCCGAGACATGGCCATTGAGTGCTTTCCACACAGAGGCGGAGGTGTCGAGGTCGAGAACATGAGCAAGCACATCTGGGGACACGGCATTGAGGAGCCATCGCAGCACATGCTGATCTCGAGAAATCCATGCCTCATACGCTGGATTGAGGATGGTGACTTTCTTGTTGTTGACATCTTCTGTTTCAAGAAATTCTGCAGGCGCCTTCTCGTTCCCTTCAACAAGGTCGAGGACACGGGCACCACGCAGGGCAGGGATCACCAGTGCCTTCCAGACAAGGGCGTTTTCACGCGTCAGGGGCTGCGACGGTGGAGTACCGAGAGCAACGGCCAGAGCAGTGGCGGACATCGTGTTGGAGGAGGAGGCCATCGGGCTGGTTTGTTGCAGATGCGGCGGCGGCGGCAAGATGCGGCGGCGGCGGCAAACTGGAGACTTGATCGTGGTTCTGATTTGTGGTGGCGGCGGCAACTGAAAGATCAGTGGCAGCGGCGGCTAGGGTTATAGATGTATAGGTTTTGGGCGGCGGCGGCGGCAGTAACGATCTGCGGCGGCGGCGGCTATGTGTGTTTACTTGTGTGTAGGCGTGTATGTTTAACGGCGGCGCAGATGCGGTGGCGGCGGCGAGGTGCAGCGGCGACGGCAGAGCTGAGGCGGCGGGGTTTTAGGTTTAGGTTTTCTTCTTCGGCGGCTAGAGGGAAGAGGTCGGCTCTGATACCATGTTGATTTGTGTGGAACGATGCATACCCTCTCGGGCCATCGGTTGCGTGTTATATAGGGGCAGGGAAGAGCCCCCTGCGTGGCTATACACGAGATAGATGTATACGGTCGGTGTACTACACCGTACCGTATACATACAATGTTACATACTCCAACACTTTCACGCATCAAGTTGAGCTTAGCGCGCCTTGGAAGAGAGGAGGAAGCTAGAGTAGTATGGCTCCAAATGGAAGGAAGTGAAGCTCATCAATAGCCATGCCGTGCTTTATGCGTACGTGAATTGATGCATCAGAGGGATAGGCTACCTGGTGGGTTACATTACATGGGCCACGGTTGTTCTTGTCGGTGGCTTCGTCGTTACGCACGCATGCACGCCACGTCATGTACGCGTCAGAAGGAGGTTTTGGACCCCTGCAGCTAATTTGCACGTACGCGTCCTGCGCCGTCACGTACTCGATCGACTCCGACGCGCATCACCTTGATCGCGTCCCACGCCGCTTTGGCGTTGTCCTTCGCCGCCAGCACGGGTACCATCTCCGATGAGACAGAACGTAGGATAGCGCCTAGCGCTTGTCGTTCCTAACGCTCAGTCCCCTCGTCGAACTCGATGACGTCCGAGAGTCCAGCACCCTACAGAGCCACCCGTATCAGGATAGCCCACTCGGTGTAGTGCGTCTTCGTGAGCGTAGGGTAGCTCACAGATCCGCCGCTGCCACCGCCGTCCCTGACGACCTCGTGCACGACCACTTCTCCGCCTCCGCGCCTCGCCATGTCCCGGCCCCGGCTCGGCGAGCGGTGTCGCGCGCCGGGCATAGGAGTTACAGAGCGCCTGGGAGGGGGGTAGCACCGCCACGCCCTCTCCCTGCAACCGCCGGTGGCGTTGCACCACCACAGCCTCTTCCCGCGACCGGCGATGCGACATTGCTGCCTGATACGTCTCCAACGTATCCATAATTTTTGATGCTCCATGCTTGTTTTTACACCATTTACCTACTGTTTCGTTACACTTCGTGACACTTTTATGCATTTTCTAGAACTAACCTATTAACAAGTCGCCACAGTGCCAGTTCCCTATTTTCTGCTGTTTTTGTGTTTTAGAAAAGCTACATAGAAAATATTCTCGAAATTGGACGAAACAAGTTTCTGAAGTCTTATTTTTCCCGGAAGCTTCCAGAGATCTGAAGAGGAGTAGGAGGGGGCCATGAGGGCCCCACACACCAGGGCGGCGCGGCCCAGCCCCTGGCCGCGCCCCCTATGTGTGAGGGCACCTCGGTTCACCTCTGACGATGCCCCTTCGCCTATAAAGACCCCCCGACGGAAAAAAACCTAAGTACCCGATCAATTTTCCAGAACACATCGCGATCCGCCGCTGCCGTCGACCCGAAGATCAGGAGGGTCCAGAAGCTCTTCCCGGCACCCTGCCGGAGAGGGGAATCGCCACCGGAGGTCTTCTTCATCGCCATGCTTGCCTCCGGAGCAATGAGTGAGTAGTCTACCTTGGACTATGGATCCATAGCAGTAGCTAGATGGTTGTCTCCTCCACCATGTGCTTCATGTTTAGATCTCATGAGCTGCCCTACATGATTGAGATCACCGTTATGTAATTCTACATGTTTGGTTTGTTGGGATCCGATGAATATTGGTGTTATGATTGAGTTGCTATACTGAAATATATCTTATGGTATCTCTATGTTGTTTATGATCTTGCATGCTCTCCGTTGTTAGTAGCTATCTTGGCCGAGTAGTTGCTAGTAACTCCAAGAGGGGGTATTTATGCTCGATAGTGGGTTCATGCCTCTATTTAATCTGGGGAAATGACAGAAACCTCTAAGGTTGTAGATGTGTTGTTGCTACTAGGGAGAAAACAGCATTCATATGCTCGAGGGCATATGTTTTGTTTACATTACACACTTTGCTTAATGCAATTATCTGTTGTTCGCAACTTAATACTCATAGGGTGTTCGGATGATATCCCTGTGAGTGGATTATTAGTCATAGATGCAGTTGGATGGCGGTCTATGTATTTTGTTGTAATGCCCAGAGTAAATCGCATAGTGATCTTCTTGACATATCACGTTTATCTTTATTCTATCAATTGCCCAACTGTAATTTGTTTACCCAGCATGTGTTATTTATCTTATGGAGAGACACCACTAGTGAACTGTGGACCCCGGTCCTATTTCCATCATATTGCTATCACCTATTTATTTTACTCGCACTGTTTACTTTACTCGCATACTACTATCACTTTCCACTCGATACGCTCATACCCTTTGTTTCAAGCAAACCGGTGAGATTGACAACCTCATCGCAAGCTGGGAACAAAGTACTTGGTTGTGTGTGTGCAGGTTCCACGTTGCTGCTCGCAAAGCAAAGCTTGGACGAGGCGCCCTATAAATTGTCCAGAGCTGTCGCGAAGCTTGCAAGCATCACCTTCAGTCGTATTGTCTGCTCTTCTCCTGATCGACATACCTTGGTTTCTTAAGTGAGGGAAAACTTGCTGCTATATTCATCAAAACCTTCTCTTGGGGTTTTCCAACTGGCCGGTCATTTACTACACATCTTTCATACTATCATCACCACGCCACCAACAAGTTTTCTGGCGCCGTTGCCGGGGAAGAGTGGAAGACCTCTGCAAGGGGAGTTTTTCGCACGCACATCCTTTACTTTGTTTTATTGTTTTGCTTTACTTTTTTTTACTTGCATTGTTTTATCAAAAACACACAAAAAAATTGGAATCCTTGATAGTTGTTTTTACTTGTCTACTTTTAGTTTTGCTAAAATAGCTAATCCTGAAAACACCAAGTTGTGTGACTTTACTAGCACGAACAATAGTGATTTTATCTGCACTCCTATTGCGCCACCTGCTCCTACTGCAAACTTTTATGAGATTAAGCCTGCTTTATTGAACCTTGTTATGAAAGAGCAATTTTCTGGTGCTAGTACTGAAGATGCTGCAGCTCATCTCAACAATTTTGTTGAACTATGTGAGATGCAGAAATATAAGGATGTAGAAAGTAATATTATTAAGCTCAAGTTGTTTCCTTTTTCTTTGAGACGAAAAGCTAAAGATTGGTTGCTATCTTTGACTAAGAATAGTATTGATTCATGGGTTAAGTGTAAGGATGCTTTTATTGGTAGATATTATCCTCCTGCTAAGATTATATCTCTGCGTAGAAATATTATAAAGTTTAGTCAGTTTGATAATGAACATGTTGCTCAAGCTTGGGAAAGAATGAAATCTATGATAAAGAATTGCCCCACTCATAGACTGACTACTTGGATGATTGTCCAAACTTTTTATGCAGGACTGAATTTTTCTTCGAGGAACCTACTTGATTCAGCTGCTGGAGGCACTTTTATGTCCCTTACCTTGGGAGCCGCAACAAAGCTACTTGACAACATGATGGTAAATTATTCCGAATGGCACACCGAGAGAGCTCCACAAGGTAAGAAGGTAAATTTTGTTGAGGAAACCTCTTCCTTGAGTGATAAGATTGATACCATTATGGCTATGCTTGCTAATGATAGGACTCATGTTGATCCTAATAATGTTCCTTTAGCCTCTTTGGTTGCTCAAGAAGAGCATGTTGATGTGAACTTCATTAGAAATAATAATTTCAACAACAATGCTTATAGGAACAATTTTGCTAGTAACAACTATCGGCCGTTTCCTTCTAATGGTGATAATAGCTATCTTGGTAGACCTAAAATGCCTAGTGAAGAAAGAAGTTTTGAACTTGAAAAGGCTACTAAGAATTTTATGCAGGCACAATACGAGCAGAACAGGGTTTTCACCATGACTATGGAGGAGCAATCAGCTCTGTTGAGGACTATTAGTCATCAACTTGAAAATTTAAATAAGGCAATTCCTGAGTTGCAAGCTAAGGTTTCCAAGGCTGAAACCGATATTTCATCTTTGTCAAATGTGCAATCTTCTTTGGTTAATAGAATGTCCGCTAAGCCTGATCCTTTTGCTACTGCTAATGCTATCCAAGTTAGAATTGATGAAAATGTTAGGATGCTAGCAGAATTGCATGCCAGGTGGGAAAGAGAAGATGAGATGGCTAGAGAGATGAAGGTTTGTACCATTACTACCTCTAATGATGTTGTTCCTAATGCTAGCAATCCTCTTACTTTGATTGGTGTAGAGAAAACTCCCACTCCTTGTGTTAAAAAGCCTAAAACTGCCAAAACTTTTTCTCAAAAGAGTGCTGAAATTTTTCGGAGTGTAGGAGATGATAGCTCTATTTCTTTTAATGATTTTGATGTTGATGGCTGCAATATATCTGAAGTAATTTTGTTCTTGCAAAAGCTTTCTTTGACTGCCAATGCTAGTTCTTTAAATATTGCTTTTACAAAGCATATTACCAATGCTCTCATGAAAATTAGGGATGAAAAGTTGAAGCAAAAAGCTTCTGTTCGCAAGAAGTTAGAAGATGGTTGGGAACCCATCATTGATATGCATGTTAATAGTTTTGATTGCCATGCTTTATGTGATCTAGGTGCTAGTATTTCTATTATGCCTAGAAAAATTTATGATATGCTTGATTTACCACCCCTTGAAAAATGCTATTATGATGTTCCTATTACTGATGTTGCTAAGAAGAAATCTTTGGGAAAGATTAATGATGTTCTTATTATGGTTAACAATAACCTTGTTCCCGTTGATTTTCTCGTTATGGACGTTGAATGCCATGCTTCATGTTCTATTATTTTGGGAAGACCCTTTCTTTGAACTGTAGGTGCCATCATTGATATGAGGGAAGGCACCATCAAATATCAATTCCCACTCAAGAAAGGTATGGAACACTTCCCTAGGAAAAGAAAGAAATTACTTTTTGACTCTAGTCTTAGAGCAAATTATGAGCTTGATGCTTCATCTCTTGATGTTACTTGATTCGCAATTTTCTGCGCCTAGCTCAAAGGCGTTAAAGAAAAGCACTCTTGGGAGATAACCCAATATTTTCTTTTCAGTACTTTTTCTTTTATTTGAGTCTTGGAAGTCATTACTACTGTAATGACCTCTCCTTATCTTTTTATTTCATTGTTGTACCAAGAGAAGCCTCTAATTTGAGTGAGGTAAAAATTTGGGGATGTTGCTGTCCTGAAACTGTTTTCGGTGCTGCACCGTAAAAATTCGTGAAAATTCTCTGTATATCTTTTAGACCTGCGATTTCTTGTGCATATGCCCCAGGTTATATCCAAACTTTCATTAGTTGAACACTTTTTGATTTGAGCAACAGAAAACACCTTTAAAATTCGGCCTTTGTCAGCTGTTCTGTTTTGATAGATTTCTGCCAATATTTGTGTTTGCCGCTTTATCGCTTTATTTTGAGTTCTTTTGATCACGGAACTTTTGGGGAAGTTGCTACAGTAGTATATACTTTATATGTGGTGGTTTTGGGTTGAAACCTGAAGCAAAAAGAGGTTGATTATATGATACGATTACACTAATATTGCTAATAGATTTGTATTTAGTTTTGTATGAAGGAAGTTTTCAAGTGTAGAGATTGGAGAATGATGAGATGAGTTGAAGAATGGACAAAAGCTCAAGCTTGGGGATGCCCATGCATCACCCCAAGAAATATCCAAGAAGTACAAGCATCAAAGCTTGGGGATGCCCCCGAGGCACCCCTTCTTCATGGCAAAAATCAGGTCACCTTTCAAAACACTATATTTTTATTGCTTTATGCACTATGTGTTTTTCTTAGAGCGTCAGTTGTTATAGTTTTCTTTATTAGTTTAGTTTTGTTTGCTGCAATAAATGGTTGGACCCCAACAAATTTCCTTTGGAGAAGTTGCCTTGCTTTTCATTTGCCAAGAACGCTCTAGTTTTCATTCTTATCAAAAACCGAGTGTTCTTCTTTTCCTGCTACTGCTTTTGGTTTTCATTTTCGCCTTGACTTACGTTCAGACCTTGTCATATCTCTTCATCAAGGTGTATTTTTGCCTCTGATCTTTATTGGTTTTCATCAAACGAGGTGTCTTAAAAATTTCAAAGGGTGTTGGAAAAGAGAAAAAGCTTTATGCAAAAAAGTGGTACAAGAAAGAGCTTGTGTGTAGACTGCGGCTTAGGCTTTTTCATGTCATGCTTGATGTCTTTTTGATAGTATGCTTAGTGGTTTTGCTGTAGCATGATTTGTCTCAAATAACTGAGATTGCTTAATGAGCCTTTGAAAAAAATCATGCGTTGTTTTTATTGTTTGGAAGCATTATTTTGGTTTTCTCCTTGATGCTTTATTTGGGTTGACTTGGCGCATGCTCACACATGTTAGACTCTTACAAAGTCGCCAATAGCCTCTATGATCATTTAGTTTTTGACTTTTGATGCCATCTTATGCTTCTTTTAATGTCGCTTTGTCGCTTTGCATGATTATGGCCATTATTGCTCTCTTAGTTGGTCGCTCCCAGTCCTTGGCTAGCCCTCGCCTTGTACTGAGTATGAGCTCTACTCGTGCATCCAACTCCTAAAAACCAAGTTTGCCAAAGTGTCCACCATACATACCTAATAGCAATTTGCTATTCCAAGTAAATTTGACTTGCTTTTATTTTCTCTTCAAATTAAACTCTTACCAGTGTTGTGCGAAAATTGGTCAGTAAAGCTCTCACGAACCGGAAGGCACACTTTACTTTTTCTCGTTCTTAAAAATTTGACATTGTGGTCTCTTATGTTGAGTTGTTATGCTTGCAAGTTATAAGTTGGATACTAGCCCAACCATACTATCATGGGGCAAGCTTTCAACATTGCACTTCTTATTTGAGTTGATATCGTGATTTTTTGTTTATGAATGCCCGCGTAGTGAAATGAATTGGGAATCTTGCGGGGATCATGGAGTTTGTATATGTGTTAGGGAAACGCCTGGGCCGCCAATCTAAGCCATGCATAATTCATGGTGGAAATTTGCAGCATACCCATGGTGGACATTCGACGACGCATCTCAAAATAAAAAGCTAAACAAATGGCAAATAAAAGAGATGTCAAGGTGTTCATTGTCTGCTTGTCCTGTCATTTTGATGTGGGCTTATTCCATATCATCGGGCACGGAGGTACCCCGTTGGCGGTTCTCGATGATACATATATATACTTACAATGACAAGAGCCTTGCTTGGGACACTAAGTAAAGTAGCATGAGGTTTGGGTACTCGTATTCATGGGGCACGAGGTTTTCGACTTATGATTTGTCAAGCATATGTATCATAATTATTCTCGCATTAACTTTAACCATTCAAGATGCTTATGACGGGGGCAATGAGAGCTCAAAGCCGGTAAGTAACATAATTTTTGAAGGTTATAAAACTTGCAATCACTGCTTTCCTCTGCGAAGGGCCTTTCTTTTACTTTCATATTGAGTCACCACCTTCTATCTTTATGCACCATTAAGAGAGCATAGTTGCCATTCTTAGTATAATGTGTATTGTCCCAAAGTTTTCATTGATTGATTCATATTGTTGGTTTCACTTGTTCTCAAATTATTTGTATCTAGTCGCCCTCTTAAACTTGAAGGTGTCCTATGCATTTATGTTTTGCTCTCTCTATTAAGGACAAGCTGAAAACCATTTGTATGTTTTTCCTTATGATTTGAACACACGTTTGACTTTCATTGTTTCATTTTCATGATCTTTTGTTTGTGTTCATTTTCATGTTATAACATGGTTGCTAAGTTTCTATTATCAAGATTATATCTTTCATGCCCATGTTTTAAGTTATTTTGATCCCAGCTCACAAATGCTTACATATATGATCACGATTGTGTAGGTGCATGTCACCTCAAAAATTATCCTTTTGTTATCACTTACCTACTCGAGGACGAGCAGGAGTTAAGCTTGGGGATGCTTGATACGTCTCCAACGTATTCATAATTTTTGATGCTCCATGCTTATTTTTACACCATTTGCCTACTGTTTTGTTACACTTCGTGGCACTTTTATGCATTTTCCGGAACTAACCTATTAACAAGTCGCCACAGTGCCAGTTCCCTGTTTTCTGCTGTTTTTGTATTTCAGAAAAGCTACACAGGAAATATTCTTGGAATTGGACGAAACAAGTTCCTGAAGTCTTATTTTTCCCGGAAGCTTCCAGAGATTCGAAGAGGAGTAGGAGGGGGGCCACAAGGGCCCCACACACCAGGGCGGCGCGGCCCAGCCCCTGGCCGCGCCCCCTATGTGTGAGGGCACCTCGGTCCACCTCTGACGATGCCCCTTCGCCTATAAAGACCCCCCGACGGAAAAAACCTAAGTACCCGATCAATTTTCCAGAACACATCGCGATCCGCCGTCGCCGTCGACCCGAAGATCGGGAAGGTCCAGAAACTCTTCCCGGCACCCTGCCGAAGAGGGGAATCGCCACCGGAGGTCTTCTTCATCGCCATGCTTGCCTCTGGAGCGATGAGTGAGTAGTCTACCTTGGACTATGGGTCCATAGCAGTAGCTAGATGGTTGTCTCCTCCACCATGTGCTTCATGTTTAGATCTCATGAGCTGCCCTACATGATTGAGATCACCGTTATGTAATTCTACATATTTGGTTTGTTGGGATCCGAAGAATATTGGTGTTATAATTGAGTTGCTATACTAAAATATATCTTATGGTATCTCTATGTTGTTTATGATCTTGCATGCTCTCCGTTGTTAGTAGCTATCTTGGCCGAGTAGTTGCTAGTAACTCCAAGAGGGGGTATTTATGCTCGATAGTGGGTTCATGCCTCTATTTAATCTGGGGAGTGACAGAAACCTCTAAGGTTGTAGATGTGCTGTTGCTACTAGGGAGAAAACAACATTCATATGCTCGAGGGCATATGCTTTGTTTACATTACACACTTTGCTTAATGCAATTATCTGTTGTTCGCAACTTAAAACTCATGGGGTGTTCGGATGATATCCCCGCGAGTGGATTATTAGTCATAGATGCAGTTGGATGGCGGTCTATGTATTTTGTTGTAATGCCCAGAGTAAATTGCATAGTGATCTTCTTGACATATCACGTTTATCTTTATTCTATCAATTGCCCAACTGTAATTTGTTTACCCAGCATGTGTTATTTATCTTATGGAGAGACACCACTAGTGAACTGTGGACCCCGGTCCTATTTCTATCATATTGCTATCACCTGTTTATTTTACTCGCACTGTTTACTTTACTCGCATACTACTATCACTTTCCACTCGATACGCTCATACCCTTTGTTTTAAGCAAACTGGTGAGATTGACAACCTCATCGCAAGTTGGGAACAAAGTACTTGGTTGTGTGTGTGCAGGTTCCACATTGCTGCTCGCAAAGCAAAGCTTGGACAAGGCGCCCTATAAATTGTCCGGAGCTGTCGCGAAGCTTGCAAGCATCACCTTCAGTCGTATTATCTGCTCTTCTCCTGATCGACATACCTTAGTTTCTTAACTGAGGGAAAACTTGCTACTATATTCATCAAAACCTTCTCTTGGGGTTTTCCAAGTGGCCGATTATTTACTACACATCTTTCATACTATCATCACTGCGTCACCACTGCCGCTGTCAGGCTCTGATACCACTTGTAGTTGCTGGATTCAGAGAACACACACACACACGAGAGGTGGAAGATAGAGACTCAGAGCACACACACAGGTTTTTTTTGCGTCGCGCACTCCTTGCGACCTTTTCTGTTTCTCTTATTTATATATGGATCCAAGATCCTTACAAATAGCTAACTGAACACGACCAGCGTGATCCACAATAATCGCCACGGCCAAATGTGCCTTCGTGCCATCCCACGAGACTTGGTCGTTTTGATCCTATCTACTGCTGCTAATTGACAGAAAGACAGACTACCTGCAAGAGCTACGGACATACACGCACGCTCTGCAATTATTCAGATATCTACTGAGCTAACTAAGGTGCTAATAGTTAAGGTGTGACAGGATTACATCACGCATGATGACGACGATCGACCGTTTACTTTGCGGGGCTCGGCGCGGCGCTGTACGGGGAGCAGTAGTTGAATTAAGCAGATGAGGTTGAGTAAGACAAGCCAGTTTGCAATTTTTTATGGTTGGCGCTGAGCTGAGCCGAAATTAACTAAAGACGGCCGGCGGGTTGCGCTTGTTTATTGTTGGTCAAGATCCAATCTCGTTTTCGGCATAGACAAACCCTATACTTGCGGGTCCTTTCACGCATCAAGTTGAGCTTAGCGCACCTTGGGAGCGAGAAGGGAATTCACCTATACCCATATCGCCATCGACCTGACTAGTGAAGGAAGCTAGAGTAGTATGGGTAGATACGACTCCAAATGGAAGGAAGTGAAGCTCATCAACAGCCATGCCGTGCTTTATGCGTACGTGAATTTCTGCATCAGAGGGATAGGCTACCTGGTGGTTACATGGGCCACGGTTGTTCTTCTCGGTGGCTTCGTCTCTTCGATAAATAAGGAGGATTTTTGGCGTTTGACGCTGATTACAGTCATAGAGATACTCTGGTTAGTATTTATCACCACTCCGATCTATTAGGAAGTAGTATCATCTTGCTTTTAATTCATCCCGTTCTTAATTTCACCAGAATATGTTTTGTTCCTCCAGCATCTACGTACCTTCGTTAAATCTTCTTCTAATTTCTAGCTTGTCTACCGCGCGCGTGATTTCACACGGGACATTGCTTGAGAAGAGCGGCTAGGCTGCTTCAATGGCCCAAGCAATCCTTCGATAGAGATGGTTCAGCTGCAACTGTACCCTCAGTCGATACCGAGCAGGTTCACACGGTAATAAACAGAGGAGAGTGAATAGCATAAAACTACTATATTTGTGGTTAAATTTATCAAATAGTATTGGAGTACTTTACTTTTTTGAAAAATCTATTATTTTACTGTAAGTTTTCATTTCAGACTAATTATCGATTTGGAGCCAATTGACAACGAATCTGACCTGTAGGATCCACCTATTGGTGCTGAGGTGGAACTGACAGCAGATCCCGACTGTCAGCCAATTTGAAAAATATCAAAATTTCACTAAAAAAATCAAAATAAAAAACAATAGTCTTCTCCTTCATGGCGCTGGCCCGCGTCACCGACCACCCCAGCCTCCCAGCCACCACCACCACCCCACATGCAGCCTCCCCATTGTCGGACGGTGCCGCTTCCTTGTTCCGCGATGGCTATCGCCTCCCCATTTTCTGATGGCTTCCGCCTCCCTGTTCCCCTAACGGCCACATCCCTGTTGCCGACATTCTTGCCTCCCCGCCCCCCAACCACCACCTTCTCGAACATGGAAGACCAGGCCGCAGTCGAGAGCAGCCGGGTGCGGGCCAGATTGGCTAGCTCAGGGAGGGCCAATAGGCGCCGCCGCCCAGCCCCTGGAACCACTGGGTGACGAGGTTCTAATTCAGCAATGCCCACGTTTAGGGCTTTCGATTCATGGAGAGAGCGTGGGCGCTGGCGGATTCAACGGCTTCAGACAGAAACATGACGCACACGAGAGTTTACCTAGGTTCGGCCCCCGGAGGGTAAACACCTACATCCTGCTTGTCTGATCTTGTATTGCTAGCATAGTTGGAGCTGTTATAATGGTTGCGCAGATGAAATCTGGCTATGGTCAAAAAAGAGGCGTGCGCTAGCCTATGCACGTGAGGGAGATGGGATCTGTACGAGATTAGATTTCTATCTCCTTCTTGGCCGCCCCTCCTCGCCCTTATATGGGGGGCGAGGTCTCGGGTTCCAGTCCAAGTCGGTTACAGGTGTATGCGAACCCTAATTAGTCTTGGGCTTCTTGGGCTTTGAGTGTCCATCTTATTCTTGGCCCACAGCAGGTAGGCTAAAGGTGAGGACATGAGGGGTCGTTCCCTCGTCATCGGGAGCAGCCGGACATGACTTTTTTGCCAGCGACGGAGGCCCCTAGGACGGTGGCTCTGTATGGCAGCGGCATGTAGGCATGTTTGTCAGCGATGCGGAAGGCCGGAAGCCCGTCTGTCTGTGGCAAGGGATCCCGGCAAGTGGCAGTGCTCAGGGAAGGGGGACGCCCCGTCCGGCGAAGTAGTCCTAGCCGGTGAAGGTGGGGCTAGCCGGCACACTAGCCGGCGGCGGGGAAGTGGAGCCTTCCCAGTTGTCTTTTTTAACCGAGCACGACACACGATGGGAAGAAGAATTTTTTTAATATAATGTTTTTGTTTTTGTAATGGGATGACATGTGGGGCCATGTGCACCTCAGCAAAATGAATTCTGTTTCTGCCACCGCAGCATTGATAGATGGGTTTGGTCGCTGTTAATTGGCTCCAAATCGATGATTCGCCCGAATTGCCAAAAAAATATAGTAGAGTGATAGATTTTGGTTCCGAAAATATAAAGTGATACTATTTAGGAAATTTTACCACAAATGTGGTAGTTTTATGCTATTCACTCCGCCTTATCCTTTAAAATGGAGGGAGTAACTCATATATTTTGTTTGTTAAAAAATGGTCAAAGCTTGACACTTGCGAACCAATAAAGAGGGAGTAGCACTAATCCCACTAAGTAGAGTGTTACGTTCGCATTAAATCAAGTCAACTCGATCTTGATTTCTGATTTTCCGTTTTTTCTTTGACCAATAATTGATCCAAATATATTTTTTTTATATAAAATTAGCATTTTTAATACAAATCTAACGATACTAATTATGTACAATAATAAAGAATTGTGTGCTCAATTTTTCATTCAAAGTTTGTCTTGGAACACGTGTGCATCTTATATTCATTAAAACGGAGATAGTATAGTCTATATGGGCCGGAATTAGGGCCTGTAATGAATAAAGAATAATAAATAAAAGTATTTATTTAGAAAAAACAAGGATAGGAGAATACAAGATCGAATCCTCCAACAAAACCAGTGCAAATAAAAAAAAAGGAATCACACACTGCATAAATAATTCACTTTTCCGAATGAGGTTGCTCTGACTCCTATTCTTGGCCATAGGGCGCCCCTATAAATAGGTCTCACATCACATGAGCGAAACCCAAACATTCCGTCCGGGTGGGCAATTTAGACAAAAATAATCCAAACTTCAAACAAATTTAAAAAATAAACCTCTAGCAAAAATATTTTACTGGACTAATCCTTTTTTGTGTGCCATTTATGGTGGCGCGGCAGAAGGTGGTGCAGCGCCGTTGGCAGTGGCGCCGCACATGCTGCCACATCGACAAGGCAGGGCCCCCTCGGTTAGTGCGGTGCCATGCAGAGTGGCGCGGCAGAGGCTTGTGCGGCGCCGTGCTGAGTGGCGCCGCACTTTAGGTTTAGGTTTGCCCGCCCAGCCCTGACCTAGCCTCCTCCCTCACTTCCTCCCTCACCTCTCTCTCTTCACACACAGCAAAGGCGGGTGCTCTATCTCCCCCTCTTAATCCTCCGACCCAAAACCCTCAAAATCAAAGGTTTTCTTCGTGGATTTCGACCTCCCCAAGTCTCCTAAGGTACTCTCCATCATTTCTCTTTCGTTTGACCCATTGGAATTTGTATATTTGGTGATAAATCCCCAAATCTTGGAAACCCTAGAAATATTGATTCACCTAAATTGCAGCAATGTTGATTCTTGTTAATTTGGTCAATGTTGGCTTGTATGATGTGTATGAAGTATTTTAGTGTAGATTGGTAGGTTAGGGTTAGGGTTTTGTGAGGTTAGGGTTTCTTGTTATGGTAGGGTTAGGGTTAAGGTTTTCTTGTTATGTTAAGCGGTTTGGGAGTATGATGTGTTAGTTAATATTGGCATTGGTACTTATTGAACTTTTTTTACCTTATTGTTGTTATACCAAACTAGCATGGTGGCCCTCTCAAATACGAGGGCATTATCTGTAGTGCGTTGAATGTGTTCAAGAAAATAAACCAATGGTTTCAATGATGTCGCTTTACTTCTTATCATGTGACAAAAGTCAAAATATTCTACAACTACACTGCTGTTTTGATAAACAAATATATCACGTTAGTGATATAAGATTTGTGACGTTTTGACAATCAGAAATTTATGGAAAAATGATTATTATGTCATATGTTGGTCTGGTTGGAACACCCATGTAATTAAGTGATATAGGATAAACAGGACTGCAGTTCTTACAGATAATTATTCATTAATTAACTTTGACCAAAAATAGCTTGAATTAAAATTAAAATGGTCTATCCTCCTTAATATGTAGGTCACATATATAGTGAGCATTATCTTGTTTTAATGTATGTTTTTCTCATTTACTTACTCCATGTCACAATTTGCAACATTTTAGAATCATGATTGTGGACAAACTTTGGCCATTAAATTTGTACATGAATATACAAGTGAAGACATATTAATTATTTTCTTTCAAATGTATTCTTTTAACATGTTTATGCCTCGGTAGTGAAAGTTATAGAAGACTCTAGGTTTTCCAGAATAGACATTTTTTAATAGTTTCTCCAACTTATTCTAATCTTCGTTTAATGGTTGTACATTGCTAGTCACATGTATTTTCTATGTTATGGAAAATATATGCGGCTTGGATAGCATAGTTCAATACTCTCAGTCAATGATCAATTTTATTGTGAAATTGATACGACACGTGCTTTTATGTTGATTTTATTAAGTAAGAGGAAAACACATAGAATGGTCTAACTATGTCAACTATAAAAAGAAACAATATCCGCTAGAAAAATTCATAATATTCAAGTGTACCTTTTGAGTCCCTCTGATTAAAAATAGTATTGACACGATTATGTGATACTAAACATGATACATATCAAGCGAGAATATGTCAGCAGTGTCCAATAATGTTCTATCTTCATTAAATTTGGAAGTTTGACGCCATGTGTCTCGTTGAGTCAGAATATTCCTTTAGCATACGAATATTCTCAACCTCACAAGAATTTTTGTTCACTTAGACATATAGGTATAATAAGCCGATAATATTTATTACCGTGAGTTCGTATAATCTCGTGACTTCGGTAGCCCAAAAATTCTCGGCTCAGAACTCTGCATGCGGTTTGTTTGACTGTTTTATTGGTCTAATGGTAGTCGAATAAATTTAGCATTTATGTATACTTAACCATGGAAACAACCTGATGCATTGATCATTTTACACTTTTTTTTTACTAAATTCCCTAGCAGCTCCTAGTCTTGGTCATCACGTTTTAACAAAGTTTTTTTGTTTCTTATAGCTATCACGTTTCATCCCGGGTAGCTAGTCTCGTACTCTCTCTATTCTAAAAATAGTTTTCAGTCAAAGTAAAAAAAATTATAATTTGACCAATTATATTGAAAAATATCATCATCTATAATACAAAATATATTTCATGATGGTTCTAACAATATTAATTTAGAAATATAAATATTGATACTTTTTCCAATATAGTTTGTCAAACTTTGAAAAGTTTGACTTTGACTACAAACCATATGCATCATATTTTGAGATAGAGGGAGTAATAAATATGAAACATATCAAGGGAGAAACTTTGATGACTTAGTTCTATGTATCACTAATTTTAAATAGTTTACAATGTGAGTCTGTCCATAATGCCTTGACTAATGTTGTTTCTTATTAATTTTAAAGGTTCAAAATATTCTTTCACTGTAGGATCATTCTCATTCTCGCGTGAATCCATGTTGACTCAGCCCTTTGTGTATCGTTAATGCGATAATTATGTTTAGTATGTGGTATGCTTCGTCGATAGTGTGACTAATGTTGCTACTTTATTAATATTAAAATTTCACGACTCTAAACTTTTCCAAACATTTTGTGAGTGTGTGGGTCCAATGACAGTAAAATAAATATTTCATTTATCTGTAATCTATAAATAATTTACTATTACTGTGAGTTCGCATAATGTCATGACTTTGGTAGCCCGAAAATTCTCGGCTCAGGACTCTGTGTGCGGTTTGTTTGACTGTTTCTGTTGGTCTAATGGTAGTTGAATAAATTTAGCATTTATGTATACTTAATCAGGAAAACAACCTGACGCATTGATCATTTTACACTTTTTTTTTACTAAATTCCCTAGCAGCTCCTAGTTGGTCATCACGTTTTAACAAAGTTTTTTTGTTTCTTATAGCTATCACGCTTCATCCCGGGTAGCTAGTCTCGTACTCTCTCTATTCCAAAAATAGTTTTTAGTTAAAGTCAATTTTTTTAATAATTTGACCAATTATATTGAAAAATAGCATCATCTATAATACAAAATATATTTCATGATGGTTCTAACAATATTAATTTAGAAATATAAATATTGATACTTTTTCTAATATAGTTTGTCAAACTTTGAAAAGTTGATTAAAAACCATATGCATCATATTTTGAGATAGAGGGAGTACTAAATATGAAACATATCAAGGGAGAAACTTTGATGACTTAGTTCTATGTATCACTAATTTTAAATAGTTTACAATGTGAGTCTGCCCATAATGCCTTGACAAATGTTGTTTCTTATTTATTTTAAAGGTTCAAAATATTCCTTCACTGTAGGATCATTCTCATTCTAGCGTGAATCCATGTTGACTCAGCCCTTTGTGTATCGTTAATGTGATAATTATGTTCAGTATGTGGTATGCTCCGTCAATAGTGTGACTAATGTTGCTACTTTATTAATATTAAAATTTCACGACTCTAAACTTTTCCAAACGTTTTGTGAGTGTGTGGCTCCAATGACAGTCAAATAAATATTTCATTTATCTGTAATCTATAAACAATTTACATACTAATCAATTTACACTTTATAAATATTATTTTTAAATTTCATATTCCTATGCCCATAGCTATCAGCTCCTAACGTTGACCATGATATTCATATTGATACTTTTTTTTAATATGGTTGGTTAAACTTTGACTAAAAATTATATGCATCATATTTTAAGATAGAGAGAGTACAAAATATGAAACATATCAAGGAAGAAACTTTGATGACTTAGTTCTATGTATCACTAAGCTAAAATAGTTTACACTGTGAGTCCATCCACAATGCCTCGACTAACATCGTTTCTTATTAATATTAAAGCTTAAAATTATTTTTTCACTGTTAGGATCATTCTCATTCTCGCTAGTATCCATGTTGCCTTAGCCCTTTGTGTATCGTAAACCCGATAATTATGTTCAGTATGTTGTTTGCTCCGTCGATAGTGCGACTAATGTCGCTACTTCATTAATGGAGGACTCCAAACTTTTTCAAGCGTTTTGTGAGGCTGTGGGTCCAATGGCAGTTGAATAAATATGTCTTTTATCTGTAATCTATAAACAATGTACATAATGATCAATTTATAAATATTATTTATAAAATTTCATATTCTTATACCCATACCCATCAACTCCTATCGTTGACCATGATGTTCTTGCGAAACTTTTGTTTTTTGCTTCTAGCGAATATGTTCCAGCTAACTTTTCTAACATACTCACTTATGTTTGCCTATACACTAAGTTGATTCTGTAGTCTATACCTTTCAGTAGCGTGTGCTGATCAAGCCACGTTGTGTGTAAATTCCTTGGACCCATAAAGTGCAGTATATGGTAGATGCTCTACCGATCGTATATGAAGACCTGTACATGGCATGGATTCTTTCTTTAATAGTATGTGTTTTAGCATGGACTCTACAAAAAAAATCTCGTGAAACATAACAGCGTAACATATCGTGAACTCGAGGGTCGAGGTGTGCATGTGTGAGCCAATAGTTTGCATATAACATATTGGACCCAACACGTTGTACAATTAATTTGTTACATAAATCTTACGGCTGCGATTTAAAGTCCTAGTAGATCTAACCGTCAAAATAATTCCTACTAATGATTGGCGGCTTTACTTATGTTTTGAGAAAAATAGTGCGTAGGTTCACGCTACTTTTGACATGAAAGTATATGCATGTTTTTAGCTCTTAAACATATACACTCCGTATATGGGCATTTTACCCGTCAACGATCCAGTCCACTTCGCTTGAGCATCTGCACTGAACAAAATAGGGCCAAAAACTGAATGGACTCAAATGTCTGCCAAGTTTACAAGAGTAGTATACAGTGCAACCATTGAGTTTCAGGGCTTCTAGATGGTAATGACCAAGGTTTTGAGGGGACAACGTGCGACAATTTTCTAATTTGACTATTTGTCATGGTCTAGGTTTACATGGATGGAGTAGAGGCTTGCATGTGGTGGCGGGCCCGCATCATTCTTGCTGAGTACGTGTGGGGCCTACCGCCCAACCGCGTACGTCCGCGCCATATGAACTTCGATCGAAGGGAAACCATAACATACTCTTCATCGTTGTACTGTAGTTTTGTTGTGGGTTAATTTGGTTTCAAGGAAAATATGGATCGAGATGCTCGCATCGCATGTGGTGGCATTCTCTTTTACACGTACGGACGAGCTTCAGTTTAATGGCCGCTCGCAGCTTTTCCTACGCGGTGTTTCACTTTCATGTGCCTAGCAGCGAGCGAGCTTCCGTTTTTAGAGTAACTAGCCAGGTGACCCTCGCAAATGCGAAGGCATCCTCTTCAATGTGGTGGAAACTACTAATACTTAAATTTATAATTTTTTGAATATAATATTGTTTTTTAGGTATCATTGATATAATGTTGAATAAATGATCAAAAACACGAGAATCATATAATCATCTTTCATATTATGGTCTAATGATAATAATGTCATTTTCAAAAGATCTAATGATAATAATGTCATTCAACGTTGGCTCAAGTTGTGGGAATATTTTACGTGGCCTGTGTGAAAAGACAAAAACATCATGTGAATAATCATAATGAAGCATTAAAATTTGTCTTTTTACATAGGACACAAAAAATTCCTTTTCCCTTAACTTATGAGAACATAAGTAATTCGGGTGTGCGTACGAATATTTTTTCTATTTTTTAAAATATATATTAAACCATGGATTCATATGCTCTGAAAAGTTGAATTACATTTCCACTTTCTTAGACCAATCAGCTGAAGAGTAGAACGGACTCAATCATTACCAGTTGGAGTTTACACGTATGTAGTGTTATTTGGATCCATAGTGGAGTCCTATAGGTACACGTTTGTGCCTCTCTCTCTATGTATTAGTTAGCTAGTTTTTTTTCCTTTTTAAACACACGGTGTTTAGATAGAGTCCTACTATGTTACACTCTTTTATTTATTGTCAACACGCGACGTACGGCTGTTTCCTTTTAAACACACAATGCATGTTCTTACGTTTATTTTATTCTTTTGTCAAATATGTGATGGACAGGTATATCTTATTATATGAATATATATTTGGTATGCACCGGTGTAGACGTGTAACCGACTTGTCACGTGTCTACAATTTTACGTAACTCTTAGATCTATTAAATCTTAACCGTTAGTAGTAAAATCAACGGTATATTTATTTCTAGCCTATGTGGATTAACATGGTGGCTCTATTTTAGACTTCCGTATTGTGCTTTTAGTATATAGTAGATTTAGTTGACTCGTTGACCCCTGCCTCTCTCCTCCGCTATAAAAGAAGTACGTGCTCCCACACACCAAAACCAGAGGGCAGAGAACCGAGAGAGAGTTGTTCATCGTCTACTGGCAGGCGAGATGCGCTTCTTATGAATCTCCTTGCATGAGGTACTGGATCCTTGATCCCCCTTTTCTCGGAATCTTTCTTCTTTTTGTTGATATGATTTTGCGTACGTGATAATCATACTTAGTTCTGAGTAGTTTCTCGTCGATTCTTAGACGATTGATCCATAATGCTAAGTTGGCTAGATAGTATTAGACAATGAATGCATAAATTTCGCTTTCCCCAATTAATTTGGGATTTCGAGTTTGTGAGCGAGAGAGCTGTTTAATTTCTCTTGATTTATATATATGCTTCTCAAGTTGATTTAAAGCACAACGCAACTCATTTGATCGGCTAGCCCATGGAAGGGAGCTAATAAATCAGCTCTCTGGTGACTAGCAAAGCTAGAATTTATTTTAAAAACCCTACTCCGTCTATCCAGAATTAACCTGTATTCTAGGTTTTGTCAAAGTTAAATTTTATAAACCTTGACTAAACATATGAGAATTTGATATTTTTATCAATATGCTTGGTCCAACTTTATCTAGTTTGTCTTCGACTATATCCAAAATGCAGGATAATTATGAACAGCGGGAGTACTAACTTGAGCTCCAAGCGCAATCTAAAATCTACTAGGTTTCTGAGAGATAGGGATAGAACACATAGTTTGCAGCGTTAGCTGTTCTCCTTTCTTACATTTTCTTTTACTGAATTTCCTCATCTTTTTAGGCCTTTTCTAATACTAGGTATCATAGGTAAAATGCTTATGTGGCACTATAATTAATGAGAAGAAAGTAGTACTAGTGGCTATGTAACCACAAAAAATATAGAAAATGCATGAATTTACCTGCATTTTCAGTTTAATTATGGCATGGACAATGATGTTATCTAAGTGATGCCATATAGGATGATTACTGAGATAATATAGAAAACATGTGTGCCTTTGCTTATCTAAGACAGAGATTTCTTAGTAAGAAAAAAAAAAATTCACCATTGCACATATGTCCTCTATTATTCACACGTTATCTTGATTAATAGTATCAGTAACCCCTAGTTTTAGTGCTACCTCCGGTCCAAAATAAAGGCGCATTTATTTTTTAATGACTAAGGCTTTGACCAATAATTAGTCTATTAATACATACTTTTATGTGACATAAAATTAAAATAATTGTATTCCTATTCAAAAACACTTTACTTATTAATATGATGTTTATCATATAGACACATATAAAGTGAGTAATCTTTGGCCAAAGCATCGGTCAAAGAAAATGAAATATGCCTTATATTATAAAATGGAGTATTATCATACATATAAACATTAATTGCTAGAAATAACTTAACAGATGGTCCATTGTACGTTACAATGTTTTGTCTTATCTAAATGACGTGAACTATATAAGTAAATGTTAACATTTAACAATATGCATGCTCTTATGTTTTTTAGGGAAAGCTATCATGACACGCTTTATTTCACATCAAACAAAGATTTACACCCGCAATAATAAAACTAGAGGGGTAACATCTTTTATTTGACAACACCTTTTGTTGAGATCAATTTTTTTTAAGGGGTGTTGAGATGAATTTATTTGACAAGACCTACGTAGGATTGATGAAACGTTCCCTTATATGGGCCCTCTCCTTTTATTTTTCTGGTATGAAAACTAGAGGAAATGTGTATGAAGCCCATATCCCATGCCCATGTCCACCACAGACCCAGGACCATGTTCGCTTCCCTCCGCCCCCCTCCGCTCTCCGGTGTGGATTACCGCCGCCACCGCGTGAGCTCCCCTTTTCCGAGCCTAGCTTAGACTCCTCCAAAGCCACGGCATTTGATGGTGGCTTGGACTCCTCTTCACCTGTTCCGCGTCCGCCGAAGGATGCGACACTATGGCACTTGCAGGGGCTGTCCACGGCCTTGTTATTTATACCTATCTTTTTTCTGCTAGTATAGAACTGGATGCATTTTGATTCTCGTAACTGCAGAGTTGTGAATCTGGCAGAACATGCCCAGAATGTATTTTTGTTTTGAAGTCTCATCATGTGCTTACACTTCTTGCTGAGAGTAGGGGCATGCTTCAATCTTGCTCAGATATTAGGGCATGTTTGGTTCGTGCCCTATCCTAGCCCTACCAAATGTTCGCAAGAATTGGCTTGCCAAAATTTTGGCTAAGGAATCCTCAGCCCACACTTGACCAAAAATTTGGCAAGAATCTGTGAGAGAGGTGAAGGGATATCCATTGGCAGCCAAAATTTTGGCAACAAACCAAGCATAGACTAAAATATAGTAGGCAGCCAGTTTTTTGGAAGGGCTAGTGCGGGCAACAAACCAAACAGGCCCTTAGTCTGTTGTATTTTCATTTGTTTAAAGTAGAGGAATTCTCCTAATCTTGCCCTAAAAATATGTTAGTAACATACTTTCATTCTGACCGTTTGTGAGATTTACCTGTGTGCTATTTAGGCTCATCATGGGTTCACACTTACTTTTTTGTGTGTCTGTGAGATTAAGAAACATAAGGAGCAAAGATCTCTTGAACATGTTGTCTGTGAGATTAAGAAACATAAGGAGCAAAGATCTCTTGAACATGTCTGAGACATGTCTCTTTCAGCATCTAGTAGCAAGGTTCAATCTTAAGCATATATCTTGTTTTTGGTCAGTCGCTGATTTGATCCTTGTGATCGTTTAGCCATAGCAGCACATTGATTTTTTTCCTGGGTTCTCCTTTGGAATTTTCTTGTATCATATGATTGCAGAAGTGTTATTGATGACCATCAGATTTTTGCTAATTTTGTATATGAGGTGGGACATATTGATTATTGAGTTAATTTCTTGGAATTCTTTGAATGCTGAACTATAATAGTGAATGAAGTAAATACATAAATGTAAAAGAATCATAGAGAGTGATCAAAAGAGCAACATGAAACTAACAACAAGCCTCCTCAGATTAACTCAAATTTATCCAGCTATTTGAATGCATTTTTTCGCATGTGACTTCAGAAAACGTTTTCTAATGATTATAACTGCAGAGCAATGCTATGTTCTCATCTTGCTTACTCTGTCTGAAATAGTCTCTTCCTTGGATTGGTTGCAGTGCGTCCCTATCACGTCCTGAATTTGGTGCAATTAGGGGTTTCATCAGCTCAGAACACTTCCTAAAACAGTTGGCCTCTTCGGGCTATTTTGCTCTCCATAGGTAACAGTCTGGTGTTCTGCTATTTTTATTTTTCAGGACGTGCCATTGTGTGTTCTTGTACATTAATTCAAAATCCATTAAACTAGGCAAGAGTACACAGTCTATCTTTTGTGGTTAAGCACCATGTTTGATTTTTAGTCTATGTTTTTTCAGTATGTTGTTACTCTTTTCTGAAATCATTTCCATATATACAGACAATTCAGCATCTTGTTTTTGTCAACATCATCATGATTATCAGCAGTTGTAGATTTTCTGGACCCAGTGACAAATGGAGGCATGCTGGTATTTTCTACAACAGAGAAAAAACTAAAACCCATTTTTGCATCATGTAGTTTGCTGACACTCCCTACTAATCCCACTAAAGAGGAGAAGGCCTAACCTGTGTACGGATTTTAGCAAGAAAGAAAAGAAAATTCAGCCATGACACCTCTTGATATTTTGTTCTTCGATTGATGTTCTTCTAATCATGTACAGTTCCCCGCCGGCCATCACTCATGGAGTCCCGCCTTCTCGGTTTTCGTGCTGCTGAACACCGCAGCCTTGTTCTGCGCGGTGGCAGTTGGGCTCGTGAACCTTCATGCTCCAACACAGGCACCGTCAGTGGCCAGTACAAGAAGAACCTTGATGAGCTCCTGTCCAACCTCTCCAAGGCCGCTCCCGAGAACGGGGTGTTCTGCAGCAGCACGGTCGGGACAGGGGCCGACCGGGTCCATGGCAGCCTCATGTGCTTCGTCGACCACGACCAAACCAAGTGCCACGACTGCCTCGCCAAAACAACCGCCTGGATTACCAAAACATGCCCCAACAGCCGAACAGCAAGTGCGTCTTACGGTGCGTGCCTTCTCCAGTACTCGAGCCCACCCTTCCTTGGCTCCGACATGAACATAACCTTCATGTCATTTTCTCCCCCGTTGGATGGGGACACGGCTAGCATGGCCAATGCGCGGTCGCGGCTGTTCGAAGAGATCTCACGCAAGGCCAGCAACCAGACACTTGGGTTTTACTTCCAGAGCCGACGGTACACTGCGGACATGCAAATGATGAAGGTCTACGGGCTCGAATTTTTGACGAAACAGACCACCTGCGCCAGTGTATTGCCAAAAAGGACCACCTCTGAAAAACATTGCCAAAAAGGACCCGTACTGAGTGGCGGCACCCCTGGGCAGGCGACACGTGGGACGTGCCGCCTGGGCCAGAGCCGGCAGGGGGGTGCCGCCACCTACGTCGCCGGCATGTGGCTGCCCCGGGACGCCGTGGGCCCTGCCGACTACCTGCCGCCTCCGTGATCGCCGGCAAGCTGCTGAGGTGGCGCCTGCCGCCAGCAGGGATGGCGGCACCCTGGTAGCCAGCGTGCACTGATTTTTAGGCAATGATTTTTCGGTTGTTGCCCGACAGCATCTCCCGCCCTCGCATGCGCTGATAAAATCGCACTGATTTTTAGGTTGTTGCCAGACAGCATCTCCCGCCCTCGCATGCGCTCATAAAATCAATGCTTTAGAATACTGTTTGATACAGAAAAAGACCACCGTTCACTGTGTCGTAGCAGTAACTAGACCACCGACGGCACTAATCGCAGGCTATATAAGCAAGGTATTCGTCATTCATTCCTCTCACCCATGGGTTTGTTGCATCAGTATAGCCTCCAACCATGTCGGATGTTCTTCCATTCTTTGATCCCGCTAACCGTGATTTCCACCCAGAGATGACCCATTGTATCCTGTGTCGTACCGGAACATATTGTGAGAGTATAGGTATGTCTTTCCAGGAGATAATCATTGAAGATAGCCACGTAGCTAAGATAGGTATATGGTTACCGAGGATGCAGCTCCCACTGAGGAGCATAGAAGAGGTACACCAAGAACTATTAAGGCAGCAAGCAAGGTGGAATAGAGTGGTTGAGCTCAAAAATATTGAGGCTGGTCTTGGTTTTCAAAGTTGGATCAATACTGATTCAACTGAAATCACGATGCTGCCAAAAACATACGCATTGCACATACAGGTAATATTTATTATTTTGCGCACTTTATATTCCTTAAGATTTATTTGTAGTACTACTGACATTATCCGGTTTTCTATTTGTCATATGCAGCACTATCCTGATGACGCAGAGTTTGTCAATAGAAGAATCAAGCACTTTGCCTGGCTAAAAAAGATATTTGGTCCAGTGCGGGGTGGTTTATACCGCCCGAATACATATGCTGACGCTCTAGCAGAGGCAACATATGATGAGTATGATGACGATGACTTCCTGCCTGCGCCTGTGAAATCCAAGGGTAAGAGTGCTGCATCGTCGAAGGCCAAATCAAACGCAGCATCATCATCGGGCAAGCGTTGATTCGATTAGTGAAACATTGTAATGTATCTTAATTTGAAGCCTCGTGACATGTGTATCTTACTAGTAGTTTATGTTGTATTTGTGTTGCAAGCAAATAAATGGCAGGCCTTATTATCGCAATAAGCGATTGAAAGCAAATTTATTTGTCCCATACAAACGAACATAGAAATATGTCTATTACATAGCTGAAAATAGTAACATAGATATATATATAGGCGTACACAAATTGTGTTAGCCTTGTCGGCGAGGTCTGGGCTGCCTGTGCCGACGTCCTGAAGGCGATAGACGTTCACGGGGGGGATGAGGTTCACGGTGGCCTCGGCCGTACTGCCGCTCGTCCTCTTCTGGTTGAGTGTCAGGTGGTGGCGGAGGAGTATGAAACACGTGCTGAGATCCAGAGGGTGGAGGGATTAAGCTCCCAGATGTGCTAACTGGATCGTACGAAAAGAAGTCAGGGACAGATGGAAAAAAAATTGGTGTTATCCTGTCGCAGCATATGTTGAAATCCCTGTGGTGGAGCCATGTTGTATCCAATACCAGCTCCCATGTCGTTCCACGTCGGATCAATAGTTTCCTAAGGGGTATAGACAATATTAGAACCCATGTCGCGTTAATGAGGATGAGAAGGTGTAATTAGTTCAGATATATGCACATACTTGTGTGGTATTGAACTGTTGTGAACTCTCGCCTTGATCCCACGTCGCATGTGCTTGCGGCATATTTTGGCCAACATCATAATCCACTGAATCCCACGCAGTCCCAATATTTTCGTGCACACGCCGTGCTCCCACGTCGCATGTGTATGAGTCCATCCCTCCAGATGGGGTAACAGTTGGCATAGTAATTGGCTCCTCCTAGCAAAATCATTGAAAAAAGAAATGGTTACTGTATATGGAATTTAGTGTTTTTGTAGACAAGAGTCTTATCGGGGATGGGAAATGTGAAAAAAGAGGTTGTTCCATAGTACCTGTCTAGGAGCACGTCTTTGAGATCCTAGACGTGAATGTGAACGTTGTAGTAGTGATGAGTCTTGTCGGGGATGTGTCATTGGTGTGGTACTCAGTCGCAGCTCACTAGGTCGTGCAAGACTCGATCTAGACGAAGGCGCTGCAGGCATTTCGGGATGATGCGCAATAATATCATCAAGACGGGTGCAGCCTAAACGCCGAAGTCCGCTTGCAGCAGTAGCGAAAATACGTCTGAATATGTTCTTCCCTTCCTGTGTATTTAAGTTCTGCTGTTGCATAGCTCTTTGTGCATCAAAAGCGATTTGCCGTAAATCTTCGAGCTGCATGTATCACAATTAGGACATGATTAATTAGGACATGATTAATTAGGACATGATTAATTAGAACACAATTAGTACCGTGCTGTCACGATGGTACGCCGATGATAAGATTTCTGGTCCACGCACTTGCTCATCCTGTGTAAGCTCTATAGGCGGAGGACCCGACAACAAGGTACGTGTGTTACGGATGTACCACTGATTGTATATCGCAGTTGTATTTATATTGTATGGTCTGAAAATTGAGAAATATATTAGACATAGAGAAAGGGTAATATTTAGACTCTCAAATAAAATATACAAAAACATATTACCTTTCATCCTGTACACAATCAATCAACGCGTTCTCATTCCACGTTTCAATCCAACGCCTATTATGTGTCTGCCAGTCATAACAATTCTTTCCTTTATTGTCTTGCCTACATGACAAAAAATTGAATTAAATAGAGTTCACACAATATTAAGTATACGATACCATTGAGTGGAAATCTTACTTATGTATGGCATGTTCGAGCTGTCTGGGTACTGGTGGGGGCACATCCTGATGGAGATCAAATTGGCGCATTACACGCTCGAGGTTATATGGCTCAACCATCCAAATAAATAGTAGGTTGCACCGAGTCATCCAGTACGCATGGTCTCTGACACAGTCAATTGTTGGCTGCTGATCACCCCAGATGGACACCAAATTGTTACGCGTCCATGGATCCCATATGATATTGTACCACTCCAGATGCTCAAACTGGTTGTGATATTCAGGGTAGCATCCGCGTACAATATTTGTGGCCCATGATTTCTGGACATGGACCCACCGGCTAGCCATAGTAAGAGGCCCATATTTATACTGTGTGGCACTATTATAAGGGTGGATTTTTTTCTTCATAACTGGACGACCAACAGGTATGTACTCCCATGACCATAGCTGCAAAAACTCATAGGGAACAACAAGTGTATGACCACCATCACCTTTCTTCCTTGTTGCATCACATAAACCCCTATAAGTATGAGCTAGCAAAGCAGAACCAAAGCTGTTTGGGGGGCTTGTAGGTAATGGAGCATCTACTATCTCCTCGGCAATCTTAATTAGACTAGGGAGACATACATCTCCATGCGTCGATGGGAACATCATTCCAAAAAGAAACAGCAAATACGCGAACAGGTGCCTCCTCAACGTCTCCTCTGTTGCAACATCTGGTAATTTATGATAAAGTTGTGCTAACCAACTCATTGGGACACCCCTTGGTCTTTTACCACGCCGAGCACCTGTTGGCACTTCCGTGTCTAGACGCACTCGAAGATCGTCAGGCCAATCACTAGAATATGCAGGAGGGACCAAAGGCTTACCGCAGATTGGTAGACCTGTGATCAGTGACACATCCTTAAGTGTGGGCGTAAGCTCCCCACAACGTAAGTGAAAAGTGTGTGTCTCAGGTCTCCAGCGATCTACTAGTGCTGATTGTAGAGATGCGTCTAATATAAATTTAGCCTCAACATCTGTTAACCTCGAGTATGGAAGAAGTCCGTAAGCCTGAAGGTATGTGTCATAAAAAGCATTTGTATACCATCGACTTTTAATGGTTCGGAGCCTAAATGTTGGAGGCGGGTGCACATGTGTACTAGGATCCAACCAAATGTGGCAGCGGTGCCCATCATCAATTGATTGATGTAATAGGGATGGTAGTTGCGCCATATTATCCTGTGGTCAGATAAATTATAGTTAGTACAAATAATATTGTGCAAACTTACTAAAAATTATATACAAACTTAAAATCATTAGATAATACAAAATAACAAATTACAAATTACAAATTAAACTCATTACATGATGCAAATACATAATTCATTACAAACGAAATTCATTACATAATAAGTTCACGAAAATTAATAGTAATTTATTACATTACATCGAAGCTAGGAAAATACAACATTCAAAATTACTAGCTGCGGTAGGGGCATTCCCTGCGTGGGTGTCCAGCGCACCTACAAATGCGACATCGACGTGGTTCTCCAGATTGGCTATGGTCCATGTCGTTCCTATGACGTCGAGAGGGTCGGCGTCCCTTATCAGTTCTAAGCATCGCCGGATTTGGAACATATATGATATTACTTCGCTTGCACACATCCCTGTAGTGTTCATCTATGCCCCAGGCCCAGAATTCACCATTCCAGGTGTTAAGAAGACTGAATGTGCTGAAATAAGGAGATATGTAATGCTCCACGCTGATCTTCTGTTCGGCAGCCGCCCTGAGGACATGACTACATGGATAGCCTAGCAGCTTGGGCTTGTTGCAGGTGCACTCACATGAGTTGGGGCCAAGAGTAACAGCATGCTTTCGTGCTCCCCTGTGGTGGCCGTGAACATACTTCGCTCGAACATTGATCAACCATTTATTCCTAAGGGCGTCGACCAGACTACACCCATGACTCCTGGATTTTTCTGCTTTCTCATCCAGATACCTCTGCATTTTTTCACACCATGGCTTGTTCATACCGACTAGTGCATTGGCAACCTGTACTCTGTCTGCAAAGTATGATAGAGTACGGTTCCAAGTTTCAGTAATGAGGGCTGTAAGAGGGAGGGCTCTCACCCCTTTGAGGACGCCATTATAGACCTCTGACATATTGCTGGTCATTATGCCGTACCGAGCCCCTGAGTCATGAGCGAGTGCCCACTTGTATAAGTCGGGGCAATTCTCTGTTATCCAATGGGTCAGATTGACAGGTGGTGTACGACCCCTCCGGCCTTCTCGAGATGACAAGGCAGCACGCTCGATTTCTCCATTGATTCCACCCCAAATTGCATTCATCTTCGAGTCGGTGTTCTGCATGCACATCCTCTTGAAAAGCTTGAACCAATTCTTGTTCTTGAACTTTGTGTAGAAATTTGCTGCTAGGTGCCGCATGCACCACCGTGTCTCCAAATCAGGCCACCCCCATTCAGGGTCCGTAACCTGCTTGATTGTGTTCAGCGCGTTTAGCAGACCCGCGTTGCGATCAGAGATGATGCATACACCGGGACGCTGTTTCACGACTCCATTCTTCAAACAGCTTAGAAACCACAACTAGCTGTCCTTGTTCTCACCCTCCACCAAACTATATGCAATAGGAAGAAGCTGGTTATTTGCGTCTGCTGCAATTGCCACCATGAGTGTACCCTTGTACTTTCCAGTTAGAAATGTACCATCAACTGATAACACCGGGCGACAATGATGGAATGCCTGTATAGTCTGGGGGAATGCCCAGAATACACGGTCAAGGATTCTTTTGTTCTCCTCCCGAGGGTGCGGCCGATATTTCAAGAACACTTGAGTCCCCTTGTTAGTTACACATATCTGATTAAGCAATCTAGGGGTGTAGTTATAGGCATCCTCATATGTGCCATACAACCTCTCAAAAATGTCCTCCTTGGCACGCCGAGCCTTGCCGTAGCTGACCTTGTAGCCAATTCGGTCTTCTGCAGATTTTTGCAGCTTCTTAATACCCATATTAATATCTTCTTCCACTAACACTGACATTATATGTGACACGTACTTCGCGGTCACATTGCAATGATCTAGAAGAGTTCCAACCTGCTCGCAGCTATGGGGTATAATTTTTGTGATCACCCATGGCTGACATACACCACGCCTCTGACGAGCGATCACTCTACCCTGGCAACCCTTGGCCTTGAAAAGGCAGATGACTTTCAGCTCAGTCTTATCAGACTGTTTAACTCTATGCTGCCAAGATATGGACAATGCATATCTTTTTATTGCCTGGTCAGCAGAGTCCTTGTCAGGAAAACTATGCCCAACCTCTAGACTAGCCTCACCGAGGCCCGCAACAGAGTGATATTCGTTGCGGATGGTCATAGTCTGCAAGAAGTCTTCGGGCATCGGTCCTGCAACCGCCCTCTGAGATGGACCAACACCTTCCTCCTCTGACGATGATGACCCAGAAGAATGATCGTCATCGTCATCATCTAGGGCCTCCGGTAATCCCTCCATACGTTCACTTATGTCAACGACCGCAGACCAATAGCCTGGGTCGGGCACAAGCTCAAGTTCCATCGGCTCCGATCGGCCGCTGCTGAGGCCGCCTGTGATGGCTAGCTGCGCCTCTGGAGCGCCGCTACTGCATCCTGGCTCATCACTAGGAGAGATAAACTGCACATACACCATCGGCCTTTGAAACATAGCGGCGCCTGGTGTGGTTGCAAACCTCATGTATGTCCTCCATGAGTTATTTCCTTTCACCTCCCGCAGACCCCAACGGGGAGCTGTCCCATCATCCCCTCCCACACATATGACGGCCTCAACGGTCATCTTCTTCTCCCGCATCTCAGGACCAAACTGCACCCGGATGCATTTCCTCACTTCCACAAAATCTAGATTCTCCATACCTCTCACTACAACATTTATAGACTCGCACTGAGACACATCTAGCCCAGAAATTCCATCGCGAACCACATCCCCATAAAACACTAATAAATTTTCCATCGTACCTACCCCACAAATTTAAAATGGACATTAGTCACACGGAAGCTATATTTTATATTTATGTACAAATATAAATATTCTACTAAATGAGCTGACATAATTTATATTTTGCATATAATTTATTATTCTTTCATGCATGCAATCACTAGCGGATTAAACTTACTTCACTTTACTGTTCTACCAACATAACTATATGTGATATACTACAACAAAATAAATACTTCACACTTTTTAAGATATTAATTTTAGCCCTACCTAATCTTCAAGTATGCAACTGAAAATTTTGCATACAATTAATTATTCTTTCATGCATCCTATCAATAACAGAATAAAATTACTTCACATTTCCGTTCTACCAACTTAACTATATGGGATACACTACAACAAAATAAATACTTAACACTTTTTAAGAGATAAATTGTATACCTCAACTTCAAGAACGCGACCGAATATTTCCAATAACCAATAATTAATTATTCGGTCCCCAACTTTTTATGCGACCGAATATTTCCAATAACCACTACTTAACTCACGTTCGTAGCAAATTTCACCTGAAATATATATGCAACCAAATTATTCACAAATCGCATTTATACTACAATCCACCTACCACATAAAATCATTGGTTTCGTTAGAATGCATGTACAAATAATCCATGCTTCATTACCAAGTAGGAAAACATGCAACTATAATATCATAATTATCTAGTTAGAATATCTGCATATGATGATACACTGATCTGTTCTGCAATTTTACGAATAATATGTAATAATGGCTGCCATCTGCATATGATGATAAACTAACTAAAATTTTCTATTCATACATACAATGATGGCTAATTCTTGTTGTCTTATGAGAAGAACTATGCTATATAATATTACTTTTCTCTGCTCGCTAATTTTGTACTGATGACACAACTAATTTACATACTTCTAGCTATAAACATTACCTTGTGATGATTCCTTCGTCCACTACATCAACATCTGCTCAACAGCTGATACTTCAGATCGATGATCGCTACACAGCTAAACTTTAGAACTGGAGTGAGGCAGAGAGTGAGGGAGTGAACTGCAGCGCACAACTAACTCTCTCGCACACAGCTCTTGCGCTTATAAAGAGCTAAAAGAGTACTCCTTTCGGTGGTTGAAACAGCGTTTTAATTGACAAAATATGCAATCAGCAGCAGTGAGTAGCAAACGAATCTCCCGCTCTTTTCCTTTGCATCGGAACTTGGCCGGTCGAGAATCTCCCGCTCTTTTTTGCTTTTGCATCGGAAATTGGCCGGTCGGCTGTTGGCAGGACGCTGCCGGCGCTGGGATTGGCGGCAGGTGTGCCAGGCGGGGCGCAGGTGGGCCAGGCGGGGCTGCCGGCGCTGGGAGAGGCGGCAGGGCCCACGCGCACAGCCGCCAGGCCACATGCCGGCGATGGTGCTGGCGGCACCCCCCTGCCGGCATTGGCCCAGGCGGCACGTGCCACGTGTCGCCTAGGCCAGGGTGCCGCCACTCAAAACGGGTCTTTTTTGGCAATCTTTTTCACAGGTGGTCTCTTTTGGCAATTCATTGGTGCAGGTGGTCTCTTCTGTCAAAAATTCTACGGGCTCGCCCAGTGCAGGGGGGACCTGGCGCCGGGTGGCTGCAGCAGGTGTATTTCAGGGTACAATGGAATGCTGCGGCAATTTTTCCTGAACAACGACGGAGGTATTGTTAAGGGGCACAGCTGCTATGTCAGGTTCCAGCCAAGTAAGATCAACATCTTTGCAGAGTCAATGCCTCCATTATTGGCATCGCCTAGGAGAGACCCATTCCTGGTGCCGCCGCCACCACCATATTCTCCACCGCATGGTCCGGTCCTACCGCTGCCGCCATCACATTTTCATCAGAGAGGTCAGTCTTCCATGGCGTGGCCACCTTAATTTGTACGCATTGATTGCCGCTGTTCTTGCACATATTCATCTTAGGTCGTAATTTTTTTTATAGCCGTTTTAACGTAAGTTCTAATTTCATTTGACACTTCATATTTACTGCACCAAAATCTCATGTATCCATGTAAAGATTGGAGAAAGCAGAAATAAAACCAAAGTAGGACAACAATTCTTCTCTGACACTGAGTTGATATGCAATTAAATTGTTATGTAGGACAAATAATCTACTCACTTACATAGTTATTCGACAAAAGAAACATGAGTGGATCAGGATAAAGGGTACTATTTTTCTTGTTATCTCTTTGTGGACCGGTAAAATAAGCGGAAAAGGGAAATCGTATTGAAGGAGCAATGCTATTTTGGCCATCTCTTTCAGCATCTTGTAGTAAGTTTAGACCTTAGAGCATCTCCAGTAATGCCCCCCAAAGGCCCCCCAAATGCTGTTTGGGGGCGCCGGCGGCAAAAAACGCGCCCAGTCGTCCTCCCCATATTTACTTTTCAGCCGGCGAATAGCAAAATCTCATCCGGCGTCCCCTGCCCACAGGAGAGCTAGCGGGGGTGCCGGCGCAACCTTTTCTATACGCGTGGCCCACCTGCAGTCACACCGGCACAACATCTCTATCTCTTCCTTTTCCCCATCTCTCTCTCTTCCTTTTCCCTCACCTACTCTCTCCACCTACTCCCGGCTTCCTTCGCCAGGCAAAAGAGAGAAGCTGAAATTGGCGGTGTCAGGCCGCGCCTAGCAGATCCTCCCGGGGACGGAGGTGGCCGGCGGCGCGCGGGAGGCGGAGGTGGCCGGTACCTGAGAAGTAGTTGGGGCATTGTACCTTCTTTGATGGTTGATATCCGTGTTTAGTGAGATCCTATATTCATCTAGATTTGGAACAGCCCCAAGGGCTTTTAAAAACCTTAGCATAAGGGTTATGCTCTAGTATCCCCCTAATCTTCCGTATGCTCTAGTATCCCCCTAATCTTCCGTATGAGATCTATATTAAGATCGGGAGAATTTTTAACCCTATGAAACAAGTTTTTGGGATAGGGGGCATGGCTGGGAATCATGTCCCCCCCATAGGAAAAATTGCGCCGGCGCCCCGGGGGGGGGGGGGGGGGCTGGAGATGCTCTTAGGCATATAAATTTGTTTGGTCAACCGCCTTTTTTATCCTTGTGGTACACTGTTGTTTTTCATGTCAAGTTGATTAAGCAGTCTATCATAATGAATTTTCGTATGATGGAAACAAATTATGTGCATGACAACAATTTCTCCCGACATCGTATGCATACAATAAGTTGTTATGCGGAACATATAATCTAATCACTTACCTTATTATTCTACAATTAGTACAAACATAGCATATTATGAATCTTAACAATAGTACTATTTATAATTTAGTCTGATCTGCACACTGAAATCAATAGGACTGCATTTTTTATAAATCAGGGAAAAAGCAAGTACAAACTAAAACAACTGGATAATGTGAATGAATAGCTGCAATTCAAGGAAAACAGTTGATATTTAAAACAATAAAAACGTGGTAAAAACATCTGCTGATCCTAAATCACCTGACTTCCCAGTCACAGGATAGACCTAACAGAACCTTCTGACCTCTAAGAGCGCCAAAGCAAGTATGCAATCACCCGTCAACTCTCCTGAGAACATTTTATTGTAACTTAGGACTTTTGTTGTTGTCGATTGATTTAGTGATCAGCTATCTAACCCTCTTGATCCGTGTCAGTATAAAATGCAAACTGTATATGTACAAAAACAGTAATTGTATGAGTCTGGAAATCATCTGTAATCAAGATTTGACTCCAAAATATTAGAAAGCCATAGTAGAAACATTCACACGTGCTGGGAACTTCTCAAAGCAGCATTGCATTAGTCTAACTATAAACTTCCATCCAGAACTACGCTCAAGATATAATATGCTTATGTAGCACAAATTTGACAAAATAAAATTCGAAAAGGAGGTTGAGATCTCTAGCCTCTGCATCGAAGTGATGCGTATGTCTTCTTTTATTTCATTTATTCAACAAAAGCTGGCAAAAGCATTACAACGACATACACAAACACACAAGGCTTAGTTCTATCTTTGGCTTACCAGTCAAAACTAAAGAAAGCGCCTTATGTGCACTCTCCGGAAGTTGGCCCCGCCATGTTCCACCAACCCCAACTCCCGGGTGTAGAACGAATCAAAGGCCCTGAGATTTAGTTTTTAGGCCGTGAGACAGACTCTTAGCGTATATAATACTAATAGACTATTTAGTTGGACTTTCTTTCTCCTGCATCTTTTTTCTACTAGTTAGCAGACACGTCTCAATCAATAAGAAAATGAAATCATAACAATTTTCTAAACTGTGTGCAAGTTTGTGTGTAGAATTTGCATGAGTACAAATAATAAATCTATCAATAGTGAATTGCAATTCAAAGTATACATGAAATAGGTCTGAACTCAATATAGGCACCACACATAACAACTTTCTAATACATTTATTTTGCAAAGAGCTAAAAAAATTGTGAATAGAATTGGAAATATGATTACAAAATACAGATTAGAACTTATTTAATTTAGAATTCACTTGGTTAGAATTTTGAATCAAGTATCTCTGTTCCAAATTATTTTGCAGCTTTGGTCCTAGATACAGATGGAGTACCTAGAAATGTGCACCTGTGAAAAGGTTCCCCATTGTAATTTGAGAAGCAACAAATAAATTCATATAATCTTGTCTCACCACATATTAATCTTGCATGCTGAATGCATGTTTTCGTTGATATAAATTCAATAAAAGACATATGGTCATATTAACACCATACTCAAGAAAGCATAATACGTTGTCATGGTTGCTTCCTACAATGGCACCCTAACAACAAATCACACGACCACCTGGATTGGACTTTGTAAGCATTGGTACAAACTTCTTTCATAATAATGATCTAAATAATACACAGTAGAAGAAACAAAAGAGAAAAAATTATAATTCATGCAAAAATTGTATATTCATTCATAGTAATTTTTCTTTAGAAAATCTATTATACAAAAGGTTCATAAAACCCAGTAGACAAAAAAAAAGATATTTCCAGGGGCAAATAGCTCCACCGTTTTGTTGCGTATTATATGAGCAGTCAGTATTAGGGCACAAAAAACAACTGAACAGTGCATCCTCTAGTAGCACAGTAAAGACCACATGATAGCAAAGAACAAAGTGTTAATATACAAAATTACAAGACAAGGCTGGTTGCCGGTAGTTCTGGCTACGAACCGTTAGACAGCCCTAAATCAATGTGAGGAAAATGCATATGAGAATTAAGAAGGGAAATCTGTCTGATGCGATCTCTAGAAAATCTTCTAAAAAAAGTGGTTGCAATGGAGCAACTGAAGCCAGTGTATCCAAGCTACTGTCGAGCGAGTCAATCCGACTGAACCAACTTAACCATGTAGTTAAAATTCTTGGCCACTATATGTACGTGAGGTCGTGAGCACATATAATCCAGGTTAGACATAGGGCATAAAAGTATTAACGGTACTTTTAGTAAATATGTGAAACTAAAACACTTTACCATCATACGGTTATTCTTCTACACGTACTCATGAGGGTCAGAATCTGCAACCATGCACCATGTGAAATTAAAGTCAGTGCTTGTAATTGCAGTATGCTCACAAGAGGTGTCACCTTCAATAGGAAAACACATGCAGTGTTAAGAGCTTAATACTGTGTCAGTTTTAGAACATGATAAAATAATTCAGGAAACAATGCAAGCTTAGATCTTAATTAGCATCAATGCAGACTAAATCTATGTACATTTGCCGGATTTCTCTTTGATCCTAATTGGCAACAATGCAAAGCTTATTTAGTGAGAATAGATAAAACAACCAAGAGGCCTTCAGATATTTTTGGGACCATGAGTTAAGTGCACCCTTTTTAAAATAACTTCAATCATGTGCATCCTGATGATGATTAGTGATCTGAATTTAACTTTTCATGTCAACCTATGCGAGGGTACAAAGAAATCATCATCTAGAGAGTTTGATTGTTTTGTATGGACAAATTATCATCTATGTATCCGTCTAAAGTGCAGAAAGATTAATGTCTACTCATATATATGTGGAATACTACTATAATCTCAGTTCTGAAGACATTTGATACAGTTTTTGAGAATTTGTTGGAATTGGAAAACAAAACAGGTACTTTTTAAGAAGGTAGTATTTTAAATCTCTTGAACTTTTGGAAGATGAATTAAACCAACTTCTTAACTCAAGCATCCAGATTAGGGATGGTTACACTACAAATACAGTCTGACTCCCTACTTGAGTTCCACTCTGGTGCCTGCTTGTTCCATCTTGGGCAACTGATAAAGAATCATGACCAAAACACTGCAAAATGGCTAATCATAAACAAAATAAGAACAGATCAACTCATCATATGGTGGTCTTCCACTACCCATACACCACTGACCCCAAAATTTGTTCATCAAAGAACAAGTAACAACCAAAGCTGTAGCAGATCCATGGATGGCATGGAGGCCATGACGCGTAGGGGGCTCTCTTCGTAGGCAGCACGCGAGAATGCCAGCTCTGCCTCTAGCGCGAAGATCTCAGCAGCGGTATGACCTGGGACCTGTATGGCCATGTTGCGCGCTGGTCTCCTCGGTTATGGTGTGCCGCTCCTTCTACAACACCTCCAACTCCTGCGCTTGTGGGTCGGAGCTCAGCAATCTTGGAAGTCCTCGGCGGTATCGAGCTTTACCTCCATGGTGCTACTTGCACGGTGTTAACCGCTATGGGGGAGTTTTTATCGGGACCTGATGAGATATGGTCCATGATTTTTGAAAATATTTAAAGCTGAATCTGGTGGAAAAGTACTCCCTCTATTTCAAATTAGTTGTCTCAACTTTGTTTAGATACACATGTATTTACACACTAGATAAAATTGAAACTAACTATTTGGAACGAAGAAAGTAATAGGCCTGATTGATGGAGGCATGATGGAATACCGGGGTGTGCAATCCCTAAATAGGGATGGAAACACGGAGCAATTAGTCTAGGCGGACGATTAGCGGCAGAACATTAAATCTGACATGTTGGATTAGATAGCAGATCACCGGAGCATTATCGACTCTAATTTGTTTGATGGATTAGATTGTAGGGTTTAGGTTGTCCCATGTACACTAATCTGGTGGCTTTAAAAGAATTTCAGTTTGCTCTCTTATATAAGCATAATAATACGTATAGATATTAATGAGGTACTTAGCTTCTGTTAGGCCTCGAATAGGCTTCTATTATAAAAAAATCTGTTTTCTAACAGGCTCTTAGTGTATATATATAATACTAATGGACTATTCGATTTTCCACACAGGACAAGATTCTCCTGTCATCGCAATTATGGCTGTGGTTTTGGCTGTAGTGTTTATTCTGGGCATGCCAGCCACCCTCTCGTGGTGCTGGCGTAAGATCAAGGCACGGTTCTTTCCGGATTTAATCAGAAATCTGGATACTGGAGGGAAAAAATATTCATACCAGGAGTTGGAAACTGCTACTCATGGCTTCTCCAAGAAACTCGGGAGAGGAGGCTTTGGCGAGGTGTACGAAGGAAAAATTGGCAACTTGATGGTGGCTGTCAAGAAGCTTATCAATATTTCCGAGCGGTCGATAGATGGATACAAAGCTGAGGTGGCCACCCTAAGCTCTCTTAAGCACAAAAACGTTGTCCAGCTCATCGGCTGGTGCCACCACCGAAAAAATCTGCTGCTCGTCTATGAGCTGATGCCCCGAGGCAGCCTCGAGGATCTTCTCCACCACAACGCCGTGCTGCTGCCGTGGTGTGCTAGGTCAGAAGTAGTTAGTTTTGTTATTACGTACTAGCATCGCACGTGTATTGTGGATTTCGAAATATTTGGCTTATATATATCATAGTTGCGCTCTGTTACTTCCAATTTCAGGTATCAAATTGCGCTAGGCTTGGCTCATGCTCTTGACTACATACACGAAGAGTCTAGTGATCGTCGTTTCGTTATTCACAAGGACATCAAGCCAGATAACATCATGATTGGCGAGGACTTCAACCCCAAGCTGGGCGACTTCGGGCTGGCGAAATTCCTGAACCATGGCCAGAGCCTGGCAATGGAAGATCGCTTCGGCACCATTGGTTTTTCTTCGAGAACCCGCAGGAGATCTGCGCACCATTGGTTACATGGACCCCTTTTCAGACGGAACACCCAGCAAATTCTCAGATATGTTCAGCTTTGGTGTCGTCTTACTGGTAATAGGAAGCGGCCGGCATGCTGTCCTAGAAGTCAAGGGTGCTGACGATACTGTTGAACACATCAAATATTTTGTGTCGAGGCAGTACAAAAGGGGATTGATTACGGACGTTGCTGACCCTCGTCTTCAAGGAAATTTTGTAAAGGACGAGATGGATGCCATTATACGCGTCGGACTCCTGTGCGTGTCTGGAATGTTGGACGAGAGGCCGTCGGCCAAGCAGGCTACCACGTGGCTGGGGTCACGGACAGGGAAAAACATACCAGACCCTACTGATGGCGGTTCCCCGTTATATTTCAACAGCGAGGCATCATCAGGTCAGTCATCCGGGATTGTCACCATCTCTTGGATCTTTGTCAATTTGAGCTGGGTTTTTTGCTTTTCATGATAGCTCAATATTAATATTTTATTCCATGTTCAAATTATTCGGTTGTGACTTGTGACAGATAATAGCGAGGGAGAAACGTCCACTCCCCTCCTCGGTTATCCATCTCGTAATGTCATTAGCGACCCCAGCTCTGACCGCTCCACAGCAGCTCTCAACAATGGAAGGTCATCCGCAGGTTAGTCTTCCATTCTTGCCACATCCTGCGGATCTTCGCATGCTTGGAGCTACTCGTGTTCTTAATCTATACATATTTCACTTAGTTTTGGATGAAAGTAGCTTACTTCGCTAGAAGCTAATTTTAGTCTTATTATCTGATGCTTTTATGCAGCGATACGAAAGAGGGAAATGGTTACGAGAGGGAAACGAAAGATAGGGAATGAAGATAGTAGCGAGGGAACAATGTCCTCTGCACTCCTCGATTCTTCATCTTCTGCTGCCATTCAATACCCCCACTCGGACCGCTCCACAACAGCTCCAACGCAGAAATTTTCGTACCAGGAGTTGGTAAGTGCCACTAAAAACTTCTCCACCAAAGTCAGAGGCTTCGGCGGGGTGTATGAAGGAATAATCGGCGGCTCGAAGGTGGCTATCAAGATGCTGTCCAATGCTTCCGAGTTATCGGTAGAAGGATATGAAGCCGAGGTGACCACCCTAGGCCATCTTAACCACCCAAACGTTGTACGGCTCATCGGCTGGTGCCACCACCAAAAATGTGTGCTGCTCGTCTATGAGCTGATGCCCAATGGCAGCCTCGATGCTCTTCTCCGTGGTGACAAGCCTGTGCTGCCTTGGATCCGCAGGTCAGAAGTGGTTATTTTTGTTATTACGTACTAGCATAGCACTTGAATTATGGATGCCGAAATAATTTACTTATTGTGTGTGTTTGTTCAATCGTAGGTATGAAATCGCACTAGGCTTGGCTCGTGCTCTTGAGTACATACATGACTCTAATGGTAGTGGTTTAGTTATTCACAAGAACATCAAGCCACGGAACATCATGATCGACGAGTCCTTCAACGCCAAGCTGGGCGACTTTGGGCTCGCGAATTTCACCAACCACGACCTGGTACCTCAATTGGAACCTCCCACACTTCTCACTGGGTATATAGAACGCGAATCCTACGGAAGGCCCAGCATTCAGGCAGATATGTTCGGCTTTGGTGTCGTCTTACTCGTGATGGGAAGCGGCCGGCATCCCGTTGAATTTGCCAAGGAGGATGACGGTTCCCTGACTGTAGTGGACAAACCGCACATCAGAGACTTAGTGTTGATGGACTACAAAAGGGGAGGGGTTCAGGCTGCTGCTGACCCTCGTCTGAAAAATTTCGTATCAGACGAGATGAAAACTATGTTACGCGTCGGGCTCCTGTGTGTGTCTACTGATTTGGAAAAAAGGCCGGCGGCCAGGGATGTCCTCAAGTGGCTGGAGTCACCAAAGTCGTGGAAGAACATGCCAGACCCTATGAATGGCGGTTCCGTTTCAGGTTTCCCGTTAACTACTGGTGCTCTTATTCTTATACATATTCCACTTAGTTTAGGATGAATCTTATACCACTTAGAAGCTAACTTAGCCTTATTATCTGATGCATTTATACAGTTTCTTCGGTTGAGCTTCCTACGCTGAAGAAAACAGTGGTGGACATGGCCCTCCACTTGGTTCATGGAGCTACCGGGCAAGGAGACTTTGAGTCTTTGAAGAAAACGAAAGCTGAGGAGTTGATCAAGCTTATTGAGGAGAAGAAGAACCTATAGGGAAGGAAGATTGATTTGGCACACCCCTCCATTGGCGGCACCTATCGAGAGTCCGTTAAAGCTGAAGTCTCAGCTTGATCTCATCCGTATCAAAGACTACAACAGAACTGATAAGCTTGTTAATTTTCTACTACCAACATGGTTGCCGACGTACTCTCCTCCTTCATTTTAAGTTGTTTCATCTTTTGTCTTTCGAGTTGGAGTACTGTTGGATTGGATTGTGTCTTTTTTTTGTCAGTGTGGATTTTGTGTAAACTATTTTAAGATATTTGAGATAATATGAACACTTTTGTACAAGATATTCTATATTTGCTATACAGATTGTCTGTAAAATACTTTAAGATGTTTTCGCCACCAGGACAACGGCATTATCTGCCACTGCCGTCTGCCGATACCTTTGATTTCCTTGTGAAACAAGCACGGGAACTCTATGAGCAAATCAAGGACCAACACTCAGAAATAGTGCCAGCTAGCTAGCCAGCTCTCTCAGTGCACGTAAAGCTAGAGTATTTGCTATTGATTTGCTTCAGACCTCTTTTTATGAGATGCAGATTGCGTCTTATTCCCATGTATTGCGCTTGTACTATACCGTACTGTACAAGTACAGTACCATGTTTCAAGCAAGTCTGTGAGCACATTAACATATCATTTCTTTGATATTCATGTGATGGAAATTACTCCCTCAAAAGTCTGTAGCGTGTCCTACATATATACTTGTTCCAAAGTTCATGCAAAACAGTCGCGACTTAGCCAACACACAGATAATCCGGATACGTTAGATCACATGCCAGGATGATGCCCCTATTAACATCCCAGATAGAAGAGTGTAGCTGAGCGCTTGCTCAGAAAATCCACTCTCTATTAAGATTAGATATGAAAATATGATGAGTCAATGTTGGAAAATACAAAGTTCCCCGGTAATATGATTCACACGTGACAAATTTCCGGAGTAAGTTCAAAGGCAGCTTATAAGTAGCGAACATAATCAGGTGAAGTGGGAAGTGAACAAGAACTTCAGAGCATTACCTAAGGGGACTCAGTAACCATTATAAATTTCACTGCTCCTAATAATATATTACTAACTCAATCGGAGTAGCTTAGATATGATAATTTAGACCGACAAATCACAAATTCAACTTCATCTCGTATAGAGAAGCTATTTTTTTCGAAGCATGCAGGAGAGCTGTATGAATATATTAGAAGAAAATACCAAAGAATGGCAAGGACAAAATTTAAACAGAAAATTAGCGCGTACGTCTTCGCATGTTACGTGCAGACAAACTTGTTTCACGAAAAATTGACTTGCTGTTTGGCCTACGTAAAAAAAGATAAAATTTAATGCTAAGAATAAGGCTTTTTATGATACAGGCTTTGTCTTTTTTTACACCGACCACATGAAATGTTCGTTTTAAACGATACTTTACAAACACACATGGATTGTAAGATTTACATGTGACATTTTTTGTTGGAATTTTTTAACTCTTAGAAATATGTCCTTTTTTGGTATAGGAGCATATGCACCTGGGAGCCAAATTGTATTTCCGATGGACAAGCTTATTTATCTGCATTCCACTAATCCTTCTATTTCATATATAGTATGTTGAGAAGGGATTTGGTGCACATGGGCACCAATGCTCCCTCCACTTTCAGAATTTTGATCTTACATTTCTATGGTTCAAAAAATTTGGCGTTAAATACATAGATAGTTATATACAGAAGAAGTATATGCAAAAAAGTCCCGTTAAAAAATATGTTGTATTTTGAAAGATATAAAAAATATAAATTTTTTATTGTAAATAGTATTAAAATAGTAGTAAGATAGTGCATCTTTTTATTAGAAATTTGTCTTTTTTGTATTTCCCAAAGTATAAAATATTTTTAAAAGGGACTTTTTCTATGTATGCTCCTCCTGTATATACTTTTTCATATATTTAACGCCATAATTATTTGAGATATAGACAGATGAGGTTTTAATTTTTTTTTAAATTCAAAGGAAAGGGTTCACTGGTGCCCATGTTCCAAAAACACTTTCTCGTAGTATGTTCTCATATGAACAACATAACAGATTCACTGTATAATAGATTATGGAAGTAATGTGCAGATCCCTGCATTCAAATTTGTCAGAAAAACTAAATTTGGTCCACGTGTGGACTGTGGAGGCAAAGGCCAATCAGTCGCCCCGTGAAATATACGGCGTGTCTCCATGACCTAGGAACTAGAACAAATATACGCGGTGGAGTGGTTTTTGATCAAACTTTACTTTGCTTGACTTTCCAAAAAAAATATAAGTCTTATTCTTTGGAAAGGAGGTAGTAGGAGTGGTTTTTTCGTAGATACTAAAAAAATTTATTCTTTTCTATTAAAAAGAATTGTGTGAAATATAGTTTCTAGTAATCATTAGAAAAAGTCACTCTTAGCAAAAGTAAGTTTTTTTTATCTCCTGTTGTGATGTATATCGCGTGAAATATTTTGACAAGTGGTATAAACAGAGAGTTTTAGTGGAGCTCTTTTAACCCGAAGCAGATGTATGGTATGCTTAAGTGCATTTTATTTTAAGAATTGAAGATTAAAAATGACACAAAAATTATGAGCATATTTAGGGTTCAATGAACTTGTCTTTTTGTGAGGCGTACTTCCCACAGTAGTGTATGTGTACTTCTCATATTTATGCATGTATTTTGCGGATTATTACGACTGTACTTCTTATGTAGGAGTGTGTTTCTCCATCCTGTAGACATAATCTGTATTTAAAACGATGCATAAATTATTTTACATGCATTTTTGGGATTCAAATTTCAAAAGGCCCGTTTTTCTCTAGGTCGGCCTAAGTTTGTGTAGAGTCGACAAATGCAACAGGTTTGTTGTGCGCCGCTTTCCAACTTATTTAAAGCTTTTATAGGAGGCAAAAAAATTACTCCTAGTAAAATAATCACCGCCGACTTAAAAATCGTTGTTGTCCCACTAAAGGCTTTCCTACATTCAAGTGACTATACAATCAGTTAATGATTTATTTGAACACAATAGATTCGTTTTGTATCACCATCGTGAAGTTAATTTCCCAAAGAGATCAACATCATGAAGTTAATTTGCCCAATAGATCAGTCTTCTTAATATTTCAACATATCATATGGGTAACTATGAGACCGCTAAATGCAACTAACCTAAAAGATGAGTGCATCGATTTGGCCCCCGGGCTCACTCTCGCCCTTTATTTCGAACATTTTAAAAAATACATTTCTATATTGAAATTTTGTATTGACTTCAAATATAATACATGTCAAGTTTTGTATTATATTTGAGTTTAAAAAATATTTGGGGCCGACGTTTTGGGGGGGTCGGTGTGGGAGCCCGATCTCAATTTACAGGGAGGGCCTGCCGGCGCTCCCCAAACGGCCCAACCGACGCCCCGGCTGGCTATAAATTTAGGGGCACGGTGAAGATGCTCTTAGTAAAAATTATGCAGCAAAAAAATGATCGTCTGATTTCCGAAGTAGACGTGCAATCTAGGGTGGCCAACAATTAGCAGCTACACATCGACCGATTCGTGAATCACGTGGTATGCTGTCGTCTTGTGTAGCAGCCGACCAGCCGTACGTGTACCTATCCTGAAATCTAGAGTGGCCAATCACCAGCTACCTCGTGTATCACATTGTGAGAGCATCTTGTGTGCACATAGTTGATTCGCTGCATAGCATGTACATGTAAATCTCTCCTATAAATACGCATATCGGTTATGTGCATCTCGACCAAGTTCAGAGTCGATAAGCTTGAGCTCAATTTAGCTGGTGAGTATCCGATCACACACATATATAATTCCCGCATATTTCTTAGCCGTTAATCTCTTGCTAGACATTGTATTTTTTTTTAAATTTTCCTTACCAATGTTTTGCAGCGCGTCTTCCATCGACCGACCATGAGCTCGTCGGACGTCACCACCGCCGGAGGCCTCGCCGGAGAGGAGGCCAAAAGAACGTGGCCGGAGGTGGTTGGGCTGCCCATCAAGGAGGCCAGAGAGATCATCCTCAAGGACAAGCCCGACGCCGACATCGTCGTCCTGCCGGTGGGCACACCAACGACCAGGGACCTGAGGCCCAACCGAGTCCGCATCTTCGTCGACACCGTCGCTGAGACCCCCTATGCTGGCTAGTTAGCTTAAATTGCTAGGGAAGCAGTGTGCATGCATGCATGTCCCTCATGCTTAGTAATAAGTGAATTTTTATAATTTGAATAAGTACACGCTGAGGATCAGCATGTCATCGTCCTATGTACTTTGTATTTCGACTGATTATCTATGTAACACATTTGGGACTTTTAATTCTTCCGCGAGAGTATCGTTGGTTGCTTATCTCACTTGATATACCCTGGAAGAAGATGTATTTATATTGATCATGAGTAACTAATGGTGACTGCTCCGCTTAATCTTCACACATGGTCATACCTACCGTACGATCAAATCGTTCAAATGTCAAAAAAGTACAATACCTACATGCATGCAAGTCCAGCACAGTATTTATCATCAATAAGATTCTCTTAGCTAATTTATAACATCATTGAGGGTGTATTTTCATATTTTCTTAGTGCTCATTCTCTTTGTAAATATAAATTAATCTCATTTTGCTAACACTTAAACACTTTCCCCCACAAGTAGTTGGTTACATAGATAACTGACATAGTCATATGGTCACAAATCCGTGTCGGAACCACAACTTCTGAGTGAGCATCCATTGTTCTCAGCGTGAACTGCAAAGACCAAACCAAAGAGCCTTTTCCGAGCAAAGTATCACTGGTGTTATAGAAACTTAAACATGTCGAGGATCTGCAAACAGACCAAGTGCTTTCCACAGCCTCAATGTCTCTCCCTGCCACCCCCCTCCCCTCTTGTTGACTGTCCTTCTCATAATTTCTTAATACAACATCTAATGCTCTTACATGTCTGACGATAATTAGGCTATTGGAAGGGCCCGACTACATTGCTGATGTACTGGCGTAGGCTATTCCCAGCGGCGCATTAAATATGGACCATCCTAGCGCTGATTTATTTGAACTAATAAAAAAATGAGACCCATGGGCACTAGCACCCAGGGCATTGTTTTTAAGAAGAAGCAACATGAGCACCATCGGGGAGTCTGGGGACTCGAACCCGGGTCGGCCAGGCGCGCACCCGCAGCCCTTGCCAACTGGTCTATGACCAGTTCTCTTATTTGAACTAATTAAAAAATCACTCATTGGATATTCATGTAATTTGTTTATTGTAGTTGATTTAAAAGCATAGCTATATAGATGCACTCTCAATATCTTCTATGCAAACAGGTCACACACGGACCAAAGATCCTAACTGTGTGCTTGCTCATGTTTTTAGGCACACACTAGGGCCATAGAAAATCATGCCAGGATGGATCACTCACGCCCTCTATACACTTCTAACGATGTAGGGGAACTGTCGATCTATGGTAGCCGTGTCACCGCACGGAGGACCACAACCTCTTTTCGAAGGTGCACACACGCCTGGAGGATACTGCGAGAGACTTCTTTTCGTGGCATGGATTGCAACATAATCTACAGATTGACCCTCCACCATCTTAGGCATCTTATAATTTCTCATTCTGATATGTAATTCGTCTAGTTTGTCCTTTTTTTACTTTGACAACTTTGTGTGTTGCGGCTCAGTGCATCTCTGTTAGGCAGAGCTCGGGTGTAATGATACTTAAGACTTTTAAGTAATAAAAGCCTATTATCAGAAAACAACATCTACTCGTTATTTATATTATACATTTGGCATATTTAGTTATCCCTGAGACTAGTGTTGCTTAATCGTCTCAATCCATATAGTGAAAGAAGAAATATTACTATGGCTAGTGATGTGTGTGCTCCCTTACCATCCCACTTGTCGGTAATAACCATGGTACCATCTCAGCCAGTTGTAATCATGAACTATCCATGCATTCATGTATCCCACCAACGGTTAAAATGTAAATAATTACCTGATTGTTGCCATATACTTTTCAATATTATGCACTACTTAGATTAGACAATAAATTACCTTGTTTGTTGGTTTCATGTACATTATTCTACATCGACGCAAGGCTTGTTCTCTAATTGTCCAAATCATTTAACATATAGAATGTTATCTATAACTATCATGCTAACTTGATAATTATTTATTTACAGTTTGGCAACCATGCAAATGTAATCTAACAACTGCTGACAAAAAAAGTTACCGAAAGATAACAACATGATAGCTCATTTTAAAGCAATCATAGAGACTAATTTGACGGTAAAAACTGATCACTAATCAAGTAAAATGGTTTATGAGATAAACTATTTTAATTTTTTGTATTTTATATGATGTGAGTAGCATGCATGTGGCAAATTAATTACCGCAATGCATATTTAACCCCCCTAGAGGGGAAATCGGATGCAAACTATTGCTCACAGCATGCTATTTATTTGGTGCGGGTCTTTTACATTAGATTTTTCCAACAACTAGCAAGGTGGCCCTCGCAAATGCGAGGGCATCATCTTTCATATATTGAAAGGGACCATTATTTGATAATAAATAATTATTAAGACTTGCACAACTTGCAGGCATGCTAGTTTTGGTATAAAAAAGAGCTTTTTGTGATATATTCTTATGGTGTTTTAAATAATAAACAAATAAGTACTGATATAGTGCCTTTTGTGATTTATTGAGTTATATTATGGAGTAATGCTATTTTTATAATATACTTATGAAGCTGGATGTTTTAAATTTACTATGCAGAAATCTATTATATATGTTGCTTTTTCTCGCACTTTTTGCTTTTCTAATTAATTTATAGATTCAAGAATTTCCATGTAAGATCGACGTGATATATTCTTAGTTATATTGAATACTAAGATTGTGTTGTCTCGGCATAGTTTGAAACAATGGCATATGCACCTTAGTATGCCTCGTGCAGCTTGTCTCCGTGTCACTGCTTATTCCAAGGAAACATATAATGCGGTAAATTATTATGTAATTCACACTAACTATCATATGTTGATGATCTTTTTAACCTTAAATAATAAGTCTATTGAGTGTGTGACCACGTCCTTTGCTATTAATAGGTAATTGATAGATTCAAGTATTTCCATGTTAGATCGATGTGATTCCTAGTTATTTTGAAGACCAAGATTGCGTCATCTCTGCATAGTTTGAAACAATGGCATTTGTACTTATGAAATATATTTTATAAATTGCCAATGCCAAATCACGCAGCCCTAGTTTGATAAGACATACATTGCTAATCAACCTAGTAGGCCTAGGAGGAGAACAGAATATTTCATATCGTCTAGTGCATGAATGCATTGAAGTTGGAGAGAAATTAGCCTACACATTAATTAATTAAACATGTCGTGTGGCTCGTGGACTCTTTTCCGGCTTAGACACTTCACGTGGCGAGTCTAATCTCCATGTATACGTGTTTTTTTAGGAACGTGTTTTGTATTATTTTTTGTGCATTCCACGTAACAAACTAACAACTACTTTTGAGAATTTTTTTATCTGCGAGAACCAACCTGAGGTTGGGTGGTTAGGAGGGTGGTTGTACCCCCAACCCACCAGAGTTCAAACACCAGGTTTGACATCTGTGTGTCTAATAAATGCGGAATATTCTTTCAGTGGGAGGCGACGTTCCCGTCGATAGCGAGGCGCCCGTGGTGACTTCGTCAATCTCAAGACCCGATCTGCCGGCTCAGTCTTTCGGAGGTGCTCATAGGGGTAGGGTGTGCGTGTGTGCGTTCATAGGGGTGAGTGTATGCGCGTGTATATGAGCGCTTGCGTTTGTACTGTGTTTCTCAAAAAAGAAATTTTTTATCTGCTTAATTGCATGAGCCCACTTTTAGACGTGACTTCTTAGACATAAACCATATCACCTAGTTTACGTAACTTATAATCTTTTGTTTAATCTCAACTATATATTTTAGATCTAACTATTCAGATTAATTTAGGTGATGTGGATTAACCTCGTGCCTCTATTTTAAACTTCCGTATTGTGCTTTTAGTATATAACTAGCAAGGTAGCCCTCGCAAATGCGAGGGCATCATATTTAATATATATTAAATATTAAATTTAGTTGAAATATCTTATGCAATTTTTTTTGCCTATATAGGCTCTTCGTGGCAACATACAAGATGGCCTAGACATTTGTGAAGTCATTCAATATGATATAGAAACTACTAAACATTTAACTATTATCTTATATAAATATGTAAATTTGGACAAAATATCTTATAATTACTATATCTTAAGAAAAAGTTACCAAATTTGATTAAGAAGTTTTCGCTAAATATATTAGGTCTTGTTGTGTATCTTATTGACCAGGTTTCAGATTTCTTAATGCTCGACTAAATGTGATTACAATCCTACGAAACAATATTTATGAATGGATCACGACTCATGTTTTATAAAGATGAGACCAATTAATCGTGTGCGTTATCTATCCCTACATTTAGGGAATATTGCAAATTATAGAGGCCCTTTGGACCACAATGCACCTTTTTGTTACAATATCGATAAGTTTCAAGCTGATAGGCTTTTAATGTGGCATCCACATAATTGTTTTGTTTCTTTCTGCAATTCACATATATGTACACATAGAACATTGGTATAAATAAGTTGCTTATTTCACCACTATCACCCATGCCATGCACGTCATGCTTGTTCACTTTGATTATTCCCGATTGACAAATCACGATATGTTATTATTTTTGGTTCATGCATGCCTTCACTTATCTATCTTAGACTTTCGTGGACAACTCGCATGTGTTGAGAAATAGGCATAATTGCACATTTATACTGGGCATACAGTATCTCGTATGTTGTGAATTTTGAAATGAAATTCTTATTTACTAAAATTTTATTCCCCAATTCACTATTGGGTATAAGTCGAATAAAACATAGTATAAATTTGTACCGGGGTATATCTACTTTTGGCCTCCCTACAAAGTTCATCTTAAGCTAGTTGGGTATATATTCATGTGATTCTTAATTAGTCAAATTGTGATGAACTTTAGAATTTCGTTTTTGAATAATCACAATTTCTATTTATCATATGAATTGCAGTTTCAGTATTTTATTTTTGCACCAAATGCACTCTCTATGAAAATAAAAAGTCATATTTTTTTCTTAAACTGAGTACCACTATAATAAACTGGCACGGAGGGGAGGGAGTATAAGAACTGCTGAATATTCTGTACCACCACACACTTACTGAAACATGTGGTATTTTATAATCTCATCTGAATTCCTTTTGCATTATCTAAAAAAAGTATAGCATGTATCCAGCAGTCTGGTGTGAGATTCCAAAATCAGCAAACTCTATATTCCTTGTTTTTCTATAGGTCAAATACAAGTCTCCAACCATTGTACGTGTCAATCTTTTTTTTTCTTATATCCGGTAGATGGCATGTACGTGTCCTACAAAAACGTGTTAAAGATGATATCTTCCTTGTTTAATTACGGGAGTCTATTACGCGAGTCCAAATCCAGACTTCTCCACATATAACGTGTCAAACGGACACATGTTACATGTGTCAAGAAAGTTACATAACTAATATTATTTTGTTAAATCTTAGCCGTAAATTTTAAATCTAACTATCACGATAATTAGGTTGATGTGGATTAACATAGTGTCTCTATTTTAAGACCGCGTATTGTGCTTTTAGTATATATCTAGCACAGTGGCCCTCACAAATGCGAGGGCATTATCTATTGTTGGTTTTACAGTGGATGAAAGTGTTCAATAAATAAGAATATAATTTCAATGATATCATATAATTTTCCATTATGTGACAATAAAAAAGTTGTGCTGTAAGTATCACAAATGTTTTGGTAACCAAAATTTCACGTATTCAAATAACATTTTTAGCAATCTCAAATTTGTGAGCAAATGAATTCATGCCATATTTTGACACTCTTGTGTAAGTGATATTGGATATGTAAACCGGTCTATAGTGCTTACATGATATTTGATCAGTCTGCGACATAGTTATCTTATGTTTTTAAAATTAAGATAAATGGTCTATACTCTTTCATAGGTCGGTCACATAAAAAATTGAGAGTTATCTTGTTATGATATTTCTACATCTCATTTACTCACTCCATATCAGAGTTTGCAACATTTTAAAGACATTAATGTGGTTAAATTGCCCATTATTTTTATACGCATATACTGGTCAACATAAATTTGTTTCTTGTAGGCATATGCCTTAACATATTTCTACACCAATAGTCAAAGTTAGAGAAGCATGACTCTAAGCTCTCCATACTCTCAACTTATTCCGATCTTCATTCGATTGTTTTGGAACACCTGTTCACATGTATTTTTTGTGTTCAGCAAAATGATTACACGACTTGAATAACACAGTTTAGGATTCCTACTTAGTCATAAAATTTATCATGCAATTAGTGATATATGCTCTTATTTTATATTTTTTCATAAGAGGAAGACACATTTAATATTCTAAATATATCTACCATACAAACCAAGCAATATATGCCAAAACAATTTATGAAAATTAAGTGTACGCATTTCATGTATTTTGACTAAAATTAGTATGGACACATTGTGTGGATACTAAGTATGAATGTATCAATCCGGAATATGTGATGACTTAGTCATATATGTATCATTTAGACAAAATATGTTATAGTTTGACAGTCATTTCCATCGATATTGTCGAGTAATGTTGTATGATCATCAATTTTGAAGGTTTGACGGTCTGAGTCTCATTAAGTTGTAATATTTATTTAGTGGATGGACATTCTCATCCCTGGGAAAATATATGTTGACAACCCCTATGTGTATCACTAAGCCGGTAATTTTTTAGGTTGAGGGCCATTTCCTCGATAGTGCCATTAATGCCTTGACTTCATTATCCTAATATCCACTATTGTAAACTTTCGCTAGCCTTTCGGGGGAGCGTTGGTATGATTGTAGTTGAATAAAATTATCATTTATGTTTAATCAATCATAAAAACAGTGTACCTGATGAGACTAATTTCTTGAGTTCACATGCATTTTGTGAATGTGTCAATGTGATGGTGATATAATAAATTGTTATTTATGTGACTCAATCATAGAAACAACAACTACTACTACCTCCATTCATAATTACCATATAATATGGGTTTAGTTAAAATCATCGTAACTGTATTTTCATATTAGATGAATATTATCTCATGGGTTTTAATATTTATTGCTATGTTTTTTTTTAAACTTTGTAAAATTTAACTTTATCTAAACTCAAAACTCATAGTAATAATTAAAAGGAAATATGTAATTATAGTCTTAATATATATCCACGATTGTAAACTTTTGCTAGTGTTTGGGTGGAGTTTTGAATTGATGGAATTTGAATTAAGTTCTCGTTTATCTCTAATTAATCATGAAAACAATATATGTATTGAGACTAATGTCTTGAGTTCATTAATATTTATTGCTAAGTTGTTCTTAAATATATAAAATTTAACTTTGAGTAAACTTAGAATGCATGATAAATAATAAGAAGGTAATACGTACTCATGAGTTTACATATTATAACAAAAAAATTATATGCTACTCCCTCCGGTCAAAAATAACTGTCGGTGATTTTATACTAACTTAGTACAAAGTTTGTAATAAGACTTCGACAATTATTTCCAATCGGAGGGAGTAGAAGATTCTTTTGCCACCACGATTCGTGGCTGTTTTTTTTGTGCATGTCGCTTCAGCCAAGATGCTAATCTCGTGTACGGATATGATTTTTTAAACAGATCTGGGCCAAACGCACCAGACTGCAACATTGTGCCGCTCCTGTGTTTTTACATTGTCCTGCTCATGTAGATTGAACGTGGCAGCTACATACAACTTAAATCGTGTCAGCATGTTACGTAACTACTACTTTTTTATGAAATCTTAGCCATTTATTTTAAATCTAACCATCAAAATTAATTTAGATGATGTGGATTAACATGGTGGCTCTATTAGAGACCCGTATATTGCTTTTAGTATATAATAGATAGATAGATTTATTGTTGGACTAGTCACTGACCAAAGATAATTGTAAAAGGAGGGAGCAAGCAGAATCTAGCTAAATGCATGTCAGGACAATACGTGGATCACGTGGTATGTTGTCGTCTTCTTTAGCAGCCGTACGCCAGATGCATCACGAGATCAAGTGCTGCCAATTAGTAGCTGCCTCGTGTATCACGCGCACCTGCATACATGCCCCGCTGACCACCAATCTCCCTCTATAAATTCATGAACATACAATGTGTTATGCATATATCAATCAAGTTCAGAGGCAGATTTGTTTAGCTGGAGATCCATCAAATTAGCTGGTGAGTATGTAGGAATCGATCTCTCTAGACAGCTAGCATTTTCTTATAGTATTCCCTTGATTTATACGCTCAGTTGACAAAAATAGCTATATCACTAATATGATTCTCCATCATGCGCGCACGCAGGGTCGACGATGAGCTCCTCGGATGTCACCGCCTCCGGCACCCAGCTCGTCGGAGAGGACTTGAAGACGTCGTGGCCGGAGTTGGTGGGGAAGTCCATCAAGGAAGCCAGGGAGATCATCCTCAAGGACAAGCCGGACGCCAACATCGTCGTCCTCCCTGCCGGATCGCCGGTGACTCTGGACTACAGGACCGACCGCGTCCGCATCTTCGTCGACACCGTCGCCGACACTCCCTACATCGGCTAGAGCTTCTCCTGTAATACTAATTTCATGTTGCTTATGCAGGCATGCCTTCATAAGTATCTTCAGTAATGGATGAATAAATGCATGCGTGTATGCAGATCACCAGCATGTCATGTCATGTCATGCTGTGGATGGATGTACTCTCGTTGCGACAGGTTAATAATATTTACGTATTGGGTATCAATTCCTTTTTACATTTTGACAACGGCGTACATAGACAGACAGTAATGATATACATTACCAATCAAAGGTGATTATGTTGATGGCCTAATGATCATAAGTTCATATCCATATTACGAAAGTGGCCACAGGCAAGTAAAATGAAAACAGAGAATGCTCATGATGGAGATGCTCATTTTCGCATGATGGAGCATGGAGCATGTATATCGTTTGGGCACAGCTGGTCAGCTTTTGCCTAGTTAATTGGCTCCCTATCTAGTCCATCTGTATATCGTTTGAGTGAGTACTCAACATAAGGGGCGTCAACAAAGGATATTAAGGGTTCCTCTTCCCTTTCGTAGGGTACCGTCAACAATCAAACCCGTCATATTTCGCCCGCAGCATAAATCACAATTAATATACGTCAACATTGGTTTTGTACGTACTCTCTCTGATTTTCCGAGGATGCAATCATAAAATGCGCCAAACCACCAATTTAGAAAGCATGGCAAAAGATTGTTTGCGATGGAACTCAGTAGTTCATTTGACTTATCATATGCTACGCGCCTGGCGAAATATGTCCTCATGGAATTTGGTTTTAAAGCAATCATTGAGACTAATTTGACGATGAAAACTGACCACTATTCAAGTAAAATAGTTTATGAAATAAACTATATTAAAATTTTGAATTTTAGATGATGTCAGTAACGTAGCATGCATGTTGCGAATTACCGCAATACATGTGCAACCACCTATAGGGGAAAGCGGATGCAAAAACTGCCCAACGCATGCCTTTCATTTGGCGCGAAGCTTTTACATTAGATTTTTTCCAAAAATATATTGTTGGCTAGTCACTGACCAAAGATAAATTTAAAAGGAGGGAGCAAGCACAATCTAGCTACATGTCAGGACAATACGTGGATCACGTGGTATGTTGTCGTCTTCATTAGCAGCCAATTAGGCCTTCCACAGCGTGGTCTTTTTTCGGTGCCCAAATCACTTTTGGGGCCTTAGGCACCGGTGCCCTCCGCTGCACAGGTGGTGCCCTAAACTTCTCTCAAGGAATCGGAGCAGCTAGGTGCTCCGATGCCCAATTCAGTCCATGCAATAAAATATAGTATTTTTCAACTGCCAAGCCAACAGCCAACAACCACCTTCAATAACAAATGACCGTTGCACCTGAACTCACAAAATATGACCGTTTGATACAAGAGCTGTTTGATACAAGGGCTATATATTGGATACATCTACTGAGCAAAGATTGTAAAATTCTTCCAGCCACTAGCTCTACAAAAAATGGAGCACTCTTCTTCTCCTCAAAGCTGCACAAGCATGATGAACTCCTCATTCCCACCTTCAGATGTCCCAAACCCAAATTTCCTGCAGAATACACAAAACCAAATCAGCCAACAATACCCAAACATCCATCCATCTCATATGAACTATCCAACACCTCCATTTAATCCCAGTTTCCAACCTCATTACCATGGTCATGCGTATGGAGCTCCAGGAAGTTATCAACCAATTTCACCCATGCATCCAAGCTACCATGGTGTTCCTTACCATGGAAACGGCGGGCAATACCCTCCAGGAGCATATGGAGCAGGTTCAAGCAATAGTCCATCATCTCCAATTGGAGGCACGCCCTTTCTTGGAGCTGCTGGAGCAAGCGGTTCAAGAGGAGATGAGAGCAGCTCACCTGGAGCAAGTTATGCAATGCCACCGCCATATCCAATGTCACCTGCATATCCAATGTCGCCCGCATATCCGATGAATCAAGTTCCTGCTATCAACATTGAAGAAGGCAGTGAGAGCAGTCCCGATGAGATTGAAAAAAAGGGAAAATGCAAGAGCTGGAGTAAACATGAGGATGAACTGCTAATTGCTTCCTGGCTTCACAATTCATGTGACTCAGTACGTGGGAACTCAAAGAGGGGAGATAACTATTGGAAGGAAGTAGCAGCAGAGTTGAACAAGTATGCAACCAAAGAGGAAAAGAAAACCGTTATGCAATGCAAGAACCACAGGACAAAGACAACACAGAAGGTTACAAAGTTCAATGCTATCTACAATGTTGAAAGAACCATGTGGCCTAGTGGCGCCAATGACCATGACCTCATGGAGAAAGTTCGTGCCAAATACAAGATTGCTGCCAAAACAAAAAGACCCTTCGCATATGAGCATTGGTGGAAAATTGTGAAGAGCGAGGCTAAATGGAAAAGTTCATACTCAGTTCAAGATATCAACAAGAGAAACAAAGCCAATGCCTCAGGAGACAATAGCTCTCCAAGCCAAGCAACAGATGAGGAAGGGGTACTGGATTTCCTGGCATGTTGGGCAGTCTGGATTGCATGCATTGGACGTGGAGAGCATGCCCTTGTAACACCCACGAATTTATAGCAAATTCGAAGTGCCCGTTATGTAATCCATCACAATCCCAGAATCATTGTTGTGATTTACATAACGTAGTTGATATCACAGTCATAGACATTGATAGTAAATAAAGGGGATTACATAGGTGGTCGCACAGACCAAACCTTACAATACATCAACATGCAGCGGAATAACACTTCGGGTCCATATCGTCAAGCTTCAACCGCACAGGCAGAGCCGACAGTAGGAAACGAGCCTAATTCGCAAAGTCGTCAACGATTCCTTCCTTCTTGATTTTTCTCCTTCAAGTCTGGCCAAGTTAATAGCCAGGGACAGAGCCATGAGTACATTGCATGCACTCGCAAACCATCTTATAAATAAATGAATAGAGAATGCATAGTTCATATAGTGGTCTAAGCTCTAGGTTCAGTTGCATGAAGCAGAATTTCCTTTCAAAGATCTTTTATTAAAAATGGTAAGAAAACATTTAGCTCTTTATAAATCTCTAGATGGAATCCCCCAAATGTCAATTCTTTTGTTCACCAAGCCACCTCCATGGTCATCGAAATTCATTGTCAAGTCACCTTTATCAATCATTTTCAAAGTAAAACCCGATAACGGCCAAGTACAACCAATCCAACCGTCCATGACCGCGGACGCGGCTATTTGAATAGTTTTACACTCTGCAGAGGTTGTACACTTTACCCACACCATCCGACTACTCATCGTGTGGGCAACTTCCCTGCATAATGACATATGCCACGACAAGTAGCCGACCATTAATGTTTCACCTGCCCGCCTTAGCATAAACACTACCGCCTAGAGATGTATCCCCCAACACCGGGGTCCAAGAGGATGTCCAGAGTGTGCAAAGTTCCCAGCCGCTTGACCCACCAGAATGCCACTAACCGAGGTAGAGTCCTACACCCGGTAGTCCATTTTCAATGAGGGCTCTTTGGCTTGTACCCCAACCACCTGAAAAGGAGGACCAGGCGAGCCTAGGCCGTAGCCACAGGGTGCCCTGGAAGAGGAGTCCCTGGTCGGACTTCCATTTACAGTGTGTAGGGTCTACGCTAAGGAGAAACAAACTACTCCACTAAGCCCCGTCCCATACCAGGGTAATGTGGTCGCACTGTATGGTTGGTCCAGTATGGTACTTCACGCATTTATCATTTTTGTCAAACCTTCATGTCACCTTCACCATGTCACCATTTTGTAAATAGTTTTCAAAGTCACCCTTGGGTAAGGTTGCCCATCTCCAAGGTTTGTATTGCAAAATCATCCTTGGGCAAGGTTGCCCCTTTCCAAGGTTTTCATTTCAAAATCTTCATTGGGGTTCCCACCTAGTCATTTTCCATGAATGCCTTCAGCTCAAGCATAATCCTCATGAGGGCACAAGGATGTAGGTAGGTATATTGGATAGGCTTAGCTTGATGCTCTACTTAGCATCCACTAAGAAAAGGGTTCCTCAAAGGTAGGCTAAGTTTGATGCACTTGATGGTATCCAAGAAAAAGGGTTGGATGTACTTGTTAAACAAGACATCTCTACTCATTTGCAACTCTGTAACAATTATTTTAGCATGCACTTTTATTTAAAAGCAAGTAAACATGCATTATAAAACTAGGTAATGGTATGATCAAAAGATGGCTTGCCTGGCTTAGCAAAGTCAAAATAGTCTTCATCTTCATCTTTGATTGATTGGTCTCCATCTCCAATTCTTGGTGGACTTCGGGATCCATTCTCCTTACTCTCTTTGTCGTCTAATCGTTGAAAAATAAATACATACAATCACCAAGCATTTCACAAACCACACACATTCAACAATCAAGGATACTAGGGTAAGGAAAGTTATCTAAGAATGCGATGGAGAGTGGCTTCAACTTAATTGAGTTCATATAGATGGGATTATCACTCTCTTGACTTAAGTGAGGATTTAATTTACTTTGAATTGTGAAATATCTCTTGCCAGTCCTTATTGACCATAGTTCATATACTACTAGTGTATATATTCAAGATTATGGTTCAACTAAAGAGGCTTCATAGGATTTGGAGTATTTTTCTTTTATTGAAGCCATTGCTAGTTTGCAACTATTTAGTAATCAAATTTGAATCTACAAGTAGAGTCTATAGATCCTAGTTGAATGGGATCAAAGGTTATAGATCAATATCTGAAAAATGTGGTTGGTTAGAATTGGTTTTATATCATTTCCATATTTTGAGGTTGGTGTGCAAGTTTGAGTTTCTAATTACTACTATGTAGTATTAAATTTCCAAATACTTCCTACAAGTCCACATGAACTAAGATTAATACCTATGGATAGGTATTTGGAAATATGGTTTAACAATAAGAGTTCCATAAAAATTTTGATTATAGATTTGAGTTTAATAAAACCCTATATGGCAAATGCCTATTTAACCATATAGGTAAATAGCATTTACTTTAAAAGGTTCAACAATGAGATCTAATGGTATAGGCAGATGGGTATAACTAATTGTGAATTTCTAAAGTTGGATTTATATTTTTAGGAATTTTATTTGAATTGATATGGATTTTCTAAGTTGGAAAAGCTCCTGTTTTGTTATTTTTACTGCAACCACTATGTAAATCCAATTGTGTTGAAACCACTTCTAAAGGATAGCTTATGTTCTAAAGTTTCCAGAACATATTCATTTGTTAAATTTGAATCGGTAGATCTCCGGGAAAATTAAATATACGAAAGCATCTGAATGAGTTTTTCAAAAATCGAAAAAATATATATTTACCCCTTTTTTTTAACTCGGGCCGGACACACATATGAACTGGGCCGGCCCACTAGGCTGCTACGGGTGTGAGAGCCAGAGAGGGAAAAAAAAGGTAACCGGGCTGACCGAAGGGGCCCGGCTGTCAGGACGAACGAACCGGTACGCACGAGGCCATCCTCCTCCTCGAGATGGAACTCACCGCGGCGGGCAGGGACGAAGGCGGCGACGGGGAGCGGTGCAGGGGAAGCAGGACTCGACGCGGTGAAGCAGAAAAGATGGCGGAGTTCCTCCTCCTCCGCCTGGTACCAGAAGCAGCTCGAGGAGAGGTCGGGAACGCCAGGAACGGGCGGATGCCCTGGCGGTTATCTGCAGGGGAGACGGCGCCGGCGAGCTTGAACGAGGACGAGCGAGAGCAGAGGAGGATGTCTGGAGGGTTTCGGTGGGCGGTGTGAGCTCCATGGCGAGCTCGGGGTGCCTTTTATAGCTCGGAGAGGCCGGGGCGCGGGGTGGCCAGATCGTGGTCGCTGCATGGCCGTGACGCGGTCTTCGGCGATCTCCAGTGCCAGGGATGGCTCTTGCGGCATGGGCTCGCGCTGCAGGTGGTGGGGTGACGTTGGTGGCTCGCTGGCATCCAAGGGTGACGACGGAATCGACGGGGAGCAGTGGTGCCTGTGGACGTGGTCGGGGCGATGACGTTTCCTTCCCACTCCGTCTTTATTCGGCACAGAGAGGCCAGGGCATGGGAGGTCGACGTTGGTACGGCCTCGGGGACGGATTGGGCAGAGGATGGGCTCGCAGAGGTGCAGGGATGCACGGCACAAATAGTGAGTTTGACTTTGTTTGATTCTTGCCCGCCAACTGTTTGATGAAATGCCCGCAAGAAATAAAAATTCGAATTTTCGAAATTTTCAAATTGGGTTGGTCAAGATATTGGATAAGGACTCCAAACATATTTTTGTTATGAAGAAATGTGATGTTTTGCAAAAATCTTATTTCAGTTTTGAAGTATGGTCTCTGTTTCAGATTCAAACTTTGGCAGATGTTTGAGTGGGGTTCTGGTTTGAGTTTTTGTTTGCAAAACTTTGGTTGAGTAAGTATGTAGTTTGGTCAAGCTCAACCAACTGACCACACACTTAATTGATTTACAGATTTCTTAATTTAAGTGTCCAAAGTAGGGTAGTCAATAACATTTTCTAGATCAAACTTTTCTTCTCTTTTTCTTTATTTCTCTTGCTTCTGGTTCTTTTGGTCTTTGTGGTTCTTCTCTAATGCTTCTGTTGGTTAAGTTTGAATTAACTAATCATTGCACAACAAATTATCACACACATGAAATCATAAAAGACCTATATTAGAAATCCATGCATTCATGCAATATGACGTGCAAAAGTTTTATCTTGGTCCAAAGGTGTTGGTTTTCTTGGAGATGACATGGAGTTGGGAATGACCTCTTATTTGAATTCAAACTTTGGTAGAAAATTGAATAGGGTTCCAAGTTGATTTTTGTTTCAAACTTTATTGTATTTGATTCTTTGTAACTTGTTCTTAGTTGTGGTGGAGAGATGCATGATGGTATAGTTCAAATATTGCTTAATATATAAGGGCAAAGTAGTGGAATCAGTAATTTTTTTAAGATCACTACTTCCTCTTTTCTTACTTAGATTTTTGTGTTGCGGTTTATTTTCTTGATTCTTTTCTATTTGTTTGTGATTGCTTGACTTAATTTTGGTTTGGCAAAATGACCCAAATGGGTTTAGCATGTAACCATGCACAAAATTTAATAGTGAGAAAACTATTTCAATTTAACAAAAACATTTTACAGGTATCATTATTTGTTTTCCAAAACATGGCTAAAGAAAACATTTGGAAGTTTTTTCAAAGTTTTGAAAATAAGTTTTCGAAAGGTTGATTCCAACATTTTTGGAAATGTCAACTTGAGAAATGCGAAATAGTGATTTCTGAAATGGGATATTTTTATTCTCCTCTTTTTAAAACAAAGATAGGTTTCTTGAGAATAAAGGTTTTACCTCTATTCCCAATATTTCCTTTCTAAACGATTAAAAGTTTGGACTCAAAGGATTTGTTTTAAAACCCTTCTCATACTCTTTTTATTTGAAGCATGGGAGCAAATGCTCAAATTCACAAGTTTTAAAAGACAAGAAATTAATCTTGTATTCAAAATAAAAGTTTTTGTTGTCTCCAAAATTTGGGTATTTTAATAAATCCATTTATTTCTATTTCCCAAAAATTTGGGTTGTTACAATCTTCCCCCCTTAAAAAGAATCTCGTCCCGAGATTCACAAGTTAAGATTGAAATAGATTGGGAGATGAGATTACCAGATAAAAGATAGAGGGTGCATTAATTTCTATCAAGATGGAAAGATTGGGTACACCCGAAATGTGATGTGGCCAGATGGGCCAAAACACATCTTCACCAATCACATAGCAATGTCAACAAACAATCACACTTTCAAAAACAAAATATTTGGCATCTAAACCATAGGCCGTTAAAAAGGGTCTTGTGGATTACAAGTCTCGCTCTTGATTTACAAAGAAATAAACAAGCCTACTAGTACCAACTAAGGATGTCTAAGGCCTCCTCTTGATTTGGGCTTCAAATGCTTGATCCAACTTGCTCCTACTACCTTATTGCTAAGAGAAACTACAGGGTACTTGGTGGCTGATTCCTACTGATTGATTTCTTTTTCTTCTCGTCATGCCTCGAGGTTGCCAAAGTTACTTCCCGGTGGTTTGTAAGGCTGCTTCCTTCCCCTGCGGAAGTTGAGGCTATAGAGTCCTTTGACACTATCTTCAATAATGATGCGGTTTCGAACTCTTCCCAGGTTGGTGTTGATAGGGTTGCCTCCTGAAGATGAAAGAACATTTGTAGGATCTTCCGAGCAACTGGGTTTGACACTTTCTTTGGTTATGACCGGATCTTGAGCGACCGGAGGTTCTAGTGCAGCGTTCAACTTTGTTGGGCACTCGTTGGAATAGTGCCCTTGGATTCCACAATTCCAACAGATGATGTTGGTCGTGTCGCCATGCTTGGGATAGGTATCCTTTGACAAGGTTCTTCCGGATCGTAGGTTTAGGTCATAGCATAGGTTAGAGGGTGCTGGCGGCTTACTTTCTTGACGTCTTATCCTCCTTTCTTTCTTCTTTTTGTTACGAGCTTTCTGTTGTTTTCTATGACTGTCATGCTCTTTGCTAGTCTTGACAACTTGAGCTGCTAGCTGAAAATGCTTTTTCTTGATCTTGGATATAGCTGTCACCAGGTGATTCATGGAGCAGTTGGCTGGAACATGAGTACTACTCTCACATAAGAAGCATGTGATGTTTCTTGAAGGGCATTCTCCAGTTGGATGCTCGTCGTCGCAATTGGGACAGTTGCTAGTACACTGGCTAGCTTGATGACCTTCTTCTCCACAACGGCTACAAGCCTTCATGCTGAGGTGATCTAGGTTGGGAATACTTTTATTGGGACAGGGACGTTTTGCGTGGAGTGCTTCTCCACAATCATAACATAAGGGTTGAGTGCACAAATCTCCTTGCTTCTTCTTCGGAATTAGGTTCAAGTGGGACCTCCTTTGGTATTCTCGAGCAATTCTATTGAGGTGAAACTTGAACTCCGAGTTGGCCTGAAATGGTGGATTTGAGAGCATGGGGAGCATCAGAGGTGTCAAATCCTGCAGTAGATGAGAGGGAACAGCTTTCAAAAGGTTTCTTATGCGGGATGGGTATGGTTAGAGTTTAGTTTGGGCGAGAAAGACAAAAAACATTTTTGAGCAAACAAGTTTTCATAGTGGTTGCTACATGTTGCCGGATGGCATATGAGCAACATATCTCAAACGAAATCAATCATTCAAACAATCAAGGTACTAAGCATACTTAGTAATCGTGAGGTAAGGGCAGCTTAATGAAATCAACTGAGCATTTCCTATAAATCCTGTGGGTCAAAAGGTTGTTGGGTCTTCATCATTTCTGATCACTCTCTCTTTGCTCTTGAAGTCTTTGTCTCATAGGGTTAACTCTTGTTGGAAGATTTCTGGATCAGATGAAGAGACTCTCTTTCGATGGTAGCGGTCGTAGTTGACATCCAAGGTTGAAGCCGTGAAAAAAATATTGAGTCCCTAATCTTTTCATCCAAAAGTCCTTCGGTCTTAGGTCGGTATATCGTCCATAGTATACATTTGAAGTAGATGAGAAATAGAGTAAAACAAATCTTTGAAAAGACTTTGTAATTAAAGAGGTAAGTAAATTCTTTGTCAAAATCTCTTGGGAGTATAAGTTGAGAGTGTAGGATATTTGAAGTGAATAAGATGAGAGTATAAGTTGAGCTTTGGGTACCAAAGCAAATAAATTTCTTTTGTAGAAATAAGTTTTTGTCAACATATCCCTTTCTTAGCTAACGACCATGCTAACTAAGGTCTCCTAGGGTCATGATAGTCCTGATATCAAACTGGTGATATCAGAGATATCATTTTCTAACGACCATGCTAACTAGGGTTTCCTAAAGTCAACCTGGCTCTGATACCAACTTGTAACACCCACGAATTTATAGCAAATTCGAAGTGCCCGTTATGTAATCCATCACAATCCCAGAATCATTGTTGTGATTTACATAACGTAGTTGATATCACAGTCATAGACATTGATAGTAAATAAAGGGGATTACATAGGTGGTCGCACAGACCAAACCTTACAATACATCAACATGCATCGGAATAACACTTCGGGTCCATATCGTCAAGCTTCAACCGCACAGGCAGAGCCGACAGTAGGAAACGAGCCTAATTCGCAAAGTCATCAACGATTCCTTCCTTCTTGATTTTTCTCCTTCAAGTCTGGCCAAGTTAATAGCCAGGGACAGAGCCATGAGTACATTGCATGCCGCAAACCATCTTATAAATAAATGAATAGAGAATGCATAGTTCATATAGTGGTCTAAGCTCTAGGTTCAGTTGCATAAAGCAGAATTTCCTTTCAAAGATCTTTTATTAAAAATGGTAAGAAAACATTTAGCTCTTTATAAATCTCTAGATGGAATCCCCCAAATGTCAATTCTTTTGTTCACCAAGCCACCTCCATGGTCATCGAAATTCATTGTCAAGTCACCTTTATCAATCATTTTCAAAGTAAAACCCGATAACGGCCAAGTACAACCAATCCAACCGTCCATGACCGCGGACGCGGCTATTTGAATAGTTTTACACTCTGCAGAGGTTGTACACTTTACCCACACCATCCGACTACTCATCGTGTGGGCAACTTCCCTGCATAATGACATATGCCACGACAAGTAGTCGACCATTAATGTTTCACCTGCCCGCCTTAGCATAAACACTACCGCCTAGAGATGTATCCCCCAACACCGGGGTCCAAGAGGATGTCCAGAGTGTGCAAAGTTCCCAGCCGCTTGACCCACCAGAATGCCACTAACCGAGGTAGAGTCCTACACCCGGTAGTCCATTTTCAATGAGGGCTCTTTGGCTTGTACCCCAACCACCTGAAAAGGAGGACCAGGCGAGCCTAGGCCGTAGCCACAGGGTGCCCTGGAAGAGGAGTCCCTGGTCGGACTTCCATTTACAGTGTGTAGGGTCTACGCTAAGGAGAAACAAACTACTCCACTAAGCCCCGTCCCATACCAGGGTAATGTGGTCGCACTGTATGGTTGGTCCAGTATGGTACTTCACGCATTTATCATTTTTGTCAAACCTTCATGTCACCTTCACCATGTCACCATTTTGTAAATAGTTTTCAAAGTCACCCTTGGGTAAGGTTGCCCATCTCCAAGGTTTGTATTGCAAAATCATCCTTGGGCAAGGTTGCCCCTTTCCAAGGTTTTCATTTCAAAATCTTCATGATCTTCATTGGGGTTCCCACCTAGTCATTTTCCATGAATGCCTTCAGCTCAAGCATAATCCTCATGAGGGCACAAGGATGTAGGTAGGTATATTGGATAGGCTTAGCTTGATGCTCTACTTAGCATCCACTAAGAAAAGGGTTCCTCAAAGGTAGGCTAAGTTTGATGCACTTGATGGTATCCAAGAAAAAGGGTTGGATGTACTTGTTAAACAAGACATCTCTACTCATTTGCAACTCTGTAACAATTATTTTAGCATGCACTTTTATTTAAAAGCAAGTAAACATGCATTATAAAACTGGGTAATGGTATGATCAAAAGATGGCTTGCCTGGCTTGGCAAAGTCAAAATAGTCTTCATCTTCATCTTTGATTGATTGGTCTCCATCTCCAATTCTTGGTGGACTTCGGGATCCATTCTCCTTACTCTCTTTGTCGTCTAATCGTTGAAAAATAAATACATACAATCACCAAGCATTTCACAAACCACACACATTCAACAATCAAGGATACTAGGGTAAGAAAAGTTATCTAAGAATGCGATGGAGAGTGGCTTCAACTTAATTGAGTTCATATAGATGGGATTATCACTCTCTTGACTTAAGTGAGGATTTAATTTACTTTGAATTGTGAAATATCTCTTGCCAGTCCTTATTGACCATAGTTCATATACTACTAGTATATATATTCAAGATTATGGTTCAACTAAAGAGGCTTCATAGGATTTGGAGTATTTTTCTTTTATTGAAGCCATTGCTAGTTTGCAACTATTTAGTAATCAAATTTGAATCTACAAGTAGAGTCTATAGATCCTAGTTGAATGGGATCAAAGGTTATAGATCAATATCTGAAAAATGTGGTTGGTTAGAATTGGTTTTATATCATTTCCATATTTTGAGGTTGGTGTGCAAGTTTGAGTTTCTAATTACTACTATGTAGTATTAAATTTCCAAATACTTCCTACAAGTCCACATGAACTAAGATTAATACCTATGGATAGGTATTTGGAAATATGGTTTAACAATAAGAGTTCCATAAAAATTTCGATTATAGATTTGAGTTTAATAAAACCCTATATGGCAAATGCCTATTTAACCATATAGGTAAATAGCATTTACTTTAAAAGGTTCAACAATGAGATCTAATGGTATAGGCAGATGGGTATAACTAATTGTGAATTTCTAAAGTTGGATTTATATTTTTAGGAATTTTATTTGAATTGATATGGATTTTCTAAGTTGGAAAAGCTCCTGTTTTGTTATTTTTACTGCAACCACTATGTAAATCCAATTGTGTTGAAACCACTTCTAAAGGATAGCTTATGTTCTAAGGTTTCCAGAACATATTCATTTGTTAAATTTGAATCGGTAGATCTCCGGGAAAATTAAATATACGAAAGCATCTGAATGAGTTTTTCAAAAATCGAAAAAATATATATTTACCCCTTTTTTTTAACTCGGGCCGGACACACAGATGAACTGGGCCGGCCCACTAGGCTGCTACGGGTGTGAGAGCCAGAGAGGGAAAAAAAAGGTAACCGGGCTGACCGAAGGGGCCCGGCTGTCAGGACGAACGAACCGGTACGCACGAGGCCATCCTCCTCCTCGAGACGGAACTCACCGCGGCGGGCAGGGACGAAGGCGGCGACGGGGAGCGGTGCAGGGGAAGCAAGACTCGACGCGGTGAAGCAGAAAATATGGCGGAGTTCCTCCTCCTCCGCCTGGTACCAGAAGCAGCTCGAGGAGAGGTCGGGAACGCCGGGAACGGGCGGATGCCCTGGCGGTTATCTGCAGGGGAGACGGCGCCGGCGAGCTTGAACGAGGACGAGCGAGAGCAGAGGAGGATGTCTGGGGGGTTTCGGTGGGCGGTGTAAGCTCCATGGCGAGCTCGGGGTGCCTTTTATAGCTCGGAGAGGCCGGGGCGCGGGGTGGCCAGATCGTGGTCGCTGCATGGCCGTGACGCGGTCTTCGGCGATCTCCAGTGCCAGGGATGGCTCTTGCGGCATGGGCTCGCGCTGCAGGTGGTGGGGTGACGTTGGTGGCGCGCTGGCATCCTAGGGTGACGACGGAATCGACCGGGAGCAGTGGTGCCTGTGGACGTGGTCGGGGCGATGACGTTTCCTTCCCACTCCGTCTTTATTCGGCACAGAGAGGCCAGGGCATGGGAGGTCGACGTTGGTACGGCCTCGGGGACGGATTGGGCAGAGGATGGGCTCGCAGAGGTGCAGGGATGCACGGCACAAATAGTGAGTTTGACTTTGTTTGATTCTTGCCCGCCAACTGTTTGATGAAATGCCCGCAAGAAAAAAAAATCGAATTTTCGAAATTTTCAAATTGGGTTGGTCAAGATATTGGATAAGGACTCCAAACATATTTTTGTTATGAAGAAATATGATGTTTTGCAAAAATCTTATTTCAGTTTTGAAGTATGGTCTTTGTTTCAGATTCAAACTTTGGCAGATGTTTGAGTGGGGTTCTGGTTTGAGTTTTTGTTTGAAAAACTTTGGTTGAGTAAGTATGTAGTTTGGTCAAGCTCAACCAACTGACCACACACTTAATTGATTTATAGATTTCTTAATTTAAGTGTCCAAAGTAGGGTAGTCAATAACATTTTCTAGATCAATCTTTTCTTCTCTTTTTCTTTATTTCTCTTGCTTCTGGTTCTTTTGGTCTTTGTGGTTCTTCTCTAATGCTTCTGTTGGTTAAGTTTGAATTAACTAATCATTGCACAACAAATTATCACACACATGAAATCATAAAAGACCTATATTAGAAATCCATGCATTCATGCAATATGAAGTGCAAAAGTTTTATCTTGGTCCAAAGGTGTTGGTTTTCTTGGAGATGACATGGAGTTGGGAATGACCTCTTATTTGAATTCAAACTTTGGTAGAAAATTGAATAGGGTTCCAAGTTGATTTTTGTTTCAAACTTTATTGTATTTGATTCTTTGTAACTTGTTCTTAGTTGTGGTGGAGAGATGCATGATGGTATAGTTCAAATATTGCTTAATATATAAGGGCAAAGTAGTGGAATCAGTAATTTTTTTAAGATCACTACTTCCTCTTTTCTTACTTAGATTTTTGTGTTGCGGTTTATTTTCTTGATTCTTTTCTATTTGTTTGTGATTGCTTGACTTAATTTTGGTTTGGCAAAATGACCCAAATGGGTTTAGCATGTAACCATGCACAAAATTTAATAGTGAGAAAACTATTTCAATTTAACAAAAACATTTTACAGGTATCATTATTTGTTTTCCAAAACATGGCTAAAGAAAACATTTGGAAGTTTTTTCAAAGTTTTGAAAATAAGTTTTCGAAAGGTTGATTCCAACATTTTTGGAAATGTCAACTTGAGAAATGCGAAATAGTGATTTCTGAAATGGGATATTTTTATTCTCCTCTTTTTAAAACAAAGATAGGTTTCTTGAGAATAAAGGTTTTACCTCTATTCCCAATATTTCCTTTCTAAACGATTAAAAGTTTGGACTCAAAGGATTTGTTTTAAAACCCTTCTCGTACTCTTTTTATTTGAAGCATGGGAGCAAATGCTCAAATTCACAAGTTTTAAAAGACAAGAAATTAATCTTGTATTCAAAATAAAAGTTTTTGTTGTCTCCAAAATTTGGGTATTTTAATAAATCCATTTATTTCTATTTCCCAAAAATTTGGGTTGTTACAGCCCTACAGCTTATAAGGGAATGTTCACTCGTGGTGATCACGGAGTTTCCACGGTCATGCTCGAAGCTGTGGCCTCTGAGGACCTATGGATATGGCATGCATTCTTCGGGATTGCTGGATCAAGTAATGATCTCAATGTCCTAGACCAGTCAACTTTGTTTACTCAAGTGGTGCAAGGTGTAGCTCCTGAGATTAATTTTGAAGTCAATGGTAATGAGTATAACTTAGGATACTATCTAGTCGATGGCATTTATCCAGAATGGGCAACATTTGTGAAATCGATCCCTATGGCGCAAAGTGTGGAGGACAAGCTATATGCAGCACACCAAGAAGGAGCAAGGAAAGATGTTGAGCCGGCCTTTGGTGTTTTGCAAGCTCGTTTTGCCATAATTCGTCATCTAGGGCGTATGCGACAGAGGGAAGTTCTTGCTGAGATCATGTATGCTTGTATTATATGGCATAACATGATTGTGGCAGATGAAAGGAACACCTACAAATGCTATGACAAGTACGATTGTGACTATGAAGAAGCAGACTTCTCCATACCATACATTGCAGCTGAACAAGGGCCAATTGATGGGTTCAATTTGATTCTTGAAAAAGAGACTGCTATTAGGGATCGAGCTACACATCGCCGTCTCAAGGCTGATTTGATACAAAATATTTGGGAGAAGTTTGGAGGTGCAGCAGTGTAGATTTTAAGAGTTTTCTAGGCCTTTTGTACTTCTAAATTTGATCCAAGCATCTCTGTGTTGTAATGCCTAATTCATTAGTTTCAACCCCTTCTGTCCTTCAAATTATATTTAAACATCTCTGTCATTGTCCTAATGTGTCATCCAAATCTAATTCAATATACTGTCTCGTGCACAAGCACTAGCACGAACCACAAGAATCCAAATTCGTTAACAACGAGTACACACTAGGATGAAAGCAGCTGAATCAAATCATACCAGTGCGATGCTGCTTCCTGCCTGGCTTGGCCATCCCGACGATCGGCCGCGTCCTGCCTGGCTCGGCCATGCCCCTTCCTGGCTCGGCACCGCCCTCGATCCACCGCGCCGTGCTCTGGCGCGCCCTGCTCCGCCGCATCCTGCTCCACTGCGCCCTGCTCCGTGGCGCCATGGCTCCACCCGCGACGCTGCATGCCGCGCCATGGCTCCGCCCGTGACCTGGCCGCATGCCGCGCCATGGCTCCGCTCGCGAGCTGGCATGCTGCGCCCTAGCCACGCTACTCCTCCGTCCGCGACCTGGCGGCATGCCTTGCTACGGATCCGCGACGAATTCGTCGAATCGCGAAGGTGAGCTGAGGAAGGAGACGGATTTCATGGACGGGAAAAGGGGATCGGAAGAACTCGCGCGAAGGAAACTTCTGGTTGACTTGGTTTCAGATATTTCTTTCCATATGTGGGATCCGCTATTATTTAGAGGCATCAACTACGCCGTGAGACCGGTGCCTAAATTCTCTTCCGCGGCATCGCTGAAGACGTGGCACTATTTTCAGATTTTAGGCATCGACCACGCTGTGGAAGGCCTTAGTAGCTACCTCGTGTATCGCGCGCCTGCATACATGCATGTGATGGAGCATCTTCTCCAGGGATGGCTGCCGGCCGCTCGTCGCTATAAATTTACGAACATGCAATGTGTTACGCATATAGGACTATCAATCAAGTTCAGAGGCAGATTGTTTTAGGCTAGCAGTAGCAGGAAGGTCCATCCATTTAGCTGGTGAGTATGTAGGAATGATCTCTCTAGACACCTAATATTTTTTTTTTATTATTGATTTATACGCTCAGTTGGAAACAAATAGCTAGCACTAATATGGTTCTGCATCACGCACGCACGCAGAGTAGACGATGAGCTCCTTGGATGTCACCGCCGCCGGCGTCCAGCTCGCCGGAGAGGACTCAAAGACGTCCTGGCCAGAGTTGGTGGCGAAGTCCATCAAGGAGGCCAGGGAGATCATCCTCAAGGGCAAGCCCGATGCCAACATCCTCGTCCTCCCTGCCGGAACTCCGGTGACCCTGGACTACAGGACCGATCGTGTCCGCATCTTCATCGACACCGTCGCAGACGCTCCCTACATTGGTTAGAGCTTTGCCTGGCGCACTAATTTCATGTTGCTTACGCAGGTATGTCTATGAGAATTTTTGACACATGACCACCTATCTAGTGAATTGCTAAAAAAGATCACTTTCCAGAAAATCTATCTATTATATACTAAAAGCACAATACGGGGTTCTAAAATAGAGCCAGCACGTTAATCCACATCATCATAATTAATATTAATGGTTAGATCTAAATTTTGTGGTGAGGATTTAATTAAATATTAGTAGTCACGTAACATGTTTGTACCACATCGTGCCAATGTTGGAACGTGATAGCTACATATGGGTCTGTTTTAAAAACAACCGAGACTCTACTTTGGCTAAAACATGGTTCAAGAAAAAAAGGAAAAAAAGAAAGCTGGCTGAAACGTGATGTACCCGGGAGGAAAATAAAATCCAAGAACGTGCCTGCTAGGATACGGTCAAAATATTTGCTCCATAGCGTGAAGAGTCCACATCGGACTCTTAATATGTCCATTAAAAAGATACGTACTTAAAAAAATTAATTAGGTGAAGAGTTATTTATTCTTATAGGACTCTAGCTACTTCCATTAGAACAAAATATCTCGACTTATATTTTGTGGACATCGGTCAAGGTAGACTTATATTTTTAATTTGAAAAATGATATTTCAAAGTTTAGAATGAATAAAAATAATAACATACGACATTGATACTTACTCATGCAATTTCTGAGCAAAAATTTGACTATATATAGCCTATGCAAAATAGAGAAAAGAGAAGTCATATCTTTGAACTGTTAATCCCAATTGTTACGATGCTATTTGACATTTTGTCATTTTTGTGTAGGCCACGTAACATTATATTTAGCCTTACAAAATTTGACGAACAAATATCAAGATTATATTCATATGCTTTAAATTTTATTTGGAACTTTGAGTTAAATAGTGCATATCCAACATCTAAAATATACAGATGAGATCTTTTAAAACATTAGTAGTTGTACGTAACATGTTTGACACAATATATGTTCTGCCTATGTCATCGAGATGCCACGTTTTGAAGTGATTGTTGGGTTTGGCTTCATTCCTCTAATACACCAATAGATATCTCTATTTGTAAAAAAAAAACCCAGCTAAAGCAGATAAATGCTTCAGTTAAAAAAGAAATAACGGATGGAGCATCTGTTAAAAAAACAGCTGGATGTGACACTAACCTAACATGTAACATGACAAGTTCAAAAGAAAAAAAAGGTCCTAGCTGAAATGTGATAGCTGCATTTCGAGTTTAGTCAAATTTAGAAATCATAGATGGAATGTGATGGCCATACGAGTACTTCAGAAAAAAAGATAAAGTGTTTATCCGTAATTTCTCTATTTTTATTTACCCTGCGTTTCAAGTTTAGTCAAATTCAAATTTTATAAAGTTTAAACAAATATGTAGCAATAAATACAAACATATATAACACAAATTTCATATAATATAGAAATATATTTTATAATGATTTTAATAATAACAATTTTTATGTTGGTCATTTTTTCTATATAGTTGGTCAAATTTTGTAAAAGTTTATTTTGATTAAACTTGAGGCACAAGGTAATTGTCAACATATGGATTATGTTCTTTCTGTGACTGAGTACACATAAATGATAAATTAATTCGAACGCAATCAGACCAACATATCTACAAAACAGCCACAAAAGTTCAGAGTCATAGAATTTTAAAATTAATAAAGTCACGATATTATTCGACATTGTTTCTATGATTGAGTACACATAAATGATAATTATTCAACAACCATCAGATTAACACTGTCACAAAAGGCATGCGGAAGTTCATAGTCGTGGTATTTAAAGATTTGAAGTCACGATATATGTTGAATGATCAACGGGAATGTCCCTCACAAAAATAATTACCATTTAAAGACACATATAGGACTGAGCCAGCAAGGTTGAAACTAATCATTCGTCCTCAAATTTAAAAGATGTTTATGGCATGTTTTTGCATAATATTTATGTTGTATTTATATTTATTTAATTTTCAACATAAATACAAGTAATCTATAGTCTTATTTATCAGTCATTTTTTAGAAAACCCAAAGATGTTACCCTTGCATTTTCGAGGGCCACCTTGCTAGTTTGATAGAAAAGACCACTTTTGCATGACGGCAGAGCTGCCAGGCAACACGTGGCACGTGCCAGCTCAGACTTAAGAGGCAGGCACCTAGGCAGCACCCTGACCTCATCAAAGGAGGTGGGCCCTGCTGCCACTGCCCCAACAAGCATGGTGATGTGGAGCGTGATTCCACCAACCCAGTCAGCAAGCCGACAGATTCCATAAACACAACAATGTTGATTTTGAGGACAAGATGACTGCCGCGGACTCCCACGCGCATAGTGCGTTGATTGTTATTTTTGGCGCCCATTTCGCAGGTGATTGATTCCCTGCCTTCGCTTGCTTTTTAGCGGGAAAATTTATAGTAGACGCATATTTATTTACTATAGTGTTATAGTAAATAGACCACTGACGGTGCATTTGTTTCCTAATTTTTATGCTTAGTGGCATCTTTGTGGAAGCAAGGCAAACTCATAGCAACTAAGAAAAATTAGAGAGCAAAGTTTTTTTTAATAAAGTAGAGTGCAAAGATAGTAGTAGAGAAGACTGATGGGATTACTCGGATCTATGGTGCCACTAGGAAGAAAAATTAGCAAACAAATACATCATCGGTGGTTTATTTACTATTACACTATATCAAACAAATTTGTGTCCACTACAATCTTTTCCACTAAAAAGCAAGCGGAGGCAGAAAATCAATCACATGCGAAATAAAAGCAAAATAGCAATCAAACACTATGCATGTGGAAGTCCGCGGCTATCATCTCGTCATCGGAATCAGTTTTGTTGCGTTCAGGAAAACAGCTTGCCGCCTGGGCTAGTGGAGGCACGTTTCAGGTCACCATGCCTCGTGGGGTAGTAGCGGCAGGGCCAACCCTACGTGTCGGCGTCGAATGGCAATGGAGGGTGGCCAGAGTGCCGCCTAGGCCCCAGACGACGGGTGCCTGCCTTCTCAGACTGAGGCGGCACGTGCCACGTGTCGCCTGGCAGGCTCTACCACCATGTAAATATGGTCTTTTCTATCATATTTTCAGAGTGGTGGTCTTTTCTGGCAATGCACCGGACAGTGGTCCATCCTGTCAAAACTCTTGCTCATGAATGTAAGCGTAACTTCAGTAATGAAGGAATAAATGCATGCTCCTATGCTGATCACCGGCTTGTCATGTCACGATTTGTGTGGATGTACTCTTTGTGTAGTCTCGTTGCGACAGGTTATTAATATTTCTGGATTGCGTATCAATTTCTTTTTGCATTTTGACAAAGGTATACATAGACAGTAATGATATACACGGCGAATCAAAGGTGCTTATTTTGATTGCCTAATGATTATAACCATATCACGAAAGTTACCACATCCACTAGTAGGGAAAACCTCATCTGTGGCGCACCAAAAAGTCTATTCTGTGGCGCATGGGTGGTGCTCCACAGAATCTTCGCCACAAAAATAAACATTCTGTGGCGCACCAGTACATGCGCCACAAAAATAGACATTCTGTGGCGCACCAGTTCATATGCGCCACAGAAATAAGGCATTCTGTGGCGCATGAGTACTAGGTGCGCCACAGAAATAGGTGCGCCACAGAAAATTCAAAAAAAATCAAAAAAAATTAAAAATTGAAAAAAATATTATTATTTTTTGAAAATCATAAAAATCGAAATAATGTGAAAAAACTATTTTATTTCAATTTTTTTAGGATTTTATCACATGAGGAACATATTCAAATCACACCGAATTTCTTGACTTCCCGCTAGGTCACCCATCTTTAGACTACTCCGGGCTCAGCACGCTTAACTTCTCCATTCTATGTGCATGAGCTATCCCTAACCTACCCAAGTTCTTATTGATATTACTATCATATCAATCCTCTTAAGGCCTATGTGTGCTTGTGTGTGTATGTGCATATATATGTGTATATGTGTGTGTATGTGTATATATATTATGTATATATGTGTATATGTGTGTGTATATGTGTATATATGTCCGCGTATATATGTGTATATGTGTGTGTATATGTATGCATGTGTGCATATATATGTGTGTATATGTACGTATATGTGCATATATGTGTGTATATGTGCGTATATGTGTGTGTATGTCCACGTATATGTGTGTATATGTGTATGTATGTCCACGTATATGTGCGTATATGTGTGTATGTGTGTGTATATGTATGCATGTGTGCATATATATGTGTTTATATGTGCATTTATGTGTGTATATGTGCGTATATGTGCATATATGTGTGTGTATGTGTGCGTATATGTATGTATATATGTGTGTATGTATGCGTATATGTGCATATATGTGTGTGTATGTGTGCATATATGTGTATGTATGTGTGTATATGTGTGTGTATATATGTGTGTATATGTGCGTATATGTGTGTATATGTGTGTATATATCTGCATGTGTGTATATGTGTGTGTATATGTGTGTGTATATGTGTGTATATATGTGTGTATATATGTGTGTATATGTGTGTATATATCTGCATGTGTGCTATATGTGTGTATATAACTAATCCAAAAGTTTAATCCAATATAAATTTTGATCTAAAAATAAAAATTGAAAAAAAAATTGAAAATATAAAAGTGCAAAAAAGTCTATTTTCCCTTTGGAATTTTGAGATTCTAAAATTTGTCGAAACGACCATAGGTGGTTGAATTCGGATGTAACTTTTCGTGTAGATACTTTTTCATATAAAAAACTTTTTAATCCGACTTCGTATGCAAAAGTTATGGCCGTTTTACCGAGACATAAAGTTTTTTTGTAAAAAATATCAAAATTCATTTTTATTATTTTTCTTACTTACTAGATCACATAACATAACTAAATCTACTTTTTTGAATTTTTTTCAAACCTTTTATCATTTTCTCTTATTTTTTAAAAGACTAAAAAGGTGACCCACGGGGGGGGGGGTGGGACGAGCTAATTTTGTGGCGCACCAGGGCCAGTGCGTCACAGAATTACCCTAATTCTGTGGCGCACTGGTCTTGGTGCGCCACAGAATGCTCACCAGGGCCAGTGCGCCACAGAATTACCCGAATTCTGTGGCGCACTGGTCTTGGTGCGCCACAAAATGCTCTAATTCTGTGGCGCACTAGCCCTGATGCGCCACAGAAATAGAGGAACCAATGATTGGGGCTGATAGGGCATGGGTCCCACCCTATTTCTGTGGCGCATGGTCTTTTGGTGCGCCACAGAAATGACATATTTCTGTGGCGCACCTGGTTTGGTGCGCCACAAAAATAATTTAGTGCGCCACAGAATTGCATCCCACCTATAAGGGTTTTCCTACTAGTGATCCAAGCAAAATGGAAACAGAAAATGCTCAAACCCGTACACAGATGGTCAGCTTCAGTAATGGATCGAGCATGTATGTCGGTAGTGCACAGATAGTCAGCTTCTGCCTAATTAATTGGCTCCCTATATACCCCATCTGTATATCATTTGAGTACTCAACAGAAAGGGGCGTGAGGAAAGGATATTATGAGCGTGTTTGGTAGACTGCAGGGTGGAAGGTAAGATGTATGAGTGGAGAAAGATATTTCTCTTTTTTTGCGGGGGTAAAGGAGCTTGAATTAAATATTGACAGAGTTACAGTCGAAAGCAATGGCTGCTTCTACTTCTAGAGGGAAGCTTGCAAGCCAAAACTCAGTTCTACCTGACAAACGACTAAGTTTGGCCAACTCATGAGCTGGTCCATTGATATCATGACTAATTTTGACTAACTTAGTCTCCCTCTCCCTAAACATATTACGAATGTCACCCACACGAAAGGCATGGACAAAGGAGTTCGTGGTACTCCCGTTGATGAGCTCGATTGCCTCTGCACAGTCTGATTCGACCGTAAACCGTAGACTTGTCCATTGCAGAGTCAACTTGGAGCCTTCCTCTATCGCTCTCATCTCTGCATTTGTTGCATCCCTGCAGTGCGGAAGATGATGACATGCCGTGAAGATCACTTCACCCAGATGGTCTCTTAATATCATACCAATACTTGCTGCATCATTCGCAAAAGCACCGTCCACATTCAGTTTGGCTTCCCCGGGTATCGGTGGCGTCCACCTGGGATTGTCTTCAGGTTCCTTTCCTCTCTTCTTGTACTGAGGGTCCTCGTCCCACCCAGCCGGCATCTTACCCTTCACCAAATCTGCATCAGGGTATTTCTTAATCATAAATAACGAGTTATGGTAGCTTACCAAGAACCTACGCAATCCTTCGATTGGCGGGCAGGGTTTTTATGTGTTATTTCATTGTGGGCGTGCCAGATACACCAGCATGTCATCAAGGTTGTCATCCGTTGTTCATTTGGTATGGAGTGCAAGAGATGCAGCAGTCATTCCGTGCTTGTATTCTTCAGCAGCTCATCCTTTGGCATCGGCCAGGTCTTAGCCATTGCTAACCAAAGCTGACGAGCGTGCGGACAACGCATGAAGACGTGAAAAGAGTCCTCATCCTCCATACCGCAAATAGGACATAAAGCTGATGTGCTCATATTCCTTCTTACCATGTTGCTCTGAGTGGATATGGCATTGCGGCATATTCTCCAAGCAAGCGTCTTCACTTTGGCTGGTACGTTACATTGCCAAATGAGTTTCCAACCTGGACATTGTCCTTGAGGTCTCTGACTTGTAGCGCCTCTATTCTGGACATAGTCCGTATCCAAGAGGGCTAATCGGTACGCACTTTTAACAGTGAATAAACCTCGTTTCTCAGGGTGCCATGCAATGAAGTCTTTCTCATGCCTCGCCGACGTCTGTATCTGACAAATTACATCAATATCCTCTTGGCAGAAGTGTCGATGGATTTCGTGTCGCAAGAACACGGGGTACCATGCGACGGACCCAAAGATTCGAATGCCGGGGGCTGAACGTGTGAGATCTAGGAACGCAACGAAGCACGGTGACGGAAGCCTCGAGATGTCGAACGCACTACGCACTGCAGAGAGAGACGCCGATCTTTACCCAGGTTCAGGGTCCTCGTGGTGAGGTAACACCCCTACTTCCTGCCTTCTTGTATTGCAACGCGACACCTCGCGAGGAGTACAAGGTATTGGTTACCAAGTTCTAGCTGGCCAGAGGTTGAAGAACCTGCATGCCCAGCTAGCAACTTCAAGAAGATCAGATCCCCTCTAAGGGGTGGCCTCCCCTCCTTTTATAGAGCCAAGGTCCTCCTTTCCCTTATCTTCTTGGGGAAGGGGTTGCCACACACACGGTCAAGGAGGGTGGACAGCTGTAGACTACACTCTTCGGTAGACGTGGTCTTCGTAGGGTAGTGGCGCCGGTCCACAGGAGTGGGTGGAGGAAGCTGACGTCTTCCTCTGGCGCCCTGCACCGTCCACGCTATTTTTAGGGGGGTGGCCAACAACCACTGTGCCGCTTTGGGCAGGCACAGCGAAAGTTGGTCTCCTCCCTGTCGGGGGTAGCATGGGCGGTACGCGGTCTTCTGTCCTTCATCTTCTTGCTCCGCACGCCAACGTGCTGAGCTGGCGTGGACTTGGTCTTTCTCCTCACCAGCGGGGGCTCGTGAGGAGGTCTTCTGGTCCTTAGCATTTTCCACCGCCGTTCTCCTCACGAGGCGCCTCCTCGTGAGGGTTTTCCCCGTAGCTTGGGTCGTTGATTCTCCCCTGGGCCGAAGATGGGCCGATAAGGGGCCCAGGAGCAGGTGGACCGGGATACCCCGGTATCCAGAACACCGACAGTAGCCCCCGGGAGCCCGGCCCGTGAACGCGCCCTCTTGCCGGAGCAAAGGGCCAGGGCCCCAGAAGCTGCTGGGCCCTCCAACGGCACGCGTCAACCGCGTGGTCAGGGGACCATGTGAAGAAGCAGAGGCTCCGGACACGTGGCGCGGCCGCAGCTGGTGAGACGAAACGGCGGGCGACGCTACAGTCTCCGAGGCGTCAAACCATCATAATGTCGCGTCGCTTCACTGCGGAGCGCCGCGCCGACGCTTCGGTTCCCGCGCTAAGATTTGACGCATCGACGCTGGACGCCCCCCTTAAATAGAGGCTCCTCGAGACCTCTGGCACTTCACCTCCTTCCTCCAGTGCCACTTCTTCCTCCACGCCCCCAAGCTGATGGACCCCTGCGCCTCCGTCGCCGCCGTTGGACCAAGCTCTGGGGCCAAGCACCGTGGATGCCCCCCGGGCAGCGGGATCAAGGTGAAGATCCCAGCCCGATGGACGCCCGGAGCCGGCGGCCCCCTTCGCATTGGCGCACCGAGGCAGGACGAGGCGAACCGCGCTGCCTCGGGGACCTCCGGCGCCCTGACCCTCAGGGGTCCCGCGCGTGGAGGTGCTCTAAACTCGCAGTCGCCGCTGGCGGCAGCGCCTGCTCCCCGCGCCCCGGGAAGCGTCGACCGAGTCCTCCGGGAGGTGGAGGCCGCCCTGGGCCTCTCTCGCCCTGCTGCAGATCCTCCAGCCCCGCCGGCGAACGGAGTGGTTGCCACTCTGCGCCACTTGGCGGCGGCGATGCTGGGACCCCTCATCGGCCTGGGGTCCCGCTTCCTGGAGCTCCTCGTCGTCATTGACGTCCCGGGCTTCAGATCCCTCTGGCTGCCCAACGCCGTCCGGAGGGTGGTTTACGCGCCCGGCGCGGCCGCCGGGGAGATTGCCCTGGGGGAGCAGAGCAGGCCAGAACTCTTCTGGCCTGTGGACATCCTCCTCGGGGTGGGCGGCAACGCCGTCCTCTCCGGCCGCTGGAAGTCCTTCGCCCTCGGCCATCGCCTCTGCGTCGGCGACCACCTCGTCTTCCGCTTCAAGCTGGCGACGTTGGAGGCTTCGGTGTGGATCTTCACCGCCGGCGGCATCCGCCGCACCTACCCCCAGCCCGCGGCGCAGTGAAGAGGAGGTCCCGGCGCTTCTGGGGAGGGGAGCTAGTCTCCTCCCCTCTTTTGTTGTGTAGTCCTTGCCGGCGGGGTACGCCCCGCCGTGCTTTTGCTCCTCCCTTTGATGGGATTACTTCAATGAAGTCCGCTTTTAGCTGTCTTGCATTTCGCTTCTCACTGCTCTTCATTGTCCTGGTCATTCGCACGCTCGAGAGCCCTGGTGAGCAGTTAGCGTCGATGGGAGGCCTCCCTTCGCCTCAGAGCTCGAGATGGGGTCGGCGCCGATGACACATTAGACGATTCCTGAGATGAGAAGTTGAAGAAAGAGTTGGAAAAGAACAAACCCCAAATCCCCGAAAACGGAAAAACAAGTCGATAAAACAAACAAAAAAAAGGCGAATAAGATGCCCCTCTGACCGACACAGGGACCTTCTCCGTCGTGGAGGAGCGCGGCACTATCTGTGCCAGCAGCTAAGAGCAAATTGCCGCACGTGGCGATTCACGGGGCCTTCCTTGTCGTTGAGGGAAGCTGGACCCTCACGGACGTGAAAACGTCGACGCTTAAGAGAGCCCAGAGACCGTCGACACCTTGCAAGGGTTGCTCACGAGGTGAAGGGCCTGGCGCGGATCTCCGGATCTGCGTCTCCTTCGCAAGATGATCGGAGCGGCCTTGGTCTTCAATAATCCCGCCACGTTAGGCCTTCCTCGATAGAGGGAATCTTCTTGCGGATGCTTGTTGCATTGACGCATTCTTGCCTCCTCGTGAGGGTTGCTCACGAGGTGCTGGTCCTTAGCGGGTGCCTTGGGCACACCTTGGACTTTCCTCAAAGATTTTTTATTTTCTGATGTACTTCGCGAGGAACTAAGCACCATGGGTATTTGGAGGTGATCGATAACAGGGCCGTCGCCCCCGACCAGAGCTCACTCCCTTTGGGTTTTTCGGGCTCGCTGTTTTCCGGGCGATGGCCCCAGCATAGACACCGTGCCTAGCCTCCTTCCGCGTGGAGTACAACAGAAAATAAATGGACTTTATGCCATTTTAATGTCATGCCGAAGCAGAGGCGCTATGTTGCGCGATAACTTAATATCAGTGCTTAAGAGCAGTTTGAGCTGATACAAGTGCCGTGAGAGCGGTCTTTATCTCCTCGTGAGGAACCTAAGGGTAGAACTTTCGCATATGAGCTATGTTCCACGGGTTCCCCACCGGCACGCCTTCTGCGGTTTCCAGCCGCGCCGAGCCTGGCCTGGCGATGTGCGTCACCTTGAAGGGTCCTTCCCACATTGGAGACAGCTTGTGCAGGCCCTCGCGAGAGAGTATTCTCCTCAGCACCAGGTCGCCGACCTCCAGAGTCCTTGCTCGAACATAGCGGCTATGGTAGCAGCGTAGTCCTTGCTGGTACCTCGCGGCGTGGAGCGCGGCTTGGCACCGAGCTTCTTCGAGCAGGAGGAGGCGATCCTTGATGAGGTCCTCTTGGCGAATTTCGTCGAAGGCGAGCACTCTTGGCGACCCGAACTTGACGTGGGTGGGAAGAACAGCCTCCGCCCCATAGACCAGGAAGAAAGGGGTCTCTCCAGTGGGTTTGGTGGCGGTAGTCCTGATGGACCACAAGATGGATTGGAGGTTGTCTAACCATTTTTTGCCGCAGGCTTCGAGCTTGGCGTTGAAACTTTTCGTCTTGAGTCCCTTGAGGACCTCGGCTTTAGCGCGCTCGGCCTGGCCATTGCTCTGGGGGTAGGCGACGAAGGCAAAACAGATTTTGATGCCGGTCGATGTACAGTACTCCCGGAACAGTCCGCTGGTGAACTGGCTGCCGTTATCAGTGATTATACGGTTAGGCACACCAAAACGATAGACCAGCCCACGGATAAACTTGACCGCGGACCTGGCCGGGATGGTGCACATCGGCTCCACCTCCACCCACTTGGTAAATTTGTCAATGGCGACGTAGAGGTAGCGATAGCCCCCTTGCGCTCTAGGGAACGGACCAAGGATGTCCAGCCCCCAAACTGCAAAGGGCCATGTGAGTGGGATGGTTTGCAACTCCTGCACCGGCTGGTGGATCTGCTTAGCATGGAATTGGCACGCCTCGCACCTCTTGACCATCTCCGCCGCATCCCCGAGCACCGAAGGCCAGTAGAAACCACTTCGATATGCCTTCGCGGATAGAGTTGCAGCAGAAGCGTGATGGCCACACTCGCCGGCGTGGATGTCCCCGAGAAGCTCCTGGCCTTGGTGAGTAGATATGCACTTCAGAGCGACGCCGTTTGGGTGATGCCGGTACAAGTCACCATCCTTGACGCAGTAGCCCGAAGCTTGGCGCACGATCCTTTTGGCCTCCTCTTCCTCCTCGGGAAGCCTGCTGCTGGTGAGGAAGGCCTTGAGCTCGAGAATCCAATCCACTCCCTCCTGCCGTGCCAATTGTCGGGGATATAACCCCGGGTATACCAAAGTACCCCTTTGTTATGACTAATATACATTGTATATGTTGTATTATGTGTGCAGGATATTAAAAAGCATTTAACAGCAGGCTGGGCCGGATTATAAGTGGCTAGGCCGGATTATAGTTCCCCCAGGCCGGAATATACTCAGCTGGGCCGGAACTCAGCCAGCCTGCCGGAATACCAAGCCAGGCCGACATGTCAGCGCCATCCCGGGCGGGCCAAGATCCCTCCATCCCAGCTGGGCCGGTTGAGCTCCAACCCGGCTGGGCCGGCTCCCTCTCAGGCCGGGCAGGCTAGCCTTCCTCTGCCCCGGCGTGGGCCGCACGCCCTGCTCCTTATCCCGGCCAGCGGGCCTCTTCCCGTTGCCCGGCTGGGCCGGCGTACTGACCGGGCCGGCTCCTCCGCCCGGCTGGGCCTCCGTCGCCCTTGCTCCCCGGCTGGTCTGCCAGGCCGGCTGCCCCGGCTTCCCCCTGGGCCGCCATCCCGGCTCCGCCCCCTGCTGGGCCTCGGTGCCCCGGCTGCTGGGCTGGCGCCCCGCCCCGCTGCCTTCTCCCGGCTGGGCCGGGATTACCGCCCCGGCTGGGCCAGCTCCTCCACGCCCCAGCACTCCGCCTGAGCTCCCAACTGGGCCGGCTAGTCCAGCAGGCCGCCGTCCTCCAGCGCGCCCCGGCTGGGCCGGATTAGGAGAATCCGGCCTGGCCGGGAATCCTCTCCAGGCCGCTTCTTCTCCACCCCGGCTGGGTCGGATCATATTGTTCCGGCTGGGCCAGGCAGGGATCCCTGGCCCAGGCCGGATTATCCCCTTTGTAGGCCGAGATATACACTTCTGGGCCAATGTTTAACTCCCTCCGGGACATATTCCTCGTCCGGCATCGCCTCCAGCGCATCGTGCCAGTCCTGGGACGTATCCAGGCTCGGACTGGCACATCCTCCATCGTCATATGCTGGTCTTGGGACGCACCTTGGCTCAGACCAGCATATCCATCCTCTCATAGTCAGTCTTATCCTCAGGAGGAGGATAAGACTGATGACATGGTGATCCTGAAGACAGACGCTAGAAGACGAGGGCAAGGACACCAAGTACAGACATCGATGGGACTAGCCCACGACCGTGACGCATCGCACAGTACCGAGGACGGTACCGTGCTGATGCAGGCAACAGTGTGACAAGACCCCAGTAGTCATCTCAGCTACAGTGCATGTATAGTGTATTGTGGGGCATCCCTTGTCCCCTGGGCTCCCTATATAAGGGGCACCAGGGGGATCGATCACCCCAGCCTCCGGAGGAGGCTCATTCTCTCTCGCTCCATGGGAGCTCTCTAGCACTAGCTCTTTAGCTCCTGCCCAGTGCAGCCTCAGATAGGCAAGATACACAGCTCAAGGAGCACCATTGTAGCTCTCATGTGAAGCTCATATAGATCAGACATGCAGGAGTAGGGGTGTTACCTCCTCACGAGGGCCCCGAACCTGGGTAGCTCGATGTGTTAGCAGTGAGTTCTGTGCTCGGTCTCTACCGAGCCATCCCTCTCCCGGATCCACCAGCGTACAGTCGGCCCCCATTTAAGCCATCCTATGGCATATGTTGTTTCACCACGACGACATTTGGCGCCCACCGTGGGGCTGATCAAGCGCTGGTAGGAGTACATCCGGACGGGATCTTCTTCATCTGCTCGGGGGCTCGACATCAGCAACGCCTCCGAGCACAGCAGGTCTTCTTCAACTCCCGGGCTGACCTCAACTCGCCCGGGCCAGCATACGGCTGTCCCGGATCTACATCGGCATCTCCGGGCCGGCACTCGGCTTCCTCCGGCCAGCATATCCTGTGTCCCGGCCAGCATATCCTGAGTCCCGGCCAGCATATCCTGAGTCCCGGCCAGCATATCCTGTGTCCCGGCCAACATATCCTGTGTCCCGGCCAGCATATCCTGAGTCCCGGCCAGCATATCCTGTGTCCCGGCCAGCATATCCTGTGTCCCGGCCAGCATATCCTGTGTCCCGGCCAGCATATCCTGAGTCTCGGCCAGCATATCCAGCATATCCTGTGTCCCGGCCAGCATATCCTGAGTCCCGGCCAGCATATCCTGAGTCCTGGCCAGCATATCCTGAGTCCCGGCCAGCATATCCTGTGTCCCGGCCAGCATATCCTGTGTCCCGGCCAGCATATCCTGAGTCCCGGCCAGCATATCCTGAGTCCCGGCCAGCATATCCTGTGTCCCGGACAGCATATTCTGTGCCCTGACCAGCATATCCTGTGTCTCGGCCAGCATATTCTGTATCCTGGCTAGCATATCTTATGTCCCGGCCGACATATTTTATGTTCGTCGTGCCAGGGATCGTTCCGCCTCGAGCATCTGCAGGTAAGTATTTATAGCGAGCAGGCTCTCCCTTCTTTTCAGTCGGTTTAGGCATGAGCCTAGCCAGCCACCGTTATATCTCTATTTCAGTATATATGCTAGCACACATGCTTCTCAGTAAGTCTCCTGTATGTCTATCTATATGCCAAATTGTTACATATGCCTACTACAGATAGTATCCTTAGTATCAGTTTGTATGTCTCCAGTCTTGTGCAAAGTTTCATCTGGGCAGGTTATATGCCGGTTTTATATGCCAACAGCAAGATGTTATGTCAAGTTATATGTCTTTGTATGTGCCAATCTTTATATCTGCTACAGTGCTAGATTCAGTATGCCATTTAACATATCAAGTCCAGTATCTGCTTGTATGCCAAGTGCTTTATCCCATATGCTATGTGTTATATGCCGGCTGTCGTATGCCAAGGCTCATATGCCGGTTTGGTATGTTGAATGCCATGTGCCAGCTGTTGCAAGTTTACAGTCAGATCAGTTATATGCCTATCTCAGTACCAGTTTATGCATGCTCTATCACAGATCTCATATGTCAGTTACTTGCATTTATATGCCGGCACATGAGTGCCAAATATCTGTTGTGAGATGCCAAGTTCGCTTATATGCCAGTTGCAGTGTGTTTACATTTATATGCCGGCACATGAGTGCCTAGTTCTTCCTTGTGAGTTGCCAAGTTAGCATATATGCCAAACTACTATATCTCAGTCTATATGCCGAACGCTTCATGTCGTATACTATGTGTTGAGTGCAATGGGCTATATGCCAAACTCCATATGCTAGATTACTATATGCCAAATGCTATGACCATTCCTATGTCTTTTAGTATGACTACAGAACAGGTTGGATATCTCATTATATATATGTCTATTACCGGGCTATGACTCTCCATATTGCCATTACAAAGAGGAAATTACTATTATATCACTATGGCTTCAGCTTATATCTCAGTATGCCAGCATATCATGGCAAAGAGCAAAATGTCAGTATGTCGGCATATCATGGCAAAAAGCAAAATGTCAGTATGCCAGCATATCATGGCAAAGAGCAAAATGTCAGTATGCCGGCATATCATGGCAAAAAGCAAAATGTCAGTATGCCAGCATATCATGGCAAAGAGAAAAATGTCAGTATGCCGGCATATCATGGCAAAAAGCAAAATGTCTGTATGCCAGCATATCATGGCAAAGAGAAAAATGTCAGTATGCCAGCATGTCAAGGCAAGAGTAAGATTTCAGTATGCCGGCATATCATGGCAAGAGTAAGATTTCAGTATGCCACCATATCATGGCAAGAGCAAAATGTCAGTATGCCAGCATATCATGGCAAAGAGAAAAATGTCAGTATGCCGGCATATCATGGCAAAAAGCAAAATGTCTGTATGCCAGCATATCATGGCAAAGAGAAAAATGTCAGTATGCCAGCATGTCAAGGCAAGAGTAAGATTTCAGTATGCCGGCATATCATGGCAAGAGTAAGATTTCAGTATGCCACCATATCATGGCAAGAGCAAAGTTTCAGTATGCCAACGTATCATGGTAAGAGTAAAATTTCAGTATGCCAGCATATCATGGCATCGACCAAAATCCCCAATCACCGTTTATTTCGGTTCGCCAGCATATCAAGGCATCTATCAATAACTCATATCGCCGTTTATTTCGGCATGCCAGCATATCACGGCATTCTATAGTCCTTTCAGTTATCGATAATTCTGGCTCAGTAATATGTCGAGACATCGATCTCAAAGCTAACAAGCATCATATTTCTTATTATATCCGGTCTAAACAGAGTATTCCGGTTTGGCATATTAACATGTCTTATCATTTTTTGCATATTAACAAGTGCCCAGTGTTGGCGCAGCCCAAGAGGCATATCAGTATACCGGCATTGTCAAAGCAGACAATGTCGATGAGACATAGCCTGAGAGGCAAAGTGTCGATATAAAGCCCAAGAGGCAAAGCAGCCCAAGAGGCATATCAGTATACCGGCATTGTCAAAGCTGACGATGTCGATGAGACATAGCCTGAGAGGCAAAGTGTCGATATAAAGCCCAAGAGGCAAAGTAGCCCAAGAGGCATATCAGTATACCGGCATTGTCAAAGTAGACGATGTCGATGAGACATAGCCCAAGAGGCAAAGTGTCGATATAGCGAAAGAGGACACAATAGTATTTTGAGATAGCCTGCGAAGGCTAGCATATCATGTATATAAGGTCATGTCAGTCAGGACATTGCCTATGATGGCATGAGATAAAATAGGCCTATGCAGGCCAGCATGTCAGTTTTTGTAAGAATATGAGTTTGGAACTTTGGTATATATTGTTGAAGCCTGTGCGCGACTCTACGAGTCCCCCACAGCCTCGGGGGCTAATGTCGGGGATATAACCCCGGGTATACCAAAGAACCCCTTTGTTATGACTAATATACATTGTATATGTTGTATTATGTGTGCAGGATATTAAAAAGCATTTAACAGCAGGCTGGGCCGGATTATAAGTGGCTAGGCCGGATTATAGTTCCCCCAGGCCGGAATATACTCAGCTGGGCCGGAACTCAGCCAGCCTGCCGGAATACCAAGCCAGGCCGACATGTCAGCGCCATCCCGGGCGGGCCAAGATCCCTCCATCCCAGCTGGGCCGGTTGAGCTCCAACCCGGCTGGGCCGGCTCCCTCTCAGGCCGGGCAGGCTAGCCTTCCTCTGCCCCGGCGTGGGCCGCGCGCCCTGCTCCTTATCCCGGCCAGCGGGCCTCTTCCCGTTGCCCGGCTGGGCCGGCGTACTGACCGGGCCGGCTCCTTCGCCCGGCTGGGCCTCCGTCGCCCTTGCTCCCCGGCTGGTCTGCCAGGCCGGCTGCCCCGGCTTCCCCCTGGGCCGCCATCCCGGCTCCGCCCCCTGCTGGGCCTCGGTGCCCCGGCTGCTGGGCTGGCGCCCCGCCCCGCTGCCTTCTCCCGGCTGGGCCGGGATTACCGCCCCGGCTGGGCCAGCTCCTCCACGCCCCAGCACTCCGCCTGAGCTCCCAACTGGGCCGGCTAGTCCAGCAGGCCGCCATCCTCCAGCGCGCCCCGGCTGGGCCGGATTAGGAGAATCCGGCCTGGCCGGGAATCCTCTCCAGGCCGCTTCTTCTCCACCCCGGCTGGGCCGGATCATATTGTTCCGGCTGGGCCAGGCAGGGATCCCTGGCCCAGGCCGGATTATCCCCTTTGTAGGCCGAGATATACACTTTTGGGCCAATGTTTAACTCCCTCCGGGACATATTCCTCGTCCGGCATCGCCTCCAGCGCATCGTGCCAGTCCTGGGACGTATCCAGGCTCGGACTGGCACATCCTCCATCGTCATATGCTGGTCTTGGGACGCACCTTGGCTCAGACCAGCATATCCATCCTCTCATAGTCAGTCTTATCCTCAGGAGGAGGATAAGACTGATGACATGGTGATCCTGAAGACAGACGCTAGAAGACGAGGGCAAGGACACCAAGTACAGACATCGATGGGACTAGCCCATGACCGTGACGCATCGCACAGTACCGAGGACGGTACCGTGCTGATGCAGGCAACAGTGTGACAAGACCCCAGTAGTCATCTCAGCTACAGTGCATGTATAGTGTATTGTGGGGCATCCCTTGTCCCCTGGGCTCCCTATATAAGGGGCACCAGGGGGATCGATCACCCCAGCCTCCGGAGGAGGCTCATTCTCTCTCGCTCCATGGGAGCTCTCTAGCACTAGCTCTTTAGCTCCTGCCCAGTGCAGCCTCAGATAGGCAAGATACACAGCTCAAGGAGCACCATTGTAGCTCTCATGTGAAGCTCATATAGATCAGACATGCAGGAGTAGGGGTGTTACCTCCTCACGAGGGCCCCGAACCTGGGTAGCTCGATGTGTTAGCAGTGAGTTCTGTGCTCGGTCTCTACCGAGCCATCCCTCTCCCGGATCCACCAGCGTACAGTCGGCCCCCATTTAAGCCATCCTATGGCATATGTTGTTTCACCACGACGACACCAATGCCAAAAGGACGCGGTCACCCGAAGGAGGCCCACAGTCTGGAGCCCCCTGCTCCGACGGTGGTGGCACGACAGGTGGAGGGTCTGATCCAGATGATGGTGGAGAAGTGGACGGCTTGAAGAGACGCTCCTCGAAGACGCCGGCAGGTTGTGCCAGGCGGTGAGAGGCGCGCTTGGCCACATTTTCTCCTCTCGGGATGTGCTTCAGCTCCAAACCTTGGAAGCGTTTTTCCATCTTTCGATGCTCCTCGAGATAGGCTGCCATGTGCTCGTCCTTTGGAGTGTAGCTCTTGTTCGAGAAGTTCACAACCAGCTGTGAATCTCCTTTGACGATGAGGCGCTTGATGCCCAAAGCGTTTGCCGCCCTTAAGCCGGTGAGTAGTACTTCGTATTCTGTGATGTTGTTGGAGACCTTATGCTCAGGCTTAAAGCAGAGCTGTACGGCGTAGAAGAGCTTGTCTCCAGAGGGACAGGTTAGGACAGCACCAGCTCCCGCGCCGGGGAGGTTGAAGGCGCCGTCGAAGTGCATGACCCAGAGGCCTGGGGCCTCCTCTCCTGGGAGCGTTAACTCCTCCTCTGGAGGCTCGTCGGTGAACGGATCGGTCCACTCCGCAGTGAACTCAGCAAAAGCCTTGCTCTTGATTACCTTTGTAGTTTCGAAGGAGATCTCGAAGGGTTGAAGCTCCACGGCCCATTCTGCCACCCGCCCGGTGACGTTGGGATTGCGTAGGATGGTCTCCAGGGGACGATCGGTTACCACCTTTATCGGGTGACCCTGGAAGTAGTGGCGTAGCTTCCGCGAAGCGATGAGCAGGGTGTAGAGCAGCTTTTGCTGCATGGTGTAGCGCTCCCGAGCGTCACGTAGCATTGTGCTGACAAAGTATACGGGCTTCTGCACCTTGGTGACACCCTCGGGAGGTTCCTCCTCGGGAGGCCTTTGAGCATTGCTCTGAGAGAGCGGCTCGGTCGGTGGAGATGTGGTGGGCGGCTCCTCTTGAGGAACGGGAGGTGCCGCGGCCTCTTCCTCGCGAGGTGCTCCCGGACCGGGAGGATCGACCTCTTCCTTGGCGATCACCTTTGCGTCTCGCTCTGCAACGAGTACGGCACTTGCGGTCCTTGGAGTTGCCGCGATGTAGACTAGCAGGGGCTCACGGACTGCTGGGGCAACCATGATCGGTGGGCTCGTGAGGTACCTTTTCAACTCAGCGAAGGCCTTGTCGGCTTCCGGAGTCCACTCGAACTTCCCAGCGCGCTTCATGAGCTTGAAGAACGGCAAGGCTTTCTCCCCACTCCTCGCGATGAAGCCCCCCAGGGCTGCCATGCATCCCGCGAGGCGTTGCATCTCCTTGAGATTGCGTGGCGGACGCATTTCTTCGATGGCCTTGACCTTGTCAGGGTTCGTCTCTATCCCATGATGGGACACGAGGAACCCCAACAGTTTTCCCGATGGTACACCGAAGGCGCACTTGGCGGGGTTGAGCTTGATATTTACCTTTCTCAGGTTGACGAATGTTTCCTCCAGATCCTCGATGAAGGTGTGACTCTCATGAGTCTTGACGACGATGTCGTCGACGTAGGCCTCCGCGTTCCTTCCCATCTGAGCCCCCAAGGCCTTGCGCATGAGCCTTTGGAAGGTGGCTCCTGCGTTCTTCAGACCGAAGGGCATGCAGACATAGCAGTACACACCACAAGGCGAGATGAAGGTGGTCTTCTCCTCGTCCTCCTTTGCCATCTTGATCTGATGATAGCCGGAGAAAGCATCCAAGAAGCAAAGGAGGTCACAGCCGGTGGTGGAGTCGACGATTTGATCTATCCTTGGGAGCGGATAAGGATCCTTGGGGCAGGCCTTGTTGAGACTTGTGAAGTCCACGCAGAGGCGCCCACTGCCATTTGTCTTTGGGACGACCACCGGATTTGCAATCCAGGTGGGGTGGGCTACCTCGCGTATCAGCTTGGCCTTCTTCAGCTTCTCTATTTCCTTGACTATGAAGCCTTGATTCTCTTGCGCTTGTTTCCTAGTCTTCTGCTTCACGGGGTGTGCCTGAGGGCACATGGCTAAGTGGTGCTCAATCACCTCCCCGGGAACGCCGGGCACATCTGACGGAGTCCAAGCGAACATGTCAGAGTTTGCCCGCAGGAAGGTGACGAGCGCGCTTTCCTATTTAGGGGAAAGCCCTACCCCGATGGTGAAGAAGTTTTCGCAGCCCCCAGCCTGAAGCTGGACCTTCTTGGTTGCAGAGTGCTCTTGGGTGAACTAGGGCCTCCTCCCTGAGGGTACCGCGGCTTCCCCAATGCTCATGTCCAGCATCGGATGGACCAGGTCCTCGCTTGGAGTAGGCGACGCAGAGGTGGCGAACTTCTTCCCTGTTGAGCCCTGCAGGTGGGGCTCAAGAGAGGCCTTCTTCACAGCAGCCCGCTCTTGGGATACGAGCTGCTTCTTCCTCGCGAGGTCGCCGGAGTGTTCCAGCAGATCTTCATCGGCAGGGAACATGGTGGCGGCCTCACGGTAGACATGCTCCACCGACCGGAGAGCATCCTTCTCGTTGCAGCGCACGGTGATCGTGCCGTTGGCGCCCGGGATCTTGAGAACGTTGAAGCCATGATGCGTGGCTGCCATGAATCTTGCCAGGGCTGGATAGCCGAGAATGGCATTGTATGGCAATGCGATGTAGGCGACGTCGAAGTCGAGGCTCTCGGTCCTGTAGTTGTCCCAGGTGCCGAAGGTAACGGGCAGGCGTACCTGCTCAATTGGCGTTGTGGACCCTTCGGTTACCTCGAAGAATGGTCGGGTTGGCATGAGCTGGTGGTACGGCACCTGCATCTTCTTGAAGATCTCCACCGAGATGATGTTGAGGCCCACCCCTCCGTCGATGAGAGTGTGATTTACGGCGACGTTGTTGATGGTTGGCGTGCACAAGAGAGGAATTGTGCCCACGCCCCTGGTGGAGACCGGATGATCCTCCTCGTCGAAGCCGATCTTGCACGTTGACCACTTCATTAGGCGGTTGCCGACGTGGGGCTGTGCCGCCGCGATCTCTCGCGATAGCTGCTTGAAGTGTCGGTTAGACAAAGGAGCCTGAGCTCCACCCAGGAGGCAAGCGGCGAAGTCTCGTGGCTCTTGATAGCCTCCCTGGTTCTCCTCCCGATGATCGTTTGCTAGTGGGGGCAGCGGCAGCGGCTCGGGATCGGCTCGAGACAGACCCTCGTGGTGGTGACCTTCCTCGCGGTCATCGTCGCGGCGATCGCCCCGGGATCCACTCTTGCCGTAGCTGCGACCACCCCCACGGTGCTTGGAGACACCATTTTCTTCATGAAACTTCTGGACAAACCAACAATCATCGGTAGTGTGGGTGTCCTTCTTGTGGAGAATGCAGTAGCAGCGATGACGACCTTTGTCACGTTTGGAGCGGTCCCCGCGGTGTTGCTTATGATCTGGTTCCACCGCGAGGACAGCGGCCTCCTTTCGCTTGGGGTCCTTGGATTTTGGCTTTGGGGGAAGTGCCTCCGGCAGGTTATGCATGAAGAGCCTCCCTTCCTTGGCCTTGGCGCAGCGGTCGACGATCTCGAAGAGCCTGACGACGGAAGTCAGCTCGTCATTCACGGATAGCTTCTCCCTCATCTCGATGTCGGAGACGCCCGGGGAGAATGCGGAGATGACCTCCTCGTTGGAGATCCTGGGGATCTTGTTCCTCATCTGGCTGAAGCGCTGGATATACTGATGAAGCGTCTCACCTTTTTACTGATGCACCGCCTTAAGATCGTTCTTGGTAGCGGGGCGCTCGTACATGGGCATGAAGTTGACAACGAACTGACGACATAAATCCTTCCATGAAGTCACGGATTCGTGAGGAAGGTTCATGAGCCAAGTTCGCGGAGCGTCCTTGAGGGCCATGGGGAACCAATTTGCCATGGCACGCTGATCTCCACGCGCGGCCTGGACGGCGACGACGTAGAGTTAGAGGAATTCGACGGGGTTGGTGGTCCCATCGTAACGCGCGCCGATGTCCGGCTTGAACTTGTCAGGCCAGACGACGTAGCATTGCTGGCGAGTGAGAGCAAGACACCCGGGGTTGTAGATGGGGTCGCCGGGGATCCTGACGTTCTTGCCAGCTTCGCCGATGTCGTCGATGGCGCGGTCATGATTTTCGCGGCGGCGCTCGAGGGAGATGCGTGCGTCTTCCGGAGCGCGTTGGACAATTTGGCAGCTGGGCTCCCCGCGCGGCGAAGATGCTGGGGCGCGATGCCCTGCCACCAGATCTGGATCTCCCGCGCCCTGGGCTCCTCCCTGGGCTGGGTCTTCGTTGGCGATGGCGACGAGTTTGGTGATTTGAGTGCGCCACCCCTCACACCCGTCATCGGTGGGTTGATAGCGCAGCAGCTCCTACGCCATGGCGAGAGCCTGCGCAGGAGACAGTTGACTCCCAGAATGAGCGCGAGAAGTGGCGGTGGCGGTGAAGGAGAGCGAAGGCTCTGTACGCCCGGACGGGAGGTAGGAGGACTCCAGATCTTCCTCCTCTTCCTCCTCGGCCGAAGCTTCACGACGGCTGAAGATGGGCTCGGTTTGCCCCCGAACAGCGTTGCAACGGCGAAGACGCTCGAGCCTTGCGTTGGCGTCGGCCATGTCGAAGCAGATCTAGGAGAAAACACACCACAGACCCCTACCTGGCACGCCAAATGTCGATGGATTTTGTGTCGCAAGAACACGGGGTACCACGCGACGGACCCAAAGATTTGAACGCAGGGGGCTGAACATGTGAGATCTAGGAACGCAACAAAGCACGATGACGGAAGCCTCGAGCTGTCGAACGCACTACGCACTGTAGAGAGAGACGCCGAGCTTTACCCAGGTTCAGGGCCCTCGTGGTGAGGTAACACCCCTACTTCCTGCCTTCTTGTATTGCAATGCGACACCTCGCGAGGAGTACAAGGTCTTGGTTACCAAGTTCTAGCTGGCCAGAGGTTGAAGAACCTGCGTGCCCAGCTAGCAACTTCAAGAAGATCAGATCCCCTCTAAGGGGTGGCCTCCCCTCCTTTTATAGCGCCAAGGTCCTCCTTCCCCTTATCTTCTTGGGGAAGGGGTTGCCACACACACGGCCAAGGAGGGTGGACAGCTGTAGACTACACTCTTCGGTAGACGTGTGCTAGCAGGTACTGACGATGCGGGAGCAGTGAGTCCTTGTGCGTGGTGATGACCAGCCCGTTGGGAACCCCAAGAGGAAGGTATGATGAGTGTAGCGGCAAGTTTCCCTCAGTTAAGAAACCAAGGTATATCGAACAGGAGAAGAGAGACGGTGACGACTGAAGGTGTTTGTGGAACCTGCACACACACAAACAAATACTTTGTTCCCAACTTGCGATGAGGTTGTCAATCTCACCGGTTTGCTTGAAACAAAGGTTATGAGTGTATCGAGTGGAAAACAGTAGAAAATATGCGAGTAAAGTAAACAATGCGGGAAAAGTAAACAGGTGATTGCAATATGATTAAAATAGGACCGGGGTCCACAGTTCACTAGTGGTGTCTCTCCATAGATAAAATAACATGCTGGGTAAACAAATTACAGTTGGGCATTGATAGAATAAAGATAACGTGATATGTCAAGAAGATCACTATGAGATTTACTCTGGGCATTACAACAAAATACATAGACCGCCATCCAACTGCATCTATGACTAATAATCCACCCCCGGGGATATCATCCGAACACCTTAGAAGTATTAAGTTGCGAACAACAGATAATTGCATTAAGCAAAGTGTGTAATGTAAACAAAGCATATGCCCTTGAGCATATGAATGTTGCTTCTCCCTAGTAGCAACAGCACATCTACCACCTTAGAGGTTTCTGTCACTCCCCCAGGTGAAATAGAGGCATGAACCCACTATCGAGCTTAAATACCCCCTCTTAGAGTCACTAGCAACTACTCGGCCAAGATAGCTACTAACAACGGAGAGCATGCAAGATCATAAACAACATAGAGATAACAAAAGATATAATTCAGTACAGCAACTTAATCATAAACACCAATATTCATCGGATCCCAACAAACCAACATCATAGAATTACATAACGATGATCTCAATCATGTATGGCAGCTCATGAGATCTAAACATGAAGCACATGGTGGAGAAGACAACCATCTAGCTACTGCTATGGACCCATAGTCCAAGGTAGACTACTCACTCATCGCTCCGGAGGTAATCATGGCGATGAAGGAGACCTCCGGTGGCGATTCCCCTCTCCGGCAGGGTGCTGGGAAGAGCTTCTGGACCCTCCCGATCTTCGGGTCGACGGCGGCGGCGGATCGCGATGTATTCTGGAAAACTGATCGGGCACTTAGGTTTTTCTCGTCGGGGGGTAAATATAGGCGAAGGGGCGATGTCAGAGGTGGAGCCAGGGGCTCTCACACAGGGGTGGCGCGGCCAGGGGCCAGGCCGCGCCGCCCCCTTGTGTGGGGCCCTGGTGGCCCCCCTCCGACACTTCTTCGGATGTCTGGAAGCTTCCGGGTAAAATATGACTTTAGGAACTTGTTTCGTCCAATTTTGAGAATATTTCCTGTGTATCACTTCTGAAACACAAAAACAGCAGAAAACAGGAAACTGGCACTGTGGCACTTCGTTAATAGGTTAGTTCCGGAAAATGTATAAAAATGCCACTAAGTGTAACGAAACAATAGGCAAATGGTGTAAAACAAAGCATGGAGCATCAAAAATTATAGATACGTTTGAGACGTATCAAGCATCCCCAAGCTTAACTCCTGCTCGTCCTCGAGTAGGTAAGTGATAACAAAAGAATAATTTTTGAGGTGACATGCACCTACACAATCTTGATCATATATGTAAGCATTGGTGAGCTAGGATCAATAGAACTTAAAACATGGGCATGAAGATATAATCATGACAATAAGAACTTAGCAACCATGTTGTAAACATGCAAATGAACACAAACAAAAGATCATGGTAATGAAACAATGAAAGTCAAACGTGTGTTCAAATCATAAGGAAAAACATACAAGTAGTTTTCAGCTTGTCCTTCAAAGAGAGCAAAACATAAATGCATAGGACACCTCATAGTTTAAAAGGGCGACTAGATACAAATAATTTAAGAACAAGTGAAACCAACAATATGAATCAATCAATGAACTTTGGGACAATGCATATCACACTAAGAATGACAACTATGCTCTCTTAATGGTGCATAAAGAAAGAAGGTGGTGACTCAACATAAAAGTAAAAGAAAGGCCCTTCGCAGAGGGAAGCAGTGATTGCAAGTTTTATAACCTTCAAAAATTATGGTACTTACCGGCTTTGAGCTCTCATTGCCCCCATCATAAGCATCTTGAATGGTTAAAGTTAATGCGAGAACAATTATGATGCATATGCTTGACAAATCATAAGTTGAAAACCTCGTGTCCCGTGAATACGAGTACCCAAACTATGCTACTTTACTTAGAGTCCCAAGCAAGGCTCTTGTCATTGTAAGTATATGCATATCATTGAGAACCGCCAATGGGGTACCTCCGTGCCCGATGACATGGAACAAGCCCACACCAAAATGACAGGGCAAGCAGACAATGAACACCTCGACATCTCTTTTATTTGCTATATTGTTTAGCTTTTTATTGTGAGATGCGTCGTCGAATGTTCACCATGGGTATGCTGCAAATTTCCACCATGAATTATGCATGGCTTAGATTGGCGGCCCGGCGTTTCCCTAACACATATACAAACTCCATGATCCCTACAAGATTCCCAATTCATTTCCCATAGTGGGCATCCATAAACAAAAGATCACAATATCAACTCAAATAGAAGTGCAATGTTGAAAGCTTGCCCCATGACAGCATGGCTGGGCTAGAATCCAACTTACAACTTGCAAGCATAACAACTCAGCATAAGAGACCACAATGTCAAAATTTTAATAACAGGAAAAAGTAAAGTGTGCCTTCCGGTTCGTGAGAGCTTTACTGACCGAATTTCGCATAACACTGGTAAGAGTTTAATTTGAAGAGAATATAAAAGCAAGTCAAATTTACTTGGAGTAGCAAATTGCTAGTAGGTATGTATGGTGGACACTTTGGAAAAATTTGGCTTTTAGGAGTTGGATGCACGAGTAGAGCTCATACTCAGTACAAGGTGAGGGCTAGCAAAAGACTGGGAGCGACCAACTAAGAGAGCAATAATGGCCATAATCATGCAAAGCGACAAAGCGACATTAAAAGAAGCATACGATGGCATCAAAAGTCAAAAACTAAATAATCATGAAGGCTATTGGCGACTTTGTAAGAGTCTAACATGTGTGAGCATGCGCCAAGTCAACCCAAATAAAGCATCAAGGAGAAAACCAAAATAATGCTTCCATACAATAAAAACAACGCATGATTTTTTCAAAGGCTCATTAAGCAATCTCAGTTATTTGAGACAAGTCATGCTACAGCAAAACCACTAAGCATACTATCAAAAAGACATCAAGCATGACATGAAAAAGCCTAAGCCACAGTCTACACAAGCTCCTTCTTGTACCACTATTTTGCACAACGCTTTTTCTCTTTTCCAACACCATTTGAAATTTTTAAAGACACCTCTTTTGATGAAATCCAATAAAGATCAGAGGCAAAAATACACCTTGATGAAAAGATATGAAAAGATCTGAACGCAAATCAAGGCAAAAATGAAAACCAAAAGCAGTAGCAGAAAAAGGAGAACGCTCAATTTTAATAAGAGTGAAAACTAGAGCGTTCTTTGCAAATGAAAACGAGTACATCTCCTCCAAAGGAAATTTGTTGGGGTCGAACCATTTATTGCAGCAAACAAACAAACTAAACAAACTAAACAAACTAAGAAAACTAAAATAACTGACGCTCCAAGAAAAACACATAGTGCATGAAGCAATGAAAATATAGTGTTTTGAAAGGTGACCTGATTTTTGCCGATGAAGAAGGGGTGCCTCGGGGGCATCCCCAAGCTTTGATGCTTGTACTTCTTGGATATTTCTTGGGGTGCTGGGCATCCCCAAGCTTGAGTTTTTGTCCATTCTTCAACTCATCTCATCATTCTCCAATCCCTACACTTGAAAACTTCCTTCATACAAAACTAAACACAATTCTATTAGCAACATTAGTGTAAGCATAAAATATATTCAACCTCTTTTAGCTTCAGGTTTCAACCCAAAACCACCACATATAAAGTGTATATTACTGTAGCAACTTCCACAAGAGTTCCATGATAAAAAAGAACTCAAAAGAAAGCGATAAAGTGGCAAAAACGAATATTGGCAGAAATCTGTCAAAACTGAACAGCTGACAAAGGACGAATTTTTGAGGGATTTTCCGTTGCTCAAATCAAAAGTGTTCAACTAAGAAAAGTTTGGATATAACCTGGGGCATATGCACAAGAAATCGCAGGTCCAAAAGATAAACAGAGAATTTTCACGAATTTTTACGGTGCAGCACCGAAAACAGTTTCAGGACAGCAGTTTCCCCAAATCTTTACCTCACTCAAATTAGAGGCTTCTCTTGGCACAAAAACGAAATAAACAAGATAAGGAGCAGTCATTACAGTAGTAATGACTTCCAAGACTCAAATAAAAGAAAAAGTACTGTAAAGAAAACATTGGGTTATCTCCCAAGAATGCTTTTCTTTAACGCCTTTGAGCTAGGCGCAGAAAAGTGCGAGTCAAGTAATATCAAGTGATGAAGCATCAAGCTCATAATTTGCTCTAAGAATAGAGTCAAAAAGTAATTTCTTTCTTTTCCTAGGGAAGTGTTCCATACCTTTCTTTAGTGGGAATTGATACTTGATAGTGCCTTCCCTCATATCAATGATAGCACCTACAGTTCGAAGAAAAGGTCTTCCCAAAATAATAGGACATGAAGCATGGCATTCAACGTCCATAACAAGAAAATCAACGGGAACAAGGTTATTGTTTACCACAATAAGAACATCATTAATCCTTCCCAAAGGTTTCTTCTTAGCAACATCAGCAATAGGAACATCAAAATAACATTTTTCAAGCGGCGGTAAATCAAGCATGTCATAAATCTTTCTAGGCATGATAGAAATACTAGCACCTAGATCACATAAAGCATGGCAATCATAACCATTAACATGCATATCAATGATGGGTTCCCAACCATCTTCTAACTTCTTGGGAACAGAGGCTTTTTGCTTCAACTTTTCATCCCTAATCTTTATAAGAGCATTGGTAATATGCTTAGTAAAAGCAATATTTAAAGAACTAGCATTGGGAGTCAAAGCAAGCTTTTGCAAGAACAAAATTACTTCAGATATATTGCAGCCATCAACATCAAAATCATTAAAAGAGATAGAGCTATCATCTCCCATACTCCGAAAAATTTCAGCACTCTTTTGAGAAAAAGTTTTGGCATTTTTTGGCTTTTTAACACAAGGAGTGGGTGTCGGCGGGTTTCGTGTCACAAGAACACGGGGTACCACGCAACGGACCCAAAGATTCGAACACAAGGGGCTGAACGTGTGAAATCTCGGACCGCAACGAAACACGGCGACGGAAGCCTCGAGTGTCGAACGCCCAACGCACTGCAGAGAAAGAGGCACCGAGCTTACCCAGGTTCAGGGCCCTCGTGGTGAGGTAAAACCCCTACTTCCTGCCTTCCTGTATTTCAACGCGACACCTCGCGAGGAGTACAAGGTCTTGGTACAGAGCTCCAACTGGTCAGAGGTTGAAGAACCTGCCTACCCAGCTAGAGACTTGGAGGAAATTAGATCTAGGATCTGATCCCCTTCTAAGGGGTGACCTCCCTTCCTTTTATAGCGCCAAGGTCCTCCTTCCCCTCATCTTCTTGGGGAAGGGGTTGCCACACATACGGCCAGGGAAGGGTGGACAGCTGTAGACTATCTTCTTCGGTAGACTTGGTCTTTGTAGAGTAGTGGCGCCGGTCCACAGGAGTGGGTGGAGGAGGCTGACGTCCTCCTCTGGCGCCCTGCACCGTCCATGCTATATTTAGGGGGGTGGCCAACTGCCACTGTGCCGCTTTGGACAGACACAGCGAAAGTTGGTCTCCTCCCTGTCGGGGGTAGCGTGGGCGGTACGCGGTCTTCTGCCCGTTATCTTCTTGCTCTGCACGCAAACGTGCTGAGCTGACGTGGGCGAGATTCCCCTCCTCACCAGCAGGGGCTCGTGAGGAGGTCTTCTGGTCCTTAGCGGTTTCCGTCGTCGTTCTCCTCACGAGGCGCCTCCTCGTGAGGGTCTTCTCCGTGGCCTGGGCTAAAGATGGGCCGATGACGGGGCCCAGGAGCAGGTGGACCGGGATACCCCGGTATCCATTCCACCGACAGTAGCCGCCGGGAGCCCGGCCCAAAATGCGCCCTCTCGAGGAAGCGAAGGGACGGGGGCCCCCGAAGCTGCTGGGCCCTCCAACGGCGCACGTCAATGCACAGTCAGAGGACCATGTGAAGTAGTGGAAGACTTCGGACGCGTGGCGCCCTTGCAGTTGAGGAAGCGAAACGGCGGAGCGGAGATCGTGCGAAGTGGGTGGGGCAACGGGCGTTTTTCGAACCGTCGCGTCAAGGTCGACGCTTCGGAAACCGCGCCCTAGCCTTCCCCTTAAAAGCTTGGCAGGGAAGGCTTCCTTTCTTTCCCACAGCACTTCGCCGCCGCCGCCCCCTTCCTTGAAGATCTTGCGCATCCAAATCCTTTCCTCGCCTCCAATCCTCTCACCGCGTCTCACCCGCGCCCAGATCCATGGCGCCGCGTAGGGCTGGTGGAGCGGCGAGGCCTTCTGCTGCTGCGACTCGGCCGGCGGCGCCTCTGCTCGATTCCCGAATCAAGAGCAGCCGCGAGCTCCAGACCGTCCGGGAGATGGTCGGGAGCAAGAACAACGAGTGGGGCGCCACCCGCATCTGGCACGGCCGCGCGCCGCGGGGGACTCTGCCCCCGACGGCGCAGCCGTTCTTCCTCTTCTCCGTCTTCGCTGGACTGCTGCCGCCGTTCTCCCCCTTCTTCCTGGCAATTTTGGAGACCTATGGAATACAGGCCATCCACCTGCATCCCAAGGCCGTCACCTTGCTGGCGGTCTTTGCCTACGCCTGCGAGGCCTGGATCGGCATCAAGCCGTCGGTGGCGTACTTCCGCTACCTCTTCTCCCTCCGGTCCTCTGGACAGAACCAGAGTTCCGGATGCGTCTCCTTCATCGCCACCGCCGGAACGGAGGGCGACTTCATCGACTTGAAGTGGGTGAAGAAGGTTGAAGACTTTCGGAGCCGCTGGCTCTTCGTCGACATCCTCGAAGAATCAGAGCTCTTCCTTGTCACGGGGATCCCTCCCGTCAAGCTCAACACCTGGGCCAGCGAGGCCCTCCCTGAGGAGGCCCTGCGGACGCTCCGCCCGCAAATCCGCGATCTCCGGGATGCCGGTGTTACGGGGACCATGGTCAGGGTGGAGTTTGTTACCCGACGCATCGCCCCCCTCCAGGACCACCGCCGGGAGATCTGGAGGCACAGGTCCGGAGACAACCTCAGGCTGCACATCACCGAGCTCAACGCCGACGCCCGGGAGGAGGTAATCAGAGCCTTCTTCTCTCCGGTTCCCATCCCCGCCATCCCGCGCAGCGCCCTGCCGATCTACTGCTTGGGGGCTCGAGAGATCAGCCGTGCTACGGCGGGGATCTTGACGTTCAATGCCTGGGGCCCGTTCTTGGCGGACGGCGTCGTGCCTGGTCCCCTCCCGAGCGCACCTGCGGCCAGCTCGGAACAGGACTCGGCAGCCAGGGGAACGGGACCCATGGCCTCGGGAGATGATGATGATGATGACGATGCAGAGTCCGGCGACCAGCTGATCCGCAGGAGGCGTCCTAGGGGCACCGTGGTGCTCTCAGACTCCTCCGACGGCGACTCAGCTTTGCCGGACCAGCCCACCGGTGGAGACGCTGGCGCGTCCTCCTCGCGAGGTCCAGAAGGGGAGGGGCGCCGAGCTTGCCTCGAGGCGGAGCGCCGCTCCAAGTTCAACGACGAACGCGCCAGCCGGCAACCTGAGGCGAGGGCCTCCCAAGGGAAGGAGCCGGCTGGCGAATCTTCTGCGCCCCCGCCACCGCCGTCCTCCCTCCCGAGCAAGAGAGGATGGGTGGAGAGGGACACCTCGTGAGTGTTCCTGCACAAAGACCTTTACCTTTTTGCCTTACCTTTCCTCTGACCTCACCCCCTTACCCCTTCCTCTCCAGGGACGCCGAGGAGAAGAAGGAGGAGAAGAAGAGGAGGAAGAAGAGGAAGACCAGCCAGACCGCGCCGGGCCCTGACCCGGCGGTCACGACCACACCGGCGACGCCGCCGCGCGCCGTCGGAGAAGAAGAGGATCGCGCGTCCGCAGGCGCGCAGTCCGCCCCGGGAGCCACCGCGGCTCCCGGCATGACTGAGCCACCCAGAGGAGGGGGCGCGCTAGAGTCGATGGGGGCAGCTCCCGCTGCCCCCTCTGCTGCCGGCACCACAACTACCCCAGAGGCACCCCCGGCGCGGACCGCCACACCGCCCAGCTCGGGGGCAGCCCCCGAGCCCAGCAGCGAGAAGGGAACGCCCTCCACCGAGCCGGGGCCCTCCAGGGCTACATCGCCTCCCCTGCCGGAGATACTGGGGAGGCCCGCGAGGATCAATGCCGAGCCCCACGCCACCGACCCATGGGCGAGGGTGCTCGCGACAGTGTCCGGCGCCCTCCGCGACGAGGTCGGCAGGGCACATGCAGCCGAGGAGGCGCGCATCAACGAGGGCTGGGCCCTCCTGCACCAAGCCACGGAGAGATGCCGCCTTCTCGACCAGCGCGCCGCCGAGCGCCGCGAACAGTCGAGGAAGGAGGCGGAGGAGATCCGCGCCAGCGCCGTTGAAGAGGCCGAAGAGGCCCTGGCGACCGCCAGGGAGTCGGCGAGGGGAGTCCTGGCCAGGGCGCACCAAGAGGCCATGAAAATTGTCTCCGAGGCGCGCCAAAAGATTCCTCCCACCATCGGGCCTCCCAACCCAGCCTTGGCTAGTGAGGAGGCTAAACGGGCAGCCCAACACCTCCTGGACGAAGCCAGGACCAATGCCGACGGCCTCCTCGCCAACGCCCGGCAGAGGCTGGACGAAGTCGAGGACCGAGAGGCCCTCCTCCACGCTCGCGAGGAGAGCGCTGACTCCAGGGCGGAGAGTCTGAGCCGGCAAGAGGCTGGGCTCGCTGCCCGAGAGGCAGAGGTCCGCGAACGCGAGCGGGAGCTTCGCCTTCGAGAGGAGCAGCTCCTTGCCCTCGAGGATCGGCTCAACAGGGAGCGGGAGGGCCTTGAGGGCCGCGAGGCGCTGGCCAGCCAGTCCAACGACGACCTGACCCGTCGCCAAGAGGCGCTGGACCAGCGCGAGGCTTCCCTCCAGGCGAAGGCGGACCAAATGCTGAACCAGCGGCGGGTCAGCATGGAGCAGGAGTTCGAGCGAAGACGTGCCGAGTTCACCAAGGCGTGCCGCGCTGACTTCCGCGCCAAGACCAACGACGCCCTGGCGACGTACAAGCGGGGGCGCGAGACCCTGGAACGCCGGGTCCGCGACCTGGAGACCGAGCTGAAGGGGGCGCACGAAGCACGCCGGGGTGCTGAGCGCGCCCTTGCCGAAGCTGATGCCACCCTCACCTCACTCCGGCGTGAAGCGCAGAGGCTTGAGGAGGAGAACGTGGCGTCGGCCCTGTAAGGGGTGGAGATCTCCAAGAAGCTCCAGGAGGTCAGGGACGCCGAAAAGGAGGCGAACGTGCTGCGGAGGCAGCGAGTGCAGATGTTCCGCGGGTTCTCAACCCGCGTCATGGCGGCGGCGCACCGCCTGGGCATCCACGGGCTGATCCTGCCCACCGTCCCCGAGGACGACGGGTCGATCTTGCTCTTCTTCAACCAGCTGGCTGAAGAGCTGGACGGCGCGTCGGCAAGGGTCCTGGAACTCATCGACGCCGAGTGCCGAGAGTTGCTGGGACTCGCGGGCACGCGGATCTTCACCAACCTCCAGCGTCTTCGCCCCGACCTCAACCTGGAAGAGGTGCTGCAGAGACCCCCGCCTCCCCCGCCAGGGACTCCCGATCGTGCGGCGACGACCCGGGCAGAGCAGAGGGAGATCGCCCTGCGACGGATGCAGGCTATCTACGCTCGCCTAGGTGCCCCTGACGCCGCCGGCGTAGAGAGCTCTTCCAGCGGCGACACCTCCGGCTCCGAGGAGTCCGGCAGTGAGGAAGCTGAGGAGGAAGAAGACGGGTCGTCGGAGTCCAACGGAGACACGTCCTCGGGCTCCAGCCAAAGCTCCGGCGATGGCAAGGGCGAAACAGCGGTCGCCCAGTAAGCTCCTTCTAGACATCCTCCAGAAGGATTAGGTTAGCTGCACACTTAGCAGCCATTAGACATTGCCCTGCTGGGCCAGTTTAAGTTGTAATCGCACCTAAGGCGTTATTCGCCAAATTATCCTTGTTTGCACCCTTGCGCATTTTTCCTTGTCTCGTCTTTTGTCTGAGGAATGTTCTACGCCGTCCAGGGGCCAACCTCCGAGCGGGACAGCAGCCTAACGCTTAGTATGCAACTCGTGGTGCAAGGCTAGCGGGCACTGGCGCTCCAGAGGTGACTGTAATGGCATACAGGACTATCTCCCTGCAGCCCCCCAGGCGTCCAAACACAACAAAGGCGATCCCAGGAGAAGAAACACAAGGCCGCAGACAAGGGCAGCAAGAGACTTAGAGCAAATCCACACGAATTATGCGACTCTCGCGCGCTCATGTGCCTTCGAGCGAGTGTCGCTCGAGAGGAGAGAGCACCATGGATCGTATGAGATGACTATAGCGGGTCCCTTCCCGAGTCAGAGCTCGATCCGTTCTGGGTTTTGCGGGCCTGCTGTTTTCCGGGCGAAGGCCCCAGCGCGGACACCGTGCTCCTGCTCTTTCTCGAAAGGCAATCGAGCGAAAACTCACGTTCGCGTTCAGCCGCAATTAGCGAAGATTGCGAGGCTGGTGAGGCCAAAACTCGCGACTCCAGACGGTTTCCACAGTTTAGAGGGAATTAAAGGCGAGTGAGGACGGCCGTTACACTTTACTCCTTACGCAGGTGAAGAGTGTCCGTTTCCTAGGCGGAAGGAAGGGATGACGACGCCCAAGCCTCCCTGCCTCGCCCTCAAGTCCATGAGGAAAGGGCCACCGAGGACGGAGTAGGCCTACGCGTCCCCGGCGCAGGTCCCAAGGACGCGTATCTGTCGAGGAAGCGCTCGCAGAGTTCCCTCCAGGACGAGATGGACTTTGGTGGCAGCCCACAGAGCCACCGGCGAGGCTTTCCTTTTGTAACCATCACGAACCAATTGGCCATGACACGCCCATCGCCTCCAGCCGCCCGAACACTGCCCGCGTACTGCTGTAGGAACTCCACGGGATCGGAGGTCCCATCGTAGCGCGCATCAGTGTCCGGCTTGAAGCGAGGCGGCCATGCCGCATGACGAAGGGGCCCGGCAAGAGCCGCGAAGCCCCCGAAGCCGATGTCGCCGACCTCCGGCTCGCCCTCTCCAATGGCCTCTAGGCCATCGAGGACTTGGAGACGCTCTCGGCGACGACTTTTGTAGACAACGCGAAGGCGGAGACGGTGATGACGATCGTCACCCATGTCAAAGCAGATCTTGAAGAAGACACACTACAGCCCCCTACCTGGCGCGCCAAATGTCGGCAGGTTTCGTGTCACAAGAACACGGGGTACCACGCAACGGACCCAAAGATTCGAACGCAGGGGGCTGAACGTGTGAAATCTCGGACCGCAACGAAACACGGCGACGGAAGCCTCGAGTGTCGAACGCCCAACGCACTGCAGAGAAAGAGGCACCGAGCTTACCCAGGTTCAGGGCCCTCGTGGTGAGGTAAAACCCCTACTTCCTGCCTTCCTGTATTTCAACGCGACACCTCGCGAGGAGTACAAGGTCTTGGTACAGAGCTCCAACTGGTCAGAGGTTGAAGAACCTGCCTACCCAGCTAGAGACTTGGAGGAAATTAGATCTAGGATCCGATCCCCTTCTAAGGGGTGACCTCCCTTCCTTTTATAGCGCCAAGGTCCTCCTTCCCCTCATCTTCTTGGGGAAGGGGTTGCCACACATACGGCCAGGGAAGGGTGGACAGCTGTAGACTATCTTCTTCGGTAGACTTGGTCTTTGTAGAGTAGTGGCGCCGGTCCACAGGAGTGGGTGGAGGAGGCTGACGTCCTCCTCTGGCGCCCTGCACCGTCCATGCTATATTTAGGGGGGTGGCCAACTGCCACTGTGCCGCTTTGGACAGACACAGCGAAAGTTGGTCTCCTCCCTGTCGGGGGTAGCGTGGGCGGTACGCGGTCTTCTGCCCGTTATCTTCTTGCTCTGCACGCAAACGTGCTGAGACGACGTGGGCGAGATTCCCCTCCTCACCAGCAGGGGCTCGTGAGGAGGTCTTCTGGTCCTTAGCGGTTTCCGTCGTCGTTCTCCTCACGAGGCGCCTCCTCGTGAGGGTCTTCTCCGTGGCCTGGGCTAAAGATGGGCCGATGACGGGGCCCAGGAGCAGGTGGACCGGGATACCCCGGTATCCATTCCACCGACAGTGGGAGTTTTCTCTACACCAATCAAAGTAAGAGGGTTGCTATCAGCAGGAGCAACATCATTAGAGGTAGTAATAGTACATACCTTCATCTCTCTAGCCATCTCATCTTCTCTTTCCCACCTGGCATGCAATTCCGCTAACAATCTAATATTTTCATCAATTCCCACTTGGATAGTATTAGCGGCAGCAAAAGGATCAGGCTTAGCGGATATTCTATTAACCAAAGAAGATTACACATTAGACAATAATGAAATATCGGTTTCAGCTTTGGAAACATTAGCTTGCAATTCAGGAATAGTGTTGTTTAAATTTTCAAGTTGATGACTTATAGTCCTCAACAGAGCTGATTGCTCCTCCATAGTCTTGGTGAAAGCCCTGTTCTGCTCATATTGCATCTGCATAAAGTTCTTGGTAGCCTTTTCAAGTTCAAAAAGTCTTTCTTCACTAGGCATTTTAGGTCTACCAAGATAGCTATTATCACCATTAGAAGGAAACGGCCTGTAATTGTTACTAGCAAAATTGTTCCTATAAGCATTGTTGTTAAAATTATTGTTTCTAATGAAATTCACATCAACTTGCTCTTCTTGAGCAACCAGAGAGGCCAAAGGAACATTATTAGGATCAACATGAGTCCTATCATTAGCAAGCATAGCCATAATGGTATCAATCTTATCATTCAAGGAAGAGGTTTCCTCAACAGAATTTACCTTCTTACCTTGTGGAGCTCTCTCGATGCGCCATTCAGAATAATTTACCATCATATTGTCGAGTAGCTTTGACACGGCGCCCAAGGTAAGGGACATAAAAGTGCCTCCAGCAGCTGAATCAAGTAGGTTCCTTGAAGAAAAATTCAGTCCTGCATAAAAAGTTTGGATAATCATCCAAGTAGTCAGTCCATGAGTGGGGCAATTCTTTATCATAGATTTCATTATTTCCCAAGCTTGAGCAACATGTTCATTATCAAACTGAGTAAACTTCATAATATTGCTACGCAACGATATAATCTTAGCAGGAGGATAGTATCTACCAATAAAAGCATCCTTACACTTAGCCCATGAATCAATACTATTCTTAGTCAAAGACAACAACTTGAGCTTAATAATATCACTATCAACATCCGTATATTTCTGCATCTCACATAGCTCAACAAAATTGTTGAGATGAGCTGCAGCATCTTCAGTACCAGCACCAGAGAATTGTTCTTTCATAACAAGGTTCAATAAAGCAGGCTTGATCTCATAAAAGGTGGTAGCAGGAACAGTTGGTGCAATAGGAGTGCAGATAAAATCACTATTGTTCGTGCTAGCAAAGTCACACAACTTGGTGTTTTCAGGATTGGCCATTTCAGCAAAACGAAAGTAAACAAGTAAAAACAGCTACCAAGGATTCTAAATTTTTTGGGTTTTTGATATAAAAGCAATGCAGGTAAAATAAATAAAGTAAAGCAAAACAAATAACAAAGCAAAGAATGTGTGTGCGAAGAACTCCCCTCGCAGAAGTCTTCTCTCTTCCCCGGCAACGGCGCCAGAAAATTGCTGCTAGCAGGTACTGACGATGCGGGAGCAGTGAGTCCTTGTGCGTGGTGATGACCAGCCCGTTGGGAACCCCAAGAGGAAGGTATGATGAGTGTAGCGGCAAGTTTCCCTCAGTTAAGAAACCAAGGTATATCGAACAGGAGAAGAGATACGGTGACGACTGAAGGTGTTTGTGGAACCTGCACACACACAAACAAATACTTTGTTCCCAACTTGCGATGAGGTTGTCAATCTCACCGGTTTGCTTGAAACAAAGGTTATGAGTGTATCGAGTGGAAAACAGTAGAAAATATGCGAGTAAAGTAAACAATGCGGGAAAAGTAAACAGGTGATTGCAATATGATTAAAATAGGACCGGAGTCCACAGTTCACTAGTGGTGTCTCTCCATAGATAAAATAACATGCTGGGTAAACAAATTACAGTTGGGCAATTGATAGAATAAAGATAATGTGATATGTCAAGAAGATCACTATGAGATTTACTCTGGGCATTACAACAAAATACATAGACCGCCATCCAACTGCATCTATGACTAAGAATCCACCCCCGGGGATATCATCCGAACACCCTAGAAGTATTAAGTTGCGAACAACAGATAATTGCATTAAGCAAAGTGTGTAATGTAAACAAAGCATATGCCCTTGAGCATATGAATGTTGTTTTCTCCCTAGTAGCAACAGCACATCTACCACCTTAGAGGTTTCTGTCACTCCCCTAGGTGAAATAGAGGCATGAACCCACTATCGAGCATAAATACCCCCTCTTGGAGTCACTAGCAACTACTCGGCCAAGATAGCTACTAACAACGGAGAGCATGCAAGATCATAAACAACATAGAGATAACAAAAGATATAATTCAGTACAGCAACTTTATCATAAACACCAATATTCATCGGATCCCAACAAACCAACATCATAGAATTACATAACGATGATCTCAATCATGTATGGCAGCTCATGAGATCTAAACATGAAGCACATGGTGGAGAAGACAACCATCTAGCTACTGCTATGGACCCATAGTCCAAGGTAGACTACTCCCTCATCGCTCCGGAGGCAATCATGGCGATGAAGGAGACCTTCGGTGGCGATTCCCCTCTCCGGCAGGGTGCCGGGAAGAGCTTCTGGACCCTCCCAATCTTCGGGTCGACGGCGGCGGCGGATCGCGATGTATTCTGGAAAACTGATCGGGCACTTAGGTTTTTCTCGTCGGGGGGTAAATATAGGCGAAGGGGCGATGTCAGAGGTGGAGCCAGGGGCTCTCACACAGGGGTGGCGCGGCCAGGGCCCAGGCCGCACCGCCCCCTTGTGTGGGTCCCTAGTGGCCCCCCTCCGACACTTCTTCGGATGTCTGGAAGCTTTCGGGTAAAATATGACTTCAGGAACTTGTTTCGTCCAATTCCGAGAATATTTCCTGTGTATCACTTCTGAAACACAAAAACAACAGAAAACAGGAAACTGGCACTATGGCACTTCGTTAATAGGTTAGTTCCGGAAAATGTATAAAAATGCCACTAAGTGTAACGAAACAATAGGCAAATGGTGTAAAACAAAGCATGGAGCATCAAAAATTATAGATATGTTTGAGACGTATCAACGTGGTCTTCGTAGGGTAGTGGCGCCGGTCCACAGGAGTGGGTGGAGGAAGCTGACGTCTTCCTCTGGCGCCCTGCACCGTCCACGCTATTTTTAGGGGGGTGGCCAACAACCACTGTGCCGCTTTGGGCAGGCACAATGAAAGTTGGTCTCCTCCCTGTCGGGGGTAGCGTGGGCGGTACGCGGTCTTCTGTCCTTCATGTTCTTGCTCCGCACACCAACGTGCTGAGCTGGCGTGGACATGGTCTTTCTCCTCACCAGCGGGGGCTCATGAGGAGGTATTCTGGTCCTTAGCATTTTCCACCGTCCTTCTCCTCACGAGGCGCCTCCTCGTGAGGGTCTTCCCCATAGCTTGGGTCGTTGATTCTCCCCTGGGCTGAAGATGGGCCGATGACGGGGCCTAGGAGCAGGTGGACCGGGATACCCCCGGTATCCAGAACACCGACAAGAAGTACAGCTGCAAACGTTGCATATTCCAATTCCCTTCAGGTGTTAGAAAATCAGCCACCCATCGGTACCGACATCGACCCTGGCTTGTGCATGGCAGGTGGGTCGAATCTCTGGGTATCCAGGGATCACGCCAAGCTCTGATCTCAGTTTAGTTGCCAACCATCCATATTACTCCCTTCTTCAGTAACTCCAGTCTATGCTCAATTGCATGCCATGTTGTCGATGCATTCCCTGTGAAGACCGTGTCGATGATCGAACCATTCGGAAAATATTTTGCCTTCAGAAGACAGGCCCAGAGAGTATCTGTGCACTGTATTAACCGCCAAGCCTGTTTCGCTAGCAGTGCTTGGTTGAAAAGGCGCATATCGCGGAATCCAATCCCTCCACACTCTTTTGGTCGCATCATGATATCCCAGGCCACCCAGTGTGTCTTCCTTTTGCCATTCTCTGCACCCCACCAGTATCTTCTGATCATCTTTGTTAACTCATCACAAAGTCCTAGCGGTAGTTTGAAGACACTCATAACATATAATGGAATAGCCTGCGCAATTGCTTTGATCAGCACCTCTTTTCCTGCTTGAGACTTGTGACAATCATCCCACTCCACCAAACATTTTGCAAGTTTGGCTTGTAGGCTTTGGAACTTACCACTACTCATCCGACCATCAGGAGTAGGCAGCCCCAGATATTTAGAATCAAACGTCTCCTGTGTAATTTGCAGTCTATTCTTTATCTCCTCCCGTACATCTATGGGGCATGAATCACCAAACATAATGGAGCATTTCCCGGGGTTTATGAGTTGACCAGTGCTTGCGGTATATACATTCAGTATACTTTGAATTCTGCTTGCTTGCTCAGCTTGTGCTTTGAAAAATAATAAACTATCATCTGCAAATAAAAGATGCGAAATCCCTGGGGCACGGCGACAAATCTTGACTGGGGTGATATGGTTAGAGTCCACTTCTCTTTGTAGCAGCGTAGATAGACCATTAGCAACAAATAAAAACAAGAATGGAGAGAGAGCATCACCTTGTCGAATACCTCGTGAAGGCGAAAATGTATCCAGGAGGTTTCCATTGAATTTAACTTGGTATCTTACCGAGGTGACGCATGACATTATCCATTCCACCCATCGGCAAGAGAAACCCAACCTTTGCAACACTTTCTTTAGATAGTCCCAATCCACTCTATCATATGCTTTCGATAGGTCTAGTTTGAAAGCACAGAAGTTCTTCTCTGCACTTGTATTTTGCTCAATAAAATGCAGGCACTCAAAGGCCACTAAGGCATTATCTGTTATCAGTCTCCCTGGAACGAAGGCACTTTGGTTCATCGACACAATCTGTCCCAAAATTGGTCTCGGTCTATTAGCCATACATTTGGCAATGACTTTATATATCACGGTGCACAAACTGATGGGTCTGAACTCTTTGAGCGTCTCGGGCTGATCGTTTTTGGGGATCAGTACAATAGCCGTATTGTTGACTCCCTCAGGCATGCGCTCGGTAGCAAAGAAGAGCTTGACCGTGTTGATCACTTCCACCTTAATCGTACTCCAGTTCCGTTGATAAAAACATGCCAGAAAACCATCAATTCCTGGGGCCTTGAGAGGGCCAATTTGAAACAGGGCATCACCAATCTCATCACCAGTAAAATCCTTGCATAGATCTTCATTCATTTGCTCGGTTACTTTTGGTTGCGTCATGGCGACCAGATCATCCGGGTTGAGTGACGGGTCTCGTGTAAACAATTCCTGGAAGTAGGAGGTCGCCATTCTCTCCATATCCGAGGGAACTTCCTGCCATACACCATCATCATCCTTAAGTTTCTTGATTTTGTTCTTACGTGCTCTCCAAACTGCCTTTTGGTGGAAAAAATGTGTATTCCGATCTCCCTCCTTAAGCCATGTTACCCGAGATCGCTGTAGCCATAGCATTTCTTCTCTATATAACAGCTCTTGCATATAATCAGTAGCTTTTCTAATATCTCTTTGGTCCGCATTATTAAGCATCAGAGTCTCTAAATTCTTCCGTGCCTTATCAAGCTCTCGGAGAACATTACTTGATTCAAGCTCTTCATGACGTCGCCCAAGTCGTTCTTCTAGCCAGCCTCGTCCCATGCCATAGCAATGCGTTCGCCCAGATCGGACTCCCTCTCCCAGAAAATCTCATAGTTTCGCTTTGGTCCACGCCGCTGCACTCTTACCTCTTGCGCCATTTCAACCAGCAGGGGGCAGTGATCGGACACCGGAGAAGTTAAGTGTTGTACCCTTGATTCCGCATATTGGTTTCGCCAAGCCGGACATGCTACCGCTCGATCCGAGCGCACCTTCACATTTGCCCGTCCCGACCGTTTATTGTCATAAGATATTTCTTGATTGGGTACCAAATAACTAGGGGCTAGAAAGATATGCCCTGATGGTGCAAAAAGAGACCTCAGGCCAGGCTAAGCGAAAACGCCCGAATCAGCAATTTAGACACGCTAGCTAGGTGGAAAGAATGGAGAGAAAGATTCTCTTATTTTTTTTAGATTGTATGAGTGTTCTCATATGGATGTAGTGCCTGCAAAAAATATTATGAAACCTCACCAACTACCATGTGGAGTAACAAATAAACCGACAACGCTTTTTCATGCATCGTTTTTATAGGGCCAGACCCACTGGAGGTGACAACGTGCGTTTATGTAGAGGCAGCTGTCTCCAACGCGACGGCAACCGGACACGCCCTAAGGGTTCATCTTCCCTTTGTATGGTACCGTCAACAATCAAACCCGTCATATTTCGCTCGCAGCATAAATCACAATTAATATACATCGCTCTCTATTTTCCTGAAGGTGCAATCATAAAATACGTCAAACCACCAATTCAGAGAGCCTGAAAAAGTATTGTTCACGATGGAGCTCAGTCGTTCTACCAACCTTTGAGGTTTCAGCGATTGAATCGACAGATAAACAATAGGGGATATCTTCAGCTCCACGTCAAACCCGTGGTGCACGAAGATGTGTCCAACTGTTCTAGCTTGTCGACCAGACATATCAGGACCACACTAATGGCTAAATTGCGTTACAAAATACATAAATATAGTTCTAGAAAATTATGGCTAAAATAAATATTATAAAATGACATTTTCACTATGTCATAACTGTAAATAACATGATTCAAAGTAGAAAATCAATTAGGGATGCCACTGCAGATTCAACCACTGGGCTACAAGCCAGTTCTCTCTAGAGGCAGCTGTCTCCAACGCGACGACAACCGAACACACCCTAAGGTTCATCTTCCCTTTCATATGGTGCCGTTAACAATCAAACCCGTCATATTTCGCTTGCAGCATAAATCACAATTAATAGACGTCAACATTGCTTCCGTACTCTCTGATTTCCCATAGGTGCAATCATAAAATTCGTCAAAACTACCAATTTAGGGAGTCTGGAAAGACATTGTTCACAATGGAGCTCAGTAGTTTATTTGACTTATCCTATCCTACGCGCCCAGCCAAAGATCCACATCGTCGTTCTATGCACCTTTCAGGTTTCAGCGATTGAACAGAGACAGAGAAACAATAGGGGAAATCTCCAGCTCCACGTCAGAGGCGTGGCGTACAAAGATGTGTCCAGTCGTTCTAGCTTGTCGAACAGACATCTCGGTTCCACACTAACAGCAAAGTTGCGCTACAAAGTGGAGAGAATATCCCATTCTCAAAACATGGTTTGTTCTGTTTCTGTACGTAATTGTAGTAGCAAATTATGGCCAAAATAAAATATCACAAAATGACATTTTCACTATGTCATAACTGTAAAAAAACATGATTCGAAGTACAAAATCTCATGACTAATATTAGATATCGAAAGAAAACAAGCATGCGGCGAACTTGCAGCAAGACCTGAATCATCGATTTATTTCATATCTTTCCTCCCAACATAATTAGCTAGGCAACGCAGGGGGTATCCGCGACCTTGACGACGCCGTCGACGGTGATGGAAAATATGCGAACACGGTCGAACCTTAGATCGTGAGTAATCGCCGAGCCCACAGGCTGGACGATGATTTGGGCGTCGGGCATGTCCTTGAGGATGATCGCCTTGGCCTCATCGGGGGATAGTCCAACCACCTCCGGCCATGAAGTCTTCTCTTTGCCGCCACCACGGGCCACGGTGCGTGAGGAGCTCATCGTGGCTCGAGCGAACACACCTCTGAAATATTTTGCCGTGCGTGACTGGAGAGCACACGGCAAACCCTGGCCATTAGGGCGCACCGTCAGCCAGGCCGTGGATGTGGGCCCATCTCGCCAGTTTACCTTGAGGTATGCTTTGTCGTGCGTTTTAAACATTCTTTGCCGTGAGCCTGCCTTTGCCGTGCGCTTCTCACGCAGTTCGCTGTGCGCCGCACGTTTGCCATGAGCTTTCCTTGAATTTTACTGTGAGCCATTATTTTGTCGTGCACCTACTCGATATTTGTAGTATGATGCATCTTTGCCGTGCACTGAGCTGTCCCCCACACGGCATTGCTTTCTATGCCATACATCGGCCCACAGGAAAGGTGCGGCATACGACATCGCGAGATTTTCCGGTAGTGGTTGTTCTGCTCAAGGTACAGTAGAACACACTGCATCCAGCTGATGGGTTCTTTTTTGTTTGATCCTTAAATTATTACATATGCATACTATGTGTTTGTGGCAAGACGAATATGCCGTCAAGGTACTACGATGGTGCAAAGTCGTACCTGCTAGAGAGGCTGGAGGGAAGGTGATAATCTTCGATGCTGTGGTAGAGTCTCGAGGGTCGCGGAATGTTCTTAGGGAGACGCAGGCTCTATTTGATATCCAGATGATGCGTGTCCATGGAGGCGAGGGAGAGGAGCACCAGTGGAGGAAGATATTCCTTGACGCCGGATTCAGGGACTATAAGATCGCTCCAATGCTGGGTTCCGATCGATCATTGAAGTCTACCCATGAGTGCATTTTCTAGGAGAAATATGTATGATTTGGGGTAGTTTTGAAAAAAAGTTCATTTGCTACTACCCCATTTAAGAAAGGTAAGTTTTACAGAACCTTTTACTCCTCCCGAGCAACTTGGAATGATGTTCCTAATTATATGGTTTTTGGGTATGGCTTTCCTATTAACTAGAGAAAGCTATTCTTCTTAATACAATGCGGGAGTTCCCCGCCCTCTGATAAAAACCTATGGCAACTTCACATGTATTTCTTTGTTTGAATTAGACAGACTGGTTTTTTGCGGGACTTTGAGCCGCTCTCTAGAAAGCAGATTAAAACTCAAGAAAATAAGATCAGTTTTGGTACATGAAAGCCCTTTCTCGATCATTTATCTCTCAGCACAACAGTGATGGTCTTCTTGTACCAGTTGCGCGTGTCCCTGAGAAGGTCTCCAGATCTTGTTTCGCTGACGTACTGGCGCACCGGCTTCTTGGGGGTCTGCAGGCGTGTTGTGGTGCTGAGCATAAGCACGACTTCCCACATGGACGGCCGGTCAGCTGGGTCCTCCTGGACGCATAGCAGGGCGATGTGCGCGCACCTCCGAATCTGCTCCATCTGGCGAGCAGTCTCACTGCGTAGCGATGGGTGGACCAGTTTCCAGAGTGTCTTCTCCACGAATACCAGGTCCCATGCCTACACCACATCAGAAAGAGCCAGTTCATACATACTCCCCGAGCAATATCTATGTGCTCAAGGAATGTCATATAAATAGATGCTATTTTCATTCTATGGATACTGCGTACCATAGAATTGCTAAGTGGTGACGGAACAAGAGTAGTTTTCATTTTGGGCAATACGTAATGCAATTTTTGGCCAACTGAAGATGCACACGGCCCAGAGCCAAATTTCTTATCACATGCAAAAATAGATACACAAGTTTGGCATGTTAGCCAAAGAAAAATCAATCCCGTACCACAAGTGGGGAATTGTCAAGAAGAGATCGAGCATACAAATACATGTGGCAAATGGCAACTCCGTGAGGATGTCTTCAGTAAAAGATATACTCCATCCATACCAGTTTAGTAGGTTATTACGTACTTTAAGTAAAAAACTTTGATCAATAATTTGGTCAAGAAAATATGAGATATATGTCATAAAATTGTACCTTGAAAAGTTCTTTTGAATATGAATTCAATGGTATAATTTTTGTTTCATGTATCTCATATTTTGTTGATTAAATTTATGATTAAAGATTTTCTCAAAGAACGTAATAAACTAATAAACCGACATGAAAAGAGTATAACTTATCGTCATTCATTTTGAGAAGTGATAAAAAATGAATAGTTTCCACCAGAAAGATAGGTACTAATGCTCAAAAGGAATGACGTCAAGAAGTCACACCCAGCTCCGCATGATGTTTCTAAGGTGGAGGGATTTTTGGAACCCATGTGCAGCGAAAGTGAACTCGTTGACCAATGCGGAGCAAGACATGTGGCAGGTGCCAGGTGGGCACCGATGGGAAAAGTCAATGTATTTTTTAAAAATATATTTTTAGTTTGAAAAATACTAAAAAAAATTGCAACGTACATAACGGAAACACATGTGGATATGCAAAATTTAAAACTTAGATATGTGTATTTATGGCCTCTATGAAAAAATAAACATACATACTCCGCACGAATAAATTATAAAGTTTATAACATAACTGTAACTTGGTGTAACTTAGTCAACAAGCACGTTAATACTTAGATTTAAGCTCTCTTCTAGTACGATATAAATTTGGATTATCTTAAACCCTCCCCACCCTACCACCTAAGAAAAATGTTGCATAAATCAACCCTTATTGGATATTGCATCTCGGCTTTGTCTCCGCTACGGCGCTACCATATTGTACGGGAGACAAAACCTCAAAGGGTGTTAGGGTACGAAGAATTCATCACAAGTCGACGCTACCGCTCACTTGTGACTCTTCCTTTGTACCCTCTGCGTCCCAACAAAGTATAGGTATAGGTTCTACATTAGGTGTGTATTAACTCAAAGAATCATTCCTCATCACGGTAAGTACCATATGCATCAACGATCAAAGTCGAATCGTGAGCCTATTAATGAAGCAAATTCAATGAAACAACAACTGGTAGCGTATAGAAGGGGTCATAAACTGGAGAGTCTTGACCAATTCATATATGGACTAACCGGCTCAAGAAAAAACTAGCACAGTGTCCAAGATGATGTCGTCCGTCCTAAGATATGAACAGATAGACACTACACTTTAACATGTAAACGCCCAAAATATGGTACAAAGCATAGTTCGAACTCAACAAAATCTTCTCCCACTGGCTGTCCTATAGGGAGTTTTTTTTATCAAGATGGAATTAGAGACTCTATAGATAAAGATTTCATCATCTTAGATACCTCAACAATATAATTTTATAATTTAAGATCTAGAGAATAGAACAATAGTTTGGCATTAAAATGAGTTATTGACTTATGATTGGTGGGCCCTCGCATCATCTCTCTCGGGCTACTCGGGGGTGAAACCCTAGCGCCCGCCGCCGCCTCCTCCATGACTTCTATTGCCGCTGCCATCAGGAAATGTTGGGCAAAGCCTGTATCCTAGCCGATGAAGGTGGCGGTGAGGATCCTGGCTAATGTTCACTAGCGCGGAGAGCTCTAGACGCCGAGGAGGTGTCCTAGGATAGGCGCCATTGGCTTGGCGGCAAGCGGTACGCGTGGATGCCGGTTAACATCCTCGGTCATGCTGGCGGCGAGGTGCTGGAGGGCGCTGGTCATGGTGCGGCGGTGGATATTTGGCAATCGGTGGCACCTAATCTGACGGCCCTTCTCCCCCAAACTTCCTCAGCTCACCCATCATATTCAAATCTGTTGTGTGGTGTCTCCCATCACTAGAATCAGGCCGATCGTTGTGTTGACGATGGAGATAAGAGGTGGGAAACATCCTTGGCTGACCAAGCTAGCTTCAGCGCTCGCAAGCTTGCGGGTGCTACCCTCCTTCTTGAAGGTACCATCCTAGTTCTTCTCCTCCTACCCTTCCCATCCTCCATCATGAAAACCTCAATTGTGTTGGGGCGGCGGCGGCGTTGTTGGTATCATGTCCTACCTGAAGGCACGGATTGGATCCGACGGGGTTGGGTGTTGCTTTGGTTCTAGAGGGTGGCTACGGCGGTGTGGCCTGTTATGTTGTCCTTGATCCTATGGTTTCAGCAGTGCTATTGTTACGTCTGCTACTGCTGCCTCGTCGTCTGCACTGCCACCGGCCCAAGAAGAGAAGGCCGAGGAGACTAAGCGCACAAGAAAGCCCAACAAGCGATACCTGGGAGGAGACTATATCTAGGTATTAGTCGCGTCAGTTAGTCCTTGGCGAGTTGGACATGGCTATGGCCGAGGCTTGTAATCTCAATCCCCAAACTGTATCTCTGAACTTGCGATCCGGCGAGAGAAACCTGCAATCTATGTTCCTAGATAGCCACTCGCTAACAATTCTGGTATCAGAGCCATCCTGGAGCACCATCCCCACTGATAAGGGTATAGCTAATAGAGCCCCTGCGGCCTGTTAAGCTAGGCTCAGACATAGTCATAGTCGAAATACGAGTCTGTATCGCATAGGGATACTGTAATTTGTATTGAACCCGACCGGTTCCTTGGGAACTTGCCACCTATATATAGGGTCCAGGAGAGGCCGGCCAGGGACATATTGAGATTGAGTCAAGTTTGATACCACGCTTATTCTCGATACACACCTTCTTTGACTGATCTTTACCTTTGAGTTCATCTGACGCCCTCTTCTCCCGATCCTAAGTCCTTCATCTTGGACATTTGTCGAGTTAACCCTCATCAAACTCGCCTCCGCACCGCTGCCGAGCAGCGCCACCGCGAGCTCATGGAGAATCTGTCAGAAGAAGGGCATGCCATCGTGGATGCCCCGCGGAAGGAGCGAACTGATTCCACCGCCGATCTGGAGGCGAGGCTCGAATCTCGCCTCGTCACCACCATCGAGTCCTCCATCCAGGCCTCACTCTTCACCGCCATCAAGGACATGAGCACCTACATCGACGGTGCAGAGCAAGAGCTTCGTCAGGAGCTCGCCGATCTGCGCCTCTCGTTGGATCCAGGCGCCCGCACCGCCGACGCGACTCCGCCCACCAGGACATCGCAGGGCGCTGAATGGCACCCAGATGGGCACCATGCTGCAACATCAACACGAGGGTTGGATCGTGCAGCCCCTGCGTTGTACGTACCACCTCCGGTCAGAGGTACCCGCGATAGCACCCCTTATGCAAAATCCTGCTATCAACCTACTTAGTCGCCATTGTCGGCCTATGTCGCCTGGATCGGGTAAACTTCTGTTTTTCGATTTTCCCCATTTCACCAGTGAAAACCCCAAACTGTGGCAGACGCGCTGTGAGGATTATTTTGTCATGTTTGACACGGATCCGACATTGTACATCTCAGTGGCCGCTATGCAGTTCGAGGGACCAGCAGCTAGATGGTTGCAAGCGGTCCAGTCTAAATTGATGTATGCTAGCTGGGAAGAATTTTGTTCGATGGTTCTTCAGAGATTTGGGTGCAATTAGCACCAATCCTTGATCCGTCGCTTGTACCGCTTAATTTAGACAGGAACAGTAGATGAGTACATAGAGCAGTTTGCCGAATTGGTAGATCAGTTGTCTGCTCATGAAGCTAGTCCAGATCCACTACACTATATTACTTGTTTCCTAGATGGGTTGAAACCACATTTTCATATGATTGTTGCAATTCAGTGTCCCATGGATTTGGATACTGCGTTTTTGCTCGCATGATTGCAAGAAGAAGTGGGAGATGGAGTGACCAAACTGAATGCACCTGCTCCAGTTCAGCCGCCACATTACCGGGAACAGCAATACTTGCCCACTCCTCCTTGTCAATTGGCTCTACCGCCAATTCCAGACCATCTGGCAGCTGCATCTCGGCCGGCGCCGGCGACAGCGCCAATAGATAAGCTCAAAGCGCTCAAGGCCTACCGTCCTGCGAAGGGCTTGTGCTTCACATGCGGTGAACACTGGTCGTGCGATCATCAGTGCAAGCCAACAGTACAATTGCATTTTGTCCAGGAGCTCCTAGAATTCTGCTCTTCCTCTTCTGATCCTGTTGAAGCACCGGAGGAAGATGTGGACTAGCTGCTCAACCTGATGCTGATGTCCACTAATACTGTGTCTGTGGATCCCGTTAATGCGATCGAACTCGCTTGTGAGGTGCAAGGTAAACCTATCATATTCCTTGTTGACTCTAGAAGAACGCACTCATTCCTAAACTCTGAGCTAGCTTCTGCTCTTCTGGGTTGTGAGCTCTTGCCAAGACCTGTTGCTATCAAGGTTGCGGGTGGAGGCCTTTTGCAATGTTCCTAGTTTATCTCTTCTTATGCTTGGTCTTGTGCTAGGTTTCAGTTTCACTCTTCGTTCAAGATTTTGCCTCTTAAGTGTTATGATGGAATTCTTGGTATGGACTGGCTCCAGACTCTGGGCACTATGAGTGTGGATTGGAAGATGAAGTGGATGTCCTACTCACTTGCTGGTGGACATGTGTACCTGCAAGGGAACTTACCTGCTGGGGTATCTTGTCAGTTGGTCAAATTGTATCTTCTGCAACAGTCGGTTGTGGATAATTCAAACCAAGTCCTTGCATCTAAAATTCAAGGCCTGTTGGATAAGTTCTCTATTTTGTTTGAGGATCCTAAATCGTGGCTCAGATCATCACATCCCTCTGGTCGCTGGAGCTACACCTATCCGCATCAGACCTTACCGTCATTCTCCTGAACTGAAGACGGAGATTGAGCGCCAAGTGGCGGAGATGCTTGCTACTGGAGTTATCCGTGCTAGTTATAGTGCTTTTTCTTCACCTATCATTTGTGTGAGGAAGAGTGACTTTACTTGGAGCCTCCGTGTTGATTTTCGTGGCTTGAATGTGTTGACTATCAAGACCAAGTACCCCTTGCCGGTGATTGACGAGTTGCTTGACGAACTTACTGGTTCATGTTGATTTTCTAAATTGGATCTGATACCGGGATATAATCAGATTCGCTTGGCCCCTGGTGAGGAATGTAAAACGGCGTTCACTACACATCAAGGGCAGTATGAGCTGTTGGTTATGGCATTTGGCCTCACTGGTGCACCTGCCACCTTCCAACGTGTTATGAACAAGACCCTAGCACCAGTGTTGCATAAATGTGCTATTGTCTTCTTTGATGACATCTTGGTCTATAGTGCTACGTTCTCGGATCATGTGCAGCACTTGGAACAAGTTCTTACTCTGTTGGATGATCAACAGTGGCGCCTGAAACCTTCCAAGTGTTCCTTCGCGCAACAGTAAATTGACTACTTGGGTCACACTATGTCTGCAGCGGGTGTGTCCACAGATGCATCTAAAGTACAGGCGGTGCAGGAATGGCCAACACCTACTAACCTGAAGGAATTGCGTGGGTTCTTGGGTTTATCTGGTTACTACCGTAAGTCTGTGCGCAACTATGGTGTGATCAGCAGGCCCTTGTCCAATCTTCTCCGGAAGCATGTGACGTTTGTATGGACACCAGAGAAGGAGGCGTCCTTTCAAGCTCTGAAGTTGGCCTTGATCTCTGCCCCTGTGTTATGCTTGCCAGATTTCTCTCAAGAGTTCATTGTTGAGACTGATGTGTCCGATGCTGGAATTGGAGCTTTTCTTCTTCAACATGATCACCCTGTTGCTTTTGTTAGTAAGCCTTTGGGCCCTCGTACCAAAGGTTTATCGACCTATGAGAAGGATTATATGCCTATTCTCCTGGCAGTCAACAAGTGGCATTGTTATTTATAGCATGGGTGATGAGGGAATGACCACTACTAGGAAAACAGCTATAGATAGCAGTGTTACCCGCAGCGCATTTTAAAAACGGTGCGCTGCGGGTATATACCCGTAGCGCACCAAGCGATGTGCGCTGTGGATATTGTGGTTACCCGTAGCGCATGCCTATTTCCAATGCGCTACGGGTAATATGGGCTCCGGTGGGCAGGACTCCCTCAACCTACTCGTAGCGCACGATTGAAGCATGCGCTACGGGTAGTATAATTACCCGTAGCGCATGCCCCTCTCGTGCGCTATGGGTAAGTTGGGCGGGAATAATATTCAAACATTTTAGATTTACCCGTAGCGTAGGTGCGCTACGGGTATAGAAAATGGTGCGCTATAGGTAAGTTTCCCGCCAAAAATTTTGAATCGGCGGCAAAAAAATCAAAATTTGAAAACTTACCCGTAGCGCATTGGCACTGTGGTGCGCTACGGGTATATTTTTTTGCAATTTTGCCCCGCCACAACCCCCTCCCCCTGTGGAATGCCTTTCTAGTCTTCTAGAAAATAAAAGAAAATGATAAAATCTTTGGAAAAAATTTAAAAAATAAGATTTAGTTATGTTATGTGATCTAGTAAGTAGGAAAAATGATAAACATGAATTTTGATGTTTTTTGCAAAAAAAATTATGTCTCGCAAAAATGGCCATAACTTTTGCATACGAAGTCGGATTAAAAAGTTTTTTATATGAAAAAGTATCAGAATGAAAAGTTACATCCGAATTCAACGACCTAAGGTCGTTTCGACAAATTTTAGAATCTCAAAATTACAAAGGAAATATGCAGTTTTTTGATGTTTTAGTTTTTGGTGCGAAATAAATTACGAAATTCGAAACACTTACCCGTAGCGCATAGTTGAAGTGGTGCGCTACGGGTAAGTGAGAATCTTCTCACACATCCAATGGCTCACAACGCTTCCAAACAAACACACATCCGTGGCATTATCAATGAAGGCTTCTGATTGGTCGAGAGGGGGTCACGCGGATCCAACCTCTCTTTGTCCTTATCTCACCTCCCCTCTCTATCTCTTCTTCCTCCATATCTCACCTCATATTTCTTTTCTCTCTCTCTCTCTCTCTCTCTCTCTCATACACATACATAAGCATGAGAAGATCCTCTCCGGCGAGCACTCCGGCCAAGTTTTTCTCCGGCGAGCTCCTCCCCGGCAAGCTTTTTCGTGATGACCTTCTCTCCGACGAGCTCCTCTTCGACGACCTCCTCCCCGACGACCTTCTCTCCGGCGAGCTCCTCTCCGGCAACCTCCTCCCCGATGACCTTCTCTCCGGCAAGCTCCTCCCCAACCACCTCCTTCCCAACGACCTCCTCTCCGGCGACCTCTTCTCCGATGAAGTCCTCTCCGGCGACATCCTCTCCGGCGACCTCCTTCCCATTCTCCTCTTTGATGGCAGCTCCTCTCCGGTGACCTCTCCGGTGACCTCTCCGGCGACCTCTCCGGTGGCCTCTCCGGCGACCTCTCCGGCGGCTTCTCCGGCGGCCTCTGCGGCCTCTCCGGCGGCCTCTGCGGCCTCTCCGGTGGCCTCTGCGGCCTCTCCGGCGGCCTCTCCGGTGGCTTTTTTTTTTGAATTTCAAAAAAAATACCCGTAGCGCATCAGCCCTAGTGTGCCACGAGTACATAAAAAATCATTTTTTTTGAATTTCAAAAAAAATACTCGTAGCGCACGGACCACGTTACCCGCAGCGCATGGGCTGGTGCGCTACGGGTAAGTAAATTATCCGTAGCGCACTGATACGTCTCCAACGTATCTATAATTTTTGATGCTCCATGCTTGTTTTTACACCATTTTCCTATTGTTTTGTTACACTTAGTGGCACTTTTATGCATTTTCCGGAACTAACCTATTAACAAGTGCCACAGTGCCAGTTTCCTGTTTTCTGCTGTTTTTGTGTTTCAGAAGTGATACACAGGAAATATTCTCGGAATTGGACGAAACAAAAGCCAGAAGTCTTATTTTACCCGGAAGCTTCCAGAGATCCGAAGAGGAGTAGGAGGGGGGCCACCAGGGCCCCACACACAGGGGTGGCGCGGCCAGCCCCCTGGCCGCGCGGGGCCCACGTGTGGGTGCCTGGTCCACCCCCTGACATCGCCCCTTCGCCTATAAGAAGCCTCGGCACGGAAAACCCTAGGGGATTCGGCAATTTTCCAGAAACAGTTCCGTAGCTCCGCCGCCGCCGTCAACAAATTTCGGGAGATAGAAGTCTCTGTTCCGGCACCCTGCCGGGATGGGGAAGTGCCCCCGGAGCCATCTCCATCGGTCTCCATCGCCGTCTCCGCCGTCTCCATCGACCTCACCGCCATCTCCATCAACCTTGCTGTCTCCTATGATGAGGAGGGAGTAGTTCATCCCCGGGGCTAAGGGCTCTACCGGTAGCTATGTGGTTCACCTCTCTCTCCTATGATGTGATCTTTATGTGATCGTGAGCTTTGTATCATGTTGAACAAGTACATGTTATTATTCAGATATTTTGTGTACTCTAGTGATGTTATTAAAGTAATCTATTCCTCCTGCTATGGTGTAACGGTGACAGTGCATGCATCATGGTGGTACTTGGTTTAGGCTATGATTGTGATCTCTTATGGATTATGAGAATAATTATTGCTATGATAGTATTGAGTGATCTATTCCTCCTTTCATGGTGTAATGTTGACAGTGTGTGCACCGTGTTAGTACTTGGTCTAAGTTGCAATGATTTCTATCTTGAGTTGTGATCTGATTTGGGTATCTCTATGAGTGGTGTTTGTCAAGTACTTGATGAACTTTAAGGGGTGCTTCTGTCGCCACTACGCGATGATTAGTGTTATTCAATAGGAGAGTAATTCAGAGTACCTTAGCAAAGAGAAGTTACTTGTTCATTCATGTTATATTGTTGGGAGTGTGTCCACTAGTGAAAGTATGATCCCTAGGCCTTATTTCCAAGCATTGCACACCGTTTACTTGCTATTTTGTTACTTGTTTGCTTGCAGCGATATTTACTTTAAATCACATTTGCTACTTATAATCATCACTACTACTTGTATTTCACTATCTCTTCGCCGAACTAGTGCACCTATACATCTGACAAGTGTATTGGGTGTGTTGGGGACACAAGAGACTTTCTGTATCATAATTGCAGGGTTGCTTGAGAGGGATAGCTTTGACCTCTAACCTCCCTGAGTTCGATAAACCTTGGGTGATCCACTTAAGGGAAACTTGTTGCTGTTCTACAAACCTCTGCACTTGGAGGCCCAACAAGTGTCTACAAGAATAGAAGTGCGTAGACATCAAGCTCTTTTCTGGCGCCGTTGCCGGGGAGGTAAGGTAAAAGGTACTCGCATCCTCCTGTGTGAGTGCTCAGAGTTATTTCCTTTAGATTCTGTAATTACATCTTTTTGTTTCTTGTTTTTATTTTCACTAGTTAGGCTTAAATGGAAAACAATGAGTTCTCTAGTCTTTTTCCTGAGTTTAGATATGAAGTGTTTGAAGAGAAAATTGAAAAACCTTTGGAGCTTAATTTGCATGCTAATAGTGTTGTTAGTATGAATGCTTTGAACACCGTTGTTGCTAATGCTATAGAAAATTCTAAGCTTGGGGAAGCTAGTTTTGTTAAGCATGATATTTTTAGTTCCCCAGCTTTAGTGGAGAAAGTTTGCTCTGATGATATTTTATCTCCCATATGTGATGTTCCTTCTTATGATGATATGTTTGATGAGTATGCTTTGCGACATAGTAGTCCTCTAGTTTATGATGGCTATGATGATGAGTATAATATTTTCAGTTCACCTACTATTGAGGATAAAATTAGTTATGATTACAATATGCCTCCTATTTATGATGATTATGGTGATGAGAATAATTATTCTGTTCCTACTACTATTGTTCCTGTGGTGAGTATTAATTCTTTTATGCATGTGGCTCATGATAGGGATGTTTTATGTGATAGTTATATTATTAGTTCTATTCATGATGCTACTGAAAGTTATTATGAGAGAGGGAAACATGGTTTGATGGATCTCAACAATATTGAGTTTTCCCTCTTTATGTTGCAAATCTTGAAGTGGCACTTGTTTTATCTATCCATGCTTGCTACTATGTGCCTCATTGATTTATTTTCTTACAAGATTCCTATGCATAGGAAGTGGTTCAGATATAAATGTCTTTCACATTTGCTTTTTGATGCTCTCTATTGCTTCAAGTTCCTATATGGCGCATTTGCCTCAAGCTCTTATATGGCGCCCACATGAGCATCTTTGCAAATTACTGCGCCTAGCTCAAAGGCGTTAAAGAAAAGCACTCTTGGAAGATAACCCAATGTTTTTACATTCAGTACTTTTTCTTTTATTTGAGTCTTGGAAGTTATTACTACTGTAATAACCGCTCCTTATCCTTTTTATTTCATTTTTGTGCCAAGAGAAGCCTCTAATTTGAGTGAGGTAAAGATTTGGGGATGTTGCTGTCCTGAAACTGTTTTCGGTGCTTCACCGTAAAAATTCGTGAAAATTCTCTGTTTATCTTTTGGACCTGCGATTTCTTGTGCATATGCCCCAGGTTATATCCAATCTTTTCTTAGTAGAACACTTTTTGATTTGAGCAACAGAATATCCTTCAAAAATTCGACCTTTGTCAGCTGTTCAGTTTTGACAGATTTCTGCCAATATTTGTGTTTGCCACTTTATCGCTTTCTTTTGAGTTCTTTTGATCATGGAACTTTTGGGGAGGTTGCTACAGTAGTATATGCTATATATGTGGTAGTTTTTAGTTGAAACCTGAAGCAAATAGAGGATTGATTATATGTTATGCTTGCACTAATGTTGCTAATAGAATTGTGTTTAGTTTTGTATGAAGGAAGTTTTCAAGTGTAGGGATTGGAGAATGATGAGATGAGTTGAAGAATGGACAAAAGCTCAAGCTTGGGGATGCCCAGCACTCCAAGAAATATCCAAGAAGTACAAGCGTCAAAGCTTGGGGATGCCCCCGAGGCACCCCTTCTTCATCGGCAAAAATCAGGTCACCTTTCAAAACACTATATTTTTATTGCTTCATGCACTATGTGTTTTTCTTGGAGCGTCAGTTGTTTTAGTTTTCTTAGTTTGTTTAGTTTGTTTGTTTGCTGCAATAAATGGTTAGATCACATCATGTTCCTTTTGGAGGAGATGAACTCGTTTTCATTTGCAAAGAACGCTCTAGTTTTCACTCTTATTAAAAATCGAGCGTTCTACTTTTTCTGCTACTGCTTTTGGTTTTCGTTTTCGCCTTGATTTGCGTTCAGATCTTGTCATATCTTTTCATCAAGGTGTATTTTTGCCTCTGATCTTCATTGGTTTTCATCAAAAGAGGTGTTTATAAAAATTTCAAATGGTGTTGGAAAAGAGAAAAAGCTTTGTGCAAAATAGTGGTACAAGAAGGAGCTTGTGTAGACTGCGGCTTAGGCTTTTTCATGTCATGCTTGATGTCTTTTTGATAGTATGCTTAGTGGTTTTGCTGTAGCATGACTTGTCTCAAATAACTGAGATTGCTTAATGAGCCTTTGAAAAAATCATACGTTGTTTTTATTGTATGGAAGCATTATTTTGGTTTTCTCCTTGATGCTTTATTTGGGTTGACTTGGCGCATGCTCACACATGTTAGACTCTTACAAAGTCGCCAATAGCCTTCATGATCATTTAGTTTTTTACTTTTGATGCCATCGTATGCTTCTTTTAATGTCGCTTTGCATGATTATGGCCATTATTGCTCTCTTAGTTGGTCGCTCCCAGTTTTTTGCTAGCCCTCACCTTGTACTGAGTATGAGCTCTACTCGTGCATCCAACTCCTAAAAGCCAAGTTTTCCATTGTGTCCACCATACATACCTACTAGCAATTTGCTATTCCAAGTAAATTTGACTTGCTTTTATATTCTCTTCAAATTAAACTCTTACCAGTGTTATGCGAAATTCGGTCAGTAAAGCTCTCACGAACCGGAAGGCACACTTTACTTTTTCCTGTTCTTAAAATTTTGACATTGTGGTCTCTTATGCTGAGTTGTTATGCTTGCAAGTTGTAAGTTGGATTCTAGCCCAGCCATGCTGTCATGGGGCAAGCTTTCAACATTGCACTTCTATTTGAGTTGATATTGTGATCTTTTGTTTATGGATGCCCGCTATGGGAAATGAATTGGGAATCTTGTAGGGATCATGGAGTTTGTATATGTGTTAGGGAAACGCCGGGCCGCCAATCTAAGCCATGCATAATTCATGGTGGAAATTTGCAGCATACCCATGGTGAACATTCGACGACGCATCTCACAATAAAAAGCTAAACAATATAGCAAATAAAAGAGATGTCGAGGTGTTCATTGTCTGCTTGTCCTGTCATTTTGGTGTGGGCTTGTTCCATGTCATCAGGCATGGAGGTACCCCATTGGCGGTTCTCAATGATATGCATATACTTACAATGACAAGAGCCTTTCTTGGGACTCTAAGTAAAGTAGCATAGTTTGGGTACTCGTATTCACGAGACACGAGGTTTTCAACTTATGATTTGTCAAGCATATGCATCATAATTGTTCTCGCATTAACTTTAACCATTCAAGATGCTTATGATGGGGGCAATGAGAGCTCAAAGCCGGTAAGTACCATAATTTTTGAAGGTTATAAAACTTGCAATCACTGCTTCCCTCTGCGAAGGGCCTTTCTTTTACTTTTATGTTGAGTCACCACTTTCTTTCTTTATGCACCATTAAGAGAGCATAGTTGTCATTCTTAGTGTGATATGCATTGTCCCAAAGTTCATTGATTGATTCATATTATTGGTTTCACTTGTTCTCAAATTATTTGTATCTAGTCGCCCTCTTAAACTTGAAGGTGTCCTATGCATTTATGTTTTGCTCTCCATGAAGGACAAGCTGAAAACCATTTGTATGTTTTTCCTTATGATTTGAACACACATTTGACTTTCATTGTTTCATTTTCATGATCTTTTGTTTGTGTTCATTTGCATGTTTATAACATGGTTGCTAAGTTCTTATTGTCATGATGATATCTTTTATGCCCATATTTTAAGTTCTTATGATCCAAGCTCACAAATGCTTACATATATGATCAAGATTGTGTAGGTGCATGTCACCTCGAAAATTATTTCTTTTGTTATCACTTACCTACTCGAGGACGAGCAGGAGTTAAGCTTGGGGATGCTGATACGTCTCCAACGTATCTATAATTTTTGATGCTCCATGCTTGTTTTTACACCATTTGCCTATTGTTTCGTTACACTTAGTGGCACTTTTATGCATTTTCCAGAACTAACCTATTAACAAGTGCCACAGTGCCAGTTTCCTATTTTCTGCTGTTTTTGTGTTTCAGAAGTGATACACAGGAAATATTCTCGGAATTGGACGAAACAAAAGCCAGAAGTCTTATTTTACCCGGAAGCTTCCAGAGATCCGAAGAGGAGTAGGAGGGGGGCCACCAGGGCCCCACACACAGGGGTGGCGCGGCCAGCCCCCTGGCCGCGCGGGGCCCGCGTGTGGGTGCCTGGTCCACCCCCTGACATCGCCCCTTCGCCTATAAAAAGCCTTGGGACGGAAAACCCTAGGGGATTCGGTAATTTTCCAGAAACAGTTCCGTAGCTCTGCCGCCGCCGTCCACAAATTTTGGAGGACAGAAGTCTCTGTTCCGGCACCCTGCCGGGACGGGGAAGTGCCCCCGGAGCCATCTCCATCGGTCTCCATCGCCGTCTCCGCCGTCTCCATCGACCTCACCGCCATCTCCATCAACCTTGCTGTCTCCTATGATGAGGAGGGAGTAGTTCATCCCCGGGGCTGAGGGCTCTACCGGTAGCTATGTGGTTCACCTCTCTCTCTCATGATGTGATCTTTATGTGATCGTGAGCTTTGTATCATGTTGAACAAGTACATGTTATTATTCAGATATTTTGTGTACTCTAGTGATGTTATTAAAGTAATCTATTCCTCCTGCTATGGTGTAACGGTGACAGTGCGTGCATCATGGTGGTACTTGGTTTAGGCTATGATTGTGATCTCTTATGGATTATAAGAATAATTATTGCTATGATAGTATTGAGTGATCTATTCCTCCTTTCATGGTGTAATGTTGACAGTGTGTGCACCGTGTTAGTACTTGGTCTAAGTTGCAATGATTTCTATCTTGAGTTGTGATCTGATTTGGGTATCTCTATGAGTGGTGTTTGTCAAGTACTTGATGAACTTTAAGGGGTGCTTCTGTAGCCACTACGCGATGATTAGTGTTATTCAATAGGAGAGTAATTCAGAGTACCTTAGCAAAGAGAAGTTACTTGTTCATTCATGTTATATTGTTGGGAGTGTGTCCACTAGTGAAAGTATGATCCCTAGGCCTTATTTCCAAGCATTGCACACCGTTTACTTGCTATTTTGTTACTTGTTTGCTTGCAGCGATATTTACTTTAAATCACATTTGCTACTTATAATCATCACTACTACTTGTATTTCACTATCTCTTCGCCGAACTAGTGCACCTATACATCTGACAAGTGTATTGGGTGTGTTGGGGACACAAGAGACTTTCTGTATCGTAATTGCAGGGTTGCTTGAGAGGGATAGCTTTGACCTCTAACCTCCCTGAGTTCGATAAACCTTGGGTGATCCACTTAAGGGAAACTTGCTGCTGTTCTACAAACCTCTGCACTTGGAGGCCCAACAAGTGTCTACAAGAATAGAAGTGCGTAGACATCGCGCACCAGACCATGCGCTGTGGGTAATTAATTACCAGTGGCGTGGCACCCACAGTGCCGAGCCATGCGCTACGGGTAACAAAAACACGTGCGCTGCGGGTAGCCTTTTTCCTAGTAGTGGACCCCTCGGGTCCTCATCTTTGGTCTATCTGGTTCCAGTCCAGGAAGAAGCCCACTCGAAGAATGCATGAAGCCCGCAAGGCCCATCACACCGACTTGGAGTAGAAGGCAAGAAACCTTGTAAACCCTAACTGGCTGCATATATAAAGCCACCAAGGGCAACCCCTAGATAGATGAGATTACATTATGCGTAACACAACTCCACCCGCCTTCGACGGCTCCCTGTAAACACAACTATGATCATATACTAGATTGCTAGCAGGATGTAGCGATCCTCCACCGAGGGGACATGAACCTGGGTAAACTTTGTGTGCCCCTCGTCGTTTATCGACCGCCGTCGAGTTCGCCGGATCCTACTCTCTCCTCTCATGAATCAAAAACCCTCAAACATGGGCATTGACGGGGTAAAACCTCATCAATGGGAGTTTTTGATTGGAACTGATCATAGCGGTTTGGCCTGCCTGTCAGATCAACGCTTTCATACACCATGGCAACAAAAGGTCTTCACCAAGTTGTTGGGTCTTCAGTTTCGTGTGGTCTACCACAGTGGTGCCGAGAACAAAGTGGCAGACGCCTTGTCTCGCCGTCCTCATGACATGGCAGGTCTCATGTCCATGTCAACAGTACAGCCTGTCTGGTTGGAAGAAATCAAGGAAGTTTATCATCAGGACAAGCAAGCTGTGGCTCTTCTTCAACAACTCTCTCTGGCCTCTAATTTTGTACCACATTTTCAGTTGCGAGGTGGCTTGCTTCTCTATGATGGACTGCTATGGATTCCTGCTGTGCCAGAACTTCAACAGAGGATTGTACATGCCCTCCACTCGAGTCCTGCTGGTGGGAATTCTGGAGTGCTAGTGACCCTTCACCGTGTGCGACAGTTGTTTTACTGGAGAGGAATGAAAAAAGCAGTGAAGCAGTTGGTGCAGGAATGTGTGATCTGTCAATGAGCAAAGCAGGATCGAGCTAAGTACCCAGGACTCTTACAGCATTTTCCAATGCCTGAGATGGCTTGGCTGATCATCAGCATGGACTTTGTGGTCGGGTTGCCAAGATCTGGGAAGTTTGACTGTGTGTTGGTGGTGGTTGACAAGTTTTCTCGTTACGCCCATTTCATTGGGTTATCTCACCCCTTCACAGCTGCCACTGTTGCGGGCCCTTTCATGGATCATATTCATCATCTACACAGCATGCCGGAGTCCATCATTTTAGACCGCGATCCTGTGTTCACATGGAAAGACCTCTTTAAGCGTGCTGGTACTCAACTGCGGATGAGTTCTTCTTATCATCCTTAGGCGGATGGGCAGACCGATCGAGTGAATCAGTGCACGGAAGCATATCTTTGCTGCTTTTTGTCATGCATGTCCAACCAAATGGGCGCAGTGGCTGCCGCTGGCTGAGTACTGGTACAAGACCAGCTGGCATTCTGCCATTGGCAAGTCTCCCTTCGAGGTACTCTATGGGTGTTCGCCACGTCAATTGGGCATCACTGCTAACGACACATGTCCAATTCCTGATATGGAAGCTTGGTTAGCTGAACGCGACTTGATGAACCGTCTCCTCCAACAACATTTGCATCGCATCCATCAGCGCATGAAGGCTCAAGCTAACAAGAATCACAGTGAACGCTCCTTCTCTGTGGATGATATGGTATTCCTTCGTCTTCAGCCATATGTGCAGGCATCGATCGCACCATGTGCTCACCACAAGCTAATGTTCAAGTACTATGGGCCTTATCGTGTTTTGGCATGTGTTGGGGAGGTTGCTTATCATCTAGAGCTTCCTGAAACTAGCAAGATACATCATGTGGTGCACGTGTCTCAGCTGAAGTTGGTTCGCTGCCAGAACTTCCAGGTACCCACCTTGCTACTGTCAACTGATAATGTGCTTCAGTTCCTGTTCAGGTTTTGGAGAAGCGTCTGGTTTCCCGCGATGATCACTCCATCTGTCAAGGCCTAATCCAGTGGTCATCACAACCGCCATCCATGGCGACCTGGGAAGATCTTGCTGAGCTTTACTAGCGGTTTTTGTGAGCGCCGGCTTGGGGACAAGCCGGCATCCAAGGAAGGGGGAGTGTTACATCTGCTACTGCTGCCTTGTCGCCTACACTGCCACCGGCCAAAGAAGATAAGGCCCAGGAGACTAAGCGCACAAGGAAGCCAAACAAGCGATACATGGGAGGAGACTATATCTAGGTATTAGTCGCGTCAGTTAGTCCTTGGCGAGTTGGGCACGGCTATGGTCGAGGCTTGTAATCTCAGATCCCCAAACTGTATCTCTGAACTCGCGATCCGGTGAGAGAAACCTGCTATCTCTGTTCCTAGATCGCCACTCGCTAACAGCTACTCCCTCCATTCCTATATATAGGAGGTATAGTTTTTCACACGAATATTAACGCACGGGTTAGACAGCTAATTCTCCTATGTTTTAGACGTGAAAGTGGAGGACAATAAGGAAACTCCCGATCTCCTCTCTCTTCATATCGGATTTTTCTGTGGAATATCTCAGCAGATCCCACAAATCTCTCTCCAAATTTGGCAGGAGTCTTATATTTTGGAATTTTTTTAAAAAAACTATACCTCCAATAGGAACGGAGGGAGTATATCTTTTGATGCTCCTCGGCCAGCCTTGCTCTTCTGTGCTCTGGCAATGTGTGTCCCATGAGCCTGGGTTTGAGGGGAAGGGTTCCTATCCACCAGCTGCAGCTATGAGGCTTTAGTGCACTTGGAAATGCTCCTGCATTCTCGAGTCTACTCCCATGGTTTTCATGGAAATCTCTTGGTCCTCTTTGACTTCTTCGTGAACTATAAAGTATACCAGCTTCTTTTCTTCATGACTGGATTGCAATCAGAGGCAAGGCTTCTCAAGGTGCGTGTGGTGCAACAAGTGTTTGGTCTTTGTTTTGGCCCCGTTTAATAGAATAGTCCCTTGTCCGTTCTCTGCTCAGTGTCAGTGTGTCCAATGTGAGCAGTACAGCGCCCTTCGAGCCAGGGCAAGGGGGCAGGGTGCCCTCTCCGGTCATGGAAGAGAATAGACAGGCGATGGCTTACCTCTCCAGGTCAGGTGTAGTCAAGGATGACTCTTTGTTGATAATGTTTCCACCTCAAGATCTCCCTTCGATGTCTCATGGTGTTGTGCTCACGTTAGAAGGGCATCGACTTGCTTGTAAGTTGTCCATGAGCATCATGTACTAAACCATGATGTATGGGGATTTATTAATTTAAAGCAGAGCACCTGAGTGCTTTGATCTAATAAAAGAATAGAACAACCTTAGCTGAGATGAGAAGGTGGCGTGTCTAAATTTCACAACGTTGTAGAGGAACTCACTTTGCCTTGATGACAAGATTCTTACTTCGGTCTTCCTATCCTGCCTTTCTCTCTTGGTTTTATTCTTCTCCAATAGATTTTATCTAGAATTTTCTACACATTCTTTGGTGATACCAGATAACGAATAAACATCCCTTTCTCTCATGTGTAAAATAAGAAGTGCCGCTAAGTCATAGCCCTTATAGGTGGTTTTCTCTTGCACATGTTCGTGATTCCTATCAGGTTTTAAATTACTCTTTCAACAACCCACATAAGGATAATATCCTAACACAAGGTAATAGAACCCATGGCACACTATGGCCTTGACATCGAGTATACCAGACAAATGATGTTCACAGTAACTAGAATAACGAGTTAATAATTAGGATCTACCAGTTAGATCAGATTTATTTAGTTTTGGGTATTATGCGCGGAAAATATATAGAACCTAGAATTATTGTTGTTACTTTGCTTAGACACTCGTGGGATATATATATATATATATATATATATATAGGAAGCTGATATGGGGCACACCGTACACAAGGGAAAAGTCATAGAGTACACGAATATGTAGAGTCCTAGTCTATCCTAACCATACGTGCATGTATTCAAACATTGTGAATATGCATGTATGGGAAATACATGGGAGACTACCATTTTGAATGCATGCACAAAGCACATGATTAGAAAACACATGAGTATCACGCTTGACTGTTTGCTTAACATGAATAGGCAAGCACACATGAGTCGTAACAAACATCACAAAATCAATTGAAAGTAAAACTACATGAAACGGTATTATATAAGATGTTGTTATACCACTTAGTACCTCAATCACGTTCTTGATGCAAAGTAATTATAAAAACATGTTAGAGCCAAATGCAAAGGTCCTGTGTTTTTTTCCTATAAAGGTTTTTCCTCCATTTTCCTGTACTCCATTCCTTTTAAACAATTGGATAAATATTGTTATAAAAAATCTTATTCCTGCGATTTTTATGGAGTACATGACAAAAAAAAAATTTATCCACGTGCTATTTCTATTTATAATTTTTTAGTATTTCGAATTTGAAGTGCGTTGTTTGATAGATCAGGTCCACTGTTACAACACGGCTGAAAACAGTGGTGATGGATGAATCCATGGATGGTTACCGAGGCCTGAGAAAGCAAGACTCTATGCCTCTAAGTTACGGAAGGAAAGATTGCTTAAGTTGTCAATGTGAAATAAAATTACTGCACGATGCGTAGATTAGCAATGCTGATACTTCAAATGGTAAACTTACATATTCTTGAAGACTCATGTAAGTCCTGTCCCTGATCGAATATGACGTGCAATTCCTTTTTCCACTTAGCATCTCAAGAAGCAGCCTCCCAAAACTGAACGCATCTGTCTTGCTCGAGAAAACACCTTTATTCAAATATTCGGGAGCCATGTAACCACTGGAAAAGTTATATTGTTGGTAAATTAAACTGTATTACCTGAAATAGGACAACTAAGAAAATATGAAAATTGAACTTCTTACTGGGTTCCTGCTACCACGCTAGCCTTGTGACTCTTGTCAGGACGACAAGATCTTGCTGTGCCAAAATCAGAAATCTTAGGATTCATTTCAGAATCCAACAGGATGTTGCTAGGCTTGAGATCCCTGTGGATAATATGTAGGCCGGAGTGCAAGTGAAGATACACAACTCCCTGAGATATACCTACAATTATCGCGAACAATCTATCCCAACTCATAGATTCCCTGTTTCTTTGGCCTGAAATGTTAGTGAACAGTTGGATTCAAGTGTAAGATTTTAGGTGAGAATAGAAAAACAAATAGACAACACACATATATATATGATCCTAGAAAGAGATAAAGCTTGGGGTGACATGCCAAATATGAACTTGTCGAGGCTTTTTTTTTGCATGTACTCATAAACCAGGATCCTTTCTTTCCCTTCGATGCAGTATCCTTGAAGCTTCACAATGTTCTTGTGCTGAAGACGTGGAATGAACTTAATCTCGTTTTCAAAATCAGACAAACGCTCTGGGCTTGATTCGATGAAGCATCTCTTGATAGCAACATGAAGACCTTGAAGTCGTCCCTAGTAAAGTAGTACGAGAGATACCAATATATCATCAAGTAATCGTGTTGCATTGACTAAAGGCTAGTTTGATTTAACAATTTCAAGTCCATGTAATTTTCTTTTGTTCAAAACAAGTAGGTGTATTTATAGTTCAATTTGACATGCACCAAGAAAGAGCACTTGTGATTGAGCTCATATGCAGTTACACCCTCTATCTAATGTTTAGTGCATTTTCACATTCAGATTTGTTCTAACTCACTCTATTGCTTTTACATATGCTTCCGCGGTTTGTTTCTAGTAGATAGCACAACATATACAAGTGAAATTTGCATTCCAATAACACATTAGTACTAGAATTGGTGGAGGACCATAAATATATGAACTGAAAATGTTTTTTTCTAAGAACCTTTGTTTTAGATATGTATGATGCACCAAAATATCCAAAAGATTCCCATGTTTGTAGAAAATGTGTTGGTGGGGCACAAAGCTTGAAGTTCAAATGCTATGCTATTTTGGAAAAGCATAAAAGAGAGTTTTCTATAAAGCTGAAGAGAGTAAGTGAGTATAGATCTTGATGTAAAATCCGCCGGCCCACACCTACATATATTGGAGTTAGAAATCAACTCTCACATCAAGAAACCAAATTAAAATGTGCTAAAAAGGAATTTCTAAGAAGAAATGTTGAAATATTCAATGAATTTTCCATTTTATTTACTGATGCATTAGTTTGCAGTTGAGTTTCCAAAGACACATCCATATGTAATATTGCATCTAACCAAACTTGGATACACGACGGCACTATCAGAACACTGGTATGGCTGATATGTTCCTGGTTCTCATGCCCTTCTTAAATTTTATTATGTTATTATACACTAGGAATCCATATCATAACAAACATCACTATAATTACCTTATAAACACGTCCAAATCCTCCCTCACCAATCTTGTTTTCCCGCGAGAAGTTACTTGTCGCCTTTGCTAATGAAGAAAATTCGAACAAAGAAAACCCTGCCACTGTATAGGGGGGAAGGGGTATTTCATAAAAAATGGAAAATAAGAGAATGAGAAAAAGTAAGAGATGATCTATTTTGTTAGGTTGACAACAAATTTTCTTTATGAGAGTATATCGTAGACCCTTAGCACTCATATTTTACGAATCTCTAACTATATATGTAATCTTTATCTATCATATACATGGCCTTTAAGAATCTATTATAGTAATTGTTATAAGTAGTTTAGATTTTATTATTAAAATTAATGGAAATGGAAGAACTAAAAATAAAATGTGAAAGATTAACTTTTGTAATTTAGCGGTGCTAACATGTTGAGCTTAAATTTTGCGTTCCAAATCATAGATGTGGATGCTCTTACCGGATAAACCTTGAGTGCTTATCAATTGAAGGCCATCATCATCTCTACTTGTTGATGATCGAATAACCTTTCCCCGAGTAACTGTAATCATGTTAGATGGAAGTTAGTCAAGAATTTGGATGCATTACAATACACACATACTTCATTAAAAAAAGTTTCATAGGTTATTTTATTCTTGTAAAATGCCCTACACTAAATAGGTTTTTTTTCTAATACCGACCACACCTTGGAGTCGCGCTCCATAAATAAAATCCATATTTGTATGATTGTCTTCAAGAATAACGTAAATACATGTGAACCAAACCAAGCTAACCAATCCTTGGATGACCATGTGTACCAAGTTAATTATGTTCTTTATTTTCTCCAGACCGAGATAAAGTACAAGTATTGGAAAAAACACTTTAGATGACCATGTACACTAATATTTTCTCTTGACCGGGATTAAGTACTAATATTTGCTCCATACCAAATTAACCCTTGGATGACCATGTGTACCAAGTTAATTATATTCTTTATTTGCCCTGGCCCAAGATTAAGTTTTGCATAAAATTGGTAAAGTAGATTTAATGCATGGGTTATTGTGTTTATTATCATATCTTTGTGAATGACTTCAATGCCAATACATGACCTTTGATTGAGTTGAGTAGGATGAATGCTTCTTCTCTTTGGATTTTACTAAATACTTCAAAATTGCATGTCACACCAATGGAATCAGTATATGCAGAGTTCGTATGCAATAAGTTATGCTAATTATAACATTCTTACTCAATTAAGGCATCTATATGCTTTATTTAGTTTGATTCAGGTTTGGGAATACAATCTTTACCTATAGGAGTTTTTCATTCATTCTGACCATGAGTCCTTCCAGTTTCACATGAGATATCTACAGTTTTATAGTATGCAAAATAAGTGGATTGAATTTAATGAGAATTTGCCTTATGTTGGGTAGCACTGCAACATGTTTCTTCTTTATCTACTAGAAATGGTGCGGAATAGGTAAAATAATTGTATTCTTTGGATCCTATTTTTGATATTCCTTTTGCATGTTGCAAATAAAAGTTGTGTGGCAATAACTATTAATCACATAATTATTTCTCAATTTGTGATAACATAATATGAATCTCCGAGTCATCCGTGTGTTTCTGATTGTTCATATATTGTGCATTCTTTGAGGTCTATGAAAAATTATAAAACATTTAAGATATATTTGATGCTCTCCAACCATTTTTATTGGCCCAAGGTGTGAAGATACGTAGAGCTGCTTGTTAAATGTTGCATCACATTTCATAATGCTAGTTTGAACTCAGCCCACATTGTCTCTACACTCATTAACCATTTCCTAGTACACCTTGGGATGACACTATGTGGTTGGTTTGCCTATAACTAGAAAGGGAATGGATTGTAAGTTTATTCTTAATTGGTTATATAAAATCGCATACTCTATTTCATGTCATAAGATGGAAGATGTTTCATAGATTACAAAGTTGTTTCTAAGGAAAACAATGATGCTTTGAGCAGTATGAAGGACAATGGTCTCTGAACATGAGGTCAAGTAAAGTTATTTTTGTAAGACACTATGGATGCAAGTGCGAAGTGAAGCTTCTCTACTAAAAAATTTGTCACCCGCAAACCGATAGAAAAACATGGTCTTTTGAACCAATAATTATGCAACCTAATCTTAATATTGCTGAAAAAGAACTTGATGGCATGAGAGGAATGCCTTTCCTCTGAGTTCACCAACAACTGTGCTACACATTTCATGACAAGAAGGGTCGATTCACAAGTTCTATTGCTATCAACCCATGCCTCCTACTTATATCGCCTCAAGAAAAGAACCAACATGGATCCTTTCAAGCATGCCAACTTCTTGAACAAGCTTCATAAGGTCACCAAGTAGGCCAACAAATAACAAAACTAGACAAGCCGCCAAGTACAAGATACCCAAGAAAATAATTGTGTTTAAACAAAACCACTTCGTTTGGCTCCATGTGCGCAAGGAACAATACGCAGAACAAAGGAAGTCCAAGCTCATGCCCCATGGAGAAAACATTTCCATGTCCTTGAACTATTTGGAGACATTCAAGTCCCTGAATGGTTGTGTGATGCAATATCTACAAGATCGATAGATTTTATAGGACAAGAATGCAACAAGCAATTCCTTCAATGACATCGACTTCCTCGCATATTACGGTGCTAACAATTTCAAGTAAATGACAACTAGTATAGAAAATTCAAATTATACAGAGGTCTCCACTAACATCACCATATCAAACTCATCACCAAGTTCTCCAACCACAATGAGGTCTCTAATGGAACCGTTAACATCTCTGAGCCTTGCAAGGGCACATGCTAGAGCATTTCAACAAGAAGTGGACCTTGTCTTTGATGGTTTTAATTATACTCTATTCAACAAAGGATAGTGGATCTCATTCAATCTGATCTTGCTGCAATCTGTATGATATTATTGATTAGATTTTTTGGAGCACCAGCCTAGAACACTTTTTCTTTGATAGAATAAAATATTGATATTCCGCAAATTTCTTTTAAAGAAAAGGCCATTTGAACCGTAGATTTCATAAAGAAGGAGGTGGATGAAGCTACGAAAAAGAATCAAGCACTAGGAGCAGATGTGATCCCTGCTGAATTATATCATAATTTTTTAGAAATTTGAAAGGGGGATATTATGGCTAAGTTCGCAAATTTTTAGGTACCATCATTCTATTCCTAAAAAAAATTAGATATAAAAATTGGTAATATCGTGCCACTTGTCATTTAAATCTGAGTTTCAAGATTTTACAAAAGTGGGAACATGTCGAATATCAGAAATCATGCACAAATTTGTTAAAGTTAAAAGACCAATAGAAACTAGGTTTATGCGTGGGAGACATATACTTGATGAAGGTTATTTTTCCTCCATGATACCTTCCATGAACTTCATACAAAGAAGACGGGTAGTGTTTTCCTTAGAATATACTCCGAGATATCCTATAATAATGTTAAATCGCATTTTTATAGCAAGTTCTATGTATTAAAGTATTTGATAAGCCGATGACCCAATCATCTTTATGGAGCATAATCTTGAGAAGGTGTTAAATATCAAATTAATTCTTTGCATCTTTGAAGAATTTTCTGGTTTAATGATGAACTCACATAAGATTGAAATCAATACAAAGACATGTTTGAGTGTGAATCAGGTTCTCTCCTTTAGATATCTAGGATTGCATACTCATTATAGGAAATACAGGAATGGGGAAAGAAAGATCGTGGAAGACCGCTTTGAAAAAGCAGGCATGCTGGTTAGGAAAAAGATAGTCACATGAAGCCCGCCTCGTTCTAATTAACTCATCTCTTATAGGTTGTTGATATTTATGTGTGTCCTACAAATACCTAAAAGGGATCAAAAGGAATTAATTTTTTATCTCGCTTCATTGGTCTAACGATGAACATTAAAATAAGTATAGATTAACCAAACTGAAAGTTATATACAGGCCTAAGGATCAAGTCGGTCTTGGGGTTGAATCTCTAGATTTACCAGCAAGTGGTTGATTAAACTTCTAAATAAAGGGTGTGGCAAGAGCTACTACAGAACATGTACTTCAATTCTAAAACTCTAACCCAAGTTAAAGCAAAATCAGCTAGAGTTAATGTTTTTTTTCACTAGAGGGTCATTTGATACTCCCTCCGTTTTTATTTAGTTCATGTTCTGGGTTTAGTCAAAGTCAAAATTTGTAAACTTTAACTAAGAATTGAGGAAAAAATATCAATATACATATTGCCAAATAGACATAATATTAAAATATGCTTTGATAAGATTCGAATGCAATAGTTTTTATATGTTAAATGTTTGTATTTTTTCATAGATATTTGGTCAAAATTTAGAAAGTTTGACTTTGACCAAACCCAGAACGCAAAGTATTTGTGAATGAAGGGAGTATGAGGAACGGTTAGGTGTGCCCATCTGTCTCAACAATATCGTGTTTTACCAAGGGACCTCTAAATATGGCCTTTATGAAAGGTTTCGCCTTCATTTAGTTCAACGGTTAAGGCTGGCCATAGTTGGTAGGTTATATACTAGTATTATGCATATATATACTAGTGTATGATAATATCTCTATAGTAGGTGATATCATGTTGTAGTCATGTTCTCATTACATTTATTGATTTTTAGAATCTGAATACAAATTTGTGTACAAGATCTATTTAACATTAATATTTCTCGTAATACGCTATGATATGGTATCAATACGATGGTCTACTTAATGCATGCCCTCATTGGTCTGGGTAGTGACAAGTCCCAGAAGTCTCCGCCGGAGATCTACATTGGGAGCTTGATGCCTGGAGATTGCTGGATCAGATGGGACTCGGTCATGGACATCCTTGTTTTTCTGACTGTTCGGTTTCACGAGGGAGTGTCTCGAAGCTTCACTGGCTGATGCCATCATAGGCCGAGAATGCCATGGCGGCTCAGTTCGGAATGCTAGTAATGGTGGATTGAGGCTTCAAGGCGATGAGGAATTTTCTTGGTGATTCATAACTCGTAGCAGCGGTATCGGCAAGTGAGGGCAACAGCACAGGAGAAGTACAGAGTCTTATATTTCAGAGTGAAAACCCAAGGTCTGACCTTAATTGGTTGTGCCTGATAATGGCCTTGTTAAAGGCATTGTTTTAAGAGTGTGTACTTTCTTTAGTGTGAAAACCTATGATTTATGATCGGGCAACGATAGCGCTTGTGCACTGTTTCCTTTTTGGAGGCATCGTTTTTGAAGAATTTGAACTTCGGGTGTTGTTTTGGTGAAGTTTGTACTGCATCTACAAGAAACAGATCAATGTAGCGGGACTTTTCTTCTTTCTTCATATTCTTTTTTGTTTTAGGGTTGTGTGTATCTGTAATGCCTTAAGGGCATTGTATTGTTGCACAGGCTAGATGTAATTGGTATATTTACAATATTACTATATTCCCTTTATAGAAAAGACTAGACACTAGGAAAAATAGACTAGCTTAATTGGAATTCACATGAATTTGCCATACATTTTCCAGATAGCTGGCGGATATTGGTGGAAGCTCAATTTATAGTTCCTATTTTCCTCAAAGAAAACTTTATAGAAGTAGTGATACCTGCAGAGTCATCCCTACGCACTGCAAACGGCTCAGTATTCGCATGAGGCCTTTCAAATGAGTCGTTTTCATTTCCAATAGACCTGCAGTGCAGTTAATGACATATGTCCACAAAATAATTAGTTGATTAAAGCAATAAAATGTAGAGAAAATATTTCCACAAAATAATTAGATGATTAAAACAATAAAATGTAGAGAAACTTTTCTATAGGATACCGTTATTTTCTCTCGACTGCCAAAACACACCGTGCAATTGTGCCTTTGCCAAAACACATTGTATGGCCCAAAATGGATAAATTGTTCAAAACCGGCCATTCCGCATAAAAATGTTAAACTTTCTGTTTTAGACAATGCGGTGTATTATGGTAATTATGACACAAAATTATAATGATAGTTGGCAAAGCCACAGTTGAGTAGTGTGTAACGACGAAAAAAATGATGTCTCGTAGCAATTGTTTCCTGAAATTTATGGCAGTTGAATTAAAATCTTGCGGTCGATACTGGTCCGTGTAAACAAATATGTTATCGAACTGGTGTCAACAAACAATCAAGTGCAAAAAAAAAATTAGGGGAAAATTTAGAAAGCTAGAATGGCTTACCTGGATGCAGGTCGACCCGAACGGGTGGACGATGATCTTGGCATGTTCTGCATGTTCGACAAGAGTGAGACAAAGAGTTGAGAGAAGGAGAATTCAGGTGACCTGTACTCCACGGTGGAGTCTCACCTGAGTTTGAGGCGACTGAACTCCATCGAGAAGTATGTTGAGGCGGCGTGTGGTGTCGATGTGGCTGATGACCGGGAATAGCTGGAGGTAGAAGTCGATCTTGTCCCTGATACGCTGGAACTGCTCGGCCTGCTTGCCGCTCCGGATGAATCGGCGGAAGTAGCTGCTTGCCTGGCAGGAGGAGACGAGCACGCAGGCCTCCCGGAGCGTCGCCTCGAGCTTCCCCACCATGCCGTCGATCTCCGGGTGCTTCCTCTGCACCTGCTGCAGGAGGCCGCCGATGGTCTCGGCGTGCTGCGCCAGCAGCCGGCACTCGTACCTGTTTCGCCGGACCGTCTGCGCCCGCTGCACGATCATCTTGATCAGCGCGTACGCGTCCACGCCCACGATCTGGGCAACCGTCGTCACCGGCTCCACCCGGCTCCACATCTCGTTCGATCAAATCCTTCCTAGCTAGCTCGCACACACCAAGTTTGGTCTTTGGTGAAAAATGTCTGGGGCTGGACTCCAAGTCCCCAATAGGAGACTTGAAATCAATGGCGTGTTTCTGTTTTATTCTTCTTCCTTCTAAGAGAAAGGCTAACCGTAGTGGTTGAAGAATACATACAAAGATCGGTAGCAAGTATGTCTCAGGAGAAGCGTTGCATGACATATGTATTGGGATTATGTATTGTAGTAGGAATATATGCTGTATCGATCGATCGTTCGTCACCAGTTTGCGATGGGCCAACGTCGCATGGCCATTATAGAGACCGGCATTGGAAGTTCGGAACCGGTATGTTTTGACTTCAGTCGATGGGAAGTATCCGTGCATTATCCCGGCAGGGATTCCTTTCTTTTTATATTTGTTTTGAGATGGCTCCTCCACGCCTGCCGCGCAACTTAAATAAAATGTTTTGCTAATTTCCATGATCGATTGAGAATTAACTAAATCTCTATCGGCTTTCAAACAGTTGGATTGCCTTTGTCATGTGGATTCCAACTAAAATTTCTATAGTTGCATATGATTTGTAAGGGGTACGTAACCCTGACATAGACTGGAAGTGAGAAAAATATCTGGAAGTTTGCATTATGATTCATGCTAACTTAAAATTACATAAAGGTTGCAACTAATATGACTTAACGACGTCACCCAACCGAAATTTAATTAAATTTAAATATGTTGAGATGTAGCCATGACCTTAAGTTAGTGACAAAGCCAAGCCATGAAGCGCGTGATACGTAGTAGAATGAAAAGCACCTATAATATATGAAACTGCAACCTTTATGTACTCCCTCCGACCCACAATACTCTTCGCTAATATAGATGTATCTAGACACATTGTAGTGGTAGATACATCTGTATTAGCGAAGAGTAATATGGATCGGAGGGAGTATAAGATTCCCTTGGAGTGAATTATGTTGACTCCAAGGGACACAACTTATCATTGTCCATGAATAACTAAAAAATATGTCCGTGCGTTACTACAAATTGATTTTATTGATTATTTCTTTGGTGTGTCAATAGATGTTGTTTCGTGGCGCACTATATTGAGATGGAATTTTAGAAGTACTCCCTCATAAGCTGCCAAGGGCCCTTAATATTTGTACTTTCTAACAGAAATAAACATGACAATTACAATCATATTCAAAATATTAGCAAAGTAACAACAAATAATCCTTTGCCAACAGTAAGCTCATGAGATCAGTGCATGGCCTTTCCATACTTTCGAGATGTAGTGTGTTGCTGCCTGTCGACAATGCTCCTTCAGCTATATACATGTTGCTGCCTGCCGACAATGCTCCTTCAGCTGTATACCCTCTTCACCCTTATTAACTGAAATTATATTTGTTCCAATATTGCTGCTTGAGAATTGTGCTATTGATTGGTCTGTTGTAGGTTAAGGTTTTTGTTCCCTTTTCATCTGACAAGTACACAACAGAGGTGGTGAAAACTTCGACATGACTTGGAATTAGATGCATCATGCTCTAAACATTTACATGGGGTATTCGATCTCGTTCTGTAGAATCTTAAAGGCCTGGTGCTATTTTTTGCGTAACATACGTGTTCTCATTCATAAGATAAAATCAAATTACTGTTATTACCCTTGTAGTCCATCTGCAATCTTAACAATGTTGGGCAGATGAGCTTAAATGGCCTTTGGTGCTCATGCTACCATTGCATGTGCTCCTCTTTCTCTGATAGTTAGATGCAATGATATTTTTTGGATTTACTAAACGTGTCTAAAATATACTTGCCCACCAAAATTAGTACAGGCAAGTGAATGGACCAAATAAATATTTGATATCGGATGAGTAAGAAATAACTACTTTAGAATCATCACTAAGAATTATCCCATTAAGTTTCAAGATTCTTGCAAGTGCAAAAGAAAATGAGAAAATATAAATTATTGATATGATAACAATTTGCAGATTACTTGTATACCATACCTCAGAGCGCATGCGGTAATGCTTGACAACACGATGAAAGTGTTAGGCATACCTTGTTTTCCGAGCACTTTGTTGTCACATCCCCATATGGATCTGGCTCGTTGATGTAGGAAAAACATGTTGTCTTGGAGGTTAATTAGGAGCTAACCTCACTGAACAGTATCCATTGTCATTGGTGGCTAATTGAGATCAAAGTTTGGGAGTCAATGTCAAACTCACTCGTGGAGCAAACATGCACTACTAGGAAAATCCTCACAGGGGTCAACCCAATAGCGGCGCACCGTTCTGGTGCAATGCTGCTGTTACATGTAGCGGCATGAAAAATATTGTCGCGCTACCATTACAAGACCTGCAACACATGTAGACAATACGAGATCCACCACTCCATGGAAGTAGCGACTAGATGATTTCATGCCCTCCTGAACATCATTGGTAAGATCGTCGTCGATGAGGTGGACGAGGAGACGATAAACCTTTATTCTTCTTTGATATAGTGTCGCCATAGCCACCATAGCTTTGCTGTCGGTTGACAAAACCCAAACTTTAGGGACCCAACTACAACACCAACTGTAGGTCCAAGGTACCTACCCCCTTCCTCCATGGGAGCGACTTGCGGAGGAGGAGGGGACCCGTCGATGTTGAACAGAGATGGAGGACACGGGCGGCGACTAGGGTTTTCTTGATATAGGCAAAGCATTTTCTGCTACCTACGGCAACTGATGAGATTTGTTATAGGACAAAAAAGGAACCGTCATATCTTTGCTGGTATTTGGTATTTACAGGTCTATGGCTTGACAACTATGTCATTTTTATGTGGCTACCTTAAAAAAGTACATGATTTTGTCATGAAATAAGAAACAGTTTGAAGACCTCAAGAATTTCTTTTTTCATTTAAACATTATATTGTAATATTGAGCTATTTTACGGTGATTGGCATGGTACCTGGGTTCCGTCCGGTACCATTGAGTCTGAATATTTGTGATCGTTGATTAAATAGATGATCATTTTTATTTAATGTGTATGATTGTTCAGCGATCAGGAAACATATATGGCAGCGGTCGGTTAACCTTCGTCTCCCATATCAAAAGAAGGGGAAAAAAAGAAACCTTCCTGTCCCTACATGACGAACGACAATCTGCCGCCGCTGGCTACCAGCCTACCACCAGAGCACCGTCCTCAACCTTCCAACGGAGAACTACTGACTACTGGATGACATTTTCCTGTCAGCTAGAGGACGACAACGCCATCGCCATGGACTCCCCATATCCGTCCCCGCGACAAGCCAACAATAAGCCTAGGCTGCTCCTCTCCGCTCCACGGCCGCGCTTTCAAGAACTCCACCGTAGCTTCGCACGCTTAGTACCTCCATCACGGAATCACGAGGGTGCCCCTCACTACGCGTGACGGCACGCTCTGGGCCGTCCTAACGGTAACGGGCATAGCCACCACGTCCTCGGTGCCGCCCGATGAGACCGCGCTGGTGCTGCACGCCCATGCCACGAAGCTCGGCATCGTCCGCCACAACTGCGGCGTTCGCGACGCCCTCATGGTGCTCCCCGGTGCCGGGCGTGGTCTCCTAGGCATCTATGGTGACTGGCCACGCGCGTTTGGGCCTGTTCCGCGAGGTCGTGGCCCTGTTCCTGGCTATGGTGGATGACGGCGCGGTCGTCATCAATGCTGTAGTCACCGCGGAGGCGTTCGCAGCAAGCACCGGCGCCGGGGACCTCGCACTGGCCAGGGAGGTGCACCAACACGTCCTCGTCGGGGTGGCTCTCGACATGTACCCCAAGTGCCGCGACGCGGCGAGCGCGCTCTGGTGCTTCCGAGCAATGGCACCAGTCAAAAACGTGGTGACCTGGAACACGGTGATCCCCGGGCCTTGGGAGGCGTTGTCGCTATTCTGGGAGATGCTTGAGCAGCAGGGCGTGCGTCCAGACGATGCCATGTTCATAGCTATCCTCGTCGCGTGCACGCTGACCCGGCAGGTAGGTGCATGCTTACATGGGCAGGACAACCGTGGTGGCCATGGACTTCATGAGCGGCGACTACGACATGCTGAAAGGCCCGGTGACGAGGCCAGCTTCCAGAACGGGGCGTCAGCGACTCGGCGGCATGCATCACCACCATGTACCAGGACAACCGTGGCGGCCATGGACTTCATGAGCGGCCAGTACGACATGCTGAGAGGCCTGACGACGAGGCCACCTTCCAGAAATGGGTGTCGGCACCTCGGCGGCATGCAGCACCACCATGTACCACCAGTCCACCACCATTAGCCGTCGCCGTCCACCCAAGTGAGCTCCATGCTAGACCAGCTCATACATAAGAGAGATCATGATTATTTCTTCATGCAACCACGCGGGGATCGCCGGAGAGAGACTTAAGTGAGAGAGGCCAGGGTGGGGAGAGAGACCATCAGTGGAGAGGATGAGCAGAGAAACACGGTCAGCCGGTTTGGCCGCTCAAAAGATTGCTCTCTTTTTATAATTTTTGTTAAATAAATTAGAGATTTATGTTCCATATTATTTTAGTACCGGTCCCACATTACAATGGTACCGTGGTACCGTCCGGTACCATCGGTCTGGTACCACCTATTTTACAACCGTTAGATCGAGGTGGATAGACGGTTCCTAAAAATACCAATCACCGTAAAACTTGTAATATTGTAATTGCTGAAGACAGTTCATGCTTTTCAACCATGTATTATTTACAACTATAAATATACCATGGTATTGATTGTAAAAATGGTAAATCTAGGTGATATGTCAATCACTCAAGATTTACATTTTATTATTAAGTTAGTGCATAAAATTTCCAAGAATTTGTATTGTTTTATCTCTATAAAATTTAGATAAAATGCTAATGTATAGATCAACCCATTAAAGCCCTTTCACTAAGCTCATACGCTTTGCCACAATCGTATATACAATACTACATCTATTTCAATGAATAAAGCCTATTTTTAGAAATGTCAAACTATATTAAGTTTGACCAAGTTTTTAAAATAATTATTAACATGTACATTGTTGGAATTTTGGCCCTTTATGGCCCAGCCTATAAATAGTAAATCCAATAATTCCTAAATCCTAGAGGCCCATGTGGCCCATTCATGCATGACAAGGGGTGGGACAAATGTTTAGTCCCACCTTGCTAGTTTGGAAGGAGTTGGACCAACATATAAGGTGAGCTCTCCCCTTTGTGGTAAGAGTGTGTGAGAAGAAGGCTCTCTCACACGCGCTCCTCCTCCTCCTCCGCCGCCCGCATCGCCACGCCACGCCACGCCACGATGCGCGCCGCGGTTTGCGGAATGTGCCTCGGTGCCGAGCCTTTCTTTTTGTCACGCATGACTGAACTACGGAACTGAACGGTCACGTGGAAGCTGAAACAATTTGCCTGAGTGGAAAATGAATACGAGACTGTTCGTTTCGTCTTCTGGCTGTTCGTTTCGCCTCCCGCGCTGCCTGTTCGCCTCCCTCTGTGGCTATAAAAGAGAGGTCGCTCCTCTCTGCGAATACACAGCACACAGCCACCACTGCCTACTGCCTCCAAAGCTTTGCGCTGCCTCTCAGTCTTCTCCATCCCGTCTTGCGGCGTGCACCGCGAGCCGGGACAGTAGGCCTCCGGAACCCCGTCTCTTGCGATCCTGTACGGGAGAGAGGCGATAAGGTTTTTGGGGAGCGCTCTGCGCGACTACTGGCGAGTTCTTCATCACGAACGCCCACGAGGACGACGTCTTCCCCAACGAGGACTTCTTCCCCGACATCGACAACCTCTTCGGCGACATGTCTCTCACTGACGACAACACCACCGGCGGTTCTGCTTCCGCACCGGCTCCAACACCGTATGTCTTCCTGATCTTCGCTTGTGTGCTTCAGTTTCTCGGACTAGCAATCGATTTAGATATGCTAGACATGTTCTGTTCATATCGATCTCTTGTAAACATGGTTTGTTTGTTTTCCATGGTTTTTGCCATATTTTGTTCACTATTTTCATGGATTAAATCCTTTGGTAAATTGCTGATTTTTCCAACAATCCAAAAACCTTATTCTTTTCATAGGAAATTTTCCCCTGTTGGCTATGCCGCATCTCTGAAGCCCCCGGTCTTCGAGGGCGTCAACTACAAGAGATGGTGTGCAAGAACCGTCATATGGCTCACAACCATGAGATGCTTTGATGCATCTAAGGGCAAGCCTCAGAGAGAGCTTACTCCTATTGAGGAGAAAGCTTTTGAGGATGCCGACAACCTCATGAGAGGTGCTGTTATCAGCGTTCTTGGTGAGAACATTGTTGACTCGTACCTGTCCCTCACTATGGGGAAGGACATGTGGGATGCGCTCGAGGCCAAGTTTGGGGTCTCGGACGCAAGCAGTGAATTGTATGTCATGGAGCAATTCTTTGACTACAAGATGACTGATGAGCGCGGCATTGTTGAGCAGGCTCATGAGATACAGTCCATTGCTAAAGAACTCGAGAAGTTCACGTGTGTGTTACCGGACAAGTTTATTGCCGGAGGCATCATTGCCAAGCTTCCTCCCTCGTGGAGGAATTTTGCTACCTCTTTGAAGCACAAGAGACAGGAGTTTTCTGTCATTGATCTTATTGGGTCTCTTGATGTGGAAGAGAAGGCGAGAGCAAAAGACACACGTCCTCGAGGTGCCGAGGGAGGTTCTAGTGCCAATGTGGTACAGAACAAAAACTTCCAATCTCACAAGTTCAAGAACAAGAACAAATCTGATGGCAAAGGAAAGTTTGATGGGAAGAACAAACCATCACAGTCTACCAACTTCAAGAAGAAGACCGATAAGAGGAAAGGAGCATGCCATGTATGTGGCAAACCTGGACATTGGGCACCTAGTTGCCCAAACCGCTTTGACAAGCGTCATGGGAAGAGCGGCAAGACTGCAAATGTTGTCATTGGCGATGCTGAGATGAAGGACTCTGGGTATGGTATACTCCCTACTATCCTTTCAGTTTGTCAGTCTCCTAATTGGTGGATTGACACCGGCGCTAATGTACACGTTTGTTCTGATATTTCCATGTTTTCCTCTTATCAGGTCACAGGGACTTCCTCCGTGTTGATGGGAAACGGCTCTCATGCTACTGTTCGTGGTGTTGGTACGGTCGATCTGAAGTTCACTTCGGGAAAGACCGTGCGGCTGAAGAACGTGCATCATGTTCCCTCAATTAATAAAAATCTTGTTAGCGGATCTCTTCTATGTCGGGATGGCTACAAGATAGTTTTTGAGTCCAATAAATTTGTAGTGTCCAAGTTTGGAAACTTTGTTGGTAAAGGCTATGAGTGCGGGGGCTTGTTCCGCCTATCCTTGTCAGACGTTTGTAATAAAGTTGTTAACCATGTTTGCAACGATAGTTTATCAAATGTTTGGCATTCATGACTTTGTCATTTTAATTTTGGTTGTATGACGCGGCTAGCTAAAATGAATTTAATCCCTGAATTCCCTGTTGTGAAAGGCTCCAAGTGCCAAGTGTGTGTGCAAGCTAAGCAACCTCGCAAGTCTCATACGACTGCTGAGGCGAGAGATTTGGCACCGGTAGAGCTTATACATTCAGATCTTTGTGAGATGAATGGTGTTTTGACAAAAGGTGGAAATAGATACTTCATGACTCTGATTGATGACTCCACTAGATACTGCTATGTGTATCTTCTGAAATCGAAAGATGAGGCTCTGAACTTCTTTAAAATCTATAAAGCTAAAGCAGAAAACCAACTTGATCGAAAGATCAAACATCTTAGGTCTGATCGTGGTGGAGAGTATTTTTCCAACGAGTTTGATTCTTTTTGTGCGGAACATGGTATAATCCATGAGAGGACGCTTCCCTACTCACCTTAGTCAAACGGGGTGGCCGAAAGAAAGAACCGCACTCTAACTGATTTGGTTAACGCCATGTTAGATATGTCGGGTCTTTCTCAGGCATGGTGGGGGGAAGCTATATTGACAGCTTGTCATGTCCTAAACTGAGTTCCCACAAAGAACAAAGAAATTACTCCATTCGAGGAATGGGACAAGAAAAGGTTAAAACTCTCTTACTTACGGACTTGGGGTTGTTTGGCCAAAGTCAATGTGCCAATTCCCAAGAAGCGCAAGCTTGGACCAAAGACTGTTGATTGTGTTTTCCTAGGCTATGCTTTCCATAGCATTGGGTACAGATTCTTGATAGTAAAATCTGAGGTACCTGATATGCTTGTTGGTACGATCATGGAGTCGAATGATGCGACTTTCTTTGAGGATATCTTTCCTATGAAAGATATGCCTAACTCATCGAATCAGGAGATGCCTAGTTCATCTAGACGGGAATTAGTTAAAATTCCTGAACCCACCATTCCGATAGAACACTTTGAAAATCCTGTGGAGAATGACGATGAAACTCCTAAAAGGAGCAAAAGACAGAGGACTGCAAAGTCCTTTGGTAATGATTTTATCGTGTATCTTGTGGATGACACTCCTAGTTCCATTTCAGAGGCCTATGCATCTTCAGATGCTGACTACTGGAAGGAAGCTATCCGCAGTGAGATGGATTCCATCTTGGCTAATGGAACTTGGGAGATTGTCGATCGTCCTTACGGGTGTAAACCTGTAGGGTGTAAATGGGTGTTCAAGAAGAAGCTTAGACCTGACGGTACCATTGAAAAGTACAAGGCACGCCTTGTTGCTAAGGGTTATACCCAGAAAGAAGGCGAAGACTTCTTCGATACTTACTCACATGTGGCCAGATTGACCACCATTCGAGTACTACTTTCCTTGGCTGCCTCACATGGTCTTCTCGTTCATCAAATGGACGTTAAGACAGCTTTCCTAAATGGAGAGTTAGATGAGGAAATCTATATGGATCAGCCGGATGGATTTGTGGTAGATGGTCAAGAAGGAAAGGTATGCAAGTTGCTGAAGTCTTTGTATGGTCTTAAGCAAGCACCTAAGCAGTGGCATAAAAAATTTGAGAGAACTTTAACTTCTGTAGGCTTTGTTGTAAACGAGGCTGATAAATGTGTGTACTATCGCCATGGTGGGGGCGAGGGAGTCATCCTATGTCTGTATGTTGATGATATCCTGATATTTGGGACCAATCTTGAAGTCATCAAGGAGGTCAAAGACTTTCTATCTCATTGCTTTGAGATGAAAGATCTAGGAGTGGCTGATGTGATCTTGAACATCAAGCTACTGAAAGATGATGATGGTGGGATAACACTACTTCAATCTCACTATGTGGAAAAGATCCTGAGTCATTTTGGGTATATCGATTGCAAATCTTCTCCTACACCATATGATCCTAGCATGTTGGTTCGAAAGAATCAGGGAGATCCTAAGGATGCTAAGGATCAGCTGAGATACTCTCAGATTATTGGCTCGCTTATGTATTTAGCCAGCGCCACGAGTCCTGATATCTCCTTTGCTGTAAGCAAGTTGAGTCAATTTGTGTCAAATCCTGGAGATGTTCATTGGCAGGCCCTTGAAAGGGTTTTGCGCTATTTGAAAGGCACTGCGAGCTATGGAATTCACTATTCTGGGTACCCAAGGGTACTTGAAGGGTATAGTGACTCAAATTGGATTTCTGATGCTGATGAGACAAAGGCCACGAGTGGTTATGTGTTTACACTAGGTGGTGGCGCTGTTTCTTGGAAGTCTTGCAAGCAGACCATCTTAACGAGGTCAACTATGGAAGCAGAACTCACAGCATTAGACACAGCCACTGTTGAAGCAGAGTGGCTTCGTGAGCTCTTGATGGACTTGCCTGTGGTTGAAAAACCAATACCCGCAATTCCTATGAACTGTGATAATCAAACTGTGATCATCAAAGTAAACAGTTCTAAGGATAACATGAAGTCATCAAGGCATGTGAAGAGGAGATTAAAATCTGTCAGAAAAATGAGAAACTCCGGAGTTATTGCGTTGGATTACATCCACACATCTAAGAATTTGGCAGATCCCTTCACAAAGGGTCTATCACGAAACGTGATAGATTATGCATCGAAGGAGATGGGTATGAGACCCACAATATGAGTTGTCCACAGTGGTAACCCACTCTATGTGATCGGAGATCCCGTGAATTAGAATTGGGAGACAAGCTATTGGTCAATTGAGAGGAGAGTATCCCTACTTTGTATAATACCACTCCGTGAAGATGCAGAACTCTCCTAATCTGCAAGGCAGGCTGATTTTATCTTAATGTGTTCTAAGTGGCTTACTTAAGCAGAGATGTTGTCCTGCAGAACATCTTTTGAAGAACACACCTATGTGAGTCTGACTGTTTAACGTCGCAGTCTATGAGAGTTGGGTGTTCTTTAACAAACTCATAAAAAGGCCTCGGAGTATGACGTATAAGCTCCAAACCGCGGGGAAGTCCCACGGCAGCCCAGTATCAGTCAAGGCTTTATGTAAAACTAGATTCGCAGAAAACTTGCAGTTCAAGGCCTAGTCCACTGTTCAAGTAGCAGTCTAGTGTAGCATAGAGATCTAGGTGGAAGTTCAACTTAACAGTCTCCACTGCAGCACTGGTATATAAACAATGTTTTGGAACCTAAGGCAACTTTATGTGCCTCTAGGATCTGGTGGGGGATTGTTGGAATTTTGGCCCTTTATGGCCCAGCCTATAAATAGTAAATCCAATAATTCCTAAATCCTAGAGGCCCATGTGGCCCATTCATGCATGACAAGGGGTGGGACAAATGTTTAGTCCCACCTTGCTAGTTTGGAAGGAGTTGGACCAACATATAAGGTGAGCTCTCCCCTTTGTGGTAAGAGTGTGTGAGAAGAAGGCTCTCTCACGCGCGCTCCTCCTCCTCCTCCGCCGCCCGCCTCGCCACGCCACGCCACGCCTCGCCTCGTCACGACGCGCGCGCGCGCCGCGGTTTGCGGAATGTGCCTCGGTGCCGAGCCTTTCTTTTTGTCACGCATGACTGAACTACGGAACTGAACGGTCACGTGGAAGCTGAAACAATTTGCCTGAGTGGAAAATGAATACGAGACTGTTCGTTTCGTCTTCTGGCTGTTCGTTTCGCCTCCCGCGCTGCCTGTTCGCCTCCCTCTGTGGCTATAAAAGAGAGGTCGCTCCTCTCTGCGAATACACAACACACAGCCACCACTGCCTACTGCCTCCAAAGCTTTGCGCTGCCTCTCAGTCTTCTCCATCCCGTCTTGCGGCGTGCACCGCGAGCCGGGACAGTAGGCCTCCGGAACCCCGTCTCTTGCGATCCTGTACGGGAGAGAGGCGATAAGGTTTTTGGGGAGTGCTCTGCGCGACTACTGGCGAGTTCTTCATCACGAACGCCCACGAGGACGACGTCTTCCCCAACGAGGACTTCTTCCCCGACATCGACAACCTCTTCGGCGACATGTCTCTCACTGACGACAACACCACCGGCGGTTCTGCTTCCGCACCGGCTCCAACACCGTATGTCTTCCTGATCTTCGCTTGTGTGCTTCAGTTTCTCGGACTAGCAATCGATTTAGATATGCTAGACATGTTCTGTTCATATCGATCTCTTGTAAACATGGTTTGTTTGTTTTCCATGGTTTTTGCCATATTTTGTTCACTATTTTCATGGATTAAATCCTTTGGTAAATTGCTGATTTTTCCAACATACATTACAAAATCTACATCACTAGATACATCATAAAATATATTTTCATATGTTATCTACATAATATTATAGTTATTGATAGTTTTTTCTAAAGTTCGGTCAAGTTTTATTTTGCTTGTCTTTTTAGAAAAAGATGTAGGCCTTATTCATTGGATCGGAGGGAGTAATTAACTGTTGCACCTGTTTTTGAAAAGATTGTTTTCTAATTTTGTAGAATCCAAAAGATTGTATTTTGTGAAACATACAAAGAATTGTATAAAATGGCACCTGTCTTGGGATGGCTTAAGAAGATGATTTGTAAGGAAGGCTGCTTGGAGTATCTAGTGACGGGATTGGCACAACGTTATATCTAGGTCCAGGTTCAGGCCCTCTCGATGAGCAAATATGAGAATACGTGTGCATGTGGTGTGTGACCATTGATCGGCCTCCCCGGTGGGTCCCCAAACATGCTTTATATATTGTACAGTAGCATGCTCGCGTTACATTTGAGGTCAGTGGCTCTGCGCACTAACGTTGTGGTCGACATGAGAGTATGAGACCAGCCACGCCGTTGCTAAAAAGCGATTTAAAGGAAAGTTTGAACCGGTTCCGTGTGTCAGAGCAGAGAAGTGATCCACGAAGATGGTTCGATTCATAGCTACTCTCTCCATTTATAAATATAAGATGTTTTAGTTTTATGAAGCAAATGTATTTGAACATCTTTTAGTGTGTAGGTTCATTCAAATATACACACTAAAACTTATCTACATACATTTGCTTCATAAATTTAAAACATCTTATATTTATAAACAGAGGAAATACTAAACTATAGTTTTTGTATCCAGCATGCAAAGTCTCAACAGTGTGAACACAAAGAAAAGAGGAGAACTTGCATTGGGGCCCATCTTACTGCTTGCACCGGTTCAATACACTGCAAGATTTTGTCAGAATGAACCGATACCACAGTGTGGTTGGTCTGAGTACCATGAACATCGACTTGCGGAATAGTAGTTCCTCCTTCCGAAAAGTTGTTTTGGCACATGAGCACCAGTGCTCCTGCCAAGTGGATTCATTTTGAACCGTTGCTTCGTGAAATCTGTCCATCGATTCGTCTGTATGCTTGTAGTATGTAGACGTCTTTCTTCTGGTATATGCCCATGTATGTGATCAGCCGTGCTGTATTTTCCTCGATGGTGCATTTAATGAACAGTCCATGTGAGGCCCATGTGAGGCAACTGTGCACCGCAGTGGTAGACTTGTACTCCCTCCGTTTAGAAATATAAGATGTTTTAGCTTTGTGAAGTGAGTGTATCTAGACATCTTTTAATGTACAGATTCGAACGAACCTATATACTAAAATATGTCTAAATACACTCACTTCACAAAGCTAAAATATCTTATATTTCTAAACGGAGGGAGTAGCTGGTAAGCTCATAACACGTGTCTCCGGCGCGTGTCATCTTCTTCCTCATGTGTTGGCTTTGTGTTATGTCTCTTGCCCCCTTTCGCCAGCGCAAGCTTATCGCCATGCCGGATGCATCGTCTTCCTCCATGCAAGCAACCGTGCGTCCCCTTCCACTCGGCAAGCCTTCAGTTTTCAGAATACAACAGGTACAAGGACAGCAGTTAGTCTCGCAGTGACATCATTTCTTTGATCATTAATTCATTGATGTGCCGAGTTCGCAACTATGATGAGTGGCACGAGGAGTACGCTGCCATCTTCAACCGTATGCAGTATCACTATATGATCTGTATCACCGAGGAATGGTATGTCAAGGCTTTGTTGTTCCAGGTGTGGCAACTCGCATTCCATCAAGGGCTTCCGCGGACTGAGTTTGGTTTTAACCAGGGACTGCTGAGGATCGTGGAACCAATTTGCTGTCTGACTGAACCTCTTCGCCACCGTTCTCATCCTGATGCACATGACTGAAGCTGGTTGGAGGGCAATAATCAAGCATCGTGCGCGTGGTTAGCATGTGTCAACTAGTATTAGGTTGAGTGTCTCATAGTTTTATGTAATTGATCTTGTTTCTGTAGTCAGTTTCATTGTCAACATTAGCAGTCCCAGCTGTCACTGCAGGAATCAGCTTGTTTGCCGCAGGCCTCAAACCTACGGCAACAGCTCAAAACCCTACGGCAAACTATTTGCCGTAGGTTTGCTCACGACAAACCCGTCCGGCAAATTCGGACCGCCAAATCACGATATTTGCCGAGTTTCACATCACGGGCACACAGCAAAGTATTTGCCGAGAGTGTTTTTGATACTACGGCAAATATTTACGGGCTAACGGCCGCCAACAAATTTCCGTCAGTGGGTCCCGCCTCGAGGTATTTGCCGTGAGTTCATTCGAGACTATGGCAAACATGTTCAGGCGACTTTTCTTGACCGGGCAAGATGATTTGCCGTGAGGGGACCTACGGCAAATCTTGCGACTTTTCTTGACCTGTCAAGACGGTTTGCCGTGAGCTTGTCCCTGCGGCAAATCATGCGACTTTTTCCAGGTTCCCGCTGACCTGTCAAAGCTGATTTGCCGTGATTCTCCCTACGGCAAAATCTGTGTATTTTTTTAACATTTTTTCTGATTTTCTTAAATCCCTGCATTTCAGAAATTCCAGAACAGACATATATTACACAGATTTGATCACCAGCAAAACTTTGTATCAAACAGGTCTAGCAAAACAGCAGATTGATCACCAGCACAACTTTGTATCAAACTAGATCATCCAAAGATCAGAGTACAAGTACAATATATTACATCCATGTAGCACAACAGCAAAAACAACTAGGTAGCATGCCCAGATCATCCAAATAGCAACTAGGAAGCAACTCTAACATAAGATCATGCCTTCCACTCCCATAGCATATCCAGATCAAAGTTTAACCTGCAGCTTTAAGAAATAGGATTCAGTTTAGGAAAAAGATGAGACATACCAATTAAGAGCATCATTTAACGTTCAATACCTTACGGGTAATTGGAATGAAAAGGATGTCATAGCTATCTTATTTATAACAGAAACAAATGTTGGTCTGAGTCTTACTGCATGCCCAACAATTGATAACATGGGCAATGATTTCAGAGCTCTTGTCTACAGGTTTATGCCCAATGGTAGCTTGGATAGTTGGCTGCACCCATCTAGCAATATAAACACTATGGATAACTTGGATCTGTCTCAAAGACTGAAAATAGTTGTTGATATAGCTGATGCGTTGCAATACATACAACATGGTTGTGAGAGTCCCATTATCCACCGTGATTTGAAGCCCAGCAATATTCTTCTAGATGAGTATATGACTATCTAGTTAATATATATCACTGAGAGATGAAATTTAAATTCTATTGAATAACCCTCATACTGTACACTGGAAGTAAAGCAAGCACTTTTAAACAGTATACTCCCTCCATGAAGAAATGCAACAGCATACTCTAAGAAAAGAAAATGGCATGATATGGTATGCGAGATTTTAGTGGCATATTTACAACTTGGCAGGGAGAACTCACCGGAGTCGATCTCAGAACTGTGGAGAACCACCAAGAGGGTTGTTGTCGCTTGCGTGTGATCTAAGATTATTCGATGCACCGCCTTCTGGAGTGTGCAAAGGGCCTTCTGGAGTGTGCAAAGGGGTGGCAAGAGGATCCGGAGGGGGAAAACCTTGTGTAGCACAATAAGCCTGCATATTGTTTTCGAGGATTCAAGGTTACGTAGTGAATGAAGAACTTCTCGCTTGGCTATTATAAGACGATAGAAACTTACCGCAAACATCCGATGCATTTCCAACTTATTATTTTCCCTCTCCGCGATAATCTGCTCCTGTAGCTTCCGGTTCTCCTCCGCATGCTGAGCCCACATCTCGGCCAGCCTCTCCTCAACGACGTGCTACAATATGTGTTTGCAATCTCATCATCGTTCCAACACAAAGAATGTTATGCCGGCAAGAATGAATTAGAAAGAACTAATTACCTCAATCTCGACCTAGACCGCACGACCCGCGCGGTCTACCCCTTTGACTGAAGTCCAACAACGGTTGACCGATGGAACTTTATCTTTGTTTTTGTGAGGATAGGTCATAGGAACATGTAGAAACTCCTTAGAGCCCGAGATCTCGCAAGATTCCATCTGTTTGACCTGTCACGGGAGTCACCCGCTCTAAGTCCGAAGTCTTTCAATGTGTTATCGCATGTAGGTGAAGAGGATCACACCTAGGGGTAGATATTTCCTATTTGAACATCGCATCCCATGTAACTACATGTATTAGGGGCACATGCAAGTTTCGGACGGATTTCGATACTCCGAGGCCCGGTATACAGTGAAACCCTAGACCGCACGACCCGCACGGTCTACCCCTTTGACCGAAGTCCAACAACGGTTGACCGATGGAACTTTATCTTTGTTTTTGCGAGGATAGGTCATAGGAACATGTAGAAACTCCTTAGAGCCCGAAATCTCGCAATATTCCATCCGTCTGACCTGTCACGGGAGTCACCCGCTCTAAGTCCGGAGTCTTTCAATGTGTTATCGCATGTAGGTGAAGAGGGTCACACCCATGGGTAGATATTTCCTATTTGAACATTGCACCCCATATAACTACATGTATTAGGGCCACATGCAAGTTTCGGACGGATTCCGACCCTCCGAGGCCCGGTATACAGTGAAAACCTAGACTATGGGACCCACGCCGTCTACCCCTTTGACCAGAGTGCAACGACAGTTGACCGATGGAACTTTATATTTGTTTTTGTTAGGATAGGTCATAGGAACATGTAAAAACTCCTTGGAGCCCGAGATCTCGCAAGATTCCATCCGTCTGACATATCGCGGGAGTCACCCGCTATAAGTCCGGAGTCTTTCCATGTATTATCGCATGTAGGTGAAGAGGGTCACACCTAGGGGTAGATATTTCCTATTTGAACATCGCGTCCCATGTAACTACATGTATTAGGGGCACATGCAAGTTTCGGACGGATTCCGACCCTCTGACGCTCAGTATACAGTGAAAACCTAGACTATGGGACCTGCGCGGTCTACCCCTTTGACCAAAGTGCAACGATGGTTGACCGACGGATGAATGGTCTTATCAGTATTAAACGACAGATATAAACATATATTAGCGGCATAATTATTTATATATAATACAAGCCCTTGTAATTAAGGTTGCAGAAATTAATTATAAAAATACATGATTTGCTGTTTTTTTTATTGCTCACGGCAAACCTTTATGTTGGCGGGAAGACATAAAACGATCCCATGGCGCGTGCGGGATTTTTTCCTAAAAACGCACGGGAACAATTTAAAAAATTGGCGGGATTTTTTAAGGAGTGCGCGGGTTTTTTTAGGGGAGACGCGCGCGGTTGCGTACGAATTTTTTGATAGGAGGTTTGCCGTGATCTCTTTTCTCGCGTACGGCAAATATCTTCGCCGTTGGAGGCTAACTGCCGGAAAAATGTTTGCCGAGCGTTATTTGTTTGCCGTGTGCTTTGTTCCTTATTTGCCGGAGGCCTTTGTTTGCCGTGTTTCTTTTCCTATATTTGCCGAGGGTCACGTAATTGATGGGTATTTTTCAGTAAGCCTACGGCAAATGTAATGTTTGCCATGTGCCCGCCTTTAAGATCACGGCAAACAGTTTAGCGCACGACAAATTGCCGTTTTCCCGTAGTGTGTAGGCTTCTATGCTGTGTAATCGCTGCTAACGATAATTCAAGTTGTCCAAATCATTTATTTTTTTCGTTTCCACAGTTCTGCTTCCACTGTTACTGGATGGAATAGCCTGCCACGCTGACAACATTGATTTCACATTTTTGAACTTGCTAGCGTTCTCATTACTGCTGCCCACCAAGCATCTGAGCACCCACCAACTCCCGTCGTTTACTTCCTCTATTTCTACCATATACGTACTGTATACTCCCTCCGTTTTAAAACTAGGTAGGAAAGCGCGGCTTGCCGCGCGCTTGCCCGTCTACGGCGAGCAAGCAGATAAGAAATAAACGTTTGTGAAAATAATAATTAATAAAGCATAATTTATAATACAATAGCCAGTAGACGATTTAGACATAACAATATAGTAGTACATGCCATCAGGATCCAAATGAGAATAATAACATAAGCACCAAATAAGAGGAGATGGGTTGAATAACAATCTATGAAATAGGATCTAACATTATATTTAAAAAATAGGATCTAACATGGTTTATTTCTTGACGTAGTTATGCACTCAAGCGGTGTTTTCTCACATAATTATATAACAAAAGGATCTCATCACTATGCCGTTGACACAACACTTGTTGGCCCTCTAACCTGAGTTGTCAATTATATCTGAAACCAAGACTATTTGTCACATCAACAGAAATTAGTAGAAGTGTATAGGTACACAAATGTTCTCAAATACTCAGCGAAAAGAAAGGCACGTGTGTCTTTTTTCATAGCTTATCTGTAGTTTTCTCAAACATGAGCTTGCAAAACGTGTCTTTATGTCAAAGCCTTCCGCTGCACGAAATGGCAAAGATCACAAAATAAGTAGTCCATATGAAACTTAGTACAACCATATAATAGTTGCATCTATAAACCCAGATGGCAAATTTTATCACCAAAGAGGTGCATTTGGATTAGGAATGACAAAGTTTCCCTGTCTAGAAAGCAAAGTGATAAAGAAGCCTATTTACACCTAAAAATAACTCGAGTGAAATGAAAGGATCAGGATCCATGGAACAATCTGCAAACACTTGGTGAAACAGACCACATAACAAGCAACAAAGAATTAGTGGACAAGCAAGTATAAACATATAAACTTACAATATATTATTCAGGAAATATAGAAACTTGCAATACGATATCATGTAGACTATATTGGGCAAACATTTTAATAGATGATCTTGTCAAGGACATATAGAAACTTGCAATATATTATTGCTTGAAATTTACAAAACATATAAATTACATTATCGGGTTGAGCACATAGATAATCCATCCATAATTATATAACAAAGTATTTAGGACAGGGATAGTATCCAATTTATTAGCACCAAAACAATGGTGTTATGTACATCTAGTTATGCTAAACAACGGAAGCATCTTTCATGACCATCTTCTCCTAAGAACGCCTCTCTTATGTTCTTCAATTTTGTTCTTCAAAAGAGTGCTTACAAACTTGAGTCTCTAAATGTTGCGTTTATATTATCATGTATGGTGCCTTGTCCACCAGAACAGCTGAGAATTGCCATGTTAGAAAAACGAGATCTTGCATCAGATCAGATGTAGATCTATGCTCTTGAAAAGCTCCTCAATCGATGTTGGGAGATGTACACTCCCCGCTGGCAAAAACAACAGTGAACTGGGGATTCTGTTGAATAGGGGATTCGTAATGAGCAAAGAACCGAGGGGAAAAGGAGATCTTGGATCAGATGTAGTCAAGCATACAAGCAGCACAACTTGTAAAAAAAGACGTGTCTGGCAAGAAAAAACCACACTTAGCAGCGCAGTATCATCAAACCAATCTAGTTTGCCTGTCTGAGATTACCAAAGATTACTAAATGTGAGTACAAAAGTTTCTGCTGACCATACGAATGAGTAGAACTACCACCAAGGTCAACATAGACATCTAAAAAGAAAATGAAGAAGCAAGAACTGGAGGAAAGGAAATTTGTATGTAATATTACATAATAAAGTGGGCTAGATTAATTACTGACATACCGTACAAATGGAGTATCGCAAAATTAAAGGGTGGTCAACGAAACCGCCTCCAGATCAAGCATCAAAGGACACCTGCCACGGGCGCCAACTATAGCCTGCAACACCCATGGCGAGCGATACCTGATCTTGACCAAGGAGCTGCAGGCTGCTGACCACTAGAAGCATAAGCAATATTGTCTCCTTAAAAACAACACCTGATCTCGCACAGGTTCACACCATTGCGCAGGGGGGCGAGGACATGGCAGGAAAGGAGGTGTGGAGAAGGGAGATGGTGACGCAGAACCCTATTGCCCCCGATTCGCCAAGAGGATGACACATGTCATGCGAGTCATCTTCAAAGAAGATCGCAGACCACTCAAAATACATATCTACACTTACAGTGCAAAGTTTGCCAAATTAATGAGTGAAAAATTGTAGGTACTGGTCTGGTGCATGTCTAAAATGCCTACTGGCTACCACCAATATCTAAATAAGCAAGTGAAGAGTAGTGATAAATATATGAAGGCGCTTTGGTCGCAAAGGAAACAAAGATAATGTTTGGTCAGAGTTTTCAGATCCTGAAATGTTGTATAATTAGTTCAGACAGGTACCATTAAAGATGATATTTATTCAGGTCAAACATCCAATCCAGTTGTTGAGGTCGTATCATTGGTTCAAAAAAAGTCACCAACAAACTGTTGTTAATCAGATATGTCTAGAAAAACATCATCAGGTGGAAAATTAGCAACCAAACTAATGTCGATCAGATTAATCTTGGAAAAAAATTAGGTGCATATCTAATAAAAAGGAAGCAAATTATTGTTCTTGCTGAAAATAACTTGATCATCTGTTGTTTCTTATATATAAAAGCAAGAGACTGCCATGTTTGCCATTAGTAAACAACATATATTTGTTAGATTTTCTGAAATAAAATTTAACCAGCGCAACTTTCTTCTGTGTTTCAATCGGTACATACCTGATGCAAATCGTCATCAACCATGTACTTCTCTCCTCTGATATGCTTCCCCATAGATGTTGTTTTAGATAAAAATAAGTTACTGCAATGAGATGGAATACTTAAATATAGAAAAAGACAGTTATGATGAACATTATTACCCAAACCCTATCACTCAACATAAATATCTTGGCTATAGAATATGATAGGAAATCACCATAAAAGGATGTCTGGTTTGTAACTTTATATACGAATCCAAATTAATTATTAAGTAAATACTATGAGTTACTATTGCTCCTGAGTTTTCTATCTCCAAGTCCAATTGTTCAGACAGTTTTGAGAGGACACACACAACCAGGCACTGATGCAGCCTTTGAAATTCTAGTGCACAGGGGTAGGCACGCACACATATTCTCCTAAATAGTACTCCCTCCGTTTCAAAATATAAGATGTTTTAGCTTTGTGAAGCAAATGTTTCTAGACATATTTTAGTGTATAGGTTCACTTGAATATACACACTAAAATGTGTCTAGATATATTTGCTTCACAAATCTAAAACATCTTATATTTTAAAACGGAGGGAGTACAACAGCTGTATCAAGCAGCAGACAACATAGTAGATAAAGGTTCACTCAATGGAAGGTACAGGTACAGAAAATGTTTTGACATCGGAAAAAACATAAGGTTTAGTTAAGCAAGTAGAGAATGATATTGAATAAAATGTTTTGCAAAGAGAGCTTCAGCTATTCCGATATTTCAAGAAACTATGTTAATCTGACCAAAGATAAGTTTTAAAAATGCATAGTAATGAACAATGGCAGAAACTCTGACAAGGGAAATAAACTTACCACTTTGGGAACCATTGAAAGATGCAGATGACTGATGTCCTCATTCTCACACAGGATCCCAGTTGTTCTCTCAGTCCTCATTCCAGTAAATATTCTTAGTCTATCGATTAATTCACATTATTAGTAAGATGGGATGCACTCAAAACATAGTAAATGACATGTGCTAATATTTCCATAGGAACTAATCGAAGGGGTATATGTTTCGTAACCAAGTTTATCCAACTCTATCTCGTGGTTAATCATCTTGCTGTTGAGAGTCATACAAAGCCATTCACATGGTGGCAATCATCACCCTGCAGGTTAAGTAGGGTAGATTGTTCAGCGGCCATCTATAAATATGAACACACGATGAATAGAATACAAAAGAACTCCAGGACCAAAAGGATAATAACTAACTATATTGTTGTGCACTTCACTAAATTACAAAAGTGATAAGAAATAAATAGCAGGTAGTCTGGTGAAAATAAAGAAATAAAATCAGTGCAGTCACATATATTGTTCTCATCTTTGCTGCAATCAGCATACCAGAATGTTATAGAGCCAATCTCACAGTGCACCTTTGTAATTTTTAACCAGAATGTCTCACCCAGGTCTCAGAAATTCGGTCGCCATCAAAGGTCGTAGTTTGCTCACTACACAAGACCAACTTCATCTGATAACGACTGCAAACACAAATAACACAAACAATTACCAGGTTATAGAAATGTGTGGGTTTTCAGCACCTCTCTGGCTTGTAGCTTGCTTACCTAATGATATATGTGTAGCAGCAACAACAGCAGGTTAGCAGCAGCATCAATCATCAACCTAGCAGTAACAGGCAAAACTGATCAGCAAAGCGGCAAGCAAGCAACCACACAGGCAGTCAAGCATGCACGCTAACCTGCAGCACGAAAGCACGCACGCGCACCAGCAAGCACACAGTTCTAAATGCATCTAAATCCAGCCATGGTATACAAAAACAGATGTAAGCAAGTCATTTTCCATAGGAGCCATCCCAGAGCTTTGTCCTCCTGCCCGGGCCTAACATAAGAGAGAAAAGGAGCAAGAAGTCAGACATAAATCCCCATGTACTCACACATTGAGGAAAGGAGGAAGGTACTGACCATTGCACAGGGTGGAGCACTGGTCATCTGTTCCTGTTGATACTTAATCAAATTGAAACCCTGCAAGTAGAAAACAATTTAAACTCTGTTAAGAGTTTAGAATGGATAGCACTTTGCATCACTTAGGGTGTGTAAACATAAACTAATCACATATGTACCTGCACTTAAAGTTAGCTGCCCCAAATCCTTGCTCAACCTGTATCTTCCTCCGTTTCCAATATTAGTAGCTTAGCACTTTTTAAGACCTACAATCAGCAATGCCCAAAGAAGACATGTTTATATCTTAGGAAAATGGAGTAACACTGCATTCATCAATAAATGCGTGGGATAAGAGGAGAGTAGCAAGCCCCCTTGCCATGAAAGAATAAGGGGCTGTAAACATGAATTTGCTGGTACTACCCTGTGAACATGTTCTTCTCTCCTTTCCTTATCCAACAAACATTATTATACACAAATAGATAAACACATGAACAGCTAGCTATGCATCAGGGTCCAACAAAAATAAAAAAATTATAGCAGACATAATTAGAGCCTAGCAAATGCAAAATTTGAACTGTAAAAATAGAAGAGAGAAAATGTGTGCCTCATGCACCTGCAAAGTATACTTCATCCTAAAACACATTGATCTCCTCTAAAAGAGAGAACATAAAACGTTGCCTCTTCTTTAGCTTCTATGAGCTATTGAATGCATTTCCACATATAAAATCAGATTGGGAACCTAATTACATAAAAAGAAATTTGCGGCCTGATGTTAGGTATAGTCATTTTAAACAGAGGAGTTATTCAAACTCTCAATTACATACATAAGCTGCAGAGACTTAGAGAACAAATTTCGGAGCGAATATCTTCTCAATCTGATAGATAGAAATATCCTACTACTTTAACAACACGTTAAAGCCTGATGACCCTATAAAAATCAACATCGTACAGTTGTTTTAGGTCACCTATAATAACATACAGGGATCATACAAAGGACAGTTACATAATACTAATTACTTCACTTGTTGCTACTTCAGTCCAACAAAACAAAACTTACAGCATGTGTTCCAGCCTTGGAGGTCAACCGAGCCAGCATAATTTACAAATCAAATAACATTAGCTATTACACATCCTTCTATATCAATTATTGCAATGCAACCTAGGGAAGCACAAAATAGATTAGAGAAGGGACGGGATGACTATGGAACTCACTGGGATGTGTAGGACTAAATCAAAAGAGGGGAGGTGAGCAGGAAAATGGGGAAGGTAGAGAGGAGTTTGGATACCTGCGAGGAACCAGGAAACATGAACCATATCGCCCCACCAAAATCTAGCAAAAATCTCAGAAGAAAATAGGGAAAAGTAGACGCTTACTCGGGAGGCACGGGTCCTTTTGGAGAGACCTTCCCGTCCGCTTCACGTACTGCCCTGGTCGACGCGGCCGCGCCCGGACGCCGGCGAGACCTCCTGGTCGGGCAGTGCGGGCTGCCATGGTCGCCGCGGCCGCATGGCCATGGAGCCGGGGACGGTGCCGGTGGAGGTCCTGCTGCTCAAGTGCGCAACCTCTACCCGATTGTTGCAGGCTTCTTAGAGAGAGAGGGAGAGAGAGAGGGAGAGAGAGAGGTGAGACAGTGAGAGAGAGCAGCGACGATGGAGAGACATGCCAGGAGGGCGTACCTGCGGGCAAGAGGCGGCCACCCCGCGCAGCTCCCCTCCTCCATGGTCGCCGAGGACTCGCCGGTGGAGGTCGATCTCCTCAAGCCCCTCCGATTCAGCACCCTCTTGAGGAGAACATCGGCGGCAACGCCATGGCGGCGGCTAGGGTTTCTAAGAGGAGGAGGGAGATGGAATGGGTGAGAGGGAAAGAGATAAGCAGCCAGCCACGGGGAACCCATCCTTCTCCCCCTCTCCATGGACGAGGAGGGCCCCTCCATGGCCGGCGGTGCCCTGTACCCGCCGACGAAGGCGAGGTCGCCACGCACCGGGACGCCGTCCTCTCCACAGTGGAAATGAGAGGCGAAAAGACATTTTTGCCCCTGGCGGGCTAGCAAACCACGGTGGAGCCACCGCGCCACTGAGCCTGTTACACACTACCACACGATGCCAAGTGCATGCCTTCACTGACAAGCGGGACACGCGCGACGCTGGCCCTACAAATCAGTGACCGTGGCTGGCTGAACGCACAGGTCGGGTAGAATTTCAGAGCCCAACAGTGCTTCCACGAACGGCCACGATCGACTCGAGCGGCTGATCCAACGGCAATAAACACACATGGCCTGAGAGAACGGGGTACCTGGCGGCTATATTTTGATGGATATAACATGTTTTAGCTTTGTGAAGCAAATATATGTAGACATATTTTAGTGTGTAGGTTTACTCGAATATACACACTAAAAGATGTCTAGATACATTTACTAATGGAAAACAAGGCATTAGCACCGGTTGCTAACTGCCTTTTGCACCGGTTTTGCAACCGGTGCAACGCATCCGGGACTAAAGCCCTAACTCTTTAGCACCGGTTGCATTACGAACCGGTGCTAAAGGGTCTCCACGTGGACGTGCAGAGGAGCTCCTGCCGATGGACCTTTAGCATCGGTTCGTAATATGAACCGATGCTAAAGGTTGGCGACGTGGCAGCCCCTGCCGCGTTTGGCTAAAACCCTAAACCCTAGCCATTTGAAATACGGTTTTTTTGGTTATTTGAAACACGTTGATGCACATATAAAAGAAACCATCATATTACACAATATCGTCATACATATAAAAGGCATTAGCACCGGTTGCTAACTGCCTTTTGCACCGGTTTTGCAACCGGTGCAACGCATCCGGGACTAAAGCCCTAACTCTTTAGCACCGGTTGCATTACGAACCGGTGCTAAAGGGTCTCCACGTGGACGTGCAGAGGAGCTCCTGCCGATGGACCTTTAGCATCGGTTCGTAATATGAACCGATGCTAAAGGTTGGCGACGTGGCAGCCCCTGCCGCGTTTGGCTAAAACCCTAAACCCTAGCCATTTGAAATACGGTTTTTTTGGTTATTTGAAACACGTTGATGCACATATAAAAGAAACCATCATATTACACAATATCATCATACATATAGAGATCGAAGCTAGTACGTCTCATGTTATATCGTGCTTGGTCGAACATATTACATAATGGTACATTGTACACGTTCATGCATATATACAATATAATTTCGGCTATGATTTTCCAAACTCGTAATGCCGATGGTATTCACCGGTTGGTGCTATGACCTCATCAAGTAAGAATCCCGCCAGTTCCTCTTGAATTGCTCGTATACGCTCGGTTGCTAGAAGACGATCCCGCTTCAGTTCGATCTAATGGAAAGAAGGGGATCAATATATATGAATAAAGAAACTCAACATAAATGATGGTAATAAAATAAAATTGTGAATATTGTTTACGTACATCTAGTTGTTCTAGTCTTCTCTTCTCACGACAAGTCTCTCGCATGAACTCGCAGACATAAAATCCACATAAATTATTCCCGTCTTCTTGCTTCAAGCACTTTATGAGAATAGAGTTCAATCAAAATAATAATCAAGGATGATAATGGTATTGAAACTAGAACCAAAGAGATGCGCGGACCTAGCTAGTAGTACTTACCGGTACTTGTTTAAATTCAAGCTCATTTCTCCAGGGACTCGGTGCCTTAGCCGTGAACCGTTTCCAAGCACTGCCCCGCAAAGAAAATGAATAAAGAAGTTAGTAATTACTTGATATCAGGAAATGAACGAAAGTAGCTGATATAGTGCCATGCATAATGATTGAAATTACCGCTGGAGTGTATCAATCATGTCCCCGTATGTCTCAAGGGATTTTTTTTTTCGAGTCCATGACTAGTACTCGTCCTCTATCAAGTTCAATAACTAGCAGAATAAAATGATAGCTGCGCACACACATAACACACACTTAACATCGAGTAACCAAAATATATAGTAATGTGTATAAGACAGTTAACACACTCACTTGAAATTGTAAGGAAATAGTATTTTCGTCATGGTTTCTTGTTTCCTTAACGCCCGTACCAAGTTATCCTCCGTGTCCTTGATATGGTTATGGAGAGTTACCTCGTTCACGGTATATGGGTCAATGAACCCAATATCATAGATTTGTCCTCTTTTGCGTTCGAGTTTCTTCAATCTGCATAATATAGTGAGTAAAATTATGCATGCAATGAACGAGATGAGCTAAAGACTTATAGTTATAAGGAAAAATAATACTTACAAACAATAGGCACTGATCATCGATTTGTCGAGGGCATCATGATTGTATAACTGAAATAATTCAGCAAATTCGATGTTTATGTCGTCGGTTCCACGAAAGTAATGCTCATCATTAATTCCCATTACGATCCAATTCTGCCCATGCAGTGAGGCTTCCAAGTACCACTTATGCAATTTTCGCATTCTTGTTGGTAGATTCGGAATCTCCTCGGGTCTGACGAGAGGGCTCCCGTGCCGGTATTTGTATGCTACTACTTCAGCCGTGGGGAAATCACACCTGCTTAAGTATTGAGCAATAGACATACCTACAGCTTCGGCCTCCTCTTTGTATAGTGCTATGATCTCTGGATCATACTGGACATCGGGAAACACTTGGAGCGGGGGGCAAGAGTTCATCTGTTCTCCGAGCTGAGGAACTGATTTACCTTTCGACCGCTTTGCTGCATCTGACTCGAGAATAGTCGGTCATAATCTGATGCAAGCCTTGGCTCGGGTTTCTGAAGGTTCTTCAACATTTTTAACACTTTTGGATCTAGAGGAGGCTGCTCGGCGGACTGCTCGGTCTTCTTTCTCTTCAAATTTTCAAAGAAGTTCTTTGATTTCTCTTGTACCTTCGCCGCGTTTTCCTCCGGAGTATAGTCGTAAGGTCTCTTTGGAGGAACCTTAGGTACTCTTGGAAGGGGCTCCTGTCGAGAATAGAGTTGCTAACCTCGATCGAGGAGGAAAGAACAAGGAGACGACCTAAGTATCGCTCGGGCACCTCATATCATTTTTATTTTGTGTGAGCTTAAGTTGGTTCATGCTCTTAGGCATTTCATCAAACACCTCTTGTGCATAGGGGAAAAAACCAAACTAGCACACCCCCTCTCACACCTTCCATAGGAAAAAAACAGAGAAGAAGGCTGGTGGGTGGCTGTATTTATAGGCAGGACCTATAGAACCGGTCTGTATCCGAAACCGGTGCAAAAGGGTGGCCATTAGCACCGGTTCGTGCCACGAACCGGTTCGAAAGGTGTGGCGTCTGCCACGCGGCAGACGCCACACCTTTAGCACCGGTTTGTGGCACGAACCGGTGCTAAAGGTTCCTAACAAACCGGTGCTAGAGCTCCACAGGCTCAATTTAGCTCTCTGGCAACTCAAACCGGTGCTAAAGAACCCCTTTAGTCTGGGTTCGTAAGCCAACCGGTGCAAATGCCGTTTGGAGCTCAAAACGAAAGCCCTATTTTCTACTAGTGGCATTTTGCAGCTGGTCATATCTATTGTAAATCCATTCTGGCACATACATCAATATGCAGACGAGCCAACCACACACCCACACGCGGCATGAGCACTAGTGTCCAGGTGCACACAAAATCCTCTCCCCGCTAGTCTGCGGAAGAAACTACATATGTAGCTTGGGCTACATGTAAGGCCTGTTTTTGGAAAATTTGAAATTGATGTTTAAATTTTCAAAATTCTACAACAAAATTCTGGATGTTGATAATGATGTATTCTACTAACGTTCAAAATCTGAACTCAAAACATTTCATATTTTAGGCCACACAAAAATAACAAAATCAGATATTTTTTTGGAGTTTCAGAGTTTGCACTGTTTACCACTTCAGATTTCAATTTTTTGCTATTTTTGGACTGCCTAGAATATTAGGTGTCTTGAGCTGAAATTTTGCACTCTTATAGGATATGTCATCACGTACATCTTTTTTTTTGAAACTTCAAAAATGTGATCTTGACATTTTTGAAAAACCAAGCTACATGTAGCTCGGTCTACACATCGCCGCACTCCGCTATTCTATACTATTTACCAACCTAGGATTATATCGACAACATGTTGTCGGTGTTCTGTAGTATACTCTCTCCGATTAAAAAAGGATGTCGAATAATTTAGTTCAACTTAGTACAAAGTTATACTAACCTAGGACTATATCAGCTGGCTGGGAGAAAGAAAGCAAGCGCTGCCACCGACTACCCTGCGTGATGACATGCGTTGATGCCTCTTGTTGTTTTGTCACGCTCGCCGCCATGGCCAAGCTCGTTTCATCGTGATGCTATGGACGTAGAGGTCATTTAGTTTATGCCCCAACATGCCGCGTCAAAATTTCGGCGGCCAATTTGGCTGCCTATGTTTAGCCGGCGTCTGGGCGTGAAAACGGAACAAGCTTACCAAAAAAATTAGTGTGGTATGCAAGATAGGCTTCAATTCAAACGTTATCCTACACTAGCTGTCAGAGCCAATATTTTAGTATAGTAATAGCCGGCTGCAATCTAAAATAAGCCCATAGAGCCATTGTCTCGGCATGACCTGTCCTCCAAGTGTATGGTCTTCTCGGTGGCACACCCATGGGCCGTTCTGCAGGACACTATCCATGGCAAGCTCAACAATTTCGCACTCAGTCATTTATTCACGAGTATAGTGAAAATGATTCTTAGTATTGGACATGTCGTGATCATGGTTGTCAGTATTCCGATACATATCGTAGTATCTTACGATTTTACGATACTACCACAGCCAATCGATATGTATCGTGATGGTATCTTAATCTGGCAGTATCTTACTCATATCATGATACGTATCGTGATATCTTTAGTATCTCGATACAAAGATGATACCATAGGATCCCACACATATGCTAAAAATAAGAACAAGACGGCGTGGAAAGCTCAGAATTAAAGGTGGTTTTATAGTATTAAGACTAATTAAATATCTAAACAATACAATGAGTCTATTAGTTTGGTTGAGTTTGGTCTAAAAAGGAGTTTGTTCAATTGAGAAAGCAGTCAACTAACCAGTTGTGTGTATTAGTTTTCAAGCATATGGTTCATAATTACTTATGTTTGTATTATTTGGATGAGTTGGCCCATATTTATATTATATAAATGCATCATTCACATGATTAGCCTCTATGAAAGACATAGAATATGCTTAAATTCAAATTAAAAATTAAATTTATCTATATTTCAAGGTATATTATTAATATATACATATGTTTTATTAAAAATAAAAATCCCATAGTATCATGATACTACGATATGATTCTATGATATGATACTATTGACAAGAAAACGATACTACCTAATATTCCGATACTAATAGTACTAAAAACCTTGGTCGTGATGTGTGGTGGAGTGGCAAGCGCGTGTGAGACTTTGGATCCTGATGAGTTCGAATCCTCACCCTCTTCCGTTGCGTTTTAATTGGAGTATTTGTCTTTAGACCCTAACAGGTGGGACCTATGTGTAAGGTAACAACCAGGTGACATATGCGAGAGTAAACAATTACATGTGTGTTTTTGCAAAAATCGCAGCGCCATATGTCACCTTTAAAATAACTTTGGACCATTTTGTTCCCTCAATACAAGTTATGGTACCATAAATGCTTATTTTGCAAGTTATGATACTAGTAAACCGAGAATGCCAGGATTACACATACATCCCAAAAGAGGTCTAAAATTGTGCGAACTTGCTCTGAGCGCGGCGACGTGATCGAAGCGAGGCACACGCACCACTGGCCGCCCGACGTCCTGGCTATTTGCCGCTGCCGTCCTCCGCCGCAGCGGCCGGCCTCGCCGCGTCCGAATCCGATGTTGGAATTTGCCCACAGATCAATCACATGAAGCTATACTAACACACGCGAAGACTACTTTTATCGCCAAGCGTGCGTGTCCACGCTCTAAACTTTTTCTCTTTATTTCTCTTTTTCTCAATGTTGCGGTGTTACAAGATTGCGGTCATAGGGTGCATATAAATATGCGGCCACGACCTGCTAACACAGAACCGACTCAAACTAAACCACAGTTGTAATCCTATTCGAACTAAGACAACAACTAGACTCCACGTGCAGACACACCACGTTGTATACCTAACTCTACTTGGAAACCAACACGTACTAGGACTCCTAATACAAGTTGGAAGCTAACCATACTAGCACCGGCTTGAACTCAGCCAAGCCAATACGTGAACATTTACTTAAATAAGTAATACTCAAGATTAGTCTAACATCCGACGCGGGGCCGCCGAGAGCGCCCCCTGAGGGCCGCCCCGAGGAGGGGCCTCCCGCCATCCTTGGCTTCCTTTACCGCTGCCATCACCTCCTCGGCGGCCGCCCGAGTCCGTGCACCGTGGAGGCAGGTGGCCGGAACAAGCCCATGGGGATTGGGGACCAACGGAGCAACCCCGCCTGGAGGCGGCAGCACCGTTCAGCAAGCCGTTGGCATCAAGTGAACCCACCTGGCCTGTCCTCTCCCACTGTTCTGCTCAGTGGTGATGTTTCATGCGCTACACACCAGGTGTTTGACGAAATGACCAAGTGAGTAACAGCGGCTCTCGCAGTTGCAGTAAGTTGCAGTCCACTTCGTGTTCATTCCCCCTTCTGTCTGTGATGTCGAGCCTAACGTTTCAGTTGCGGTGAGTGACAGCTCCGAGCCGGCACAGCTACCCAAGACCTTGTCGTGTGTGGATTCGCCCCGGATGCTGCCACAGTACTTCTGGAGGATGACGCTGTAGCAAGCTTGCTACAAGGATGGAGGCTGCTTCCTGGATGCACTCGAGTTGCTCAACGATATGCACAGGAGAGAAAAACTGCGATCATCGAGTACATGCGGGTAACAACAACTTGCTTGCCTCCACTATCATCCTATTTATCCTTGTGTAGATTAATGTGGTGTGAGGATGCATAGCTGGTACCATAAATAGGTTACAGTTACCACCTTGACGTAAATTTAGCCACCGGCTCCCATGTTTGGACAACAGAAAAAAAGTGAACACAAAAGAAAAATAGCTGCCCCAAGCATTAAGAGGCATAATGTACGGAACAGCCACCTGTATATAGCAACATCACAATGGGTTATCCAAGCAAAACAAAAATCAAGAAACATTAGGAAGGTAGACACACTCATCAAAGGAATGAAAAATCAAGCTTCCTTACTGGCCTGCTTCTTCTACTCCATTAAGTCTGCATCGTCCGCAAGTGTACCTGTAGAATCCCTCGCTTCATTTTCATGTTGCCGAAGGGGCCACCTCTTGCAGTTGTACCTCGCCCAGCTCCAAAGCTCCTTTAGCAATATTAAACATGATCCCTGATTTGAGGGGATCTGTAGCATTATTCTCCTGCTCCACCTTCCAAGACATGTTAGAGCATGTTGCTGGTGGCTCTTCCTTAACTGCGGGTGGTTCCTCTCTGATCTGATGCTCATGTGCCGGTTCCTCCTCAACTGCAACTAGTGTCTCACCTGCGATGGCAAAAACATTCGGCCTGTTATGATGGCCCCTTGCCTCTGCTTCCCACACTTTTCTTGTTTTTTCATCCACTTCAGGATGAAGAGAAATTTCCTTCAGCTCTCGGAGGCGCATGATTTCGACGCCAGAAAGACCAACTAGATCCTTGCAGATCAGTTCCAGAGAGATAATCTCCGGCCGAGCTCCATCTTCGATTGTTAGGACAGATGTCCCCATCACTTTTAGCACAAGGCATAGCCGGTGAAGGCTCCTGAACTTACCATCTTGTATGACGAAACCATCAGCGATGTTGTTGGCAGTCATCTTAAGGTACAGCAAGAAAGGCATCTCGCCAATGACTGAAAGGAGATGCTGTGTCACAGGCAGGGTGGTCGAAATGCTTAGCTTAGTGAGATCCCTAAACAAGGCAGTGAACTTTGACAATGTGTCTGAGTTGGAGTTTCCATGTAGCTTGAGTGAGCTGAGATGATATAATTGCCCCACCTTTGAACTGTAGTGTTGACATAATTGATCTAGAACAGACAGAGAACCTTGGGGCAGTGCTTGGAAGTCAAGGGACAGTGAACGGACATTGTCTTCACCCTTAGGAGTTTCAATGTACTTTTGGATGGCCTTGGAAAGATGGTTATTCAAGTCGACCTGACCTTGTTCAGTTTCCTCACACCCACACCATATGGTGACCTTTTTTAACCTTATCATATGGTCCATCAATAGCAAAAATCCCTGGCCCTTGTCCACAACAAATCCCTTGACCGTCTCCAACATGCATTCTTTTGGCAGTCTCTCTGTCTTGACTGCGCCCTGAAGCTTAAACTTTCCAATCAGATGAATCAAACATGGCAGTCCTATAGCTTCCACTGGGAGCATATTCACCCTTGTCTTGCTTACATCAAGTGTCTCTAGCAATTTAAGTTGTGCAATTTCCTTGGGAATCCTTGTGACATTGGGCCCAAGACTTAGATATCTCAGATTCCATAGATTGCATATGTCTTTAAGATGACAATCTTTCACATCAATGCACCCTTCCAGGTCCAACACTCGTGTAATTTTGTACTTGTCGAAATTCGAAATAGCATCACCTGCATTCCCTATCACTGTCAGAGATCGGACACGAGATAAGTCGATGTCGGGCATTGTTCTGGAATTTCCACTGTTGCCATCATGGATAAAATAGTGACGGACTTTTTTGTGCTGAGAACCAAAGGGCATGATGAATTTCTTAGACATTGACTTGTTCAACATGAACGTGTGCATGATACCATTAGTTTTGCATGTCTTCTCTGTTGCATTGCTGATTGGGACAACAGGCAGAATGATACTCCGGTTGATAAACATCTTGAAGTTCTCACCAGCTACACTATGGTGCTGGCCTTGATAATGGCGTGCATATCCTTCAGCCAACCATCGCCTGATTATGACATTCTTCTTGAGGGGATGATCCATCGGGAATATAGCTAGATACAACAAGCAGGTCCTGGTAGTGTAGTCACGCAAACTGGTATAATTTTCCCTAAGAACACCTCCAAGCCTTGCAAAATTAGGCTCGTCTTCTTGTTCCAGATATATACCCAGATCGCTGCACAATTTGTTACAGGATTTCCCTGTGAATACCTTTTCACAGCTCAACTGGCATGCTACACTATAGAGAGCAAGTGGAAGACCACCACATTTCTTTAGGAGTTTTGTCGCACCCTGCATTAACTCAGGTGTATGTTTTCCCATGAGAGCTATTTTTTTAGAATCTTCTTCTCCAAGACTTTTCATGTTGTACACATAACCAAAGGTACATCTATCTTCTTCGCGGGGATGATTGCAACAACAATTGGCTACAGACTGAGTGGCCGTTGTCACAATTATTCTGCCATTATCCCTGAAGGCATTCCTCACTGCATTCCAGTGCATCAAGTGCATGTCCTTAATGTCATCAATAACGATGAAGCACCTGGTAGAAAAATTAGTTAATGAAAAATAGAGTTTAACAGACAGGAAGTACCGGCTAATTCAAATAGGCAAAGCATGTGCTCCGGGGTGAAACAAATGATGTTCGTAATGCCAAGAATTCTGAAAAAAATACACATGTACATGCTCATATCCTATTTGTATAAATTTGCATGACAAAACAACAAGTTTTGTGGCATGTGTGAAAACAAATTTGGTATTTGAAAAAAAAAATTAGAGCACTGGTTTTTTTTTGTCAAAGCCCATAAAACTAACTATGTACGCACATAAAGACGCGAACCTGTATGCTGAAATAAATACGTTCTTTTTATTCCATTTAACATTTTTACTGTTCAACCCTGAGAGCATACAAATCAATCAACTCCTTAAATGGGTAGTTTTTTTTGTCAACAGTGTCAATAAGAATGAACATTTGTTCGGTGGTCAATTTTCTGTGCATATAAGGATCTAGAGAATATTAACTGTCTTCTTCCAAAAAAATTATTTGGAAACTCCAAATTCCTGTTTGCTTGCTTAGTCTGGTGAGTGATATTTGTGGCCTTAAATCTAGAAGTATCTCTAATGTGTTCTGGAATTGCTTGTTGGGTATGATTAGATCGTGTTGTTTTTAGGAGACAAATTTATGGATGGATTGGTCCCTTGGACCTCCACACCCATTTATATATCGCTCAACTGTACACTAGAACACTCTAGACACTGCTAGGGCACTAACACAGCCTCCACTCCACTAGAATACTCCAGACTCTCCTAGGACATTAGTACTACACTAATTCAGGCCCCGTTTGGAACGCGGGATAGGAAAAACATAGGAATAGGAAATATACAGGAATTGAGATGTCATACCTCTCAAATCCTACAGAAAAACAAAACAACACAGGAAGGATGCAAAATAGCTATTTGGATTGTAGGATAGGAACACGTAGGAAACTTTTTGAATTTCAAAATCAAGCGTAATCCAAATGTACAAAATTGTGCTGATTTCTCATGAAAAGTTACCCACAATAAATTATTGAACAAATTATGTTAATCTGACCTAGAAAACTTAGGAACTAATATAATTAGCCATGCATACAGAGATTGAAGAAGCTCATCAAACCTCCTAAGATTAGCATTAGCCATGTACACAAAAGGGGCTCCCTTGGCAGTCTTGGATGGAATCGTCACCTTGGTACACAGGGTATTCTATTAGATTTGGTTGGCAGACAGGTGGAAGTTCTTTTGGTGGTGTGACAGAGAAAAATACGGCAGCACCAGTAGAGGCTCAAAGCTTCAGTTCGCGCATAGGAATTTTTCCATTGAGTCAGACCGGATGTTATTTTTCCTATGAAACGTGAAGCGCAGGAAGTTAATCCTGTGGAAACCACTTTCGTATTCCTATGTTCCAAAGGGCTCAAAGGAAAAATTTCCTTCAAAATTCCTATCCTATGAGGCCCCGTTTGGAATGCAGGATAAGAAAAACACAGGAATAGGAAAGATACAGGAATTGAACTGCCACACGTCACCGTTCCTGAGGGGATTCAAAACATGGGAACTGAAAGGAGTAGCCATTTGGATTGCAGGATGGAAACTGCATAGGAAAATTGTTCAGTTTCAGGCATTGCCACTACTCAAACCTGCATATATACATCATATATATGCCTTCACGGAGCCATTTATAGAACTAGCAAACTATACACCACTCTTCCATTCAGCAATCAGCACCCTCGAAGTCAGAATTTTCTGACACAAGAACTCCGCCGGTCTAGCCTAGACGCGCGCGGCCAGGACGGCGACGTTAGCAGCAGGCAAGAGAGCAAAGAACCATACTATTTAAGTGCTAAGAGCCGACTGTGGGAGAGAACAAAGGAAATATTAGTTTTCATTAGAAGTGCTAACCGCCGATTGTGGGAGATTTGCTTGTCGCTGTTACTGCACTCGTCGCTCGTCGAGCCGGTGGCCGCACGCTGCCACTGCCAGACAACTGTGCGCCTCCGTCCACATGTGTTTGAACTTCGCGTTCACCCGCTCCTGCAGTCTCCTACGAAATCTCTGCTGCATGGCTCGGCCATCGCCTACCATCTGTGCGTTCTTGGTATCATGGTAGGCGCTAAGCAGGCTTCTTAATTTTGATGCGTGAGCGAGGGAAGAGTCCGTTTCTGCCGCAGGAAAATTTTCAATAGGTCTGACTGGATGTTTCTTTTCCTGTGAAATCTGAAGCGTAGGAACCAAATCCTGTGATATTTCCTTTCCTATTCCTACGTTCCAAATGGCTCAAAGGAAAAATTTCCTATAGAAATCCTATCCTATGAAATTCCTACGGAAATCCTGTGTTCCAAACGACCCCTAAAATTCCAGCAGAATTCCCGTGTTCCAAACAGGGCCTCAAACTCCAACACTCCCCCTCAAGATGGGCATGGGTTAATAGCCATGGCCATCTTGCTACAACCTCATGACACTTTCCATCGACCATCGGTCATCAAGCACCGGGCCTCATTCAACCCTGACCATCCAAGCTCTGCCTCATGCGAGCCATCACCATGACCATGCACAAACTTTTCATCAAGCTAGACACCTCCAATCCTAGTGGCATTGGGCCTCCATTGCCCCTCCAACCATGCTCATTCTCACATCAGCGCCTACAATGGAGGCACCACACGCCTTCCATCGTTAGCTCGAGCATTGTCATTGCCTCTTCATAAACTCCGGTTTCTGCAGAACCACGGCTGCCTCACCTCAACAACAGCTCCTACGGAGCTACAGTCGTCTCACCTCACCGGTTGGTCCTGAACCAAGCACGTTCGTCAAGTGATGGTCCTCTCAACTCTAGGCCTTCTCTTGTCTTTCACCTCTCCAACCATTGTGTCTACCTTCTCTCCATCAAACCCCTGGCTGTCTTGGCCTCAACCATCTTTGGCTCGGTTAACAAGAGCTCTACCATCTCTTTCTTCAACCCATGGACAACTCCAGCAACAAAATATTTGCCATCACCATCAAGCTCCTTGCTAACCATCAGATTACCACACCTCCACCAACGCCACCTCTTGCACACATGCTCACCATCTTGATCAATGCACCTTTGCTACATGTTTGCTACCATAGTTTCACCACCATCCCCCCCCCCCCCCCCCCCCCCCCCCCACACCCTGTTTAATGGCTCACCTTTCCCTCAACACCATCAGCCTGCTTGACCAGAACCTACATGATAATCCTAAGCAGCAACCAACTTACGATTGCAGCAACACAGTCTCTGTTAACTTCTCTCCCTTGCTGCAAGCACTAATAGCTCATCTTCTTTACTGCCCTCCTCTCTGCTTCAGCACAACACACCAGTCAACTCCTCTGTGTACCACAAAGCACTTAATCACAGCACTCTTCCTCTCCAATCCACTCCATCTTAGCTCCAGAGCCTCCACTCCATATTTCCCCTCCTCTACTGCAACACTTCACTTTTCTCCTAGACCATCCTCGTGCAGCATGACACAAACCCATGCCCAATTTTCTTATCCATTGCACTTCTCTTGTCAATCTCCTATTGATGCTGCAGCAATCCTTTCTTGCTCCTCTCACCAAACTCCGTTCTACCGGCTCTCCTCTGCTCTTACATGGGCTTCAAGCCCACAACAGAACACCAGCGCCACCTTCGTTTCCACCAAGCTCCACCAACACATAGACTGACAGATCTGTCGTCTCCGATTACATCAGAGGTACTCCGGTCAGGTCTGACCATCTCCAGCCAGATCGTTATTCATTCGCCTCCATACTCTCTTCATCCCCAAATCCAAAACCCCTAACTTACTCTCCTCCTATCAACAACTCATTGCACCATTCTAACTAGCTTCCTGAGCAACCCTCCGTGCAGAGCAGCAACCAAGCCTCACATGACGCATTTTGCAGCATGAGGTGACTACCATCCGCACAAAGCAACAGGGTGCGGCCTCCCGCCGCCTAGGTGACTACAATGCGCCCAGTGTTGTTGACAACAAGAGCTGCAGTGGGTGCATCAGTGGTGGAACAGTGGTAGCTAGGGTTTAAGAGGAGAAACCTAGCTCTGATACCATGTTGTTTTGAGGGGACAAATTTCTGGATGGATTGGTCCCTTGGACCTCCACACTCCAACAGATCGCATAAGGCTCAAAATCTTACTGAAGTGTTTGTTCTGTGTTCGTCTATATAGAATCTCATCGTCAAATGTCCTAAAGTCCTGCAGTAGTTTAGCTAGATTTCATATAAAAATCACTTTCTGCCTTGTCACTTTCCTTTGAACATTGGTGGCACCTGTGCCTGTATACAAGAGTGCAAATATATGGGAATGCCTTATTTTACAATTTCCATTATCATAGAAAACATTGGTTTTAGCGTGGCGTTGCAGATTTTCGATAATCTGGCGTCATTCAGAGAGTCGGAAGAAGATTGATAAGTTGGCCGAGATACTCCATAATAGATGGTTACATCTATCTTGTACTACCAGCTAGGCAGGAGTAAAACTGAAAGGGGTTAGTTTCTGCACAGGATGTAATTATCCTCACCTGTCCTTCTGATATTCCGTGGGAGATGCTGCAGAACACACTTCCCCCGAATGAAGCTTATCTTGTATATGTTTGACGATCCCACTGGCATCCTTATGATCCAGCAAGTGCCCGTCAACCCAAGCACAGCTGAGTGCTCCTTCCTTTTGGACAATATCATAGATTGCCTTTGCGAGGGTTGTCTTCCCCGAACCACCAAATCCCACAACAGCAACCACCCTCAGCTGAGTTGCAGCCGGGGTAGTGTTAGTACCCTCTGCTTCTTTTTTGTTTGGTTCGATGTCGAGCAGCCCACAAAGTTCCCTGGTAGCTTCCGCGATGCCCACAGGATGACAATGATCTTGCGCATAACCCACTTGATGTGCAGTCGGTTGAGATTGGATGCTATTAGCAAGCGCAGCGGCGTCTAACGCCCTTTCCCGTGCTACCACCACACGGTTTCTGAACTCCTTGATCTTGGCGGCAAACCGGAGACGGATGCGGAACGTCCTGATTGCATGTGCTGAGCGCTGAGCACGCGATGCTCCGGCCTTGCAGGTGACGCGGTGCAGGAACCGCTCGATGCAATCTTCGATATCGTGGGTCAGCTCACGGATCTCCTCGCCATACACTCTAGCGACAGCTGTCCGAGCAGCCTTGGCCTGATAGTCATCCACAGCTGCCGCCAGGATGCCAAGGTCAGTTTGCAGAGATGCGCTCTCCCTCTTGATGTTCTTCCACATCTGGTACTTCTTTTCGAGCTCCCTGTTGAGTCTTCCCATGACGACGTTCGCGAAAGCGGTGGCCACTGCTCTCTCAGCCCCTAGCCCTGCCGACGACATCTTCAATGGAGACCGATCGCAAATTTTGTTGATCAGGGTCAAACAAGAGGATGGGAGGGGAGGCAGAAAAAGGGTACAACAACCCAAAGCCAGCAGTTGCACAGCACCTACATATGTGAGTAGGTACGTATCATTGCTAGAGCGAGGTAGATACTCTGCTCCTGCATTAGTTCTCACTTGCTTTGCCGCTATGGAACATCTCTAATACGACTTCTTCTGCAAAACTCCAATGATTGTCTCTGCAGAAACCTATGTTCTCTATCACGATGAGCTGTTTCGTGTCTCTTACCTTAGTCAATTTGTCAAGTCATTGAAAGCCCCACTAGAGTTGTTGGATCCACTTCGACCAATGCAAGCAAGACATCGACAGGCACTGGGGACTTCAAAGATGTTTTTTCTTAAGAAACAGACTCCAAATCTTCTACACTTTTTTTGTCCAGTTTAGAGAGTTTGACGATGACATAAGTCATAACTAATGTTTCATATACACTGTAACTTAATCATGAAAAATAATAAAGAATATTTGACTTTGGGAAATAGAAATATTTTAGAAGAGTTTATTTCAGATTCTATTAATTAAGTACTCTATATAAACAGTGGATTCTGATACAGTTCAAATGATTTCCGTTTATATATTTGGGTATTTGATTTTTTTAGTTCTCAAATGATTCAATATTTTTTTGTTATATTACTGATTTCTTCTATCTCTCTTATTTTTTGTTATAATATATTTCTATTTGCTAGAATTCTTTATTATTTCATAAATATGTTTCCGCAAAAATTTCATTAATGAGCCGAGTTTCCAGAAAACATCTTGATTTAGGTAAGGAAAACATCTTTATTATTAGTGGTTTCTAACCTTGGGCCGTTACTTTCCAGTCGGAGTCGGAAATAGGTCATTAGATGCATTTTACAGGCGAACCAGTTGTAGGATTTATTGGAGTCGTCGTTGTAAATAAAAACAAACTGAGTGTACATGTTATCCTAGTTGTTTAGGCCTCTCACAGTGAAGAGTACCGTACACTCGTATCATATTGTCACTTCATTTTATTCATTTGTAGAATCCTGGTGTGAATAGGATCTATTCTTATTAATTTTTCTCTATAGATGCGCTATGATACAGTATCGTAAACTATACTAGGATCCTCTCTCATCTTTTAGTGCAATGCTACATCATATTTTGGTTAGATGACATGACATGATACTTGGAATGTGAGAGCCTTTATTATTTTTTCTGAAAGTGGATGGGATGGGTGACTAGGAAAGTCATTTTGGTAATAGTAGGTACATCCAGTTGTCGTTATATTGTTGGAAAGACAAATGATCCACAGATCCTTATTTAATTTTAGAAAGAAATGGTCCACTTGACTCAACTTATTTGGGAAAAGAAATGATGGTCCACATCACCTTATTTAATTTTCAAAGCAAACAGCCCACTTGAACTAATTTAGTTTGCAGAAGACAAATGCTCCACTTTCCCTCTATAAGAATGAAAGAGCAAAAAAACACTAATGACTCCTCTATGTACGCCATGTTCAAGCCCATCTCTGGTTCATATTCCTCAACAAGTGCATATGGATGGACCTTGAATAGAGGACAAGTTCATACAGATTTGGGTAGAGTCGCATCCAAGTCCACCTTAATTCTTCCATCCCTTATTTGATTTCTTCTGCCTGTATACTTGATTTCTTCTGCCTAGGTACAGTTACAGAATGAATTCTGTCTTCTTTGTCCTTACCAATGTTGTTATTACTTTTACAGCAGAGAGACTAATCGATCTCTTGTTTGGTTCGCTTCAGGAAGGAGGATATGGAGGCTCCGGTCAGTGCCTCCCAGGGACCCATGAGGTCCCTTCCTGGTAAGCTGGAGTCGCTGCTATCCGGACCCAAGCACAATCTGCGCCCCAAGGAAAAGAACATGCTACGCATCCTCCAAGGCGATCTGCAGGTATTAATAGACAACTACCTGCTGGAACCATCAGAGGTGGAGTCCCCTGCCTCGACGGCTAACTTCTGGATGAAAGATGTGCGTGACTTGTCATACGACATCGATGATTTCCTCTACGAGCTCGCCCAAGCCGGCACCAGCGGCTCCAGGATCAGCGATGTCCAGACCCAAAAACTCCCCCGCGTTAAGATCTCTCGTTTCCCAGAGAAGCTCAAACGGCGCCAATGGATCACCAAAGAGATCTTGGGATTCAAAACTCGCATCAAGGAAGCACTTGAACGGCACACAAGCTACCTTGGTGACTGCAAGTGGCGTCCTAGCAGCAGCAGCGGTCAGCTGGGTGAATGCCTGAACCCTTCAACACCATATAGTATTCGCCTTGTTGGTGTGGAGAGTTCCATCAAACAGCTTTGCGGCTGGCTGGCAAACGATGGACAGCCAGAGCACAAGGTGGTGTCCATTGTTGGAACTGCTGGGGTTGGTAAGACCACCCTTGCCAAAGAAGTGTACCGTAAGCTTGGAGGGCAATTCGAGTGCCGGGCTTTTGTGCAGACATCGCGAAAACCAGACATGAAAAGGCTCTTTACCAGCATACTCTCGCAAGTTTGGCGACACCAGCTCCGCGATTCTTGCGAGGTGCATAAAGTGGTCATGAAGATAAAGGAATACCTGCAAGATAAGACGTAAGTATTTTTTGGTTCATACGCTCTTCAATACATAAATGCAAAAATATATTTGTAAAATCTGAGGCGTGCCTTACAATGGGACCGATGGCACGTCGATCAATCCGTGCGGAGGAAGAGGGATCTGGAAGGAGGTAATGCTTCCAGAGATATAAAATTGATAGAATGTGAAACAAATGACTGAATAAAAGACATGTTCGTTCGAACATAACAATATGAACAAGTATAAATTTGCAAGTCTTAACTATCTTACCATGAACAATCATTTTGTCAGCCCTTACTCGAACAAATCTTGCTATCTTCGGATGATTAAGTGGGTGCATGCAGGAGCACACGAAAGATATCGACACGTTAGTAGTAAATACATGAGAGAACTTTTCAGAATGGTATTATAGCTAATATTTCCGTGAGTCATAGTTTTTGTCGTAAATGATTATTTCTTATATTTGTATGGTGTGCATCAGGATTTGAGTCTTAGAATGATGCTCTCATCACTCCACCATCCTACCAGGAGATGCTTTTCCTTATTGTTTGTTGCCATAAATACAATACATTTACTTTTGGCAGGTACATAATTGTAATTGATGATCTCTGGGCATCATCAACTTGGGAGATTGTTAATAATGCTTTGCCAAAGGGAAAGTGCTGCAGTAGAATAATGATAACGACCGAAGTTGATGCTATAGCTCACACATGTTATGCAGATACCTCCAAGTATGTGCCTTCAAAGAAAGAAAGGAACTCCAATTATATCTTCAAGAAGGAACCGCTTAGTGCAGATGAGTCAAGCAGACTTCTTTTAAGTACGTTTTTTCATCTTCAAGCTCAATGTCCTCAGGGCCTCAAGGAAGTTTCAAATAGAATTATAGAAAGAAGTGGCGGTTTGCCTCTAACAATTAATATATTGGCCAGTCTCTTGGCACGTCAGACAGCCAGTAGCAGAGAGCAATGGAGTTATATAAATAATACACTGACTTCCCGTTTTACCACAAATAATAGTTTGGAAGGGATAAACCAAGTTCTCAACCTTGGCTACGACAATCTTCCCCACAGCTTGAAAGCATGCATGCTATATCTGTGTATGTATGAAGAGGACCGTGTAATCCTGAAGGTTGATTTGGTGAAACAGTGGATAGCTGAAGGTTTCATCTGTGCGGTGGAAGGGGCTGATGGGTTGGAAGTTGCACAGAGCTATTTTGATGAGCTTGTTAACAGGGGAATGATCCAACCTGTGGATATCAACTGCAATGATGAAATTCTGTCATGTAAAGTGCACGACATAGTACTTCGCTTTATTAGATATAAGTCCATAGAAGAGAATTTCAGCATTGCAATAAATCATTCACAGACAGCTATCAGACTTGCTGACAAGGTTCGTCGGCTTGCCCTCCACTTTGGCAATGTTGAAGATGCCACACCGCCAGCAGCGGCGAGTATGAGACTGTCAAAAGTTCGATCACTAGCCTTTTCTGGATTGCTCAAGTGCGTGCCTTCGATTGTTGAGTTTCGGTTTCTTCAGGTTCTGATCCTTCATATATGGGCTCATCCTGATAACAAGAGTGTCAACCTTATTGGATCTTGTGACCCAAGTGGCAACATCACTGAACCTGATGACTTGACTGACAACCTTACTAAACCTGATGACGTGAGCTATATGAGCTATAACCTCACTGAAATTTCACAACTATTCCGGCTGAGATATTTTCATCTTGATGCATGTTATATGAGTGTGGAACTTCCTACCCAGATGCAACGGCTAAAAGATTTGATAGCATGGGAAATTAATGCCGAAGTAACAGCAGTTCCGTCAGACATTATTGATCTGCCAGGCTTGCTCTACCTCAGAATTCCTAGCAAGGCTTGTCTGCCCAATGGTATTGGCCGCATGACTTCTCTTCGCACTCTTGGAGTTATCAATCTCAGCAAAAACTCAACTGAAAACATTACAAGCCTTCTTGAGCTGACCAATCTCCAGGATCTTCGTTTCACATGTTCCACATTACAGCCTGATAACCTTGAAAAGAACTTGCAATGCCTGGGCTCGATAATTAGGAAACTAAGGAGTCTCAAATGTGTAATTTTGGTACCTGCAGTCTCCTCTTGTATAAATATTCAGGATGATGTTGGTGCTTCAAGAATGAGCATTTCTTGGCATGGCTTCATCATCGAGCCCCTTTCTCCAGCCCTTATTCAGAGACTAGAGTTGTCACGGCGCTGCTGCATCTTCTCCAGCCTACCACAGTGGACCAAAGAGCTTACGAAGCTTTGTATATTAAAGATTGCAGTCAGGAAGTTGTCTAGTGAAGATGTTGGTATTCTCAATGGATTGCCTTCTCTTACCACTCTCTCGTTGTTCCTCTGGAGCATCCCTGGAAGAATGATCATCTTTGACAATGAGGGTTTCTCGGTTCTCAAGTACTTCAAGTTTGTGTGTGCTGCACCATGCATGGTTTTTCTGGATGGAGCAATGCCCGAAGTCCGAAAGCTCAAGCTAGGTTTTAATGCTAACAGAATGGAGCGATACAGCTTGGTAGCTGCTGGGTTCGAGCGCCTGACTCGCCTCACCGAGATCTCCACAAAAATTGGGGGAGTCAGTGCTGATGAATTCGACAGAAGGTCTGTACAGTTGGTCTTGACTGACGTCATTAGCAAGCATCCAAGCACTCCGATCATAATTGTACAGTGGCTGGATTGGAATTTTTGTGGTGACGACGAGAAGTACATTGAGATTCTACAAGGGCCATGGAAACATAATTTGGAAAAACATGATGTGATCACAGGGGAAAGCTCAGATGAACAGGGAATTTAAGAAAAGAGCATGGAGGAAGATTTGAAAAAACATGCCAATATAAGGTGCTGCTACATTAACTTCTTCAATCTATATCTTTTTTGTATCAGCACTTTATTTACCATGAGATTTTCAGGTAAACAATCATGAAATTTTTCCTGCTTTGATTTTGACCCTGATTTTAATGAGATTTTAACGGCTTGCTGTTACTAGGACCTATACGCCACCGGAATCGACCTTGCATTGGCAGAGTACAGGTAATTTCCTCTTTCTGCCTCATTTCAGCATTCACCCCATTAACGTGGTTTGTTGCTTAAAGTTTTGACCACCACTCGTTTTATTAGTCCATAATGTTGAACAGGGTCTAAGGCAAGTGCAATCATATATATTTCTTAGTATGGAAACGTTCTGCTTTTTTTTCTACTGTTATCATAGCCGAGTAGAATCCTTCTGAAAATTAATATGTTTTGCATGCGTTTGTCACAAACATCCATTTGCTGCATGTTTAACCGCGACAACATTATGAAATAATTTTTTCCTTCTAGTTTTTTAAGCAGTAAAATCAATGCATAAAAAAACTACTATCATAATGTAACATCCTCTAGACGGCATACGGAATGGCTATTATATGGGGGAGTACGGAATAGGCAGAGGGTATTTGGCTCGAAAAGTGCACTCTGAATTTTCTTGAAATTATTCCAAAAAAGGTTTGGTGCAGGTGTGAGGATCTGAGGATACACCATGGATCTAGACAATTTTGTTTAAATGTTTGCGTTTATGGTACTGAGATAAAGATGTGCAAAATTTTACATGTATACTAACAAATACTAAATACAGAACGGAGGGAGTACTACTTCATATCAGTTGCTGATTTAGTACAACTTTGTACTAAATTTGTGACAACAAATACGGAACGGAGGGAGTAATAGTTAGTGCTTTGAGTTTATGTTCTGATTAGTTTTTCCAACTCGGACAAAACGTCTTTTTGACAAAAACTTGGTGATTCTGCACATATTGCAATACTTATGTGTGAATTTTCTCTTGTGTTATGTATATGTATGCTACTACTCACTATATATTGCTTGTAAGAACATCTTATATTATAGGACGTAGGATGATGTAGGGAGTACTTTTTGTTTACATACAGTGTTAGTTACTTCACCTATATTGACTGCTATTAAGGGTGTCGTAGGTTGGGGAATTTTCTAGAATCTGTCACACACACTATTCCTACTCTCTTATCTGATATAAGTACAAGGTAAGGTTACAGTTTAGTCCTTGTGCACCTCTAGTTTTACAAAACAAGGACTTCAACACTCCCCCTCAAGATGGGGCGAAAATATCTATAAGCCCCATCTTGCTACAGATTCGCATAAAAGTAACAGTACAAACCCCTTTTGTTAACACATCAGCAAGTTGATCACTAGATTTAATAAAACACACTTCAATTACTCCTTCATCCATTTTTTCCTTGATGAAGTGTCGGTCTATCTCGATGTGCTTAGTTCTATCATGATGAACAGGATTGTTCACAATGTTGATTGTGGCTTGATTGTCACAATATAATCGAAGAGGAGAACTGTAAATAATTTGAGCTCCATCAACAATATTCTCAGCCACATTAATTCACATAAACCAGATGCCATGGACCTAAATTCAGCCTCAGCAGCTGATCTTGCCACGACACTTTGTTTCTTACTCCTCCAACTAACAAGATTTTCACCAACAAACATGTAGTAACCTGATGTAGATTTTCGGTCATCTAAACAACCAGCCCAGTCTGTATACCCTTCAATATTCAAATGTCCATTTCTAGAGAATAGAATCCCCTTTCCAGGACAACTCTTAAGATATCTTAGGATTTGATTCACAGCATCTAGATGGTTGGTACGAGGATCATGCATAAACCGGCTAACAACACTTACAGAATATGCAATGTCCGGTCTAGTGTGTGATAGGTATATCAAACGCCCCACAAGTCTTTGATATTTATATTTGTCTACCGATTGACCAGATTCCGCTATAGTGCGATGATTCTGTTCTATAGGCGTGGGTGCAGGTCTGCAATTTAGCATCCCCGTTTCAGCAAGTAAATCAAGCACGTACTTTCGCTGTGATAGATAAATACCTTGAGCACTGTAGGGCACTTCAATTCCAAGAAAGTAGTGAAGGTTTCCCAGATCCTTGACCTCAAATGATCGTGATAGTATCTTCTTAAGGCACAACATCTCCTCCTCATCATTGCCTGTAATGACTATATCATCAACATAGACAACCAGCAACGTAATTTTACCATGACAATGTTTAAAGAAAAGAGTATGATCAACATTGCTCTGTTGGTAACCCATCGAACAAATTTCCTTTTGGAATCTCCCAAACCAAGCCCTTGGTGACTGCTTGGGTCCATAAAGTGACTTTCTTAGTCTACATACCTTTCCCTCAGTTTCTTTACTATTAAAACCTGGAGGGATTTCCATATATACCTCCTCATGAAGGTCTTCATGAAGGAATGCATTTTTAACATCTAACTGGAGCAATTTCCAGTTAGAATTAGCAGCTATTGAGATTAAGGTTCTAATTGTATTCATTTTTGCCACGGGTGCAAAAGTCTCATCATAATCGACCCCATAAGTTTGGCAGTATCCTTTGGCCACTAACCTGGCCTTGTACCTCTCTATCTTACCATCTGAATTTTGTTTCACTGTAAATACCCATTTGCACCCTACCACTTTCTTATTTGGAGGAAGAGAAGTAAGTACCCAAGTATTGTTTTTATCAAGTGCCTCCATCTCCTCTAGCATAGCTGTTCTCCAGACCAGATGTTGTGTCGCCTCTTGCCAGTCATGTGGAATAGGGGCAATAGAGTCAAGAGAAGCTATAAAAGATTTATATTGTGAGCCAATTGAAGTATACGAAACATAGTTGGAAACATCATATAGAGTAAGTTTAGAAGGTAATTTCCCAGCAGTGGACCGGGTAGATTTCCTCTGAGCAATTGGGAGATCAAGATCATCATAAATGAGGGAATGCATATCATTATTTGAAGAGGTTGGACTTGATATTTGTTGTTGAGCTGAAGATTCTGGAATTGCATCAAATGCAACCACAACTTCTTCCACATTGTCTAATACTTGTCGCTCTTGGGCTTCAATGACATGTCCCTGTGAATTGACTTCCTCCCCCGCTTGTTCACTACGGACTCTATGTCTCCATGTATATACTTGTAGTTGTTGTTCCTCATTAGGCCTAGGCCACCGTATTGCTTTGTCTGGTTCACCTTGTGATTCCCCTCGCTCTCGTTCTATTTCTTGAATATCAACATTTCCATCATCATGAGCACTACGTGGTGGGACTGATCCTACTATCATATCCTTCAATGTTGCACCATTATCCTCTTGTACTTTATCTCCCCCTGGCTCACAATCTGTATCTGAAACACCGTCATTAAAGAGTTCAGGAAACACATCAGCAAGGTCAGTTGGCTCACCATAAAATGATTCATGTTCCTTGAATACCACATCCATACTCATGAACATCCTCTTTTTCAGCAGGGCTTCAACATTTATATCCCTTTTGTTTCCCTGAATACCCAACATATATGCATTTCAAAGCTCGCGGATCTAACTTTCCAATAGATGGCCTGTAGTCTTTCACAAAACATACACACCCAAAAACCTTTGGTGGAACTATATAAGAATTTTTTCCAGTCAAACATTCTATGGGTGTTTTACTATTCAATATCCTTGATGGCATTCTATTGATTAGATAGGCAGCCGTCATTACTGCCTCACTCCACAGAAATTTAGGTACATTCATAGATATCATCAGGCAGCGAGTTACCTCCAATAGATGTCTATTCTTCCTTTCAGCTAATCCGTTCTGCTCCGAAGTACCTGGACAAGTTGTCTGGTGAATAATCCCAAAACTGGACAAGTACTCATCAAATTCCTTATTCACATACTCTGTGCCATTGTCAGTGCGAAATATCTTCATAACTGCATTGTATTGTGTCCTGATCATATTATGAAAATCAACAAAGCACTCAAACACATCATTCTTGTTCCTCAACACATAAACCCAAGTGACTATGGTACAACAATCAATAAAGGTCACAAATGAGCGATAACCATTTAGAGATGAAACTCCACTAGGACCCCACACATCTGAGTGAATAGTCTCAAGGGGCACACTACTGCGATTATTGGACAGCACATACGAACTTCGAGTTTGTTTGCCATATTGGCAAGCATCACACACCAACTTCTCCTTATCTTATTTAAGAGGCCAAGATAAAGTTGACCTATAGTACCGAAGGGCATGTGGCCTAGTCGATGGTGTAGGAGCAGAACTTCTCCTAATGGAGAATAGGACAGAACAGCAGCCACCATAGGAGATATATCGTTGTCCAGGTAATATAGTCCATCATGCATGCTACCCCTCCCAAGTTCTCTTCTGGTCCCAATTTCTAGAAATAAGCACAACTTTGGATAAAAAATAGCAACACAGTTGAGCTCTTTTGTGATGCAACTAATGGACAACAGGTTTATTGGGAATGATGGAACATGCAAAACAGATGACAAAGACATATTAGATCCACACACAACCACCCCTGTCCCCGTAACAGCTCGGGTAGAACCATCTGCTAGCTTCACATCATGTCCTTTCACATCAGGACCATACTTCGAGAATTCCCTGTAAGACCCCGTCATATGTCTTGATGCACCCGAGTCAATTAACCATGGCACAACACTCTGGTCACTGCTCACCACTTTAGAAACATTACCACAAGAACTAGCAGAGGTGGCAAAGATGCTGATATGGGAGGTGCATCCATTGAAGAATTCTTATTCGGGTAGAACCATCTCCACATTCACCAGTTGTATGGCTTCTCTAGTAGAAGCTGTGACATTACCTCTTCCAGCCATCCGAATGCCTCTGCTTCCTTCTCACCTCAAGTCCTCGGCTTCCTCACCGGAAGCTCCAGCAGACTAGTTTTCCCGGCTTCCGGCGGTGGCAGAATCCACCGATTCAAGCAATCAAGCAGCACACGTCCGCCTCCTGCTGCTGCTGCTTACACCTGCAGCTCACACGCACTTGCTCCACTAGCCTAGCTCAACCTGTTGTGCTCCCCTTGTCCTGTCGAAGCAACCAGCAGCAACACCTCCTGGCGCAGGTCACTGTCCCCTTATCTCCTCTCAGCTCAAACACACAACAAGCTGCAATCAGCACCTCTCTTCTCGCACGCAGCAAGCAGCCACAGCCCTCTTGCTTCTTCCCTGCAAGCCTCCAGCGGCCACACCTCGCCAGCAGCTCCCTTCACAGCCACGAACCAGCGCTGCAGTCAATCAGCACCTCTCTTCCAGCAGCCGCCTCCGCCTCCGCAGCTCCTTCCGCGTAGGGCTGCTGCCCCTACTTTGAGCTTGTCCCCTCCTGCAGTCTGGCGCTGGGATCTCCGCCGCACGGTGCCCACTCACCGCCGGCAATGACCGACCGGCGCTTCCTGCTCTGATACCATGTCGTAGGTTGGGGAATTTTCTAGAATCTGTCACACACACTATTCCTACTCCCTTATCTGATATAAGTACAAGGCAAGGTTATAGTTTAGTCCTTGTGCACCTCTAGTTTTACAAAACAAGGACTTCAACAAAGGGCATGTACAACCCCAGGCGCTTACATAGATGCTTAACTGAAATAAAAATACATGAGGGAATTAGATATTCAGCTAAGCGTCGTAGCTAGCATCGCTGAGCGCTTGTTTGATCGCTAACAAAATTTGGTAAGCGCCCGTCTGTCCAACACGGGATGCTAGTGATTTTGTTCGGCAAGGTTCTTCCGCCCGTGAATTCAGCTCTAAAAATAGCGCCCATCTCTAGCATCTGGCGTTTCCTAAAATCACGGGCAGATAAAGAGTTTGTTTAACACCCAGGCCTGGAAATGAGGCGACGCTAAGTAATCCCGGGGATTGATCGGGATTTCGGCAAAACGGACAGGAAAGGGATTCTAGCGCCTCTCTTAAGCGCTCGCGTCGTACATGCCCTAATGGATGTATTTTTGCAGGCTGGCAGATTACTTCACCTACATTTTGGGATCAAGAGGCTGGCACGTTTCTTCCAAAGGTCAGAACGAAAGAAAAGGACAGACGGATTAACTTTGTTGAGAATACAGAGCAGCAAAATCTCGCTCAGATTGGTCAACGAGTAGGAAATCAAAGTGTTACTAAAGACAGTGTATCTAGTGGTATCCCTGTGGCAGCTGGAAAGCAACATGTTGGGGCCCATGTTCCAGATGTGGTGATGTCTGACCGTCAAAATGACACTCAAGAATTGCTGCTTGCTGAGCTGGAGCTCATCTTCTCTGTTATAGACCGTAAGCAGACTAAGCGTCGTAGCAGATTTGGTCCGGGATTACAGGAAGAAATGAACAGTGAGGTGTCGTTGAACTACAATGGTCCTGTCTGTTTGGGACATTTCTTCTGAACAGTGAGGTGTCTATGGGGGAGGTGAAGATTCTATGGGAATAAACAACTCCAAGCACAGTGATCTAAATGAAGACGGGGTTCATTAACGTGGAGGAAGTGCCTGAAACTCAAGTGGAAAATTCACAAACTGAAAAGGAGATACAGAAAGGCTGGCCAGGGAGCTGCTCGTTTGAGGAGAAACTCAATGCTAAATGATGTTAGACGTAGTTACTAGCTCTCACCCAGGACTCCATGAGCTGTGCTTCACACGCACACAATTTTTTCCAGGACGTAGATTATGGGATTATGCTATATCATGTGCACATGAGACGTCTACCACACGTGTATCGGGATGGGAGTGGCCCATAGCGTACCCTGCTCGAAGCCGCTCTCGGAAGCGGAGCCTCGTGGAAGGCTGTGCTCATCTGCTTTGTCGAGATGATGAGGTGGATGCTCTGCTGGCGTAAGAGGCGCTCAGTTGGAGGACCGGCAATGGTAGGGCATCGAGATTTACTTCTGCCATTGATAAGTAGATGGATGGAAGGAAGGTTTGCTCCGATGGCTGCAGCGGCGGTAGATTTTGTGAATATCATCCTTCCGCCGATCGGGGATTGGATGGCTTGTGATTTTCATATCTCATGGGTGGAGTTAGAGGAGGTTCAAAAAATAAGAAAATACCATGCATGCAGATATTGGTACAGCTATGTACGTGTAAATTTTTAAAATTACATGTGCCTTGCTACTTTGACAAAACTCACAAAATATCCAGGTTGCCTTGCATACCAACTTCTATTTTTTTTGTAAATTAAGCACAAAGATGTATGATTGCGTGATTTATGCATAACTCGTTATGCAATTTGCATGAGCAACTTTAGTAATATATTTTTTAGACAAATGGCTCAAAAGATCCTGTCTTTATATTTATAAAGCCATCAACCGGTTAGGATACAAGCTAGGTACTGATTACATGCTTGATTGAGGTCAAACAAGAAACATGGCATGTTAGGTGGTAAATTAATGATTGTTTGACTATTTGACGCCACGAAAATTATGGATATCGTACGGATTCGATAACACTAATGGATAAGGGACACTTCAATGGGGCGACCCAAAATCGGACATAAAATGTCTTTGATTTCGTCAGTTCAAGTGGCTCCGTCGAATCTCAAAAAAAAAAGTGGCTCCGTCGAACACGAAATGTCTTTGATTTCGTACGTTTAAGGGGTGACGCTTACAGACCTCTGCTCATGTCTATCTGACCAAGAAAATGACACCCAAATCATCGACCTTTTTGGTAAAACTTTTTTCGAACCTTTTCAAACCACCAGCCTCTCCCAAGCATCAGAACCTCTCTCTAAGCATCGGCTCATCTCCCAACCTCGACATTTATAGTCTTTGATTCTTAATAAGGTAATTATCTCCCCGCAGAGATCGCCTGCACGGAAACTACTTGTGCAGGCCTGCAGGCTCGCAGCTTGCTCAACTCCATGAGGCTGCCCTTGACCAGGATGTGCATGTCCGCCGCCGTAACTCGCGTTTATCGACCGGCCGTCTGGTCTAGCTCGAAGATTCTGTTGCCCGACGGCGAGAAGTTGAGGTCCGCGGCAGCTTCAACAATGGAGAAAACTTGCGCGTCCGGAGCGAGAGAGCCGGCGCCGCCGCGGCGGTGTCACTGGCGTTCTGCTGTTCCTCGAGTAGCAAGGAGAGACCTCTGGCCAAATCGTATTTGCCATGCGTAATTGATAGACGTACGTGAGTTTCTAGCTAGGAATTCATCAGGCCGATTGGAGGCTACCTTGTTCGTACGTGCGTCTCGGCTGAGTGCTAGCATTGCTGGTTGATTTTTCTACTCCCTCCGACCCATACTACTCTTCGCTAATACGGATGTATCTATCACTAAAATATGTCTAGATACATCCATATTGACGAAGAGTAATATAAGCCGGAGGGAGTACCAATGTTTGGCTGATCGTGTCTGAGGAAGAGTAATCGGTGAGAGGCTGGGACTAAAGCCAGCACAGAACCACCGCTGGGCCGTTCTTGAGATTGAAGACTATCCGCCCCAATGTTCATTGCGGCAAGGGTTACCGTGGCGCTCCCAATTGACCGGTGTCCGCTCGTCGTATCTCCTCTTTGATTCAGGCTACCACCGGTGCCCGCTGGAGAGGGCGAGGGAGCCCGCTCGTCGTCGCCGATGAGGAAGGGGCCACCACTTAATAATTTGCATATGACTATCATACCCTTAATTATGAAGAGGTATAGAGCGATCTTAACCGTTGATGTGTTTAAGTTTAAAGAGGAGGGTACACTGAAGCAAAAGTGTTATGTTGATGACCCATGTAGTTATCCTCAGCCGCTTGTTTTTAGGTCCTACCGGCGAATCACATTGGCCATTCTCTATCTCCCATCTCCCACCTCTTCAACTGCCTCCATGTATACAAAAGTGGTTGTCCTTCCACGAGACCACCGAGTTCATCCACGGCGGCATCCTAGCGTGACCGAACACAATGCTGTTGAAAGGATAGGCCATCAGCTTGGGTCGGGTGCCCGTGCCGCCAGTCCCTACCAGCAAGGTCGTCGAGGATCTTCCGCAACAAGCATAAGCACATGCTATGGCTGGACCCTCGGCACTACCCACTAGTGGAAAATAGGGCATAAGTCCCGGTTGGTGGCGGGCTTTAGTCCCGGTTGCCCATCCGGGACTAACCAATCGGGACTGGTGCCATGTCTTTAGTCCCGGTTGTATTACGAACCGGGACTAAAGCCTTACCACGTGGCGGCGGCCAGTCGCTCGTGGGCGAAGGACCTTTAGTCCCAGTTCGTATTACAAACCAGGACTAAAGTCTTCACACGTGGCAGCCTTAGTTTCTTCTTTATTTTTCTATATTTCAATTGTTATGTTATCCTTTTATTTGTATTTTGCTCTATTCAATTTTTTGGTTCATTTCAAACAAGTTTTTGTATATACATATTCATACAATACAACATAGTATACACGCCGATACATATATAATATATCTTGTCTGACGAGCATATATATACAAGTATATACAACTTGTTTAATTACACACATATCCATGAAGATCACAACTTGTTTAATTACACACATATATAACTTGTCTAATCGAAACTCAAATGGAATTTACCCTTTGGATGTATGACATGGTCAAGCAAAAATCCGGCCAGTTCCTCTTGAATTTCAACTATGCGTTCAGTCGGTGAGAGCCAATGCCGCTTTGCTTTAAACTACGAAGAAGAAGATCAATATGAATATAAATCATTATAACAAATATTATAAATGACACTAAACACAATTGATGGTAATAAATGAAATTGTCAGTATATTGTTCACTTACTGTTAGAAAATCAATCCCTTCAGTGACCTCCGTGCGAAGGTTCTCACAAGCGTAATATGCACATAAATTAGTCCTTGCTGGCTGCCTCGCACACTTTACAAGAATAGATTTTAATCAATGACATATCAAGATTGATATACTTAATGGTATTTGAAACTAGAATTAAAGGGATGTGCGGACTTAGCTCGTACGGCTTACCTCGATCGGACGAAAAATCAGCTCATTTTTCCATTCACTTTTTATTGTGCGTATAAACCGTTTCCAAACTCTGCCAAGCAAACAAAATGAATAGATGAGTTATATATTAATTAGTGTGGTAATGATTGAAAATACCTCTCAATCATATGAATGATGCTTTGTTATTCATTAAGTTCTTTTTTCAACGAGTCAAAGACTTCAACCCTTCCATAGTCGTTCAATCTTTAGCAAAATTCAGTGGTAACTGCGTGCAAGTTTAATTATATAAGTCAATAACTCATCAATTACACTTAACATCGAGTAAGGAAAAGTAAATGTGTATAAGATAGTAACACTCACTTGAAGTTGTATGAAAACAATATTTTAGTTCTGTATTCCTGCGCAAGTAAGAACTCTAGCAAGATATCCTCTGTCTCCTTGGATTTGTCATGTACCATCACAACGTTAACTCGATTTGGATCAATGAATCCAACTTGGAAGTCATTCCTTTGCTTACATTCCAGACTCTTTAGTCTGCATAATAAATAGTGTAGTGAGGATAATTACATGCAAAGAACGAGCTGAGCTAGAGACTTATAGAAATAATGAATCACTTACAGAACATAGGAACTGACGAGAGATTTGTCGAGGGCGTCTTGATTGAATAGCTGAAAGAATTCATCAAATTCAATATGGATGAAGTCTTCACCTAAGAAATGGTCCTTTGTGATTTTCAGAAGGAGAAATTCTCGCGCGCCCTTTGCGACATCCATATACCACTCATGCAATCTTCGCATTTGTGATGATAGAGTCCTTTCCTTCCCAGGTGGGATCAGACTCTTCCCCTTTTCATATTTCCATGCTAGAGGCGTCGTTGGGATATCTCCGAACATCAATTGAGAAAGAGTCAAACCAGCCTCAGCAGCAAAATTGTAGTGACTGGGTTGACCAACACTCCCACCAGCATTACTAGCAAAGACCTTTAGCGGGGAGACCGATTGTTTTGCCTGTGCTCCGAGCTGGGCAACGTCTCTTTTCCCTCTTGCACTTGCACTTCTCGTCTTAGCTTCTTCTACCGCTTCTACATGCTTATCCAGACAGCGCGTGTAGTCATCTGGCTTATTCAAGTCATACTGTGATGGGTGGGTAAGCATATAAATGGCCCACTCCTTCTGTTTTGTAGTATATACCTGCTTTGGGGTAGGGGTCGGGCGTAGCGCTGTGAGCTTTCTTTTCACTTTGGCTCTGTCATCCACTTCAATTTCCTCAGCAGTCTTCTCGACAGGAGGCGGCACCGCCTTGACTTTCTTGGCCCTACGTTTCTTCGGAGAGGCATTACTACTGGACATAGCAGTGGGCTTTCCATAACTCTGGGACTTATGAGTGAGCGGAGGCGGTGGAAGCGGCTGACACTGAGGCGGAGATCGATGTGGACTCAGGCTCTGGTAGTTGTCCCTATCATCGTCGAGGGGTGGTGAATTGCGAGGACTCAGAGGAAAGGGTGGCTGCCTTGGCGCCGAGCCTGGAAACACGATGTGTTTCTTATCCGAAAGAATGACACCACCCAATACTTCTCCAAGTGTTGTCTCCTCTTCCGGTCCAGGGACGTCAAGCTCGAGGGACTCATACCCCGGCACAATTGCATCCACCCCAACACGAGCATAGCCAGCTCGAATCTCACGGCCATGCCAGAGTTGTCCAGGTCCAGAAGGTAACGCATAGCCGACCGCCACCTTCATCGATATGTTCTTCATGGGCTGATGCATCTCACAGTTTGTCTTCCCGCTGATATCATCCACGGGGTAGCGATCCATCGGTGCCTCACCGACCCTAAGATCCATGGAAGCCACGCTGCTTCTCCGCTGAGATGGGTCGCCTAATGCATGTTCTAGTTGTTGCTGATGCTGAGTTGCCCCTTGCGACTTTAATTCCTCCAGTGCCTTCTACTGCTGGAAATACATCTCTCTCAGCTCATTCTGTTGCCTTTCTAGGCTCTCTATCTGTGTGGCCTCCTCCTGCGCCTTCCACTTCTTCGCTCTCTCTCGGCTTCTGTAAGTCTGGCTGTCTTCGGCGAGCCCAGACCTCCACGGAATGGCAAAACCCAGATCTCGTGTTCGTCCTATGTGTTCTTTGTTCTTGAGGGCCTTTGTCAGCTCGTTGTTCTCTCTGTCCGGCTGGAACGTCGCCTCTTGAACCTCGGCGATTGTCTTGACAAGTTCTTTTAGGGGTTCAGCAATTTGTTTCTTCTTTTAGACTAATTTCCCTATTCTCTCGTCGTAGACAGCCCCATGGCCAAGTGCCCAATTTCTTGACCTTCTGGGCCACTGTTCTGTTTCTGGTTGGATGCCTTTTTCTCGCAGGGCGGCCTCTTGATTATCCCACTTAGGCTCGGCAGTCTTGTAGCCACCTGGACCCAATGTATGGTGATATTTCTTTTTCGCGGCATTGATCTTATTTTTTGTACTCCTTAGCTTACCCAGTTCGGATTCCTTGTACTCCACAAATGCGTCCCAGTGATCCTGTGGGTTCTCATTTGGGCCAATAAATTCTGGAGCTTCTCGATCGGCATTGACATAGGCGGTCCATAACCTCTTCTTGTGGTTATTAAACTGTGCAGCCATCTTCTTGAGAGCCCTCTCCCTGACTTTATCCTTCTGTTGCTCTGTGATTTCCAGGGTCTCGGTGGTCGGCAGATTGAAATGTGGAATGAGGGATTCCCACGGCCTATCTTTCATGATCTTGGTGACATAATTGACTGCTGCACCCTCTTCTAGCTCTGCCTCTTCTGGCTCTCCCTTTGCCGTCTTGGGCTTATACCAATATTGAATGCTGATCAGGACCATGTCCCTGACAAGACATCCACATTGAGTAGTGAACGCATTTGCGACACTCTTGGGTTCCAACGGTTCGCCATCATTTGAGAGAAGCCCAATCATGTAATGCTGATTGGATGCTAGCCATTTGGCCGGGCCTCGCTTCTTCCTAGAAGATTCGGAGATCTAAAAGAAGAAATATTCGTTAATATATATACCACTTAATGCATCGTCATCTACTGATTCATGAATAGAGGCTTCATATATATATACCTCGCCAGACCGCGTTAAGACACGTCCAGTCCCTTGTGAGCCGTCCTCGCAATCATCATTTGTTTCTGATTCATGCGGCTGCACCTCCTCCATTCCCTCACCCGACTCATTTAAAAATTATGAGCCGTCTCCTTCTCCACCTTCTCTCCTGGCGCCGAAATCCATATCTTAAATAATACACAATAAAGATTAATACATTACATCGAGTAAACAATATACAACAGATAGATATAGATCAACAACATTACACTGATGCAATACAATAACATATATAGATCACAAATAATCCAGCAGTTACATATAGATCATGAATAATTTAGCAGTTACATAACACATCACAAATATTCAACGTCGACCTGGTGCTGAGCCACGGATAGAAACAAACCAAAGATATGAAACGCTAACGGGATCATAGCTAATGTGAAATCCCTGAAGAATCGATCAAGTCCTGCCAGGAAACCTATCCCACAAATACAGGTAGCGACAGACGTGCTCGTCCTCCTCTTTGATACGTCGACGTACCACCTCCTCGGGGGCCGCCTCCCTCTGCACCGCACCTGGCCCCTGCGACCTCCACCAAAGCAGATCTGGGTCGACAACACGCCCCGGATTTCTCACCAAGCTGCGCGCTCCAACGGGTGACACCTCCCAGTGCCAGCCCGGTGGAGTCCAGTCCCAGACATCGCCCATCTGGTCGAACGGGTGGGACATCGTGGCCGCTGACAAACAACTAATATATAAACAATTAAACAAATATATTCTAACTCTATTTTCTTTATTTCTATTGTTCTAACTCTATTTCTATTCTATTTTTTCTAACTCTATTTTTATTCTATTTTTTTCTAACTCTATTTCTATTCTATTTTTTCTAACTCTATTTCTAACTTATTACTAACAATTTTATCTAACACTAACAAATACACTATCTAACTCGACTACACATGAAAAAACCTATTTCTAACACTAACAAATACACTAACAATTTTTTCTAACACTAACAACTACACATGAAAAAACCTAAGTAAAAAAATCCTAAGTAAAAAAACCTAAGTAAAAAATTACCTTACACGCCGGCGGGGTGGGAGGGGTAGGGTCGGCGGTGGCAGGGGAGGGTCGAGGGCGGCGGCCTCGGCCTTGGCGGGGAGGCAAAGGGTCGGGGCGGTGCAGGAGGGGGCCGGGGCGACGGCCTCGGCGGGGGGTGACGGCGGCGTCGAGCGCGCGCGGATGTAGAGGTAGCGGTGGTGGTGGGCAGCAACCTCCTCGGTGTGGTGGCATCAATGCATTCGACCGGCGGGTTCGGTGACGGCAGCGGCGGCGGCGTTGAGCGGCGGATTCGGCGACGTCGGCGGCGGCGGCAAATTTCCAAGCGACCGCAACGATCGGCGTCTCGAGCAGTTCGTCTGGGCGTCTGGATCGGAGAAGTGTCGACTGGGGAAGAAGGAGAAGGGGCGATGGGCTTATATACCGGGACTAAAGAGTGCCTTTAGTCCCGGTTGGTGGCTACAACCGGGACTAAAGGGCTAATAAATGCGCGCCAAGCCTTATATTTTTTCAGATTTTATTTGAATATGAATTTTTAATTTCAATTTGAATAACTTCTGCATATTTTAGAATCTGGCAAAACTTTGAATATGAAAAGTGTTTGAAATTGAATAACTAATTCAAAACTATTTTATTTTAAAAAAAAGTTATTCTAACTATTGAAACTATTAACTTTTTTGCCATTTTCAATTAAAACTATATTAATTAATATTCTTTTTGCATATTTTAGAATCTGATAAAACTTTGAATATGAAAAGTGTTTGAAATTGAATAACTAATTCAAAACCATTTTCTATTTTCAAAATCAATTATTCTAACTATTCAAACTATTAACTATTTTGCCATCTTCAATTAAAATTATATTAATTAATATATTTTTGCATATTTTAGAATTTGATAAAATTTGAATATGAAAAGTGTTTGAAATTGAATAACTAATTCAAAACCATTCTCTATTTTCAAAAAAATTATTCTAACTATTCAAACTATTAACTATTTTGCCATTTTCACTTAAAATTGTATTAATTAATATTCTTTTTGCATACTTTTGAATCTGACAAAACTTGGAATATAAAAAGTGTTTGAATTTGAATAACTAACCCAAAATCATACATTTACATAAAAGGTTTAATACATTATTACACATCACCAACATCCCCATCTAGTGTTGGGGTTTCCTTCTGCACCGTAACTATAGAGTATCTTCTTTGTTTAAGAGGATGGTTGGGTCAGTGTTCACTCTGAAGGGAGGAATTTCATCAAACTTGTTATAATCTTCTGACATATTTGTCTTGTCCTCCACTCCCATGATGATTCTTTTCCCTGAAAGAACTATGTGGCGCTTTGGCTCATCGTGTGATGTATTCCTTTGCTTATCTTTTCTTTTTCTCGGTTTGGTAGACATGTCCTTCACATAGAAAATCTGAGCGACGTCATTGGCTAGGACGAATGGTTCATCCCTGTAACCAAGATTATTGAGATCCACCATTGTCATTCCGTACTGTTGGTCCACCTTTACCCCGCCTCCTGTCAGCTTGACCCATTTGCACCGAAACAAAGGGACCTTAAAACACGGTCCATAGTCAACTTCTCATATCTCCTCTATGTAACCATAATATGTCTCCATTGTCCCATTGTCGTTTGCTGCATCAAAGTGGACACCACTGTTTTGGTTGGTGCTCTTTTTATCTTGGGCGATCGTGTAAAATGTATTCCCATTTATCTTGTAATCCTGGAAAGTCAATATAGTGGAAGATGGTTTCTTGGCCAACATGGATAGCTCATATCCAATAGTGGCGTCATTTATGAGAAGTGTTTGCAACCAACCACCAAAAGTCGTCATGTGGAACTTTGTTATCCAGGAGTCAGACTGCCTCGGGTTTTCTGAGCGTACAATATTCTTGTGTCGCTCCATATACGGATCCATCAACGTGGAATTTCATAAAACCGTGTAGTGTGCTTCACTCAAAGAATATCCATCCATACAATATGCATATTTCATTCCTAGCGTGCCTTTTCCACTCAGTCTCCCCTCATGCCGCGATTGAGGAAGACCAATCGGGTTCAGGTCAGGAACAAAGTCAACACAAAACTCAATGGCCTCCTCTATTAGATAGCCCTTGGAGATGCTTCCTTCTGGGCTAGCACAGTTATGAACATATTTCTTTAAGACTCCCATGAACCTCTCAAAGGGAAATATATTGTGCAGAAATACAGGACCGAGAATGGAAATCTCTTCGACTAGGTGAACTAAGAGATGCCTCATAATATTGAAGAAGGACAGTGGGAACACCAACTCGAATCTGACAAGACATTGGGCCACATCATTCTGTAACCTAGGTACTTTCTGGATTGATTACCTTCTAGGAAATTGCATTGAGGAATGCACATAGCTTCACAATCGGTACTCGAACATTTTCTGGTAGAATTACCCTCAATGCAACCGGAAGCAATTGTGCCATAAGCACGTGGCAGTCATGAGACTTTAGGTTTTGGAATTTTTTCTCTACCATATTTATTATTCCCTTTATATTCGACGAGAATCCAGATGGGACCTTGATACTGCTCAGGCATTCAAAAAAGATTTCCTTCTCTTCTTTGGTAAGAGCGTAGCTCGCAGGACCCTAAAAATCCTCTGGATGCATGCCATCTATTCTTTTCATATGGTGATGGTCCTGACGTGCTTCCGGTGTATCTTTTGTCCTCCCATACAAGCCCAAGAAGCCTAGTAGGTTCACACAAAGATTCTTTGTCACGTGCATCACGTCGAAGCAGAGCGGACCTTAGGAATTTCTAATACTCAAGCTCCCAAAATATAGATTTCTTCTTCCACATGGGTGTGTGTCCGCTGATACCAAGATGATAAGGGGTGTCCCGATCTTCTCAGCGAGCGCGATGTAGATGGCGATGATGGTGATGAAGATAACTCGAGTGTCGCAGAGAACTCTCCGGCTAATCCCTGCTGCCAGCGCAACAGCTCTCAACCCTTTGGATATTCGCAACGTCACACGCTTGCGCACGTAGCCGCCGACCACGAAGCGGTTATGCAATATACTAATTCCCAATGGAACAGCAGATTACACTCAGACTTTCAGAAGAACAAACACCAGATCGATACAAATTGGTGCGTCATTCGGAACAGACAGACTGCCATGACCCTTTCCAAAGATTACTTTTAAATCTTTGACTATATCAAATATGTCATCACCAGTATGGTGTTTAGGCTTGCCCCGGACTTCTGTCTCACCGTTGAAATGCTTGCCTTTTTCCTTAAGCTATGTTTGGGCAAAAGAAATTGATGATGCCCCAGATACACCACCTTCTTACTTTTATCCAAATATATACGATTGATCTCACCTAAACAGTGTGTGCATGCATTGTATCCCTTATTTGTCTGTCCTAAAAGGTTACTAAGAGCAGGCCAATCATTGATGGTCACGAACATCAACGCTCGTAGATCAAATTCCTCTTGTTTATACTCATCCCACACACGTACACCTTCATTCTGCCACAGCTGTTTAAGTTATTCAACTAATGGCCTTAGGTACACATCAATATCATTGTCGGGTTTGCTTCGGGCCTTGGATAAGCACTAGCATCATAATAAACTTTCGCTTCATGCACAACCAAGGAGGAAAGTTATAGATACATAGAGCCACGGGCCGGGTGCTATGACTGCAGCTCTGCTCCCCAAAAGGATTCATGCCATCTGTACTTAGACCAAACCTTAAGTTCCGTGCGTCGTTCGTAAACTCCGGGAACTCTCTGTCGATTTTTCTCCACTGCGACCCATCAGCGGGGTATCTGAACATCTCGTCACTCTTATGTTCTTCTTTGTGCCACCGCAACAACTTGGCATGCTCTTTTTTTTTGAAGAAATGTTTTAACCGGGGTATTATAGGAGCATACCACATCACCTTGGCAGGAACCCTCTTCCTGGGGCGCTCGCCCTAAACATCACCAGGGTCATCTCGCCTGATCTTATACCGAAAAACACTGCACACCGGGTATGCATTCAAATTCTCGTACTCCTCATCGTGGTAGAGGATGCAGTCATTAGGGCATGCATGTATCTTCTGCACCTCCAATCCTAGAGGGCAGACAATCTTCTTTCCTTCATACGTACTGGCGGGCAATTCGTTATCCTTCGGAAGCATCTTTTTCACAATTTTCAGCAAATTTTCAAATCCCTTGTCAGATAAACCAGTCTCTGCCTTCCATTGCAGCAATTCCAGCGTGCTTCCCAGCTTTTTCTGGCCGTCTTTGCAATTTGGGTACAAATTCTTTTTGTGATCATCTAACATGCGTTCCAACTTCTCCCTCTCCTTTTTTACTTTTACAGTCTATTTGTGCATCAACAATGACCTGACCAAGATCATCAGTGGGCACATCTGATGCCTGTTCTTCACCTTCTTCTTCTTCATTATCCTCCATTGCGGTATCGGTGGTTTCAGGGAACTCGGGATAGTTGTCATCATTCTCTTCTTCATCGTTGTCTTCCATCATAACCCCTCTCTCCCCATTCTTGGTCCAGCAATTATAGCTGGACATGAAACCAAACCGGAACAGGTGGAAGTGAAGGGTCTTTGAGGAAGGGTAATCCTTCTCATTCTGACAAACACCGCATGGACAACACATAAAACAATTCCGCTTGTTTGCCTCAGCCACATTGAGAAAAGAATGCACGCCTTTAATGTAATCTCTAGAGCGTCGATCAGCGTACATCCATGCCCGACTCATCTGCATTATATAAGTATATATCAAATGCAAATCAAATATACAATTTCTATTTCTATCTCTAATTTTGTTTCTATGCCCATTTCTATATCCCTATTTTTATTTCTATCACTACTTCTATTTCTATCTCTATTTCTATTTTTATCTCTATTTCTATTTATATCTCTATTTCTATCACTATTTCTATTTCTATTTCTATCTCTATTTCTATTTTCTATTTCTATCTCTATTTCTATTTCTACCTCTATTTCTATCTCTATTTCTATCTCTATTTCTATCTCTATTTCTATCTCTATTTCTATTTCTATTTTTATTTCTATTTCTATTTCTATCTTTATTTCTATTTCTATCTCTATGTCTATTTCTGTTTCTGTTTTTATTTCTATCTCTATTTCTATTTCTATCTCTCTATCTCTATTTTCTATTTCTATCTCTATCTCTACCTCTATTTCTATCTCTATCTCCATCTACTTCTAAACATAATCAAATAAACATCTAAATAATTGCTCCCATAATAAATTTACAAATCCCCCTACTTCTAGAGCATTAAATGAGCTAAATTAGCAACGAAAGATAAAAGCTCTAAGTTGCTCACCTTTTGGTCCACTTAGATAGAAGTAGGGACACCAAATTGTGACAAAAAATGTTTGCAAATGAGGATAAAGTCGAGCTAGCTTGTTGCATGAAGAACACTTGGAGAGTGGAGAGGGGGAATGGCTAGCTCGGTGACGAGGGTTAACTCGACAAATGTCCTAGATGAAGGACTTAGGATCGGGGAGATAGGGCGTCAGATGAACTCAAAGGTAAAATCAGTCAAACAAGGTGTGTATCGAAAGTAAACATGGGTGTAAACCTGGCTTGCTTTCAATCTGTCCCTCACCGTCCTCTCCTGGCCCCTATATATAGGTGGCCAGGTCTCAAGGATCGGGAGGGATCCCATACAGATTACAATATCGAGATACGACATGAACTCATATTTCGACTAGTATTACAACTAAGCCTAGCTTAAAGGGCCTCAGGGGTACTCAACTGACGGGCTCTATTATCTATACCCTTGTTAGTAGCCCCTGAGATTCTACCAGAATTGCAGATTCGGGTTGAATCTCAAATCTTTAAATCTTCGACTTGATCAATACTCGACTTCTTCATATCTTCAAATCTTCAACTTGGCCTTTCGACTTATAATTTTATTTATAATGTCTTGCAAGGGGTTTTGATGAACAAGCCTGACAACTCTGACGGATCAAGAGGCCAGTTAACTGCCGGAACAGATACTTGTCACCTACTTCAAATTCAATCCCTTTGGACTTGAATTCGGGAAACCGGTCAAACCCAGCCTTTTGCCGCATTTAGGACTTACAAAGAATGAATCCCAGTAGTTCTCAGGATACCCAGTGCATCCACCAGGATTTTCTTCGCGTCGTGGACACGGATAAATACCAGTAGAGCGCATTCATGTGCGTATACCGGGCCACACAGGACGGATCCTGGGGGCTTACCTTCATGATATATTTCAACCATGACATTCAAGTTTTGTCGTGATGACGCAACTCGAGAATCATATGTTGCAGCCTTGTTTGACTGTTTCAATACCTGAAATAATCGAGTTATCTTTTTTAACTCTCATAAGTAGCTCCCGATGGGAGTGATCGATCTTTATTTTGTCGACAATGTAGTCAAAATCACTTGTCCACCAGTTGGTTTTTTATCTCAACTTCTCATTCTTCTTCTGTCGACTTCTTTCTATCGGGTGCGTGACAGCGCTCCCGATGGGAGTAGCCCCCGAGGCTATAGCCGAATTTTTTCGGGTATAGGCTCAAAAATATAGACATACATGTTCCATATACCGTTTCTTGCGATATTTTTCGACATGATTCGCACTTTTAGTGGTTCTTCTCTTCTTTTCTTATGACTTAAGCCCCCGAGTCCAAAATGAGGTACGTTGTGCTTCTTGATAGATAAAAATTTTCCCATTCTCTTTTTTTGTACGTACCTTTTCTCTTGATACGCTGATGCTTCTTTATCGGCTGCCGTGGGCAAAATATAAAAGCCCATTGGTATACTTTGGACCTAGCCTCTGTAGAGGCCCATTAGCGCGTACTTATAAATAAAGCACATATGGCGAGGGTAAAAACCCTAATTCCCTCATTAGTATCTTCCTCCGCCGCATCATCTTCTTCTTCCTCATCCTATCTAGGCTTTTTCCTTCACATCGCCTGTCTCCATGGCCGATGCAAGTGGATCGCGTTTGATTATCGGCGCCCTGGTAGAGAAACGGGGTCGGGGTCACCGCCGCCCCCGCGGCAGTAAGAATAAGGCTACGATCGCGGCTGTGGTAGCTTCGCCGTCCGCTCTGGTGAAGCGGCGCCCCGGCCGTCCGGCCGGGAGTAAAAATAAACCCAAGGTTTCATCTGTTGTGCCAGGTCCAAGCGCTCCTCCTCATAATGCTCCTCCTCCTCAGCCTAGAATATACTCCTTCTTCTGCATTGCCAGCGCTCAGTGCCGTGAGATTTAGTGGGTGCCGCTGAAGTTCACCAATTTTATGAATGGGCGAGAACTGCGGGAGGCGGTTCTTCGTGAACACTCTGGGAGAGGAACTCCCTATGAAGTGGAGGTCTGGTACGACGGCGCCGGCGAGATGTACTTTAAGGGCGGCTGGTCGCAGTTTGCAGAGGATCATGACCTCCATCAAGGCTTCTTCATGACTTTCGACTTCCACATCGGCACATCGAAGTTCGATGTGAGGATCTATGACGGCACCCAGTGCCAGAAGGAGTATGAAGCGCAAGTGCACTTTCATTAAATTCTCCTTTTATGTAATCTCTTTTCCTAGTTGTCCTTTTGCGTGTTATCTGTAATAAGTAATCGTGTTGGATTATGCTTTGCGCCTGTTTTATGAATAGACCATGGGCATGGATCGCCGTTCCGAAGTATGCACTTAATATATTTTTGGGTTCTTTTGAACCGTGCGTATTTTTGCCAAATATCGGGTTGCGAACAACCTGGTAGTATGTCTCAGATAATCACAAATCTTGATAACTTATTAACTTTATTTCGTATGACTCGAGGGTCTGAGCCCCCGAGTGAAAAGTGAAATACTTATACATATTGTCGAGTTGACCCAAGGAACCCGACCTGTGGCCTCATGTTCTGGGTCCAGAGGGTCATAACTCGAAAGCTCTTTGTCGCCTTATGTCTCCTATGCGTAGAACCGCCGTAGTTGCTCTGCATTCCACGGGTTACTCTCGTCTTTCCCCGTTTTCTTGTCTTGTAGTCGATAAGCTCCTCCTGGTATTACTTCTGTCACGATGTAAGGTTCCACCCATGGGGACTCCAGTTTTCCATGCCCGTCTTGCTTAAGTCGTAAGACTAGATCTCCCACTACGAAAGATCATGGACGAACTCAACTCTGTGGTAGTTTCGTAGATTTTGCTGATATTGAGTGGTTCTGGCGAGTGCTACGTCTCTCACCTCGTCGAGTGCATCGACATCATCCTGAAGCGCTTCTGTGGAAGTTGTCTCGTCATACGCCGCGATTCTTGGAGCTTCGTGGGTGATCTTGACTGGAAGCACGGCTTCTGCGCCATGGACCAGGAAGAAGGGCGTTTCTTGAGTAGTTGTGTTAGGTGTAGTCTGGAGACTCTAGAGTACGGAGGGAAGCTCGTCTACCCAAGCGTGCTTGGCTTTCTCGAGGGGTGCCAACAGCCTTTTCTTTATCCCGTTGCATATTAAGCCGTTGCCTTTTTCAACTTGACCATTTGTCTTTGGATGTGCTACAAATGTAAATTTCAATTTGATTCCCAAACCTTCATAGTAATTCTTGAACTCCTTCGATGTGAAATTTGTCCCCTTGTCTGTGATGATGCTGTGTGGTACTCCGAAGTGAAACACTATTGACTTGATGAAGTTGATTGCGGCTGTGGAGTCTTGGGTTGTTACAGGGGCTGCTTCTACCCACTTGGTAAATTTGTCGACTGCCACTAGCATGTAAACATGCCCTCCTGGCCAAGATTTGTGTAATTTTCCTACCATGTCGAGACCCCATTGCGCGAAGGGCCAGGATAGTGGTATTGGTTTCAGTTCTACTGCTGGTGCGTGTGGTCGAGATGCGAATCATTGACAAGCCTCGCACTTCCTCACGATATATTTTGCGTCCTTAATGGCTGTTAGCCAGTAAAATCCTGCACGAAAGGCTTTAGCTGCAATTGCTCTGCTGCTGGCGTGATGTCCACACACTCCTGCGTGGATGTCCTTTAAGATTTCATGTCCTTCTTGAGGGGTGACGCATCATTGCAATACGCCTGTTATACTTTTCTTGTACAATTTTCCTTGTAACACGACGAAAGCCTTGGATCGTCATATTATCCTTTTCGCCTCTACTGTGTCTTCGGGTAGTGCTTTGTTTATCATGTATGCCAAGTACGGCTGCATCCAGGTTTCTTCGATCATCATGACTTCTTCTGGTTCTGATGTGCTTGCTTTTCCAGCCCCCGAGCCTGTTGCTTGGTGCTGGCCTTGTTCCTCTGTAGCCGAAGTTTTGTTGCTCTTTATTGATCCCTCTATTATTTCCTCCCAAAAGACTCCTTGCGGTACGGGTAGGCACTGGGACCCGATATTTGTTAGATTGTCGGCTTCCTCGTTACTGGCTCTGCTGACGTGTGAAACTTCGCATTCATCAAATGTTCCCTCTAGGTAATAGTATAAATTTCTGTATGCTGTCATATTGTCACTGATGACGTCGCATTTGTTCATCACCTATTGGACGACGAGATTTGAGTCTCCAAATATTTTTAGTCGAGTTGCTCCGCATGCCTTGGCCATTTTCATTCCATGGAGCAACGCCTCGTATTCGGCTTCATTATTAGAAGCTTGAGGAAAACTCATCCTTAACACATACTTCAACTTGTTGCCTTTTGGTGATATCAAGACCACTCCTGCTCCTGCGCCTTGGATTCTTTTTGAACCGTTGAAGTACATTGTCCATACACTCGATAGATCTGGCGGTCCTGTGTTTTGCAACTCCAGCCACTCTGCTGTGAAGTCTGGTAAAACTTGTGATTTGATCGCCTTTCGCTTTTCGTACGTGATGTCCAGGGGTGATAACTCAATTCCCCATAAGGAGACACGTCCTGTTGCTGAAGGGCTGTTCAATATATTGGATAGTGGTGCTTCGTTAACCACTATGATTGGGTGTACCCCGAAATATTGCCGTAGTTTTCTTGCTGTTGTGAATACACTATATGCGAGCTTTTGATAGTGCGGGTACCTCTGTTTTGTTGGAGATAGTACTTCGCTGACGAAATATACTGGCCTCTGGACACCGTGAGCTTTTCCCTCTTCACTTCTTTCGACTACCAATACTATATTCACCACCTGGTGTGTTGCAGCGATGTAGAGTAGTAGTGACTCTTTCTCATTTGGTGCGACCAGCACTGGTGGCGTGGAGAGCACTTTTTTCAACTGCGCGAAAGCTATGTCTGCCTCTTCTGTCCACTCGAATTTGTCATCTGATTTTTTCATGAGTGCATAGAAAGGGAGTGCTTTCTCTCCCAATCGAGCAACAAATCGACTTAGTGCCGCGACGCGTCCTGCGAGCTTCTGCACGTCGTGCAGTTTTGTTGGTTTCCCCATTGTTTGAATTGCTTGGATCTTTTTTGGGTTCACCTCTATTCCTCTTGCCGATACCAGGAACCCCAGGAGTTGTCCTGCTGACACACCGAAAGAACATTTTGTCGGGTTAAGCTTAAGCTTATACCTATTCAAGTTGTCAAAAGTTTCTGCCAAGTCGCTGATCAGGGACTCTTATTTCCGTGTGGTGATGACCACGTTGTCGATGTAGACTTGGATGTTGCGTCCTATTTGGCTTACGAGGCAGTTTTGCATCATCCGCTGGCAGGTTGCTCCTGCATTTTTTAGGCCGAAAGGCATTACTTGATAACAGAACACACCGTATGGTGTGATGAAAGCTATTTTTTCCTCATCTTCTTTCTTCAGTTTGATCTGGTTATAACCAGAATATGCATCCAGGAAGGAAAGCCTTGCGCACCCCGCTGTTGAGTCAATTATTTGATCAATACTAGGTAGAGGGAAGGGATCCTTTGGACAGTTCTTATTGAGAGATGTGTAGTCGATGCACACTCTTTGTACGTCTATGTTTTTCTTGGGTACAATGACTGGGCTGGATACCCATGTTGATGACTTGATTTCTCGGATGAATCCGGCGTTTTCTAGCCTGTGTAGCTCGGATGCTATTGCTTTCCTTTTGGGTTCGTCAAATCATCGCAGTGGTTGCTTGACTGGCTTTGCTTTAGGATCCACATTTAGTGCGTGCCCGACGAGTTCCCTGGGAACCCCTGGCATGTCTGAAGGACACCAGGCGAAGATTTCCCAGCGCTCATAGAGGAACTCGATGAGCACGCTTTTCTATGCGGGATCCAGGTTTACTGCTATAAAGGTGGTCTTGTTCGGGTCCGTGGGGTGGACCTGGATTTCTTTGAGTCTTGAGTTGCCTCGAAAGCCTGATCTGGCAGGGATCGTCTGACGTCGGGTAGCACGTTGTGGTCAGTTTCGCCTTTCAGTCTTGCGTACTCTGCTGTTATGCCGAAAGTTTGCGCCAGCCTATTGAATTCTTTGTCACAGGTGTTGGATACTTCAAAGCTGCCTTGTACCGTGATCGTTCCTTTAGGTCCTAGGATTTTAAGCGTGAGATATGCGTAGTGAGGTACTGCCATGAACTTTGCAAATGCTGGGCGCCCTAGGATTGCATGATACTGTGAAGGCCAGTCCATGACTTCAAACTCCAGCTTCTCTGTGCGATAATTGTTTTTATTGCCGAAGCAAACGTCGAGTTCTATTTTTCTGAGAGGGTAATTTGCGCCTCCTGGTACTATTCCGTGGAAAGAACAATCTGTTGGGTTTAGACTTTCCAGTGAGATGCACATTGCCTTCAGAGTTCTTGCGTATATTAGGTTTATGCCACTTCCTGCATCCATGAATACTCTCCCGATATCGTACCCTCCTATTTGCGCCTTTAGCACCATTGGTGAGTGCCCCGGCCTGGGCACTTTCCTCGGGTGGTCTGCTCTGCTGAACCTGACTGGTTGATCGGACCACTGCAGGTACTCTGTAGTGGCTGGTGGTGATGATATAGCTAAGTTTACTTGTCTGGATATGTTCTTTCGCTCCTTCTTGGACTTTGGTACTGGTTGGATCATTGCAGATATATACACTTTCGACTCCAGATGCTTTGCTAGTCGCTGTACTTGGTATCCTTGACTCATGCTTTTCTTTCCCTGCCATGCTCCTTGGTTCGAGTCCATAGCACTTTGCAACCTTAAGAAGGTTCTGCAATCCTTCATCTGGTGGTTAGAAACTCTCTTTTCATCTACGTACGCATAGTGGATTCGACAAGGTCCGTATAGCATGTCCTCCGCCGATGGGCCAGAGTATTTTGGTTTTTCTATTCCATGATTTCCTCTTGCCTGGAACTCCCTGTTTTCATAGCCTTCCTCGTCCCTTCTTTCGTATCCCGCGGCTATCTGATTTCGCCTTGCGTGGCTATCTCCGTTGTGGTATCTTCGCCTTTGCTTGCTCGCTCTGTCGACTTCTGGTGAACGCCCCCTTTTGTTGTTATACGCGTCTTCTCCATCGGCGAATCTGTTGGCTACTTCCATTAATTCAGATACTGTCATTGGCTTTGTTCTCCCTATATCTTCCACGAGGTCTGAACGACGAAAGCCAGCCGAAAAAGCATCTATTGCTCTCTCGTCGGAGACGTCTTCTGCTGAATTTTTTATTACACTCCAGTGTTGTATGTAAGAGCATAGGGTTTCGTCTCTCTTCTGCACGCATGACTAGATTTCTTCCAGAGATACTGGGCGCTTATACGTCGAGCGAAAATTTCTTGCGAATTGACTCTCTAATTCTCCCCAACTCCCGATGGAATCGTTGGGTAGGGTGTTCAACCAAGACCGTGCTGCGCCGGTGAGGTGTAACTGTAAACTTTGTATGGCTGTTGCCCTTGTTCCTCCGAGTATCTGTACTGCTTGCAGATAATCTGACAACCATAGAGTGGGTTCTTGCGACCCATCATATTTTTATTGATCGTGCGGCAACTTGAATCCTTTGGGTACCCGCGTTTTGTGAACCCTGCGGGTAAAGCACAACGCGCCCATCTCTTTTTCATTGTCTTCGTAATTTTCTTCTCTCCACACATAGCGTGAGCTGTTTACTCGTGCTTGTGCTATTATGTTCCTTGTGTCCTCCTTCCGTTTTTGTCGCCTCTCGTCACCTGATGATTCACTGGGTTCGTTTCGCGAGGATTTGCGCTTGAACTCTTCTTTTTGCTTATCCTTACGATGCGTCGCCTTTTCCTCTGGGAGTTTTCCCATTAGCTTGTCTTCTATTAACCCGAGGCTTCGTATTGCGGCTTGATGCATGTGCTGACGCGGATCTCCGGGCTCTGGTTGTGTGGTTAGTAGATACGCCTGTGCTGCTATCAATGCCGCTTCTGGCGTTTCTTGCACGAAGTCTTCTTCCTCTTCTGACTGTTGCGCGCTTAAACTTTTCGTATAGCTTTCTTCTCTTGTCTGTGCTGTTGTCCTCCTGTTGTGCTTCGGGTCTCTGTGCCTTTCTATGCTCCACTCTGATGCATCGCTATACTCATCCCAATATCCTCCACTTGACGTACTGTTGTCATCTCGGCTTCTCATAAACATGTCTCTTTCCTTCCTTAGCTTCTTTTTGTGCTGGTGCAGCGCGTATGGATACCCCATCAGAACTTCTCTCCTTGAATCTGCGGGTACTTCTGTGCCGTGATTGATGGTTGACATGATGATTCTCCACTCTCCGGTTGAAACGTGAATTTTCTCCTTTTTCTTTTTGCTGTTACTCCTTGGTTTGTCGACTTGCATGTCGACCTCTTTGTTGCCTTCGTGATTATCCTCTTCTGCTGCTTCAGTGATAATGACGCATAACTGATGTATGCTTCTGGAGATGCCACTACTTCCGATGGCGAAATCCCTTGGACTATCGTGAGTTTTAACCGTTGTTGCTTCCATGTCGGGCGTTCCCTGAGTTTCGTCGAATTCCTCGAGTCTCTCTTGCATATCTTCTGTTGCTGTGAGACTGACCGGCGAGTTTACCTCGCTGAAAGAGCCCACGGATGATCCAGATATTGTGATTCTCTCGGCTTTGCTTGCCGACGGACCCGATTTCGCCGGATCCGAAAGGCGAGTTGAATCCGAAGGTTCGACGTAGAAGCTTAAACTTCCGATCGTCAGCTCCATCTCTTGTCTTTCGTCGACTTCTGGATTGCTATTGGCCAAAAGCAAAAAAGCCGTCGAATTCATGATTTCAACGCCCAGAGTCCCCACGGTCGGCGCCAATTGACGAGGGTTAACTCGACAAATGTCCTAGATAAAGGACTTAGGATCGGGGAGACAGGGCGTCGGATAAACTCGAAGGTAAAATCAGTCAAACAAGGTGTGTATCGAAAGTAAACGTGGGTGTAAACCTGGCTTGCTTTCAATCTGTCCCTCACCGTCCTCTCCTGGCCCCTATATATAGGTGACCAGGTCTCAAGGATCGGGAGGGATCCGATACAGATTACAATATCGAGATACGACATGAACTCGTATTTCGACTAGTATTACAACTGGGCCTAGCTTAACGGGCCTCAGGGGTACTCAACTGACGGACTCTATTATCTATACCCTTGTCACTCGGGGAGGAAGAAGCATATTTTTTATATAGAAAACTCATTAGTCTCGGTTGGTGTTACCCGGTTGGTAATACCAACCGGGACTAATCATCCTGGCAACGGCCGAATTCGACCCCAGACCCTTTAGTCCCGGTTCGTAATACGAACCGGGACTAAAGGTTCAAAACGAACCAGGACTAAAGGGTTCTAGGGTCTGCGGCTGAAAAAACAGTGAGACCCGGAGCATCAGTCCCGGTTCATAATGCAACTGAAACTAATGCCCCAAAATATTAGACCCGTTTTCCACTAGTGACCGCGGACAATGACTACTAGCCAAAACTATTCCACGTGGAGCGAGAGGATGTGCTAAAGCGCTTTGTTGCCAAGCCTCAACCACCAAAGATGAAGTCGAGCGGACACGGTTCTGATCAATGCTTGGTCGCACCATACAGGGCATCATCACTGCCGTTCGCCATGAAGACATCAATTGTGCTGCCTTAGACGCTAAAATCATCATGTCGACTCCGACGAGGACGCGCATGGTACATAGATCAGTTGCTATTTATGTGAAAATCCAGTTTTTTTAGTTCAATCTCCTTGTATTATTTCTTATTTAAACCTGAATGGAACTTGGTGGATTGGAAAATGTGTACAAGTTTGTGCCGCTAACGAGCGGGCCACAGAAGGATAAGAGAGGACAGCGCAGTTGTACACGGCATGCCCATTGGACACAAACCTAGCCCAAATTAAGGTTGGAAATGGGTCCACGACACAAAAAACACTGTATTAGGTTTGTCTTCTATCCGCGCGAACACAAATGGACATCCGAAATAGTTTGCTGTGTTGGGTTGTCCTAATGTTTGACATTCCAAACCGTAGAATATGTTAAAGTAGAAATGCAAGTTTCACATTTACGAGAATTACAACCCCACACACACGCGCGTACACAGATGAAGAAAATTCAATCCATAACACGGTGATGATCGATCAGCACGTAATTATTCTATGATGCGCCCATTATCAACTTATTCTCTTTACCATGTAAAATAAAACAAGAAAGGCAGTGAAGCTAGCCGACCATTGGGGTTTGGGCAACTATTTTAGTGTCATCGACGGTGTTGACGAAGATGCGGACACGCCACTCAAAGAACTCCTTGGTCGGCGTCGGGGTGCCAACGGCTAAGACAACGATGTCGGCGCCGGGCTTGTCCGCGAGGATGATCTTCTTGGCTTCTTGGACGGGCAGCCCAACCACCTCCGGCCACGACGTCTTCTCGCTGGAGAGTTGTTAGCATAGAACTACGACATTTGAGATGAAATTCTGGAAAACCACGACTTTACGTTTGAATCGCAAAAAACCATGACTTTTTTTTTAAATTGCTAGCAATGTGCACTGATTTCGAATTGATTCTGAATTGATGGGGAAACTGACAGGTGGGTCCTATCTGTAAGAGCTGAGGTGGCATTATTTGCTGAGATAGACTGGGTCCCACATATCTCTGAATTAAAAAACCTAAATATCTAAAAATAAATAAATAAACTCTTTCTTCCCCAATCCCCCACCCACCCACCCCGGATCACCCCAAGGACCGCCGGCGGCCAGCTTCCCCGAGCCGCCCCGGCTCCGCCGCCGGCCGGCCCGCCTCTGCCTCCGCCGCCGGCCGGCCAGGCCCCGCCCGCGCCCTTTCCGCGACGCATGCGATGCCCCGCACCCTCCCCGAGCCGCCCCGCCTCCGCCGCCGGCCAGTGCAACCGGCCCGGGAGAAGCTTGCATGCGCCGCCTCCGCCCCGCCTCTGCCGCCAGCCAGGCCGGACCTCGACGGCGGCCGCCCCCAACTCGCCGCGCCGCCACACAGCCGCACTGAGCTCGCCTGGCCGGAGCTTCACGGCGCCGCCCCACGCTGGTTGCACCCGCCTCCTCCCGACCTCCGCCGGACGCTCCGCGTCCCCGCCGGCCCAACCTTCGCCGGACGCTCCGCCGTCGGGGATGGTGCTGAGGAGGAGCGCCGGCCGACAGGGGTGGCCGGCCACGACAGCACTCGATCCAGGAAGAAGGAGACAGAGTGATTTTCTTTTTCATTTTTTGCTTTTTTATTTTTACCATTTTTAATTTGCCTGACAAGTGGGCCCTCTGTCCACATCAGCAAGCTTATTTTTTCTTTGCCATGTCAACCTTACATGTGGGACCATGTTGCCAGTTTCCCCATCAATTCGGGATCAATTCGAAATCAGTGCACATTGCTAGCAATTTCAAAAAAAGTCGTGGTTTTTTGCGATTCAAACGTAAAGTCGTGGTTTTCCGGAATTTCATCTTAAATGTCGTAGTTCTATGCTAACAACTCCTCGCTGGAGCTCATCGTCGCACTGCGAATGGAAAACGATTTATAAGCATATGTAGGTAGCTACTGCACGCGGCGATCGACGTTAGCACAACGTACCTTTGGAGGCTACCACACCAGATGTTGCTTAGCTTTTCTCTGATCGAAGCGGTGAACGAACGAAGATGGATGTGGATATACTGGATTGGTACTGAATGTATGGGGAACTGCTGTATTTATAGGGAGATAACTATGCAGGTACAGCTTGCTTACACGCGCAGGTCAAAGAAGCAATCGTGGCCAGCTGGCTTCAACTTGATGAGAAGAATAACAAGCGTACAATACGCGTGGGGAATCTCTACTACTATAATGCAGCAGTTTTGAATTTGAATTTCAATCCAGTCTCAGTTCGCGCCAGGTAATGAAGAATCACTTCCGCCCGTTGATTTAAAGGCGTATGTTGCCATCCACCATACATCATCCCATGCAGTGTTAGATCGGACGGCCACAGTTCTTTGGATTCGCCACTACTGTAGTACTGTTTTTCCCGCTCCTCCAGTGCATATTCTGGAAGCTGCTCCACCCCTCCTGAAAGCTCCACATCCCGCTGCATTTTTATTATTATTTTCAAAACTGGAGCTGGTCCTACGCACAGCACACCACCGTGTGCTTCCATCATTGTGCCTACATATTCTTCAATGACCATGCTGTTGCTAGATCATAGGTCGTGGCTGAGAAAAATTGTCATTCCGCTAGATCATAGTTAGACTGCATCTCCCGTCTTCAGCATTGCACAATTAGATCGGCACCTCTTGGCTCTCCGTCTCCGGCGACGCTGTCGTGTACACGAACGAGGGCGACACGACCGGCTACCCCCAGCCCCGATTGCCGGAGCGAGAACAACCATCATTGCGGTCTTCATATCGATCCGTCGGGGACAGACGCGGTGACGATCCACTCGACTCGTGTTCCAGTCGGGTTTGAGCAACTGCGCCCTCTGCGCAGCGCAAATGCCCCGGGCATCACTGGCCGAGCTCCAGGCCACCGTGCACATTCTCATCGGCGGCCACAACTACAAGGTCCTCTCCAACAATTCCAAATCACCGATGATGTGATTTGTGGCCTCACTTGTGGGCAACGACATATCCGCTGCTCCAACAAATCTCCTGCCTTGGTTAAGCCTCACCTTTAAGAGCATGCCCCGACAAACTTTGGAGATGCGAGAGAGCCAATGGACTGGGAGATTGGGTAGAGACTCCTAAACAATAGAAAGGGATTTTTTCTTGCTGGCTTTCCACATGAGAGATGTAGAGACGAGTGTGGCTGGTCAATGATTTACTCTTACTTTTCTTTTATGCGTGATGTACTCTTACAGTGGTCCGACCGGTTCGACCATTGACAAAGGTATATTATCAGGTGGAACAAGAGAGCATGTACTGAACAAATAAGTTAGAGATAATGTTAGATAAAATACAATCAATATGTATGATTTGTTTTAGAAAAAATAACCATTTTGAGCTAAAGATAATGTGTACACAGATGCATTAGAAAAAATAAATAATTTCAACAGAAAGAATGTGGCTAGAGGAAAATAGCATCTAAACCACAAATTTATCAAAAGTCAAATTATGAGTTAAGTAGAACTCAATTCTGAATTGTGAATTGAGACGAGGAAAAAGATAAAAAGTTGATAAAGGAATACACACAAAAAATTGTGGAATGCAAAGGACACTAAAATACTAAACTAAATTAATCGACAAAAGATGTTTAAGCCACGTAGTTTAAATGAACATGAGAAACCAAGAGGATGGAATAAAATATCTGAGATCATAATCAAACCATATTGAAATCAGTTTTTCATATTAATTACATTATCACAGAGTAATAATAAGGTTACTCTGCATTTTGACAAAAACAATGAAATATTTAACATTTCAATAATAATAAGTGGGTTATATAAAAATATTATATATACCAATGCGGATTTTATGCCTATGGGGGTAGCTGTGCATAGTGTACCGTCCGTTGGATGTGAAGACCACATGCACTCTATATACTAGATTAGGTGATCCATCTTCTGGCTGGTGGTAACGCCGTTTATGAGAAGTAGCCAGCTACTATAATGACACAACCTATCCAAACTACGTAGTTGTTGTAGTCTTTATTCTATAATGACACAGCCTAACCACATCTACGTAGTTGTTGTGCCCTGTATTGTCAACATGCGATGTGTGGCAGCTACACAAGTGCAAAGTTATGCATGCGATGGTAACCACAACTACGCACTATTGTTGCAAAAAAACTTTTTGGTCATTTATTAAGCCGTGTATGAACATTTATGAAGCCTTGTATGCAACACTAGCACTTCTAGTTTAGGTGGTTCATTCCCGCCATTTCATGGTCCTATATAGTTCACACAGGCAGTTCCTGATATCTCACAAAGAATTCCCCTGCACTTCTAGTTTCATCCTCTGCAAAGCACTCTCGCACGGCCAGGGCGCAAAGCCCTCATCGCCGGTCTGGCGATACAATTGATCTGCAGCAACTAAATGGGTAATGGTTGGGACTTGGGAGGGGAAGCATAGACCACCACAACTTGATCGGGTAGCCCTGTCAAAAACACCCCAAACTTGAGCACCTAAAAGCACCGCACCTACATAAGCTAAAGGTTGTGGTGAGACAAATAATTAAACCACCCAAAGTAGAGTCTGTAACCGATAGACAATCACAACTAGCGCATGTACTGCTTTCATGCACGTGACATAAAATGACCACTACCACAACTTGTTGAGCTTGGCACATAATAAAAGCTAACGTCATTTATTGCGGTTGTTGTAGCATGGGAAGTTTAGGTAATAGCATGGGGCAGATTATGCTCTCGGATGGACGGAAAGCCTAAACGGATACTTGTAACTTTTGTTAAACCATAAGCTAACTATGCTCCCTATATCATAAATGAATGGTTGGATGCCTATGCACAGTTATCCCTGTGAACAGCTGGCTATTTTGCTATATTATATACAACTATCAAATATCTTTTGAAATATAAAAATTATGGCAGCAAGATAGTCTAGCCACCCAAATGCAACGGGCCACCCTGCATACGATAGACCCTTAATTTTTTTTAAATTTAATCACAAAAAATATATATACTCATATTAAGTTGTCCATTAAAAAGTTGTGTCAGTTCGCAATAGGTTATAGATATTTTTATATGTATTAAAATAATTAAATGTAATGGTCTACGGTTATTATTCCTTTATTCCTTCTTCTAAGGTGTATTATTTTTTCAAAAGCCAAAGTTTACTTGTGACTAATTATGGCAAGAAAGTATATATCAAGCATACTAAATAAATAAAATACATTTCAAAATGATACATGCCACAACGTGCAAAGCACGTGGTACTTACTAGTACATAAAACATCCATCCTTCCCTCGTACAATACGCGTGTTAACAGATGACTTAGTGCTCTACCCATTTATTTCTTTACAAGCACACATGACACACATGTACCATATGGACTTTATGTATCGTCGGTGGGCAACTTCCAGAAGGTCATGAGGGAATTTTCTAAGGGGGGGTACATGTAAATCCGATATTGAGCAAACACATTAAAAGTAAAATACTGAGCCAATATGTAGGGAGCAAAAGAACCATACATGCAGAGAATGGATGCAGGTATAGGTATATACGTGTAAATTTTGGAAACAAATATGGCCTACGACTTCCACAAAAATCACAAAATCTACCAAGTTCCAAATTTTGTAACTCAAACAGAAAGATGTCTGATCGTGCGATTTTGCAAATTTTCATCACTTGTTATGCAATTTACTAGAGTAAGTTTCGTGAAGTTTCACGAAAAATCGATCTTTCTGTGATCTGTATGAAAAAAGAAATTTGATGCAGAGGTTGGAGTCATTCCCTTTTCCTATGGATTGTTTTTTCCTTTGATTTTTATATGTGACGTTGTACAATGTTGTCGCTTCTACATTCATGATTATGTTGTAGGATTTTTCTGCACTTGTTTTCGCACAAATCCCGTCCGAAGGATAACTAGGGGATAGCTACACACCAGCTCACTGAAAAAATTCCCTAGAACAGAACAGCAGCTTTTTATTTTATGATCTAGCTATCTCAATCTTGGTAAAGCCAAGAAGAGAGTGTGACCATGTATACGATCTTATTTTGTGACCATGTATATTGTATACAGAACAGCAGTTTCTTATTATACGATCAACCTATCTCCACCATGGAGCAAGCTGCATATATATACGCCGGCTGGCGAGCTCGCAAGTTAGCTAGCCGACCTTGGGGACCTGGGCAACGGTGTCGACAAAGAGGCGGACACGGTCGGTCCGGTAGTCCATGGTCACCAATGACCCCACCGGCACCACCACGATCTTCGCCTCTGGCTTGTCCTTCAAGATCACCTTCTTCGCCTCCTCCACGGACTTCCCCACCAGCTCCGGCCACGACGTCTTCTCATCGCTGTCAGTAGCGGTGGGGGTGCTTCCTGTGGCTGGGTTGTTCATCCCGGAGTTTGTCTCCCCGGAGCTCATCGTTGCTGATCAACTCCTAGATCAAAATGAATAACAGAAATTGCCAAAGAAGACTACGTGAAGAAATCTGGAGATAAACAGAAGATAGAGCAGGCACACACACTAACCTGGTAATGGTAACACAAGATGTCTGTGACCATAAGATGTTGAACTCATATGATCGGCTTGATGCGCATTTATAGGCAATCAAGCTGTGGATTACTTAATGTGCACACAAAGCTAGCTTCACAAGGGTGTTGGCAATGTGACAGGTGATAACACATACGTCATTTAGTTAGTACTACGTGCCTACACATCACCAGATATAGTGATGCTTATCCATCTCAAGCAGAAAAGGGTGAAAAGCAGAATTTTGGCATGGACTGGTACGTCGTAACCACTGCTAACTAATATTGACATGAACATCACTTGGAGGTATACAGATTGATTGATCCCTTGAGCTTTACCAATCTAAGATCTAGTTCTCCAAGTTTTCAGTGCTGTAGTTTACATAATCTGCAAAATTCGGTATCCCCTCTAGCTGGCGTCAGTACCGGACTACTGTTCCAACAAACGAACGGTATGTGGATGAGCTTTGCTGAGATAGAAATTCTCAACTCCTCTCGTAGGCCAAGTTGAAACTTCTGAACATTTCCTTTATTGCACTCGGCGAACCGTTGTCTGTGGCAAACCATCATCCCGCAGATAAGCTATATGTTAACCTAGTCAATTGAGATCGGATGCACCTTTTGGAGTATGCCCTTATCAGACATTCAGACCACAGATAATATCGATCAAGTTATCCCCAAGCCAAAGTCTTCAATTCTGAATCCCTCATCTCTTCTGCACAATGTAACTGAGATTGTTTATCTTTTTCAAGGGTTTTTTAAAGAAATGGAGGCATAGCCCCAGCCCCTGCATCAAAATGATGCACACGGCCTTTTTATTGCGCAATAGTTTAAAGTATCAAGTATCAATATTACATCTCATTGGTCACAAAGTGACATGGATATGCCCTTCGGGTACCCATGGATTAGTATACCGGGTCCGGCCCATGATGGAGGTGGACAAGTACAAGGACTCGAAGATTGACTTGGAGATGAAGAAGAAAGGTTCTAATCCGTATTCGACTAGGACACTTGTAAAACCTTAGCCCGGTTGTATATATAAAGCCAGGCAGGGGCGCCCCTAGAGAGATATGAGAGACAAGTTATATCGAGAGCTAGAACATACAAGATAGATTAGACATAGATGAGAGAGATACAAAACACCGCCTACGGCGGCCCACTGTAAACACCATTGTGATTGTTAGAGTATGTAATATCGTATGTATATGGTGTACGGTGTAGTACACTGACCGTATATGTATACCTCTTGTATAGCCATGCAGGGGGCTTTTCCCTGCCTATATAACACGCAACCGATGGCCCGAGAGGGTACGCATCGTTCCACCAAACTAACATGGTATCAGAGCGGGCCTCTTCCCTCTAGCCACCGAAAAACCTAAACCTAAAGCCGCCGCCGCCTCAGCCCTGCCGTCGCCGCCGCACCTCGCCGCCGCCACTACATCTGTCGCCGCCGCCAAACACACACGCCTACAAACAACCAAACATACACCGCCGCCGCCGCTGCAGATCACTACTGCCGCCACCGCCACTCAAAAAGAAACCTATACAATCTACAACCCTAGCAGCCGCCGCCGCATCTTGCCGCCGCCGCACCTTCAACAACTCAGCCTGATGGCCTCCTCCTCCAATACGATGTCTGCCACTGCCCTGGCCGCTGCCCTCGGTACGCCACTGTCGCAGCCTCTGACGCATGAAAACGCTCTTGTCTGGAAAGCGTTGGTGATTCCTGCTCTGCGCGGTGCCCGTGTCCTCGACCTTGTTGAAGGAAACGAGGAGGTGCCTGCAGAATTTCTTGAAACTGAAGACGTCAACAACAAGAAAGTCACCATCCTCAATCCAGCGTATGAGGCGTGGATCTCCCGAGATCAGCATGTTCTGCGGTGGCTCCTCAACGCCGTGTCTCCGGATGTGCTTGCTCACGTTCTCGACCTCGACACCTCAGCCTCAGTGTGGTCAGCACTCAATGTCCATGTCTCGGCTCAGTCCAAGACGCGGGTTCAGCAGCTCCGATCAGCTCTCAATGACACACGCAAGAATGACCTCTCCGCTGACAAGTACTTCGCCAAGATGAAGTGCATTGCCTCTGAGCTCGCTGGTGCCGGCAAGCCTGTGGATGACGATGAACTCGTCTACTATGTTCTTCATGGTCTCGGCAAGGACTACAATTATCTCCGCACTGCCATCAACGCCAATCCAGGTACAACACTTGATGATCTTCTTGGTCAGGTTCAGGCGTTTGATCGTCAACTCAAGGAGGACAAACCCAGCTTCACTTCTTCTGCAAACACGGCTCGCCGTGACACTCGTCCCCGCCAAGATGATATTCGCCCATGACAAGAAGATCGCCGTCCTCGCCAGGACGAACGTCCACGCTATGATGACCGCCGCCAGGATCACCGCCCCCGCTAGGATGATCGCTGGTGTCAAGACAACCGCGACTACTATCGTGGGCGCCAGGACGATCACGACTATCGCGGCCATCAGGATGACCGTGTCCGTCAGGATGATCGTGGTCGTCAGGATTATCGTGGACGCCAAGACTATCATGATGATCGTCCCCGTCGCTATGATGATGAGCGTCGTCGTTATGACGACGGTGGTCGGCGTCGTGACCGCCAGCCCACCCCCTACGTCAACACCACATGTCAGATATGCAACATTCATGGGCATTCTGCTCGTGACTGCTGGTGGCGCCATGGCGATGATCGTGGAAACAATGGCGGTAATAAAAGTGCCAATGTTGCTTCCTATGTTGTAGATACCAACGGGTACTATGACACTGGCGCCACTGATCAAATCACCGGGGAGTTGAACAAGCTTACTACTCATGACACCTATCATGGTCAGGACCGTGTTCGCACAGCTGAAGGCACAGGTATGCAGATTAGTCATATTGGTCACTCATTATTACATACCTCTCATAATTCCTTTGATCTCAATGGCATATTACATGTTCCTAGTGCTTCAAAAAATCTATTATCTGTTCATCGATTTACCCTTGACAATCACGTCTTTATTGAGTTTCATCCTTTCTTCTTTTTGATCAAGGACCAAGCAACTCAGTGAATCCTGTTTAGAGGCCCTTGTCGTGGAGGTCTCTATCCCTTGATGCCCACCTCCTATGAGTCCTCCAAGCAAGCCTTCATCACAATAAAGCCGTCCTCGACTACGTGGCATCGTCGCCTAGGACATCCTTCGTCTTTCATTGTTCAGCAAGTTCTTAGAAGAAATAAAATAGCTTCCACTCCAGACACTACACCGTATGTTTGTGACTCTTGTCAGCTTGCCAAGAGTCACCAGCTACCATACCCCGTCTCCACCAGTAGATCGATCTACTGTTCCTCTTGAACAAGTTTTTTCTGATGTATGGGGTCCTGCACCTCTTTCTGCTGGAAAACATGCATACTATGTAAGCTTTATCGATGATTTTAGCAAGTTCACCTGGATTTATTTGCTCAAAAAGTGTTTTGATATTTATCAAGCCTTTCTTAATTTCCAGCAGTACGTTGAGCGTAAGTTTGATAGGAAAATTGTTACTATGCAAACTGACTGGGGAGGTGAGTATGAGAAACTTCATGCTTTCTTTCAAACTGCTGGCATCACTCATCATGTTTCTTGCCCACATGCTCACCAACAAAATGGTTCTGCTGAGAGAAAACACCGTCATATTGTTGAAGTAGGTCTCGCCTTACTTGCTAACGCATCCATGCCACTCAAGTACTGGGATGAAGCCTTTCTCACTGCTACTTTTCTTATTAATTTGCTTCCAAGCAAAGTTATTAATCTTGAGTCTCCAGCTGAGCGTCTACTTCACATCACTCCCAACTATGATGCTCTTCGTATGTTTGGTTGTGCCTGTTGGCCTAACCTTCATCCATATAATACACGCAAGCTTGCTTTTTGCTCTAAACGGTGTGTTTTTCTTGGCTATAGCCCCTTGCATAAAGGTGTCAAATGTCTTGATGTCTCTACAGGACGTGTTTACATATACCGTGATGTTGTCTTTGATGAACATGTTTTCCCTTTCCATGGTCTCCATCCCAATGCCGGTGCTCTTCTCAAACAACAAATCCTACTCCTTCCTACCAACAATCTATATGAGAGTGTATCTAATATTGGTGATCATATGCCTACTATTGTGCCTGTTACTGCTTCTCTGTTTGATGCTACACAGGAAAACACGAATTCTGGTGAAAATTCTACTCCAAACGGAGCTTCCACGCCACCACAGTCCCCTTCTGAAGATCACCCTGAAAACGCCAACAACACGGACTTCGAGGAGGATTCTGGAGAACATTCTCCTGCCAGCACAGCCTCCCATGCTTCGGATTCCGAGGAGGATCCTGTCCCCTCTGATTCCGCGCCAGGTGACAGCGACGTCGCGGCGACCGGGACCCCATCCGCGCGCGTTGGTACGGCTCCGGCCCAACCGGGTGTGGCCACATCGCCGCCCTCTCCCGCGTCGCCCCCGACCGCCCCGACAGCGCCCAGCTTCCCCGTCCAACCCGCTGTAGCCACGACCTCGCCTGCCCATGCACGTGCATGTGCTCCTGTGGTGCACCCCGCCGGATCTTCTGCGGCGCCGCCTGGTGCCGGTGATGCTGCGTCGCCTCCTGGAATTCGTACACGTCTTCAAAACGGTATTAGACAACCAAAGAAATATACTGATGGGACTATCCGCTATGGTATGCTTGCATCCATAGATGAACCTTCTAATTTGTCTGCTGCTCTCAATGCTCCACATTGGCGTGCTGCTATGCAAGATGAATATGATGCTCTTATGGCTAACAAGACTTGGACTCTTGTTCCTTTCAGTTCTAACAAAAATCGGATTGATTGCAAGTGGGTATATCATGTCAAACAACGTGCTGATGGCTCTATTGATCGATACAAAGCACGCTTAGTTGCAAAAGGTTTCAAGCAACAGTATGGTATTGACTATGAAGATACTTTCAGTCCAGTTGTCAAAATTGCCACTATCAGAGTTGTTCTATCTATTTCGGTCTTCCGTGGTTGGAGTCTTCGGCAGCTAGATGTCAAGAACGCGTTTCTGCATGGTGTTCTGGAAGAGGAAGTATACATGAAACAACCACCTGGTTTTGAACGTCCTGATGCCCCCCATCACATTTGCATGCTTGATAAAGCTCTTTATGGTTTAAAGCAAGCATGTCGAGCCTGGTACTCTCGGTTAAGTGCCAAACTTCAGAATCTTGGTTTTCTTCCATCCAAAGCTGATACCTCTCTATTTCTCTATGATAAGTCTGGTGTTACTATTTTTGTCTTGATCTATGTTGATGACATCATTGTAACCAGCTCATCCGATGATGCTATCTCAGCTTTGCTTATAGATCTCAAGGCTCAGTTTGCTATCAAAGATCTGGGAAATCTTCACTATTTTCTAGGCATTGAAGTCAAAAGGACACCGCAAGGTTTGCTTCTCACACAAGATAAATATGCCCGTGACATTCTCACCAAAGTTGGCATGCTCGAGTGCAAGGCTGCACCTACACCACTGTCACCGTCCGAGCCTCTCTCCCTTCATCACGGGACTCCTCTTGGCCCGGAGGACAGTTCTCAGTATCGGAGCATTGTTGGTGCTCTTCAGTATCTTACTCTTACTCGTCCAGACTTGTCGTTCTCTGTTAATAAGGTTTGTCAATATCTTCATGCTCCTACAACTGCGCATTGGACGGCTGCTAAACGTATTCTTCGCTATGTTAGAGACACATCTTAGCTTGGTATCACCTTCAGACCGTCTTCCTCCACTCTTTTAAGTGCCTTTTCAGATGCTGATTGGGCTGGTTGTCTGGAAGACCGGCGTTCCACTGGAGGGTTTGCCATTTTTATTGGACCAAATTTAGTATCTTGGAGTGCTCATAAACAGGCTACAGTGTCTCGATCTAGTACTGAAGCTGAGTACAAAGCCTTGGCAAATGCTACTACAGAACTAATTTGGGTTGAAGCCTTACTTACTGAACTTGGTGTTCATCTATGTCAAAAGCCTTGTTTATGGTGTGATAACTTGGGTGCCACTTTTCTGTCTGCTAATCCAGTCTTTCATGCCCGTACCAAGCATATTGAGATTGACTATCAGTTTGTTCGTGAACGAGTTGCTGAAAATCGTCTTGCCATCAAGTTTATCTCTAGCAAAGATCAAATTGCTGATGGGTTCACAAAGGCTCTTCCTGTCAAGAATCTTGATGAGTTTAAGCGTAATCTAAATCTCTCCCGAGCTTTAGATTAAGGGGAAGGGGTGTTGGAGTATGTATATGGTGTATGGTGTAGTATAACGACCGTATATGTATACCTCTTGTATAGCCACGCAGGGGGCTTTTCCCTGCCTATATAACACGCAACCGATGGCCCGAGAGGGTACGCATCGTTCCACCAAACTAACAGTGATCATATACTAGATTGCTAGCAGGATGTAGCGATCCTCCACCGCGGGGACGTGAACCTGGGTACGTCGTGTACCAATCTCAATCCCAGAATCTCTAGTCGTTGCTCTTCCCCCGATCCTAAGTTCTTCATCTAGGACATTTGCCGAGCTAATCCTCGTCAATTGGCGCCGACCGTGAGGATCGCGGCGACTGCATTTTGTTATCCGGGCGGGATCCTTCAAATTATCTTTCGACAAAATCAGCAAATTTTGCGGCTGCCAACAGCAGCAGCCGGATCGCATCAGCGTTCATCTCGGTCGGCTCATCATCAGCGTCAGCGATCTCCGTCAAAACAATATTGATTCCTTCTAGCATCTGGAACAAGCATCAGAAAAAAAAGCTGCTACAGCCGACAAATACAAGTTCACGGAGAGGCAAGAGTTTAGCTGCCAAAGGCTAAAGCAACCAAGGAAAGCTACCTCACGTATGGCATATGAAAAAGAAGAGATCGACGTCAAAACCGAGTCGTATTCCTCGAGGCCAAGTGAAAAAAGAAGAAGCAAAAAGCAAGTTGACATCCTGGTGGAACATCACGTGACGACCTTCACAAGGCAAAAAAAAGAAATTGAAAGCTGACTATTTTCACGTGAAGATCGAGTTGTTCACCTCAAGATCCAAGTACGTACATACGTATTTGTTAGAAAAAGATAGGGTCACCGGACTACTCGGACAATTCAGAGAAAAATATTTCGACTACTTCGCTCGGACTACTTCAAGAAAAATACTTCGACTACTTCGTCGACTACATCTGCGTCAACTGTGGCTTGTTACGCTCGGGGGCTCACCACTGCGCAATCGCGCAAACTATCGGCAACGCTCGGGAGCTCGACATCAACTCGCCCCGGAGTGCGGAAACTCACACTTAAGACCTACGGTTTCGTTGACATCAGCAACGCGATGATCCCAACAGCGCTCGGGAGCTCGACAACAACTTCGCCTCCGATCGTGATTGTGATTCTACGACAACAACTCGACTATGTCATCGTCGACTACGCCGCGCCGACTACGCTGCATCCGATAAAAGCTAAGTTTTCCTCTTCCAAGAGTCGATTATTGTTTAAATTTTGCCGCACCCGACACTCGGGGCTTGCATATCATTGACTTCGAAAAATTGCGAAAGCCCTAGTAGCTGGCGTTCCTTGTCGAATACTTGACAATTTAGTTTACAGTCGCAGAAGCTCGACTAACGGTTGGCAAGGCACAAACCTTGGGCGTCAGGCTAATGAAAAGGCTTAGCAAGTATCTTGAAATTCAAATGCGGCAAACGCATCACATTACGTCTGACCTGAGTAGCTGATCGAGCCGTGAGTGCATCAGGCTAATGAAAGGGTCTTACGTACGGGCAACAAAATTGCACAAAAAACATCGAGTTTTTATTTTACATACTACATCATTATTACAAGATGCAAAAACGCAATATTTCTGTAGAGATAAAGTATTTCACAACTATTTATATTTTCTGCAGGAGCCGAACTTATTCGAGTAGTACAACTTGAGTCTATGCCCGGCTACAAGTACCTAAACATAGACTCGGGGGCTACTCCCATCGGGAGCGCTGGCCCCGCACCCGATAGAAAGACAATTTTGAGAAAGAATTCGGCTCTGCGCGCACCCGATAGAAAGACAATGGTGGCTGCAAAGATAAGCTAACGAAAGAAGCTACATGTCCTCAAAGGTGAACTAAACATCGGCAATGTGATTAGTGTGCAACCAGCCACCCTGGCTGAATATAGCCCGAACAGCCGCCATAAGTCGATTGCATCCAGTATCCATAGGTCCCGCTGCTCCGGCGGGAGAAGGTATGACCACATGTGAATCGAAGAAGCAGCACTGTGGATAACCTGCTAAAAATTTGGTTTGGCATTCCTGTTAAACACAACATCATTACGGCAATTCTATATTGCCCATACTAGAGCGCAAACCCCTACACGGATTCGGGCCTTTGTTTGTTTATCAATCACATTTAGCCAATTCCCAAAAAGATTATTGACACTAGTGGGAGGTGGTATGTTAAAAATGAAATGCACTACTCGCCAAACAAGACGAGCAAAAGGACAAGCTATAAAAAGATGGTCAATTGTTTCATGAGGTCCACAAAAGATGCATTTTGTACATCCTATCCATTGCCTTTTCGCAAAGTTATCTTTAGTTAGAATCACCTTTTGATAAAGGAATCACATAAAAATCTTAATTTTTAGTGGAACCTTAATTTTCCACAAGTATTTCTTTAGAAAGACCATATGCCCATTCATGAAATCAGCATACATAGACTTAACCGAGAAAGAAGCCATGGTTGTGAGGTGCCATTTAAACCTATCCGGTTCATCATTAAGTTGTACCTTCATTAGTCTAGACACCAAATGTATCCAAGCATCCCATTTATCACCTATAAGAGCTCTATTAAACCTTATGTTTAATGGAGTTTGGTTTAATACATCAGCCACTAACACATTTTTAGTTCTGACAATATTATAGAGAGTTAGATATTAATTTGCTAATGATGTGTTAACAATCCAGATGTCCTCCCAAAAGCGTGTTCCTAGACCATCTCCAATAACGAAGGAACCACGTTGAAAGAAATCATCTTTGACCCCATTATCCCTTTCCAAAATGGTAAATCTTGAGAGAGTGTTTTACCGCGTAGGTATTTATTTGTAAGTAGTTCTTGCCAAAGACCTTCCTCTGAAAGTAATTTGAAAAGCCACTTACAAAGAAGACATCTATTTTTGATGATGAGAACCTTGTTACCTAGACCCCATTGATCCTTTGGCCGACAAATAATGTTCCATCTAGTAAGTCTGTATTTCTTTTTGTGTTCATCACTTTGCCAAAAAAAAGTGATGTATGGAAATCTAAAATTTTGCTTACCCCTATGGGTATAGCAAAGAAGGATAGTAGGAACACCGGTAGGCTAGTTAAAACCGAGTTGATTAGTACCAATCGATCTCCATATGAGAGCAATTTTCCTAACCAGGAGGCAAGTTTCTTTTCAAATCGATCCTCTATGGTTTTCCATTCTTTATTCAGTAGCGTTCTATAATGAATAGGAATTCCTAAATACTTGAATGGTAAAGATCCTACTTTGCATCCAAAGATGGTTCTACAATTATCCTCCTCTTCTTTAGCCATACTAAAACAAAAAAATCGCTCGTATGAAAATTTATCTTCAAACCGGATAACTGCTCAAAAAAAGCTAGAATCAACTTCAAGTTTACGGCTTTCGCTAAATCATGTTCCCTGAACAATATAGTGTCATCTGCATACTGAAGTATTGAGATGCCGCCTTCAACTAAATGGGGGACCAAACCGCCAACTTGACCATCCGCCTTTGCCCATGCAATTAGGATGGCAAGCATATCAGCAATAATATTGAACAAAATTGGAGACATAGGATCTCCCTGACGCAACCCCTTAGGCGTCTAAAAGTAATGTCCAATATCATCATTTACTCGAATTCCCACACTCCCACCTTGGAAAAATCTGGCGATCCAGTTGCACCATTCGGGCAGGAATCCTTTCATGCGTAAATCTTGTTGAAGAAAGTCCCATTTGACTTTATCATAAGCTTTTTCAAAATCTATTTTAAAAAGAACACCATTTATTTTCTTCCTCTGAAGTTCATGGATAATTTCATGTAGAACAACAACTCCTTCTAAGATGTTCCCACCAGGAATAAAAGCCGTTTGTTTTGGCCTAGTCACTTTGTGCGCAATCACAGTGTTTCTATTAGTACCAACCTTTGTAAAAAAATTAAAACTAACGTTGAGAAGACAAATTGGCCTGTACTGTTCTATTCTACTCGCATCCTCCTTCTTAGGTAGAAGCGTTATGACTCCAAAGTTTAGTTTATACAATGGAAGATCTCCCTCTTTCAATTGCACAAACATTGCCATCAAATCATCTTTAATGACTGGCTAGAACTTTTGAAAAAACTCAGTAGGGAACCCATCAGATCCTGGAGCATTATTATGTTCCATATTAGAAATGGCATCAAACACCTCCTCCTCTATAAAAGGAGATGTAAGAATAACCCTTTCCTCTTTCGATAACTGAGGGATGTCTTGATTGACTTCTTCTCTCAAAGATACCGAACATGGCACGGGAGCACCAAACAACATTTTGTAATACTCAGTTATAAAAGTTTTGAGGTTTTCTTGACCCACAATGGTCCCCTCATCTTGCTCAAGCTGAAAGATCCGTTTCTTTCTATACTTTCCATTCGCAATTAAGTGAAAATACTTCATATTATTTCCACCTTCTTGAATATGTTTAACCTTTGCTCGTTGAGCCCATTTGGTCTCTTCATCACGACGCAAATTTGATAAACACTCATTCGCCTCTTTTTTGGCTGCCCTCTCGGCAGCGTTTAGTGGAATGACTTCCGCTTTGAGGTCAAGATTGTCTATCAAAAGAGTAAGCCTTTCTTTCTCTTTTTTTATAGAAACCCGAAAGATTCTTTGCCTAACCACGCAGGACTGTCTAAGATGCCTAATTCTATTTTTCCATGTTTCAACAGGTGAATTACCAACATGAATGGAATTCCATTCATTGGTGACCAATTCAGTAAAATCATCTCAGAGCATCCAAGATAGTTCAAACGAAAATGGGTTTTTATTGCCAATATGCGCGGATTCTCCAGAATCTATAAATAAAGGTGTATGATCACCAAGATTGTTTATCAAAATGATGTTCTACTGTGCCTCATCATCATACAGCTCCGATTTATTGTCAATCTTGTTTTATACTCCCTCTGTTTATAAATATAAGATGTTTTAGGTTTGTGAAGCAAATTTATCTAAACATCTTTTAGTGTGTAGGTTCACTCGAATATACACACTAAAACTTGTCTAGATATATTTGCTTCACAAACCTAAAACATCTTATATTTATAAACGGAGGGAGTAGATGTGTGATCAGCATCACCACCACGTGTCCCAAAGGAGTCATATCAGAATTCTCCAGCTGACCACTCTCACAGTAATCAAGAAGATGATTCAGACAGTGGCTGTAACCTGCAAGCAATAGTACATAGTTCAGGACGTACGGTGTCATTAGGTGAATATCGCCTCAATTGGAGAACTATGAAAGATCCTCAAATAGAAGAAAAACCCACAAGAAACACCTGCTTCAAATGCTCGCCCCTCATTGTGTAGCCTCTCTTTTAGGCAAGTTTGCACTCGTACTGTTTTTTTTTTTTTTTTTGAATTTTCACCGGGGGGGAAGAATCCCCACTTGAATTTGTATTCAGTTGCCTATAAGGCTTTGCAGCCTAATGCAAGATGGGTTCAAAGGGACCAGAGTTACAAGGGGGAACGGAAGAAGAGCATAAACAAAAAGATACACACCAACACACAAAAAGAGAGAGACCGTCGGCATAATCGACAGTCCCGATCAACCGAGTCCAAACCGGGGCACCGTGCCAACGACGGAGTCTAACGGAAGTGTGTGGACAAGACCACACAACGCCACGACACCACCTGCATCGGGGGTGTGGTCGACAGGCCACGCACAGCGAGACGACGCCACGGCAACCATCAACGAAGCCTAACGGAAGCGCACCGCCAAGACCACCCAACGCCGCGACACCACCAGCATCGGGGGGGTGGTCGAAGGCAACGCGCAGTGAGACGACGCCACGGCACCCGAGCGCCACCGGCGTAGACAAATGGCTTCACGGCACCAAGACACACAAGCACCTCCTCAAAGCTTCCACAGCAGATCAGAACAAGCCTCCTCAAAGCTTCCACAGCAGATCAGAGCTTAACAAATGGCGGCAGCATCTTCCGTCGTTGCCGCGCAAGCCACCACGCGGAAACCTCACATCGCTGACCGGGCACCTGCCGATCTCGATGTCGTGCACGTCCAGCCCATGGAAAGCGTGAACGAGGCCGAAGATCTTCAAGACGGCGCCCTAAAGAGGGGAACGACGCGAAGACGCCGCCGCCGCCCAACCCCTTGTCGGGGTCTAGGCTTTCGCCCGAAGATCGTGGCCCGGGGTAGCGGGTGTCGAAGAACTCCACAGCGGCGCCTCAACACAGGATCACGACGTCCACAGACGCCGCCACCGCCGGCCGGCAAGCCGGACAAACCTTCGCCCGGAGCTTCGCCAGACCACCACCCCACGCTCGCAGACCGCTGCCCCGAGCACCTCCAGCAAAGCAGCAGCGCCACTGCCCCGCCAGAGCCACCACCAAACTCGTCTCCAGCAGCAGCTAGAGGGACAGATAAGAGCGAGCTCGCCCTCGCCCAGATCCGCCGACCACCGAGGCTGCACCACCACTGCAGCAGGAGCCCGACGCTCCACCGTCACCGGGGAGCACCACCACCGGAGCTTGGGAAGCAGGCCGCCACCCCGCCATGCCAAGTTGGATGAGCCGGCGGGACAAGCCCGCAGAGCTCGCCGCCGTCGCTGCTCCGGACAAGCCGTCGTCGCCGAGGCGACCTGACCGCCGGAGAAGCACCGCCGAAGGTCGCCGGGCCGCCAGCCACCACCGCGCGACGCAGCCGGAGGAGGCCCGAGATCCCCCCGCCAGATCGCTCGCGAGGACGCCGCAGCGCCAGAGCAAGGGCCGCGCCGCCGCCGTCCGCTACCTGGGCTTCGCCCGGCAGCATCTTCCGGCGGCGGCGGCCGGAGGGAGGACGGGAGGGGAGGGGCTGCTGGCGGCGGCGGCGGCTAGGGTTCGCCCGTGCCACCCGAGCTGAGCGACGCGGGCGCTGTCTCACTTCCCTCAAAAAACTCTTAGATTCCACTCGTACTGTTTCAACCAATGATTGAGTTTACAGAAGATGAGCTCGACCAATTCAATTGTGAAACACATATCATTATTTCAGTACGGATTTTCTAGGTTGGCTAAACAGTGCATAATAGAAACAAATTTCTCGGTGACTCTAAAGCTGTGCAGCCAATGATCGAACAGATGAAACATCACAAAGGGTTTTCCACTTTTCCTGGAAAAATTAGCATAACTAATAACATTTCAAACAAATTTGGCCAGAGGGCACTGAAAAAACAACAAAATGCAAACAAGCCTGAAGACTCCCTGATAATCGAAGTATGGAACCAATCATGATCCAGATACATTGGGCATTGTTCTCCACAGTTCGCACATTTTGCACCATGCAGCGAAGAAACACCAAATTCTTCATGGGTTCTTTATCTCATTGCAATGCCCTGTGACAATTTTCTACATGAAAAGTTTGCTCGGATTTTAAATGCTAAGAGGCTCTTCCTCCTCCGGTGTCATTTTTCCCATGGAAAGTGTGTATCTTGGATGTTTCCGTGTCGTCAGTTCAGACGAAGCGAAAACTCTGCCCTTTGCCTTCAAGACCTACGCACGGAAGCAGCAAATACAGATAATATGCCTTGAATTAATATCGCCAAGAGACCGATAAAGCAGCATGCATGCAGGAAGTTTTGGTTTATGTGCTTACTTCTTTCTCCCAGCTGGTGCAGAGGGTGATTGACAGGAGCAATAGCATCTGAACTACGACTCCACACATTATTCCAAACCACAATCCCTACAAATCCAGACCCATACATATCAAAATTTCATTCAACTCGGATGAATACAAGAGCGCTTCTGCTTCGGTACAACCCCCCCTCCTCAAACTCAAACACAACAACAGCCAAGATCGTTCCGTACCCCTTCGTAATTAAGGGCATGATGGTATTATTTAATTATTATGAATAATTAAATTGTATCTAGCCATGTATAAAACCGTATATCCCAAATAAATATGCACAGATCCGTACGCATCCATATACGTGTGAATCTATATGTTGTGATGGGTCCCGTCCTCGTCGACGGTGATGTTGGGCTGTTGGCTTTGGTCCCAACCTGATGAAGCTAGTGGAGTATTTTTCAGCGAATCAACTCCGGCGTGAACACCCACGTACAATCAACCTAGCAAGGCTGATGGATTTTGGTGGACACAACACGCACGCTAGGAGCTTGCCTCGATCAATGCTTTCTTAGTCTCTAGCTCTTCACATACGTATCGCTGAGACAACAAATCGATGGGAACGGATCTGGGATTGGGAATCCCACCTCCATTCTTTCTGATCAGAACAAGGACTCGTGAAGGAATTATAATCCTAGTCTAAGACAAGCTCATGTTAATCCTAACAGGCGAGCGGTGGCACGCCACAGCGGTGGTCGGTGGTCGTCGTCACCGGAGGCGGAGCCCCCAAGGTGTGACATCAACGTCTGGAAGCGGTCTCGGGGAAGAGATACAGGTAGATCGTATAGAATATGTGGGTTATACGGGCTGAAGTTTGGATCTAATAAAAACCGGATTAGAAGCTAATTAATAATGGCAAAAGACCAAATTGCCCATCTGAGTTTGGGGAGGGGGGGGGGGTGTACTTCACAATTTCTTATTTGAGGCTAGAGAAATACCGTTCCACCAAGATGGTAGACAAAGGCGAAACATAAGGCTGCTGGAATGCCCACAATGTAGTATGCACTGAGATTGACATAAGCCCCAACCTTTTGCCGGCCACAGCCCCTAACAATACCTAGAAAAATATCAAGGTCAGGCATGCTCATGTACATATATTGTTGTGCAAGTAACACAATTCTAACAAGAGATGGAACAAGACAATGATGAAGAAAAGTATATCAAAAATAGGCTCTAGTACTTGCCAGATTTGCTAGGGGCAATCCATATTTACCTGAAAGGACACATTGCAGGTCGTCGAATAAAAATGACACCGCAAGAACTGGCATCATTCTAGCAATGTATCCCACCACTTCCTCCTCGTTGCTGTAGGCATGCCCCCATAATTTGCGGAACAAAACCATAAGAAGCCCAACTGATGTGCCTGTCACGACACCTAGAACCATGGTCACATGAGTAGCCAAGCGGGCAGCATCCGGTCGACCAGCCCCAAGCTCGTTTGAAACACGGGTGCTACAAAGGTGAGATAAACGATAATGACACTGCCATTATAGTGATAGCATAGTAGAGGTTTATGAGTTTGAGTTGTTTATTCTGACCTTATGGCTGCGCCAAGACCGAATGGGATCATGAATACTAACGAACTCGTGTTTAGGCTGCAGGAGATTCAATAGTTAGTACCAGCAAATTAGGAGCAAACATAATTTGAAGTAGGTCATCAAAACATAGCTCACCATATGGACAGTACCGAAGCCTCGAGCTTAGGATTTGGAAGAAGTCCAGAAAGAAGTACCAGGAGCTCAAATGACCACCACTCCAAGCTGGGATCAAGTTCAGTTAGAGATGGAACAAGAATTCTGTCTGCAACTAGAATTTTGACTGAACTTGTAGTCTAACTCACCAGACCATAAGAGCAGATGGAACTGCAAGCCTCAAGAAGCTTGGGATATCACGGAAAGCCTCCTTTGACAACCCTGTCCACGTGGTAGTACAGGACGGGGAGAGCCTGATGTAGAGAGCCAAGATGGACACATTGGTGAGGTACGAGATGGCATTGGCCAATGCCGCACCTTTGTTGCCAAGGCCAAATTTGTACACCAGCAGCCAGCACACCATCACATGGTTCAGCGCCGAGACGCCTGCGCTCAACATCACCGGTAGGACGATGTTCTGTGTCTGCAGGAACCGAACATGGCACTGCAGCAGTTCGTACACAAACAATGATGGGATCATCCACCGGATGTAGCTCCCTGCCCCCATGGCGATTTCCGGGTCCTGGCCAAAGAGCACAAGGATCTGGCCGGTGTACATCCAGATCACAGCAACAACAGAGCTCACCAGAGTAAGCACAACAATTGCCCTCTGCTTGTATATGCCAAGAAGATTGTACTGCTTTGCTCCGAAGGCTTGCCCACACAGTGTGTCCAAGCTGCTCGACATGCCAGACTGAAATCATTATGAACAAACATGTCGCAGAGCCTTAAAGTTGCTGTTGAACTTCAGTTAATTGTTCGTTTAGCAGCTCCAACATATGAAAATGAAAGGGATGTGATGACATAGTATACCAACAGACTGAAACCAGTAACACCAGCAAAGGAGGTGGCGATGGAGGCACTGGAGAGGGCAAGCTCGCCAAGGTGGCCAACGAACATGACAGATATCATCTGGACAACATTCTGCAGGAGGCATCCGGCAATGAGGGGTCCAGCAAGGTACAGCTGCTTCCTAACCTCAATCACCACCAGGCTCTCTCCTACCCCTCCTGTCTTCTGAGTGTTGCCTCCAACAATGGGAGCCATGCTATGCTCCATACCTGAAACTTCTCACTCTGCTTCTCAACAAGGTTGATGTTTACAAGTGAAGTGGAGGGATATATATACATATATGTGTATGTGCAGGAAGCTGAGAGGAAACAGAGGCAGGAGCTTGAGGGCCAAGTTTAATTAGCCTCAGAAAGCATAGCTGAACCAACAAGTCAATAAGAACATGCTTAAGGTGGTTTATAATAGTGCAGCCACTTGGAGTAGGAAAACCAATAGGAGATAGAAGGACGTACCTTGACAGTCAAGTTCAACCAAATGGATGATACAGACTATCTGGCCAACAGCAGTGAATGACACATTTAAAAATAGGGAAGGCATGCTCGAGTACTTGACTAAGACAGGCCAAAATTGTCATTTTCCCTATGTTCTTATCACTTCAGTTGCAGCTACTTGTCAAAAGGCTTCAAACCTACAAGTACACAGCATAAAATTACTCCTAGTTATGGAAATCAATCACTGGATTCTCTCTTGCACACTAGCTGTCACTTCCAAAATGTTGTTCACACCAATAATGATAGAATTAGCAGGTCTAAACTCGCTCAACTGCTTCTGATGGAATATGTCAAAGCTTCATTCCTTTTTTCCCTGTGTTTGTCTATAACTTTCTATTCTCCATTTCTCATCTGGCATGTGAAGGCTCAACCCTGACATGCTGTACCTTCTTTATACTGCATATCAAGAAGGGCATTTCCCAAGATCCAGTCATCAGCGGATATTCCGGGATATCTGCGATCAGAAACTGCAGTAGTAATCAGAAATCCAGATCATGTTTATTTCTCAAGAGACTACGGTGCATCCTAGGTATACAGATGTCATGGAGTGTGCTCAGTATGGTTGTATCACCTTGATTTAATTATCTGAGTATCAAATTATATTTCAGAAAGATCGGTGTAGGTACCAGCAGGCAAAACCACCTGGAGAGATCACCTGAAAATTGGGATTAAAATTCAGGAGGTTTGACCATCCATTAGCTGACTTCTAGCTTACAGAAATCTGCCGAACTAGCCAACTAAGTGATGAAAATATCAGTATTTTTCAAAAACGTGACGTATTTTACTATTTGTAAAATTCTCCTAACTAGTCGTAATGAGCATCCTAGTTGAGCAAAATAAAATCATCAATTTCTCAAGCAAACAAGTACATTCCCAAGTTATAATAAGTTAAGTACCTCCGGTATACATTGCACTGAGAAAATAAAGAGCCCGAAGTGGCCTAATAAAGCTTCCAGTTTCAGAATGCAAAAATACCTATGGATACCTGCATCTCCTATTAGTCAAAGATGCATATGATTCACCAATTTCAGTGACGAAATGCTAGAATACAACTGGGAGGAATTTCGTCAAACAGATTGTAGGCATGAAACCATAACAGATCACCGCAAAATATGCAGATTCTTCTCCATTCAAGTATGTACATTCTCTACTCATATGTTTGAGGACTGTATTCCCATCGTGGAATAGAAAAACACTAACAGATACCACCCAAATGTTCGGGTACCAAACACTCCGGTGTTTTTTATATGATCTTTTTTTTAGAAAACACAAAAAAAATATTTGCCTTTCATTTCATTGAAAAGATAGAGTTTGTTACATGTCTCCTAGGAGGCTCACGTCCTGATTACAAGGGTACTAAATTAATGCATATCCCACGTTGTTAGCACAACATCTCTGAGCCTCTTGGCCCCTGCCTTGACCCATGATGCAGCCTGGTCTTTGATTTTGTTCACTAGGAATCCAACAGAGGGGCATGCTCGCTGAAAGACGCAATCATTGTGGTGTGTCCAGATCATCAATGATGTCAAGAGCGTCACGGAGGCGAGCGCCTTGTGCAATTGCTTGGGGGTGTGTTGCCTCGCCATGGACCACCACTCGTAGAGCGAGGCTTCTTCAGATGGTGGCGTGCAGGTCATGCGCAGCCCAGCTAGGACCTCGTGCCAGACATGCCTGGAGAAGGAGCATCCGATGGTTAGGTGCTGCATTGTTTCCGGTAGCTGGTCGCAGAGGAGGCATCTTGGGCGGTGCTGCAGCTGTCATCGACGAAGACTCTCCACCGTCTAGCATTTGTCAATATTGGCAAGGTAATGGAAGAACTTGACTCGCGGTGGTGCCCATCTCTTCCAAATCAGCTTCCATGCCCTGCAGCACGTTTGATCCCTGGAAGGAGGGTAGGTACGCGAATTTTGCTGTGTATTTGCCGCTCGTGCTCCAAATCCATAGCAACTTGTCAGCGTCCGTAGATAGCGTCGCGTCCTCGATTCGGCGCCACAATTGCAAGTATTGCCCAATCTCATCGATGTCGAGCATGCCTTGTATGTCTCGTGCCCATTGGTTGGCCTGTAATCCATCGGCCACTGTCCTCGCTTTGCGGCGGCGTTTGGGAATGTAAGAGTATAGAACTGGTGCAATTTCACGGACTGATCGTCCCTCAAGCCAATTGTCTTCCCAAAATTTTGCTGTTCGGCCATCGCCAAGCGTCACAGTGGTGGAGGCAAAAAAGAATTCTAGCTCCTCCTCTGAAAATTGCAGGCCAAGGCCACTCCATGCTTTGTTTTCATCAATGCGCTCGAACCATTGCCAGCGGAGGCGCAGCTCCATCTCCATGCGCTCAAGGTCCTGGATTCCAAGGCCACCAAGTGAGAGTGGCCGGCGGAAGCGTTGCCAATTGACATGGCAGCTTCCTCCATTGGCAGCGGCGTGCCTATGTTAATTCCAAGGATCTTTAAGCATGGAATAGAAATGTTCTTTTCCTGTGAAACATTTCATACTACAGAGCAAGGTTGCCAGTTAGAGCTGTTTCGGCCATTAATAAGAAGAGCGAAACGATATGAACCGGTAGGGCTCTATAGGAAACGAGAGGAGGCGATCTAGGTTTTTTGCTCCTCTCGCCCGGTGACGCCACCGGTCTGTCCCGCCGGGTCGACCATGCTTTTTTTTTCGATAAAGGGCGCTTTATTACTTAAAAGGTTTAAGCATTACACCCAGCCTCTGCATAACTAAGATGCACACAGCTGTTCGAAGGTCCAAAGGTCACACTGAAAGAAAGCGTATTACATATCAAAATGAGCAAATGCAACTACGCCTGAGTGATAGGCGGCTCGATACGAAGATTATGCTGCCACCCATGACGGGAAAAAGTATCCTTCGCCGTAGTCTCCAATCGTGCACAGACCTCCATAAATAGGTCGCGGTTCTCCACCCGCTGAAGAGACGACCATAAACGGAGTGTACCGGTACACCGGTAGATGACCTGCAAAGGAGAAGAAATTTTATTATCAAACACTTTATCATTTCTACATAGCCATAGCGACCAGATGATGGCAAGCGCTCCCACCCTAATAAGCGTTCTAAACCGATTATCGATGCCGTGCAACCAATTCCCGAAGATATTGGCCACACTACGTGGGGGATAAAGGGTAGATGCTATCTGGATGATTGACCATATAGATCTCGCGAACCTACAATGGAAAAAGAGGTGTTTAATTGTCTCATCCTGATGATAGAAAACGTAGCTCTTATTCCCATGCCAGTTCCGCCTTGCAAGATTGACTTTGGTTAGAATAACTCCGCGACGAAGATACCACCCAAATACTTTTGTTTTTAGTGGTATCTTCATCTTCCAAATCATCTTGTTATTGACAACTGGTACAAGGGGATGTATTAACGCATTATACATGGAATCCACAGAGAATTGTCCATTCTTAAGTAGGCTCCATCGAAATTCGTCTGACCCAGGCGAAAGTTGCACGTTAGCCAGACGTAGAAGAAGGGCATTCCATGCAACTAGCCGCTGGCCAATCAAATCTCTCCTGAACGTTACATCTAGAGGTGAGGTTGCCATTACTTTCATAATGGTATCACTTTTGTAACGAACAATATTATATAATGCTGGATACTGTTCTCGGAGTGGGGCATTTCCTAGCCATGAATCCTCCCAGAACCTTATCTGCGAACCATGCTAGGTGCTAGGTATTGCGGACAAAGGGCTGAAACCCAGCCATTGTTGAGTGTTCAGATCTGCCTTGGCCGATACCTTTACGCCGATCTCTCGAACACTTAGTCATTTAGCACCACGACACGCGGAAGAGAAGCTAGCATGCTGGAAACCGATTTGAACGGCACCTGCAGCGGGCCTCCGTGACTTTGCCGGGATCAGAACCCTTTGTCGTGCCTATGCGGCCAGGTGCATGAAGAAGATTTCACCAGACGCATCATCAAATTGCTGAACAAGATGACATCTTTGCATCACGGCAACAACTTGTACGTAGCTTTTCTTTCATGAATCCACAGCTCAACCAAACACACCATTAGTCACAGTCTGGTGGCAGCAAGGATATGCCAGATCCACCGCGGAGCGAACTCACGCTGGACGCAGGCCAGGTTCACTAGCACCCTTTAAGCCCAGACAGAAGCAGGAATCCGGAGCCGGAGGCGCCCCGCTGATGGATCCTGTCACACCCATGCTCTTTAACCACCAACAACTACCTCCGCATCCCCGGACAGCAAATCACCACCCGGCAAAGGAGCACCGCAGAGGAGGAGCGCGAGTGGCGAAGATCAGGCCCGCCCATGTCACCTGTCCAGACGACCAGGGGCATTAGGACACTAATTAATATTAATGCTCTCTAATGGTATATACACTAATAGAAAAACGGTCTATAGTCCCGGTTGGTAAGGGCCTTTAGTCCCGGTTGTAGCAACCGGGACTAACAAATTGGGACTAAAGGTCCCCCTCTTTAGTCCCGGTTGTGCCACAACCCGGGACTAAAGGTTCTCCACGTGGCCGCCCTGAGCGCTGCGGGCTGGAGAACCCTTTAGTCCCGGTTGGTAACTCATTTTGCTATTTTTAAATATTATCAAAAAAAGTTTCAGATTTTTTTGAATTTTCCTATTTTCGGATTTTTGATTTGTTTGACAGTTTTCCCTCTAATCTCTAATCACCACCCCTCTAATCTCTAACCACCATCCATATTCTCATATCAAAGTATATACTCGTGGTCCCACTTCCCGGCCGGTCACCCATCCTCACACTGCTCCACTCTCAGCACGCTTAACTTCTCTATTCCTTCCCTACTAGCTTCCAAGACTGCGCTCGCGACTTCTTGATAATACTATGCTATGAATTGTATTAACCCTTAGACTTTGATAACATATAATTTTACTTTTTTTAATTCCAAATAATTTCAAAAATAAGCAACAATGATTTAAGTAATAATGAGCATCAATAAATTTCAAAAAATCTTTATGCATAATTTAAATATTAATTTTAAAACTCAAAATATTCAAAAAAAAATCAAAATCTTAAAAAATTCAAAATAATATAAATACTTCAAAATAACTAAAAAGTAGAAGAAACAACTAAAGAAATTAAAAAATCTTTTTAAAAAATCTTTTTTTTCTCATTTTTCTAGCAAAATCTAAAATCTTCCTGCTTTCATATTTCCCTTTGGAATTTTGAGAAACTAGAATTTGTGAAATCGGATGTAAAATTTTGTGTAGATAATTTTTCATATATTATACGTTTTTTTTCGAGTCCGTATGCAAAAGTTAGAGCCGTTTTAATTCGGAACAACCTTTTTTTGCAAAAAAATTCAATTTTCAAATTTTCAAATTTTCCATAAAAGTTAGTTGCATGAGGTACATGCATGTCAAAGGATTTTGAAATTTGAAGTTTTTATCATTTTCGTTTATTTTTTTAGACGTTTTTTCTGCGCGGGGGGGGGGGGGGGTAGGCCGGTTGGAGACACCAACCGGGACTAAAGGTCACTAACCCTTTAGTCCCGGTTCGTATTTCCAACCGGGACTAAAGGTCCCGTTTGAACCGGGACTAAAGATTCCTGGCCCACATAGTCTTTTAAACCGGGACTAATGCTCATATTAGTCCCGGTTCAAAACACAACCGGAACTAAAACTCAAATTCGCCCTGGACATTAGGCCTGTTTTCTACTAGTGATGCTGAAAGAATTTTAAGGCTATCTTCGTCCGGTCGGATAACTGTACCATAGACATGCTACCAACCATGCATCCTCACATCACATTATTCCACACACGGAAAAATAGGAACAGAATGAAGGCAAGCAAGTTGTTACCTGCATGTGTAGTTGCGGTCAATCGCAGTTCCACTCTCTCATGTGCCTTCCTTCGAACACCTCGAGGGCGTCCAGGAAGCAGCCTCCATTCCTTGTAGCAGGCTGCAGCATCGCCCTCCAGCAGTACTGTGGCAGCATCCAGCACAAATCCGCACACCACTACGTCACGTCGTTACTCACCACAAACGAAACACTAGGCTCGACATCACAGAGAAGAAGGGGAAAATTAACACGAAGTGGATTAACTGAAAGTCACTGCAACTGTCAAAACCACCGTTTCTCACTTGGTCATTTCGTCAAACAACGACTGTGCGGTGCATGAAACACCACCAGTGAGGTGAGAGCGGTGGGAGAGTCATGGCGTGTGCCCGGCAAGAAGATGAAGCGTGCCTCCAGGACGCTCTGTCCACATGTGTTTGCTCCGGCCTGCCTCCAAGATGCACGGACTCGAACAGCCGCCGAGGAGATGATGGCAACGTGAAAGCAGGCCGCTGGTGGCGGGAGGCGGGGATTTTCTGCCGGCGTTGGACCCGGAGGCGGCGAGGTCGGCCGCTGCCGCTCTGCGGCGGAGGACGATGGCGACAAATGCTTGCCGAGGCGGAGGCGGGGATTTTCTGCCGGCGTGGCGCGCTGACTCAGCAGAGCGGGAGGATTGTGGTCCGTTTTCGCACCAAAATGGTCACGTGTCTCGCACGCGAGGCCGTTTGAGTGACCAGGATTTTACAAATCTGTCCTTATTTTTGGGAGGATTTTGTTTGCAAATAGATGTGTCACCTTGAAGCCCAAATTCACACTTCTGGTTGGAGACAGGGACGAAAACTAAATATAGGAAAACGATACGGAGTGGAAACTGAACAGCATCTTTTGGTGGAACAATCATGGAAATGGCCTTTTTTTCAAACTAAGACTAGCCATAAGGGGTGTTATAAGCAGTATCATGTATGCTTTGTTAGTAAAAATGGGTAACACGACAATTAACGAGGAGAGGGTGAGAGTGATATTATAATATTATATTATATTATATTATAACAAATAAAACTAGATAGTTTAATGGTAAATAAATCACATACAAATATTTGTATTGAGATTTTACAAAATATTAAATATAATATAACTATAATACTACTGAATAATACTATATATTATAAGTGTGGTACCATATAATTCTAGCGTACGATACTTTCCATTGTGACCGTTATGTGTGTGTTTGGCCCAATTCAGCATTGCCCTCGACAAGCTCCGCTAAACATGCCTAACCCAATCAATTCAACTAAGCATGCCCTTCGGCCTTCTCCCCTAATCGAGTAGGTACACCCGCGCAACCTAGGGTTAGGAATACCAAAACGTCATTGTGACGGTGTTGTGTCGTCAACCATCCTCTGATTTCGTGTGTGTATGTACCATACTGAGTCCTATCACTGTTTCTGCCGGTATCTAATTTCGCATCCATTTTTGTAATTTTTTCAAATTCTTTTCCACTTCTGCAAAAATAGTATAAAAATATATGTAGCGGCACTCCGTTTGTTTCCGCTCCGTTTTAACCCTAGTCGTCGATGTATACACCACACTCACGGTCGGGTACCTATACTCAAGAGATGGAAAAGCTATCTCCATCTTTTCGCCTCCCGCACGTCGTCTTGAATCTTTTCGCAACATTGGGGGCTCATGGATCTAAGCCATTAAAAAATGGAACTAAAACTTACTCATGCACTTAGCAGCCTCATTAGTTGTGTTAGTCCATGATATTATAATACCAAAAAATGGAAAATGCCATTTTATTGTCGAAGGAGGATCTGGTGGCGGCATTGGAGGCGGTTGATTTTTTTTCTATCAAGTTAGTGTTGAGAGAGGATTGTACAACTCATCTAGGGTGTTTCTTGTGTGCCAGTGCCATGATTGCCTTGGGATGGTGGCACCGAGGCCTCGGTGCGGTGTCGTAGCTTCATTGACCTTCCTCTAGAACCTTGGGAGCCAGAGGCGTTGAGCCAGCTCGTCAACCGCCTCAGCACGGTGTCATAGTTTTGTTGGCCTTCCTCTGGTGATTGAATGTCATGGAGTGGACCAGGGAGTCATCTAACATTCCCAAGGTGTACAGTGTTCAAATGATGTATGGTGTCGAGCTTCCGAAGCCACCTGCACCATTGGTCAACCTCGGCGACAAAGAGTCCCTACAAGCATAGCATCATCATTCGTGCTGGCTGCATGTCAACCACAAGAGGGACACAAGACTCAATCACCTCTTCCCTGCGTCTAGTGGCAATGTTGACTAAAGGACTTTTGGCAAGGATGAACTGGCATGTCCTTGTGATCCACAAATGTATCTGCCGTTGCCCTAGCAGGGTTTCGAAGTGCACAACAACCAATCGGTTTGGAGATACAGGTCTACCACACATCATTTCAGAAGCATATTTCAGATCCTGTAGATATGATATCTTGGTGAAAGAAAACTTGTGACAACACTAAAAATTCATGCATATCATCATCCTGGGATTAGATTACAGATACACTCCATCATTAATACAAGAAACTGTTCGGCAGTTCAGCAAAGCTGATACTAATAACTTCAGCTTGAACTGGAAAGCAAAAAAAGGCTAGTGCCCAAGTTTTATCTTACAACAACAGCAAGCCATCACCATCGTCGTCTGTTTGTATCGACACAAGACACGCAGGATAAACAAGTAGTCGCGGCGGCTTTAATCCACTCTTTAGACAGCTAACAGCTTTCTCTCTCTCTCTCTCTAGTGCTAAATTTGTACAGTGAGCAGAGTAACATGTTTCTTACTCCTCCTCTTCTTCCCCTTTACAGTTCAGATTAGTCTTGCTTCCTCAGCTACAGAATGTACACTCTCCAGTGCAACCAAGATTGTATCTTATTCCGCGGTACCACATACTAGTTTTATAGGGTTTTCAGTTGGGGAAAAACGCGAGCGCAAACCTAGCCACTGTTAGCTGTACAACTGCATAGTCCGCCCTTCAAGCGGCGGTGCACGCTGGTTGAAGCCCCTGGCGCTTCTCTGCGACCACAGAAGCAAATAAGATAGATATAAGCTGGCATGCACACGGATAGAAAGGCCGTATGCATCATTTTGATGCAGAGGCTGGGACTCCCCCATTTCGAAAAAATGCACACGGATAGACCTGAATGGAATCTAGTGACAAAACATACCTCCAGCAGCAACAAGCTTCTCTACGCGTGCAACTATGTGCTTCCCGTAGGTGTACTTCTTAAGGGTGTTCAGGTGGGCCTTTATCCTTGTGAGGATCATCTCCCTCTGCTGGTCATCACAAGTCTCCAACACCTTCTGCACCACATAGTTTGCAAACTGATCTTTCATCATTACCTACAAAGACAATGCAGATAGAGTCGGTAAGGTTCACAAATGTAGCAACTGATTATCTTGATAGCTTGGTTAAAAAGTTGAAAAAATGCAGACCTCAAGAGGTTCACTTTCAGTAGTGGATTCAAGCATTTCACCAATCAAGATCTGCCGCTCTACAGGGTTACCAAAAGCTAGGCACTTCTCAATGACATTTGAAGCAAACTTCTGCTGGCTCATTTGCACGATTTGTCCAATTAACTTATCAATAATAGCAGTCCTCTCATGTGGTTTGCCATGTTCCAGAACATGCTGTAAAAGTTCACCAAATCTTATGAGAAGCAAAATTTGTGTAAAAGCAAACAAAGGGTAAAAAAATCTCAGAATTAAGACTGCAACTATCCAGGTCTCAGGATTAATCAATAGAAAACAGTAAGCAGTTGCAAAAGCAAAATATGTATGCAAAGCTCCAAATCAATTGGCAACATTATCAAGCAGCAGGGATCAGTGGTACACTGCAGAAGTGAGATGCTACTGCACAAAACAGAACACATTCTACCTACAGTTTGTTGCAGGACACTAAAAAGAGAAAAGATATGCGAAGTCCACCTCTTAGTAATCAATAAGAATATTTACAGAACAACTAACATACACTTGCTAGTTGCTACATACTAATTACCAAACGTTAGGATCAATATGATAACCTACAGCTGATAGTATAGCCCAGATGCATTGCACAATAAAACAGTTTAGCCAGACAGAAGCTTGTCCAAGTGCAAGGTATGCTATAATGTTCGAAAACACAGGGCATGGCACTGACCTGAACAACATAGTTACCATACTGATCTTGAGCCAGCAGGCAAACAGACTGGAGAATCTCATCCATCATTATTTGCTGTGTAGTTGGATCATCACAGTGCTCCAGCACCCTCTGATAATTCACATAATATGACATTGTGAGAGGTTGTGCGGACAAATGTAGTTTGCAAATGCTATGTAGTATTAGCATACCTGGATAACCCGGCAACCATAGGGATGAGTGGATAGCAGCACAACTTGACCATAGAACGTTGAGACAATGAACTGGATAACATCCTGAGGGATGCACTCTATGCATTTCTGTATTACATGATTACCATTTTGATCACGTACACAGCGCATGATATGTCCATCAAGCTCAGCAACCATTTTAGTCTGCTGAGCTAAATCCACAACCTCTATAGCCTGCACATATATATCATCCATTACAAGACAAGAAATTACATGTACCTACTTATCAGGTAAAGTTAACTTAAAATGCAAGGATGTCCTCGTGTTGTCCTATATAACTAAAATCAACTGATAAGCACCTTCTGTATAACCCGACACCCATACATCTGAAGACTGAGAGCAAGGACACGCCCAATAAGCTGATCAGACAGTTCCTTTATCTGAGTTGTGCTTCCATGCTCAAAAAACTGGCCAAAACACAAACAATAAGGATAAGATATCATAGTCAAGCAATCACCTTAAACAAACTAGTTTTTCTTACCTTCTGAACAACATAATTTCCAAATACATCAGTCATCAGTGTAAGAGCCTGAGGCATAATTTCTGAAAAAACCATGTCTTTCTCTTCAATACTGGCTGTTTCGAGCTTCTGCTGTATGAATCGGCTCCCATATTGATCCGCACTACAAAGTATTCAATGATTAGCAAAAAAAATCTTAAAAAAGATACTCCCTCCGTCCCGATTTAAATGATGTGGGGATTATTTTACAAAAACGTCCTTTTAGATATTTCCGACAAACACCGGACCCCTTCTTCCTCCCCGATGCTCTATTCCTCGATCTGTTCGTCGCCACGCAACGCAGCCCGCTCGTCGCCCGCCTTCCCCCCCTCCCTCCGCCGCCACCCGCCACTGACTTGCTTCCCCCACGCCGGCTTCCGCAGCCTTTCTCCCCGGCGCCTCGTTTCCCTGCGCCTGCGGGCTCACGCTCAAGGTCGTCGCCGCCGCGGCGAGTCCAGCGAGGAGAGGGAGGGAGGGTTGGAAGCTCGTGATCCTCGCCCTCCCGCTGGCTGCTCCATGGCGCGCTACCCGGCGGCTGAGCTGACAACCCGCTCCATGGCGCGCGACCTCCAGCTCCATGGCGCCCGACCCGCGGCCTCGGCCTGCTGCCTCCGCTGCTCCGCAGCCGCGACTCCCGCCTCCACCTCCGCGAATCCCGCCTCCACCTCCCCCCGATTCGCCTCCACCTTGAGCTCGGCCCCGTCTCCGGCTGCCGGCGGGGAGGTCCGACAAGATTCCAGTTTGGATTTCCTATTTCTGGCCTAATTTGAACTGTTTTTTAATGTGTAAGGACTTTTTAGTAAAAACGCTTTTGTACTGTGGTCACGTCACTTAAATCCGGACGGAGGGAGTATATCTCTTGCAATTATGCATACTTTCAGCCATGAGTAAAAACTGTTGCAAATTTGTGCAAACTGGAAGCAAACTATGCTCTTTGAATTAAATATTAGGATAGGGATAATTAATACATTCTACAACATGGTTAAAATTCAAAGTCCAGGGCGTTTAGCACTAGAGCAACAATATTAGACAGACGAGGAAATTGTTATTTTGTTATATCTTTTCGTGTCTTCTAGCAGTATGTCATGCCTGTGGGAGTGTGCACAGATATGAGAGCAGCAGAGAAAAGTGTATTGTTTGCTAAAATGGAGATGGCCAAAATTACTGTTCTCTATTGAGTATTGAGTAATCAGAACAAACACAAGAGGATGCATATGCTTACTAATTTGGCCTAATAATACACAGGACATATGCACACCAAGTGAATACTATTAATACAAGACTGGTAAAGCAGAAAGGAAATTAAATTACAACAATCTTTAAGAATATATTACCCATATTAACTCCTCATTTTTTGCTTGAGTGCTATGAGTCATTATGGTTTGCATGCTGCATTATCAATGTTGATATACATCAATGAGAAGTTTACCTGAACTCAACGACATGCCCAGCTATTTCAGAGAGCTCATAAGTTCTGCTTTTGTTGCTCTTGAATTCTTCCAGAAGTGAGGGCATCAGATTGCCTTCCATCTTACCAACAAGGTCAGGATTCCATGAACCAAAAGAACCACCAAAATTTCTCATGCCTGATGCAAACCGCATGCTGCGTTCTCCATGCCTAAGTGGACTGCCAGATGCAACAGGTGAAGAGGGAAGAACGGGACTCGTCAAAGGACTTCCACCATAACCAAGGCCAAATCCAAGGTTTCCATAGCAGCCATAGTTTTTCTGTGACTGAAGCAATGGGCTAAGGCTCTGAGGACCAAGTAAATCCATGTAAGAATTTCCGAGAAGGCCACTGGCCATGAAAGGATCATCATAGCTGGCCGCAACTTGGGCAGCAAGATACTGAACATATAATGGATCAATTGGCATCTGAACAGAATTTGCTGCATTTGGACTTCCCAATCCATTGTAGCCTCGGTAGTTAGAGGCACCAGCTAAATTTTGCCTAGAAGATAAAGTCCCTCCTGGGGATCTCGAACCAATCCTAGGGGAAGCAAAGCCAGATCCAACTGACGAGTTGTCAGACGATGTGAAATTTCCAGCATTCATCTGATTTCTCATCATAGAAGAATTACCCGAATTTGCAGAATACCCCTCAGGGCCCCTAAAATGCCCTTGATCAGGACGCTTCATGAAGGAGTGCTGCTGGTTGCCGTTTGTTTGATCACCATGTCGATCAAAAAGGAACCTATTGGCATTATCAACATCCTGATAGAGCTTAGACTGGTCCATAGTTTGCCCATTACCAGCTCTAGATGATGACAGGTTCATCCCAGATAAAGCAGCGACCAGATCATCCGGTTCACCAACAGCAGACGAACTACGGCGGAAGGAAGATGAACCACCATTACTCTTTTTATCAAAAGCACCAACTTTCACACCAATTGGCGGAAGGCAGGGACTAGGGACCCTCCTCACAAGCTCAGGATCTGGGGATGCGCTTCTGGAAAGTGAGGGTCCTAGAATGGATGCATATGCATGTGATGACAAATCATTGTTCCGCATTTCAGCCAAAGTCTGTTCACTGCTGTCACGCTGCAGGCCACTCATAGCTCCAGTCTCGCGATGTAGAGCATACTGCATTCCAGAAGAATCCAGAAAGTCATTACGATTGTGGTTGCCACTCTGTCGGTCGGTATCTCGTTGATTGGAGTCCTCCTGGAACATTTACAAGTTGTACAAATCTGATAAGCTGTTTTGCATAAAATAAAATTGAAGAGATACAGAACTGCACAAAAAGCAACATTAAATTGTGTTTAGTTGAAAACAGAACCAGGACACATGGTCATGAACATGAACTAGTATGGACATGCTGGTGAGCAAACCACAAAGTTTGGAAGCTTCTTTCGAGAGTACAAGCTTCTTTCTAGTGCCTAATGCAGGTGTTGACTCATCCAACTTGAATCACCTAAACATGCCACAACAAATAGTTGATGGTCCAAAGAACAATCGTGCAAAAGACACATAGATGCGCAAACATGCATTATACAAGTGAAACATTTGTGAAGCGCGCTAGACATTATTTCTCATGATCCAGTAACTTCAGAGGGGTTATCAGGAATTACTGACAATAACAGTTACACTAACCCTTTCGTGCAAATGTTAGCAATACACTAGCTGAGAACTCATGGCTCCAAACTGTCCAGCACTCAAACTGGATAGTTCTTCTTCTTTCTTTTAAATTGCAAGCTAGAATTACACAGCATTCCTACCTAATTACTTATGCTATTCAGAGTTGAGAACTTCTGGCCACACCAAGAAGTGTGCCTCACCACAGTCGATAAATCACGCAGGTGAAAAAAACACGACTTGTTTCACAAGTTCACATCTACTGCGCAATCAGAATGTACCAAAACTAGTTAGTGCAAGCACATATACTGTTTGCACTATGAACTTGCAAATAGGCATTAGCATTACACTGGTGAAACATTGTGAAGCACTAGACAATATTTCTCATGATCTTTCACAGTTATTCAGGAAGTGTTAATGATAACAGTTACAATAACCTTTTGAACTTCCGCGCAAATGTTAACAAATAAGGAACACTTGCTGGGAATTCATAAGTCAATACCATCAAGCAAATAGATTGAATTAATCTACTGTGTACTCCACTCCATAAAACAAGGAGTACAAATTTTAAAAAAGTCAAACCATTAAAGTTTGACCAAACTTTTAGAAAAAATTATCAACCTCTCCAATGTTAAGTCATTGTCAAACCATGTAAAGTTTGACCAAACTTTTAGAAAAAATTGTCAACCTCTCCAATGTTAAGTCATTCTTATTTATATCATTATATATTTTTCATATCATATCTACATGGTATTGTAATTGTTTGATAGTTTTTTCTGTAAACTTGGTTAAACTTTACATTGTTTGACTCCAGAAAATATTTATACGCCCTGTTTTACGGAACAGAGGTAATACTAGCTACTAAGCTGCACTAACTGAGTAAGAAACACTTCCTGAGAACTCATTGCCCAGCACTCAAACTGGATAGTTTTTCTTCTTTTGTTCAAGCTGCAAGCTATAACTACACAACATTCACATTTATGCAATTACAATTTCAAAACTTCAGACCAACCACGAGTTGGCTGACAATATCACATCTAATGTGAACCTGCAAACAGGCATTGCACTGGTCAAACATTGTTAAGCAGTAGACCTTACAAAAAAACACATTGTTAAGCAATAAGACAATATTTCTCATGATCAGGTAACTATTAATGATAACAGTTACGGTAACTGTTTGACCTTTCGCACAAATGTGAACAAAGAAACACTAGCTGAGAATTCATAGGTCAATACCATCCAGCAACTAGACTGAACTCGTCTAATCTAATGTGTACTCAGCTGAAAGGTGGTAAATGGTAGTTCAGAGGCACATATGCTGTACAAACTACAAACGTGCGCATTTCCAGTCAAACAAATCCAATGTTTTCGGTCACTTCACTCTAATACACACGGTAGTAAATCAAAGATAATAATAGATTGAAAACGAAAGGGAAAAAAGACGAGATCTTTGGCGAGAGCAACCACCTGGAAGATACTGGAGAAGCTCCGCTGGCGGGGATGGTCGATACCGGGCAGGCCCACGAGCCCATCCCCGGCCCCCGCCGCCGCGCCCCTCCTGCCGTCCCCGATCCCGCCGAGGCCGGAGGCGGAGCTGCGGAGGCGGTGCTGCGAGGAGCGCCAGTCCTCCTTGGAGAGCAGCGGCGGCGGGAGGCGCGGGTTGAGGTGCGCATTGGAGTAGTAGTAGCTCTGGTAGGCCGGGTCGGCCCGGAGCTCGTCGTCCAGCAGCACCTCGCCGCCGCCGCCGGCCGCCATGGCCATGGCGCCCTCGACGGTGGGCGGAGCCGAGCCGCTGCGGAAGAGCTCGAAGTCCCCGCGCTCCGCCCCCTCCTCCCCGCCGCCGCCCACGCCGCAGACGCCCTCCCCTCCCCCCCGGGTCGCCATCTCCGTCACCATCGGATCGATCACCGCCGCCGCCAGCAACACAACCACAGCACAAGCCCGGCAAGAGATCTCACAGCTCTAAAACACCGCCATTACACCACCTCAACGCCCTTAAAGCCGCCGTTTTCAGCAAGATTTTACACGGGAAAATCTCGGAAGGAGTCAAGAACAGGTTCCTGCTGCTAAGAAGCCGGCAAATCAGCGGAGCAGATGTTCAGACTACTCGGAACGGAGCGGATTCGGGAGGGATTCGAGCTTTTCCCCTTTTGCTTCCTCTCCTCGCAGCTACCAATGCGTGCTGTGTTCTTGCTCGTGGGGAAGAAGCGCAGTAGTGAGAGAGAGAAGACGCAGGCGGCTGAGCTGAGTTAAGTACAACGGCCGGAGCGATCTCGACCGCCGGATTCTTCGCTGGACGGGCGGGATGAGCCGGAGGGGTTTGGGCCCTAGGGTTTTGAGGCCGCCACGGCCGCACGCACGGCCGTCAAGGCTTGGATTCGATGGAAATGGAAAAAAAAATCGTTTGCGTTGGTGCTCTAGGGTCAAAATGGATCGAGGTCCCTGTGTTTCATGGCATGTGCGTTTTTAGCTAATTTGGGAAATGCGGATTCGGTTTCTCTAGCAAAGTATATCTTAGTCTTTATGGATATCGATTGATGGACTTTTATTGTACATGCTATTTAGAGCAGACCTTTCCGCGTGTCAAACTTCCACTCCAAACTTTTCGAATACGTTGGACGACTTTCAGGTTCCTTGAGCTTCAAAATACAGGTTTTTTCCGCAATGGGTTGGATTTTTTTTAGTTGGTTCTAAGCGAATGGTCACTCAGGTGCATGTAAAACTAATCATCGTCCTCGAAAAACAGAAGTGTGCAATATGGCGTAAAAACACTTAGGGAACGAGGTGATAAACATGGTTGAAGTTTGCCTGCATTATTGGAGATCGTAGGTGTAGCCTTCTAATATGCAAGTACATTCGCACGTGTTAAGAGATGTGTGCGACATGTGGTCGGGGTTTGATTAGGATGTCATGTGAAATGTCTTATTTTTAGCATCAAAATTTGTCTTTTTACACACGTCACACAACACGTCAATTTACTTTTGTGGGTATGTAGCACATGAAGATGTACGTGTGGATTTTTCAATTCAATTTTTTTAACATTTTAAAATTTGTCAAATATGTATTTCAAAATAAAGAGAGCATATGCTCTAGGAGCCAAAACACCACTCCACTAATTAATGCTAGTTTTAGTTTTGTATTATAGGTTTTTTACTGTTAACTTTTTATGTCGCAATGCTTGGCCATAACAAGTATGGACGTTCTGGTTTTTCTTTGAAACTTATTGATACGTCGATTGAATCAATAGTTGGAAAATTAAAGCAACTTAAATGGTAAAATAACACTATTTCTTTTTTGAAGCCACCCAACAAGCACTGGTTTAAATATAAAAACACCACCACTCGCTTTGAACGATGCACTCTTTTAAATTACAATTATGAAGTAAGACATATATTTTACCTTGATCCTAAAAATAAATATGCTAAAAATAAAGATAATTCCTAGCTAGCGAATCAGTGGTTCACAAGGCAACCAGTTGTTTATTAAAGATAAACCATTTTTTCTTAAACGTAGAAGGCATGTGCTAGCTAGGGTTGACGTCGCGGAGCTGACATTGCACAGATTAGGTCACTCAAGTGGACACGTGTCGATCGATGGGAGTTTGTATCTAGCTCCAGGCTCATGTAAGAAGAAGATTGGAACGGGCCGGAGGAGTACGTGTACATGATTATTGCGTGCAGTACAGGTGCAGGCTGCTGCTGCTGTCGCATGGGCGTGGCACGTGATTCCCGCTTAGGCGCATAAGTGTACGGATCGGCTTTAAAACACTGTAGCGAGCCTAGATTAAGCTTGACTTTCTTCTCGAAGTTTTCACAGCTTATCTACATAGTAAAAGAGAAGGTAAATGAGGAGTGAGATGCATTGACCGTCCTCAAATTTGTTCAAACTTGCTGGCCATGTCTAACACGGTCCTCGAACTTAGAAATGATCTAATATTATTTATTTTTCAATAAAGAGAATATATTAATATCGTGATGATATAATTATACTCAGCCTCTGCTATAACACAATATCCTAATAGTAATATAGATGCACATAGCTAAAAAAAGAAACTAAAAAAAAGAGAAAAGTCCCGCTATAGTTCAATCTTTGTAACAACAACACAAACACCACTAAAACAATGCCAAAGTTCTCCAAAAGCGATGCACTCAAGAAGGAAACATTGCACAAGCGCCATCGCTGCCCGATCAAATATCATAGGTTTTTATTCTGAAGAAAGTCTCCACTCTTAAAACAATGCCTTCAACAAGGTCAATGCCAGACATAACTAGTTAAGGCAAGATCTTGGATTTTTACCCTGAAAGGTCAGACAGTGAACTTATCCTGTAATGTCGCCCCCACTTGCCAACTGCTGCCACAAATCCTAAAACACCAAGAAAATTCCACCTTGGCGCAAAGACTTGAGCATTAGTCCACTGATCTTACACTAGTATAGAACATACCTTTACACACGGCCGTTTTGGCCCATCGCACGCGGTTGAACAAACTGTCTCCACATGTGGGTGTGTGATAGGGGAGCACTATGCACACGGTTTTTTAAACCGTGTGCGACATGGAAACTTCACCCACACATATTTATTATGAATCGTTTGTGATAGCTCGGGCTATCACAGACAGTTATTTGTATCATTTCATCTGCCTTCTTTTAAGATCGCAAATGCTTTTGTACACAAACTAGTATGTGTTGATGTACTATTGCACACATTTGATTATTAACTAAGCGGTGTGCTTGTTGCTTCGGCCGTGTATGTTTTATGGTGTATTTTTCTCATCTGTATCCCTAGTTGTACAAGCAAAACATGCAATATTTTAACTATATTTGATTGCACAATTCATATATCGAATGTATACATGCATTTCACAATAGATTTGATTTCCACATATACAAATGAGTTTTTCTTGGTTATGTCTTCGTCTTCATCCTTGTATCCTTTGTTATACTCTGGAGCATTGAACTGAAAGACAGTTTTCAGAAAGGATCTTCGAGACTAGTACAACCTATGTATAAGTAAGGAAGAAAATGAGTGACATGATTGAAGCAAATAGATCAAGTACAAGTTTTTTGCAAAGAATTTTACTCTTGGTTTGCATGGAAAGGGTCATAAAATGGCAAGATAGACACTTAAGCGTCTCTCATGACCATGTCGTGCTATATGATAGCGAGACCTTCATCCTTCTGGTGCGCCACAACTTCGATTGCATGACTTGATGATGGTGCGGAGTTGGCCGCCCAGTTGGGAACCCTAAGAGGAAGGTATGATGAGCACAGCAACAAGTTTCCCTCAGTATGAAACCAAGGTTTATCGAACCAGTAGGAGAAAGAACCAACTTACGAAGGTTGATGCTAACTGGCTTGGCGACAGCTCCAGACAATTTATATATGACGCCTTATCTGGGGCGTAACTTTGCACCAGCAGCAACATGAAACCTGCACACAACACAACCAAAGTACTTTGCCCCAACTAGCAGCAAGGTTGTTGATACGTCTCCAATGTATCCATAATTTTTGATGCTCCATGCTTGTTTTTACACCATTTGCTTAGTGTTTCGTTACACTTCGTGGCATTTTTATGCATTTTCCGGAACTAACCTATTAATGAGAAGCCACAGTGTCAGTTCCCTGTTTTCTACTGTTTTTGTGTTTCAGAAAAGTTACACAGGAAATATTCTCGGAATTGGACGAAACAAAAGCCTGACGTCCAGAAATTTACCGAAGCTTCCAGAGAACCAAAGAGGAGACAGAGAGGAGCCACTGGTGGGCCTCACCACCAGGGGGCGTGGCCTAGGGCTGGCCCGCGCCCCCCTATGGTGAGCCCCACCAGGACCACTTCTGATGACGCCCCTTCGCCTATAAAGACCCCCCGACGGGAAAAACCTAAATACCGGATCACTTTTCCAGAATACATCGCGATCCGCCGCCGCCGTCGACCTGAAGATCGGGAGGGTCCAGAAGCTCTTCCCGGCACCCTGCCGGAGAGGGGATCGCCACCGGAGGTCTTCTTCATCGCCATGTTTGCCTCCGGCGCGATGAGTGAGTAGTCTACCTTGGACTATGGGTCCATAGCAGTAGCTAGATGGTTTTCTTCTCCACCATGTGCTTCATGTTTAAGTCTCGTGAGCTGCTTTACATGATCGAGACTACCGTTATGTAATTCTACATGTTGTGTTTGTTGGGATCCGATGAATATTGGTGTTATGATTGAGTTGATGTACTGAATTTTATCTTATGTTATCTCTATGTTGTTTATGATCTTGCATGCTCTCCGTTGTTAGTAGCTATCTTGGCCAAGTAGTTGCTAGTGACTCCAAGAGGGGGTATTTATGCTCGGTAGTGGGTTCATGCCTCTATTTAATCTGGGGGAGTGACAGAAACCTCTAAGGTTGTAGATGTGCTATTGCTACTAAGGGGAAAACAACATTCATATGCTCAAGGGCATATGCTTTGTTTACATTACACACTTTGCTTAATGCAATTATCTGTTGTTCGCAACTTAATACTTGTGGAGTTCTCGGATTGATTCGCCACAAGTGGATTATTAGTCATAGATGCAGTTGGATGGCAGTCTATGTATCTTGTTGTAATGCCCAGAGTAAATCTCATAGTGTATCTTGTTGTAATGTCCAGAGTAAATCTCATAGTGATTCTCTAGATCAACCGAGGAATCGGCGACCTGCGCCGCCCGTGGTCCTCACTGGACAACCTCGAGCGCGCAGCCGGCAAGGATCTCCGCGTCATTGCTGCAAGGCCGCACCCAGATGAGCGTCGCCGTCGCAGGGCAACACCTCCGTTCCAGGGCAACACCGCCACGCCCCTTGCCAAGCATCGCGCCTCCCGCCAGAGAAAGCATCTCGCGCCGCCCGCCGAGCGATGGGTGATACGTCTCAAACGTATCTATAATTTTTTATGCTTCATGCTTGTTTATGCAACATTTGCTTTGTGTTTTGTTTACACTTCGTGGCGTTTTTATGCATTTTCCAGAACTAACTTATTAACGATATGCCACAGTGCCAGTTCCCTGTTTTCTGATGTCTTTGTGTTTGATACGTCTCAAACGTATCTATAATTTTTGATGCTCCATGCTTGTTTTTACACCATTTGCCTTGTGTTTCGTTACACTTCGTGGTACTTTTATGCATTTTTCGGAACTAACCTATTGACAAGATGCCACAGTGCCAGTTCCCTGTTTTCTGCTGTTTTTGTGTTTCAGAAGTGATACACAGGAAATATTCTCGGAATTGGACGAAACAAGTTCCCGAAGTCTTATTTTACCCGGAAGCTTCCAGAGATCCGAAGGAGAGTAGGAGAGGGGCCACCAGGCCCCCTCACACGTGGCTCGCGCGGCCAGGGGTCTGGCCGCGCCGCCATAGCGTGAGGGCCCCTGGCCCCACTCCTGACATCGCCCCTTCGCCTATAAGAAGCCTCAGGACGGAAAACCCTAAAGGAGTCGGCAATTTTCCAGAAGCAGTTCCGTAGCTCCGCCGCCGCCGACGAATTTCGGGGGACAGAAGTCTCTGTTCCGGCACCCTGTCGGGACGGGGAAGTGCCCCCGGAGCCCTCTCCATCGGTCTCCATTGTTAGAACTAATCTTGTAATGTTCATGTATCTGCATATTTAGTTTGATTTTGCTATGCATGTAGTTAGGTGTTCTCTTAGTAGCATGTTGTAGTCCGGCAAGGTTGTACGTGTGATGCGTACCGAACTGGCGAGTATTTAGCAGGAGGCGTGCAAGGCGAGATGTCGAGATAGCGCTGTGCGATGTAGCTTATGATGGCGAGATGCCGAGGCCGCTGAAGCTGCTGAAGAGACCGGGCTGCACACGAAGTATCCGAGAGACTCGGTTCTCACCTAGTTTCCTTTGCATGGAGTTTGTTAGCTGGTGTGCTCGATCGCATGTTGGCCTGGTCGTCTGGCTCATAGAGAGAATCTAGGAGAAGATCAAGTCAAGTAGCAGCGCGTGTGGTTAGAATTAGTGGAGTGCATGGCTAGGTGGTGTTAGTGGGCTGAGTGTGGCGTGCATGTGCGCCTATATAAGGTACTGTAAGTCTGTTATTTCAGTAGTGGAAAATAGAGGAAAATGTAGCTATTTTGGGTGTCAAGAGAGAGGTCACGGCAAAGCTAGTTTCTTCTTCCTTGGTTGCGTGCGTGTGTGTGTTCTTGAGAAAATACAAGAGAGATTGTGAGAGAGGTCAGAGGAAGAAGAAGAGGGGCATCGACCTCACCGCCATCTCCATCAACCTTGCTGTCTCCTATGATGAGGAGGGAGTAGTTCATCCCCGGGGCTAAGGGCTCTACCGGTAGCTATGTGGTTCACCTCTCTCTCCCATGATATGATCTTTAATGTGCAGATTTATTCATTTTGCTTCCAACCTACATACTAAAAGATGCCTAGATTCATAGTGATAGAAAATGAATAAAATATCTTATATTTTGGAACGGAGGGAGTAGATCAGAAGATCTTTTCTTTTCGAGTTTAATGGCTTTTTTTTTGAGATAACAACTGATGGCATTTCAATCAATGGCGAAACCGATTACAAACGACTCCACAAGAAAAGAAAATACAATATGATCCCAAACTTTTGCAGACTCAGGTCTAGTTTTTATGGTCCCGATCAAACAATTAAAAAAATAAGCACCTCATAAGTCATGAATCTAGTCGATCTAGGGCTTGTATTCTTTAGCCACTGTAATTATGGAAACATTGTATGAAAAGGCTTACAAGGAAGTACCTAATTAATTACATTTTACAGGGTTTTTTTTTGCGGGAACATTTTACAGGGATTTAAACACTACCTTACAAAAAATATATTTTATGTTGAATTTGATATTTTACTTTTGAGGAAGTACCTCCGCCCCCTCGCCAAGAACAGCAAGCAGCGATCCCCGTGCTTTCAAGGCATTCAACACAATTGAAAGAGAATCAGCTATTCCCCAAGGTACGCCGGTGAGTTACTGCTCCCCCCAGCTAACTCCACCCCTGATCCCGGCGGAGAGTGTATAAAAAGGGGACAAGGCCATGGAAATCGACACAACACCAGCAATAGCAAACAAGCAATCTGTGCAACCCAGTGCTCTGCCACCAGCCTCATGGCATCCTCAAGCTCTGCAGGTGGCACCGTGGGTGGTGCTGCCTCCCCTGAAGACCTCCAGCTAGCCACGCCCCTGGCTGCCATGGAGTCGGGCGGCCTTGCCGCCCGGGAGGCGGCGGAACCTTCCCGTCACCGCGCGGGGAAGGAGCCGATGGAAGATGATAGAACCAAGGAGGAGAAGATGCCCATGCTCGTCAACTTGGCTGAAGCTCGTGGCCTGGCCAACACCCGCCTCATTGTAGTCGGTGTCTTCCTCTCCACCCTGTTAATCCCCTCTAGGCAACTTGTAAACTATATGAGGAATGTGTGGAGAATTAGGGGTCCGCTAGAGACATGCCAGCTTGCTGACAAGCGTTTCGTGCTAGAGTTCTCCAAGGAGGGAGACTTCGAGCACGTGACGAAGGGAGGTCCATGGAGGTACCAGAAGGATGTTGTACTCATCCAGAAGCTTGAAGATGGAGAGGACCCTGAGGCCGTGCGCTTCGAACTGATGCCAATCTGGCTGCAGTTCAAGGGAATCCCCTTCTATCTCCTGTCCAAGCAACTCGCACGTAACCTGGCTGATAGGCTAGGAAAAAGAATCACTACCTTATTGTGTGAAAAGTCTTACAAGGAAGTACCTAATTAATTACATTTGATAGGGATTTAAATACTACCTTATTGTGTTGAATTTGATATTTTAGTTTTGACTGAATTCGGTGAGTAGCTTGTGACAAAGGCGACATATCTATAAAGTACAGAAAGTCTGGCAGAATTTGCAAGCCGATTGTGAAATAATACAAAGATCTAAGAAAGAATTAGACATGGCAGCAAGTATGGCAGAAGGGGAAAGCACACACCTTACGTTGTTAGGCAGCAGCACCACGTTCAAGGCTGAAGAAGGCATGGATTTCACCTCTGCACGTTGCCGATGAACATCAACATCTCCATCTGAATACTCCGCTCTCGCCAGCTATTCACGTCCCCACCGCTGCTGCCGGCACAGTAGCTCGTGCGCCGCAGCTATCCTTGCTCATTATATGCACGCAAGTCAGATCAAGCATCTATCGGATTTTACTAACTGATTTGTATCAAACACTATACATGCTACCAGAAGCCAACGGAAATCATAGTCTAGTGAAGACCACAACAAAACAACATAAATCAAGATCCAAAGATGAGGGAGATAGGAGGATCGAGGGTTACCTGCTGAATCCATCGGAGAAGAGTTATCTTGCGCCATGGCCGGAGATCGATTCAAGTATTCAACCATCGTTGTCCTTCTCTTTCCCTTTGGTGAAGCCACGCCACACTTCTCCTATGGCAGAATCACCTAGAACATGAACATCTCCATCTGAATACTCTGCTCCCGCCAGCTATTCACGTCCTAAGTCGCACCGCAACCCGCACGCGCGTGTGTGACAAGTAGCTTGTATTTATAGAGATGACTTGGTTTGAAATTTGGTGAGGGCCAGGCAAAGTTAGAGCGGGAAGGAGATGAGAAGTTTTCCTCTTGGTTGCCTCCTGGTTCCTAGTGCCATGGATTAATGACATAGAGAGTGACATAGGGAAAACCAATGCCTCGTTTTCAGTTAAACATTTATTAGATGACTGCATGCTATGAGCTTACTTGTGGGCGGCTCAATTCTTGGGTGGGCAGTTACCCATCTCTTTTTTCTTGGTCTATGATGCTACGAATTACGGCTCTAATGGTTTAGCACTTTTTAGTTAAAACGGCAAGAAAGATCTGCAGACCTTCCAAGCCCAAGCTAAAACTCCAGCGCCCAACGAAAAACCTAGGGCAGGACAGAAACTTATACGCCATTCCAAGCGAGGCCTAGTGTACTTATACATTGGAATACAAGATTTATACGGACATGCAAAATATTTAATTTCTCCATTATCTTGCCAATTGTTCCAACTGAGAAAAGCAACAACAATCTCTAGGTTCAATGGTTTCTTTCTAGCTACTTGTAAACCTTAAAATATATGCATATCATTTTTTAGATTCATTGCTCAGCCACGCCTGTTCAGCACAAGATTACATGGTTGAAAACACACCGGTTACTAGCCATGCATGTAGGCAGGAACACTAGACGTGATGTTAGAAAACTTTGACAACAATTATGCTATTTTCTGGACAGTTTGATACCCCAGATCAATATAATGGATAACAATAGAGGACTTATGTGCAAAAGGCCCAACTCTCATGACATTTCATCATGTATAAAATTCAACCCGCTAGTCTACCAAATGCCATTCAGCACCCTGAGAACAAAAGGTGACCAAGTTGTTTGTCTTAACAAAACACACAACAAAATCTAACCGGTAAAGTAAAATGCTACATGCCATAGATCTCGCACTGGTAAATATCAGCTGAAGATGCTCCATGCAAGACATCGTCGACCCACTACTCTTGCTGGTACCTAACCGGCTGCAACATCTATGGAACAAATAAACAAAGAAGGTCCGCCCGACCCGAACCGGCGGCCATGGCTCCATCCCTCCCTCCTGGCCACCTCCGCTCAACTTCTTCCCATCACAAGGGGGCAAGACGGCAAATTTGCTGCAATGCGTACTGCTGCATCATCACGTCATGTTTTATCAATCATGCAGTAAATCTTCCATCAAGTGTTTCCGGGATGTTGATGCATAGCCTAGCACCTTCTCCTCTTCCTTCTCCTCTTCCAGTTGACTGAAAGCAAGAGAAACTGGTTCAATAAAGATTTATATAGCTGAGGTCTCAATGACTCAGATTGTAAGTACTGAATTATACACTCTATGTAAAATATTGACTAATATCTAGCTAAATTGTAGCGCATGTACATAATCATGGCCAAATAGAAGATAGATGCGTGAGATATGAAGTTTCTGTTCATATCAAGGCGCATGGTAAATCAGGGCATTAACAAAAACTAAAGCAAAGTCATTCCTATGATCTGAGTATAAACCGTACTAGGCAATAACATGATCCTTAGATTATGTACCAAAAACAATAACAGTTTCTCTCTGTGCATACTAGTGTATAAACATAATTTTCTTTACAGAAGTATTGCAATATACACACTAAAACATCACGGCAACCCAGATGTTATCTAAAACATGGCGAATTCATCCTGATCAGTTCAATAGAGGAAGCAATCACAAGCACAAGTGGTCAACCTTTGGGACAAACTTGCGATGGACCAGACAAATGTTTCTCAATTTGAAATCACATCTGCAGAATCTGAATAAAGATAATATTTCACTCTTTAGCCTAATAGATCAACCAGAGCATACAAAATTTCCATGATAATTGGATGCAAATGAAAATGGTAAACACATGGACACTAGGGATGTGGTAACTTTTGTAAACGAAGGGCCTTAAAAGAAAATAAAAGAAGTTCAAAGAAATAGAGAGTAAGATTAATCGGTTGCCACTAACCATTATAAGAAATTAAGTAAGGAATGCATGAGATACTATTAAAGATAATCTACTGTTAGAGCATGGAAAGAATACATCAAAACTTAATCAATCAATTAGGTTTTCTTGCATAATTATATGCAGCTAAATAAATTTTATCATGGATTAACCACTGGCACAACATACTTTTGACTCTACAACAATACTAAGCAAATTTATATTTAGAAGCAATGTATTCTTGAGCCTATACAGGAAATAAAGAACTGGTGCTTCTAAAAAAACAGAAGTGTGCCATACTGCAACTAATCCATGCGTAGAACAGAATGAGAAAGAACGGGTGAACATACCAGCTCCTGCCTAGGGTATCCTCTGCTGCCACGGTGCTCATAGCTCCACCTTTGCCATCTGCATCGTGGGTGTCTTCATTGTCGTCAGGGTGGCAGCGTGGTGGCTTCCAGGTGACGCAATGCTCCCTAATCCGGAGCAGGCACCAGCATTGCTGGTCGTCTAGCGCCCACCCAGCAGGATCACAGTCCAAGTGAGGAGCTGCAAAGGGAAAAACGCCTTGTATGATGTAAATGTTAGCTTAAAAACAAGGGATACTTGTGAACATAAAACAACGGCAGTAGCAGGTTCTCAGGTAATTTGTCAACTCATTGAACATTTCTTGTCTATGGCAACATCAGCTAGTGAGAAACATATCACCAGGGCATGGAGTAAAAGAATGAATTTCTCAAAATTCAGAATATAAAGTGGAGCTGGAATATTTATCCTTTATCTAAGAATCAATTAGCATCATAGTCAAAAACAAAGAATGCATATTGTAGAGAAGACTGACTACATATCTACTCCTGCAAATCAACAGTTCATGCTAAAGTTCAAGTCTTCGATACAAGCAGAGAATAACCACTAAATGGTGTTTCAACTTCACCAAAAAAGAGGGAAAATGTTTTCACCACTAGCTTACTGGCAGTCGAAACAATAGTCCCGCATTTGACTAATTGAACCAGACAACTATATAACTTCCTTGACCAAATGAACTAATGAACAGAGAAAAGATCTTTATCACTTACAGCTTAAGTAGTTGATGAACTTTTTAACAGGAAATGTGTGGAAGAAAAAACTGACAAACCAAGAGGTTTCAAGGCACTGTACTTAATCATTTTATCAACAATTGGTCCGAACCTCCAATCTGCATTCTGGTGAATCTACGAGAAATGTATTTCTGAGTGACTTTGTTTCAAATATAATTAGTAAAATGTAAGGACGACAGGCAGAAGAATGTTCAAAAGGTCAATGATAATTAACATGTAGTACTTGCTTGTCGTCACCCCAGATTTGATACACAAGTTGCTCGAAATTTTTACAGTCGATCTATAAGATTCTTAAAGCATGTTTAGAGTTTAGAGGACAAGATGAAGCTTCGGTTAATGGAACACCAAATCAATGATAAAATATTATTGTCATTAATTCTCACACAAACAGTAAAAGAGCTCTGGCAGGAGTTGTGTTTGCTGCCACCAAGTAAGTTAACACAGAGCAACAGATGAATAAGGTTTGGGTCAAGCTGAGTTCAAACGCATATGATTTTGAAATAGCCAACGACACTAGGGAGAAAGAAGCAAACGAATGTGATATCTATGATACAATAGATTGATTATATCACAAAAGATTGCAAAACTACATAACACAACCATAGGTAAATAGAGTAAAATTTAATGAACAGTGGTGTTTTCTAATGCAGTGCAATACACATTCCAATATAATTTGGTTAACTTATGACTACCGGTTCCCTCCCAGGAAAGTAGCAATTGCCATACCAAATCAAGCTTTACCACCAGAAAAACTCACCAAAGTAACTAATGTGTTTATATAAAATCAAGTTGAAGCAACGTAATCTGCTCAACCAGTTGATCTCTACTCCTGTTGCTGAACCATTAACTCATGTTTGCATCTGTACAACCGAATCATACAGGAGGTACTATTTAGTGCAACTATTAGGAGAACATTGACTAATTCAATACAAAACCACTAAATAAGCATAGCAATTCAAAAGTGGCAAAATAAAAGGCTTGTGTGCGTGAACATGAATGCATATTTGCCGCTATATTCTACCAAGAACAAGGGAAGTAATTTTCATTCCCCATTGAAAGAAGAAAACAAGGTAATAATCAGGTGTGTTGCCCCAGAACAAAGATAGTTTTTTTTTAAATGAAGGCAAAAGCTTTGCCTCAATCTATTAATTAAGAAGAAGAATGCCCAGCTAATTAGCAGAGAACAGGGCGAAAACCGGTACAACAAACCACAAGAGAACATCACCACGAGCAAGCAACCTCAAAACAAACAAGCACACACAACCTACAGCCTCGAATAGTGAAATGTATCAAGAGTAGTAAATCTGGAGGTAATACATAATCCCCAAGGAACACTAGCAGGATAGTTTTCATGGGTTCCATGTCTTCTTAAGCTACAACACATATGCTTCTCTAACAGATATAATCAAGTTTAATCCGATTTGTGGTGCCAAAGTATAAATACTTTATCAAGAAAGTAAATATTTAAGTGTAAGATTATTATTGATCCTAAAGTAACAGAATTCCCTTCATTTCTCATCTTATGGAGATGAAACCCAAAAGAATTTTTGTTGTTGTTCCCAGACTTTGTTTGGTTATGCACACATGCTCACATACACACACTTGTTGTGGTACTGTTGTGACACTAAAAAATCAATTGCTTAAGAAGAATCTGGGAACAACACTAACAAATATTCTGGAACCTCCAATAATAAATATAACTTGGACTAATATCTTCCTTCCCTCACTCAAGATATGCTCTCCCTCTCATCCAACACACCTCACAACACATATGCAAGCAAGGTATCATTTTTATTCAGAAAACAAATACCTAGGTTGCTGGAAGATGCACAAATCCAGCTGGAAGATTACTACATAAGAAAGCTGGGTACCAATTACTACATATGAAGCGTAGTCCACCGATTTATTTTTCCTTCTGCCTTCTCTTTTATATCCTTCACCAGGTGTTGGCTGCTTGCTCTTCCCTCCTTGATTGTTCAGCAGCAACAAGCATATACAGCTATTATTAGTGGATAATACCTACCACAAGAGAAAAAAATAGATAAAGCGAGGAAGATGTACCTGCAGCGTAGCTGACACCACAAGACACAACTTCATGTTGTACCAGTCCTATATCTGTTTCACATCAGAGCTAAACCTGCATGCATTTTGACAACTAATTGTAAGAAAAACCACTTCCTTTTCAGATAACATATAGATTCGTTGCTAGGACTAGGGCTTTATAAGTTACTATATGCGTATCTTGGTGTTCCGAGACATTACTTTTGTAGAAAGTACTGATGTATAGTTTTCTTTCATTTATATTATTCGTTATGATCAATAAAGGGAATCACCAATAAACAAACAAATGTTCAAAGATTGATAAACCATTAACTCTCAACCTTAAGCAAGTGAAACAACCGCCGTCTTAAAAATAAATTGTGTTTTGCCCTTTAATCCTTGGATCTATGTAGCATGAGAGGCGCCGGTGGCGACCTGGCGGCGGCCAGGTGAGAGACGGTGCAAGGGGAGGGTGGCCAGGAGGGGGCGGCTGGGTGGGGGAATAACGATCTGTGGGGGGTTAGGGTTTTCACTCATGTGGGGGCCTTTTTGTTCCCAGGCAACTAACTTGTCGATCGACTCAAAATCATAGACTTGTCGTGAATAGTCAACGACTAGTCAACTTGTCGACCGACAACCTCAACTAGTCGAGTCGCTCCAGGTTGTCGACATCAAAGTTGCGACAGGTAGACAAGTCACGTGACAAGTCGCGACTTGTCGAGCGACTCATAATCCTTGACTCAATGTTGGGTAAATTCGACTATGTAAAATAAGAGACAGCGCTGAATACTTCTAAAACAGCTGTTTTGTCACTTGCTTAGACACCACAAACCATTTCTTTGAACAACTAAATTCAGTTCTCAAACTCCAAAAAACCTGCAACTGAGTGAAGTTCCCTACCACCTGAGACGTTCCACACGAAAAACAACCGATTCTCCTGAATGTCCAACCTAGCCCCAAAGCTGAACTACACAAACCAAACGAAGGTGACATGCATATGCAATCATCGCCCTTTACCGTTTAAGCCAGACAACTGATCGATCTGCAACAGCTTCACCACATGATCACCACCCGTATACGAAAACTACGCCCACACAGCGGCACTATTTCATCACAATCCGCGCACAAGTACTGACTGACATTTGACACAACTCGTTGTATTGAGGAAAAAAGTAAAGAGAATTGTGTTGAATTGGACATGCTGCCCGGCTAGCCATCGATACAAGTTACTTCTGAAGCTAGTTGAACCAACAATCAACTACTGAAGAAATCCATCGGTGAATGTTCAGAGATGCCAGGGAAAATTATACCTTGGATGTCAATCGACGAGGTCCTGCTGAACTGAGGCGTAGGTGCTGGGCCTTCAGATGCCGCGCTCACGGACGCTTCCTGCCGTCGAGAGACCCCACGAAGACGCCGGCGGTGCACCAAAGCTAGCGCGCGGCGGTGACCTTGCAGGCGGCCGGTGACCAAGGATCGCGATGAGAGGTCCTTGATGCCGTAGATGAGCAACCGTGGCGAGGGCCACCTCCATCCCAGCGCTTGTGTACCAGCTTATCCAACGGGAAAATTACCATCAACAAGCTCCAGCAAGCTCCTCGTGTTCCATTACTAGCAGCAAGCTCTGGCAAGCGCATCCTGCCGGCAAGTCGAGCTCGCGTCCGGCCCCAGCAGCAAGCATCTGGCAAGTGCATCCTGTCAGCAAGCATCCGCCAAGCACGCGTCCAACCAACAAGCTTCGAAGCATGTGCTCCATGCGCATGACGTATGGCTGAAAAATTATAATGAAGTTTAGTTTCAAGTTTATACAGCAAAACGAAGTTCAGTTAAGTATAGAAGAAATTGTACTCCATTATAACCAGAAAGTGCAAAAAAACAGTTTAAAACATTGCCACTGTCCATTTTACTCCTTTCCTTGGTTTAGAATATTCATTTAGACAACTTCTGGAGTGTTAGTGCAAGCCTAACACTGTCAGTTTGGATAGAGAAATGACAGTAGTTTAGTGATTCTAACAATCATTGTACGCTTGCAGTCTTTAATGGATTTATTCATACAAATTTTGATGAAACTCCATTTTTGTGGTGTTGTAGTTGATCCATATGATCATTAAATACCCTCACATAAATCTAATCTACAATTGCAGTAAACAGAGCATCAGTAAAATCATAAACTATGTGAGCACTTTACAATCTTTGCCATTGGTAGTAAAATGCAGTTAGCACAGATTGAGAGTGCTCAGAACCCAAATAACCCCATCCATCTTGTGATGTGTCCCTGTCAGAACTATATTGGTTATTATTTTTTAATGATACATGAAAACTGATTTCAAAGATTGAATTTTTCAGTGACTTGAAATAATAGTGCTAAACTGAAGATAACATTGCCACTAAAATTTCTTGCAAGTTTCAGTAGTGAGTACTCACAACTCATTTCCACGACTCCATGTCAGGCACTACTCCTCTGAATATATCAAAGAAGTAGAACACATGGGTACACAACTGTATTGGCAGATAAAGAGGTGGTTCTTTCTGCAGATAAAGAAGTGGTAGCTGCTGATTACTTGGAACCTACAAGCACCAGGTAACCATCAAATGAGATAGAGATACACCTCCTCTGTAATGGAATACAATTACAATGACAACTATCACAAATTTACAATAGAAAAACAAAACTGAAGCATGGGAATGGTCACACACATGCCAACAGGTGAGAACCTTTCAGAGGCCAATCTGCTCCACTAATCTTTGTGCAAATATATCACCAGTGTTTTGTTTCATTAAAATTTGATTAACAGTTTATATTAATGTATGTTTCTAGATAAATTTATTTAGCATAAAGTTAAGGAATACAATGACCCAACGGTTTAAACAACTCAAGCAATGAACAGAACTTCATTAGCAGGGCACAAGTATATGGCACCGTGATAGACAACATTAGTCTTTAAAACAAATTACTCACCTTGTACGCATACTGGTAGTCTCCAACCTGACAGGCCCGCTGCCATCTCCTCACAAATGGCAGAGTTCAATGCTTCCCGGACGTTCATCTAAAGAAGGAATAGAAGAAGAATTGCATAAATTTGCATCTGAAACCAAAATATATGCAAAGAGGAAGAAGTAACTTCTCCAGAGTCAATACAAACAGAGCATTTTCAGTATTCCACAAGCAAGCGTATTAACAACACGATAAGAGATACATATGAGCTTCCCTAGAATCTGCAAACATGAGGAATTACTAACTCAATGTTGGGTAAATGTGACTATGGGAAATAAGAGACAGCATTGAATACTTCTACAACAGCTGTTTAGTCACCTGCGTAGACATCACAAACCATTTCTTTGAACAACTAAATTCAGTTCTCGAACTCGAAAAACCCTGCACCAAAGCGAAGTTCCCTACCACCTGAGACGTTCACACGAAAAACAACAGATTCTCCTGACTAGCCAACCATATCCCCAGAGCTGAGCTACGTAAACCAAACGAAGGTGACATACAGATGCAACCATCGCCCTCTAAAGTTTAACCCGACAACTGATCGATCTGCAACAGCCTCACCACATGATCACCCGTCTATGAAAACTACACCCACGCAGCAGCCCGCGCACAAATACTAACTGGCATTTGACACAACTCGTTGTGTACTTGTGTTGAGGAAACAAGTAAAGAGGGCTGTGTTGAATTGGACATGCTGCCCAGCTAGCCATCGATCCAAGGTACTTCTGAAGCTAGTTGAATCAACAATGAACTACTGAAGAAATCCATCGGCGGATGTTCAGAGATGCCGGGAAAAATTATACTACCTTGATGTTGACCGACGAGGTCCTGCTGAACTGCGGCGTAGGGGCTGAGCATGCAGATGCCGCGCTCATGTCCGCGCCCAGGGGGTCCATGTCATCGGGAGACCCCGCGAAGACGCCGGAGCTCGCTCGCAGCGGCGACCTTGCAGGCGGCCGGTGACCAGGGATGGCCATGAGCGGTCGTCGATGCCGTGGACGAGCAGCGGATCCCACGGCCGGTAAGACGCCGGCAAGGCCCAACCGGAGGCGAGCCGAACCGCGCGAGATAGGGGCCCATCGTCCTCAACGCCGGCCGGCAGGCCGCCAGTTGGTAGGGTACGCAAAAATTCGTGATTTAGGGCTGGAGGATGCGGCGGCGGCGAGGGAATGAGCGGATGAGGAGGAGACGGAGCTGTGCCGGCAGGAAGCGAGGCTGGGTGTGGCCGGAGAGGGCAGGAGCGGCGAGCGGCGGGAGAGAGACTGCGCTTTGTGTGTTTGGGTAGGAGTTGAGATGGGAAAGGCGTCAACATTGAATTTTGACATTGGGGAGATGGGTCGACAAGGGGTCTGTTGGGACTTGGAAAACACATTAAATTTTGACAGTACTACGTATACGTATAGTACTACTCCATTAAAATGTTGTCTCGTTTTCTTCACAAAATTTTAACTTTCGTAGTAGCTGCTGATTCGTACTCTAAGGCCTTTCATAATGCATAGTTTTTTAGCACGTTTTTATAGGAGTAGTTAAAACTTAAGATACAACTTCTCCAATGCATTGTTTCTTAAGGATTGTCTCTTAATTAATGATTTTGGTCTCATGCATGCATATGATTGGTCTAGAAATAATTTTTGCCTATGAACTCGTGCAAGTGTTGTATCTTAGTTAAGCTACAACACCCCTCTCTTTCATTATTTAATATAGTGCCACATAAGCAAAGTACCTAGGATACCGCGCTAAGAAACCCCCATTGTGAAAGACCTAAGCCAGAACGAACTGAGATACTGAATGGAAAATATGCAAGACAAAAAAAAGTGTCGAGGTTGTCGCCTATAGATGCCGATGCCGCGCCCAGGGGCTCCCTAACATCGGAATACCCCACGAAGACGCCGGCGGCGTGCCGCAGGTCGCCGGTGGCGTCCAACTTACAGGCGGCCGGTGACCGGGGATGGCCAGGAGCGGTCGACGATGCTGTGGACGAGCAGCGGATCCCACGGTCGGTAAATCGACGTCAAGGCACAACTGGAGACGAGCCGAACGGCGCGAGATAGGGGGCCGTCGTCGAAGACGTCGGCCGGCACGGCAGTCGCTAGGGTAAGCGAAAATTCGAGATTGAGGGCCTGGAGATGCGGCAGCGGCGAGGGAATGAGCTGAGGATGAGGAGACAGAGCGGCGCCAACAGGCAGCCAGGCTGGGTGTGGCCGGAGGCCCGGAGAGGGGCGGGACCGGCGAGCACGGCGCTGTAGGTGGCTCGGATAGGGGTTGAGGCGTGAACATTGGCTGGAGATGGATCGACGAGGCGTGAACATTGAATTTTGACTTGGGACTTGGAAACAATGAATTTTGACAGCCGGGTCTACTACTTATAGTACTACTCCATTAAAAAATTGTGTAAACAATGTTGTCTTGTTTTCTTCACCAAATCTTAACCTTCGTGAATAGCTGCTTATTAGTAGTACTCCTAGTCCTAGCCAGACGGAAGTGAGATAGAATGGAAAATATGCAAGACTACGAAAAAATCGGGTTAAGCTAGCGATAATGTGCTAAGACCGTCTCCCTCTCGACGGCGGGGACATTGTTCCATCGGACTGGTCGATGCTTGCGACATCTGTTGGCATCACCATGCCCACGCATCCCTGACGACTTGTAGCTAGCGATCTCATCGAGACCGGTGATGGCTCTATCGGGGATCGCATGCGTGTAACTTATGGTATCATGGAGATCAGTGTCTCACAAGTTTTTATCAACTTGCTCTATATGTTTGTAAGTAGAAACACCGGCTATGACTTAGTTAGGCAGTTATGTCCTTGTGGCAATCGTCATGTGCATCGAGAATGACTAGGTGGTGTAGGCAACACCGATCGTGACGGCGGAAGCAACGGTTGACGAAACTAGCCAGAGCCTGCTCCATTTCCGGTCACGTTTTCTATTCCCCCGATAGTAGCTAGTGGGTTTGCATTGACAATGAGGAGCAGGTCAGTTTTTGCTCGGTGGTCAATGAGCATTCGTATGCATTGAGTTATATGCTCCTACCATATACTATAGCCACCTAGTATCATGAGCATACTTTATTCTCTCTATTTTATTTTCAAGTATTTTTACTCAAAAATCATGTTGAGCCCCTAGATCGTCATTTTGATAAATATAATCTAGATCGTCATTTTGACAAATATAATCTAAATTTTACAACATAAAAATTATACCATTAGAAAGTATAATGTTTGAACTTTTCAGTGATAGTATGTATTTTGTAGTATATAAGTTGTATTATGTTGGTCAAAATGACGATCTAGATATACGTGTAAGCCTTAAAAACTAGGATGGAGGGAGTACTCACATAATCGTAATAATTAATAACAGCGAGCGGAGCGGACGCTAATCGATTTAACTAATTCTTGGCCGGGCATGCATGCACGTACGTGATTGTCTCAGTTTTCGAGAAGAAGGAAAGGAGGGAGCGTGGGCGTGAGTTTAATTTTCTTGCGCTGATCGTTTTATTTCGCATGCCTGCTTGTAGACGCTCGAGAGAAATAAAAGCAGCAGGCGCGCGTACCGACGACGTGGTGCTGTCGTTACAAACTCAGTCGAGATCATATAGAGCATATGATTTCCCACCTTCTCGTCTTGATATACTACATCCACATCGGCGCTGAGGAGGTCATCCAAGGTGGGAGTCTCCAACATCAACATATGGTCATATCCTCATCGGTGTACTTGACCATGCTTGGGGTAGCCGCCATAGACTCAATCTTAGGTCCTAGATTGTCCAGGGAAATAGAAGGAAGTCCCAACATGACCGTCATCACTCGTGACATCAGAAGCAACGGTCGACGAAACTATCTAGAGAGCCTGCTAAATTGCCGGTCACATTTTCTATTTCCTCGATAGTAGCTCGTGGGTTTGCATTGACAATGAGGAGCGGGTCGGTTTGTTCGGTGGTCAATGGGCATCTGTACGCATCAAGTTATGTGCTCCTACCATGTACTATAACCAACTAGTATCATGGGCATACTTTCTTCTCTCTCTTTTATTTTTAAGTATTTTACTTAAAAATCATGTTAAACCCACTGTTCCACTTATAGTGTCTCCACATCATCCTCCCTCTTGTTAAGTCTAGGATCGTCATTGTCGTCTACTCCGCGGCTGCATCATCACTAACTCTATCAAGATCATATAGAGCTATGATCTCCCACCTCCCCGCCTCGATCCACCATGCTAACATCGGGGTTGATGAGGTCATCCAAGGTGCGAGTCTCCAACATCAGCAATTAGAGGGCGATATCCTATTGGTGGACCAGACCATGCTTGGGTAGCCGCCATATAGAGACAATCTTAGGTCTTGGATTGTCCGAGAAATAGAAGGAAAACCCAACATGCCCCTTTTCTACCCCAAACCCTAGACACAACTTTGAAGTGGCACCATCTTAAAATATAACATAATATTTAAAAACTATTTTTGTAACCATCTCAAAATGTGTGTTAACAAGTCATGTGTTGGTGATTCTTTTTTATTGCCCTAGTCCTAGATCTAGACCTTAGACCTCTAGATCTAGACCATAGACTATAACCTAGACCATGAACCTGAACCCTGATCCCTAGACCTAAACGATAGACCATACACCCTAATCCCGATGACACGCGGAGACGAGATGACACATGGAATAATAGGTCTCATGTTATCATTTCATCATAAAATAATAGCCCATGACATGAAAAGTGCACATAAAATGTTATTGCATAAAATAGGAGCGTTCAGTGATGAGATGGAACGTCAAAGTGATAGGAAAGTTAATGAGGAGCCATGGAAACCCTAACATCCCGAGAGCTATCTAGCGCCACTAGAGCCGCCTCGATCCTACTACACACACATGTGGTGTGAATTCCTATCATTCCATGTGCATTGCAATAGTTGGTATACCTATAGTTCAATATTGCATGCATGTTTTAAACCCTAGGTAACTTCCCTAGATCTTCCCAACGCTATCAGAATTGCCCCAATCGGAGCTCCTATGCATAACTTACGGATCACGGGGATAAAGACATTAACCTATGGAAGTTTGTGGCACTAGAAATAAAATTTGGCAGAAACCTAGAAAGTACATGTTTTTATAGCCCATGAAGAAAACGGGCGGGGAAACCGCTTTGAAATAAAATTACCCTTAGACACTAAACAATATACCCAACTTTGACACCTTCTTCAAATACCTAGACTAGGGGCGGAGCTAGAGGGATTTTTTCCCTGATGCATGGTCAAGCTTGTAGCCTTTGCTTGTTGAATTTAAGCCTCCTTGGTGCACATTTTTAGGCCTAACCTGATGCACTTCCCTCACTGAGCTCACAACTATTACTAAAAAAGTTCCTTGACCCTGATGCACATGCATCATGGTCAGCCTATACAGCTCCGCCCATGCAATAGACCACAAATTCTATACCATGAACTTAGACCTAGACACTAAACTCAAGGCATAACATTAAAGTGGCACCTCCTTTTTTTTTGTAAAACCTACACCCTAGATCCCTATACTCTGGATCTATACGATAGGCCCGACCATAATCACTAGGACCATAGACCATATGTACCATGAAAATATAACCTAGAACCTAACCCTTAGATAATCGTGCAACTATACCTTAAACCCTAGATGCAACTTTGAAGTGAAGCCTCCTTCCAAAACCTCGGACATAGACCCTAGACTCCCCATAACCATCTTTGGATACTCATAGTACGACACCATGCAAGAGGTGGATGGTTTTTGAACCTTCCTTGCATGTTTTATCTCGAAACCATGTCCAATGAGCCCCACAACATCTATCCCTCGGTTTTCATTAGAAGAGGTTATTCTACGTAACATTCTTTTTTGTTTTTGTCATAATAGGTTAGAGTAACATGAACAATAACAAAAATAGGTTAAGTTCTTAGAAAAGTTTGGTCGGTGACACTTTATTCTTTGTTTATGCTAGAATTAGGAACATGACTTAACCAAAAATATGTGAACATAGAAACTTGACAAAGATGACACTTCGATAACGTCTTTACCGAGTCTTCTTTGTCTAGTGTAATACCCCCGTCAAAGCTTTTGCCGAGTATTTTTCGCCTCTTGCCGGCACTAGGCAAATAAATATTTGGATGGAATACGATTAACGAGACCCATATGCATGGCATGAGATATCTGGTTAAGTAATTAATTGATGTATGGATGGATTGCCTCTTCACAGCTTATCTACATAGTAAAAGAGAAGGTAAATGAGGAGTGAGATGCATTGACCGTCCTCAAATTTGTTCAAACGTGTTGGCCATGTCGTCTTACACGGTCCTCAAACATGGATACAGAGGACCGAATTTCATCCGATCCAGCAATCTTTAGGCATGATGTGTCCAAGGGAATTCGCTGATGGAGCCTTTAAGAACTCGACATTTCAGCCAGATCAAGGAGGACAAACATCAAGCAGGTCTTCGTCATGGCGCGAGAAGAACCCAAGGACCACTGCCTTTATTCGCAAGACCGGCAAAGCCCCCCCACCGCCAGTCCACTCCCCGATGGGATGGTCATAAAGCAGAAGGTAGAACCTCGCTACTGCAGTCCCCGAATCAAGGTTAGCTCCGGTTTTGCAGCCACGTCTTGGTATTGCCAAGTTTGCTCTCCGGACTTGAAATCCTGAATAGAGGGAGTATTGTAGACTATGGTTGCCTCGTCTTTTTGCAATAAGAAATTTCGGGGACCAGATGCCTCTTTTCCATGCAAGATTTTCAAAAAAAAAAATGAGATCCAAAAATTTGGAAGTTTGGAGCATATAGAAGTATTTAAGGTCTTGAGAACCTCCTGCTGGTCTTTTGTGCTTCTGCTTGTGAAAAGGCAAGCTTATGAAACCTTCAGCCTCCTCGACTTTGATTTTTTTTTCAGATTTTGCCTGCTACACTGAATCAAGATCGTACGGGAGGGAGGGACGTCGCGCACGATAAAATCCTCACATTCGCGCGAGAGTGGAGCCTTCACTTTTAGTTCATACAGACAACTCTTTATTTCAAGGAAGTACTTTAGTACTAGTACAATAATTTAGATATACATCAAATTAATTGGTACTACTAAACCGCATATGGCGGATAAGCACTGAATTATTATCTTCCTGCAAATGTAAACATTAATTGGTACTACTAAACCGCATATGGCGGATAAGCATCGAATTATTATCTTCCTGCAAATGTAAAACATCTATTTAGATGCCCACAGCTGACTCATAGTCCGCCATCACCATTCACCACAATAAGCGCGTTGATCGATCTCAAACCAACACTGCAAAACTGCATCTGTCGACCCCAAGCCGCGTCACCACATACCCACCAACTATGAAAACCTTCAACCTCCTCGTCGTCGTTGTCGCCGCCGTTGTCATGGCTTATCCCGTTGCCACGTCCGCCCAGGGGTCATGGTACCCGATCGGGGACCCCAAGAACGAGCCCCACGTCCAGGAGCTCGGCGCCTGGGCGGTGGCGGAGCACGTCAAGAAGGCGCACGACGGACTCAAGTTCAGCAAGGTGGTGAGCGGCGAGGAGCAGTCTGATGCCGGCGTGAAATATCACCTCGTCATTGAAGCGCTGAACGCCGCCGGCAAGCCGGGCAGATACGAAACGCTTTTAGTCGAGGAGGTTAGGAGCAACACGCGCACTCTCATCTCCTTTGGCCCAGCCAAGTAAGCGCGCGGCGATGGGATAATAGTTCAGCTTGGAATGTATTTGGATGTAATAAAGATAAGTCGTTTTAAGGAATGATATGTGAGCATACTTTACTTGAATTTAGCTAAGTCCATGGGTTATACTTGAATTTCAAAATTGTGAAGTTTAATGTTGAACACTGAATTGCGTGACACGACCACATATTTTGCACATAAAATAACGGCATTGTACGGTAGTAGAATGACTCAATAAGCAGGGCAGACATGCATATGCATGCATGCGTCTTCAGAGTGTTGGATGTTTTTTCTCTTTTTGAACATCCAGAGTGTAGACGAGTTCGTAACAAGGGGGGCGACATCTGCCAAGAAGGAGGAAAGTTGCTCGGTTTTGGCACGCTGTGACCGTCTCCCATGCTGTATCCACGTGTATAGCTATACTTCAAATCTGTATAGGTATACTTCAAATCTGCCAAGTCTCAATCTGAAATATACTGCATTCTAGTCTACATAAATAAGATAAAGTTTTAGATCTAGATATGTGAATAGTGCACATTCGACACGAGACAATTTCATCCCATGGAACGCTCTTATGCTTCCTGCTCTGCGAGGTGCGCGAGTCCTTGATCTTGTCGAGGGCACGGACAAAGCACCTGTGAAAACTATGGAGATTGAAGACAAGGACAACAAGAAGGTCATCGTCGAGAATCCAGAGTATGCTACCTGGTTTACACGGGATCAGCAGGTGCTTCGTTTCTTGCTGAATTCTGTGTCTCCAGAAATTCTCACCCATGTCACCGGACTTGATTCGGCTGCTGAAGTCTGGGGGGCTCTCAAGGAATTGGTTTCTTCTCAATCTCGGTCAAGGATCCAGAGCCTTCGTGGTTCTCTCCAAAGCACGAAGAAAGGGTCCCTCTCTGCTGGCAAATATGTTGCAAAGAAGAAGGCCATTGCTGCTGAACTTGCAGCCGCTGGGAAGACACTGGATGATGATGAGCTGATCGGGTCTATTCTCAATGGACTTGACCGTTCCTACAACAGCTTCAAAACTGCCATCAATGCAAACCCTGGTACAACTCTTGCTGATCTTCTTAACCAGCTCATTGCCTATGACTCCATGCAAGATGATACCGATGACACCGAGGGCTTCACCTCCTCGGCCAATGTTGATCGTCGTGGAGGCGGCAGTGGTGGTGACTCTCGGCCACAGGCTCGTGGACGTGCTGATGATCGTGGTCGCTATGATGACCGCCCGCGCTATGATGACCGACCACGCCAGGGGGATCGCGGCCGTCAAGATGAACGTGGATACGATCGTGATCGTGGTTATGATCGTGACCGTGGCTATGATCGTATGCGTCAGGAGGACCGTGGCTATGACCGTGGATATGGCCGTGGACGTCAGGATGACCGTGGATACCGCCGTGACCGTTATGATGATGATCGCCGTGATGGGTACCGCCGTGGACGTGATGATGGTGGCAGGCGCAATCGTGAAGGGCGTGTTCCTACACCCTTTGTTGATGTAACCTGTCAGATATGCAAGATTCATGGTCATCCTGCCAGAGAGTGCTGGTGGCGGTTCCAGAATGATCGTGATGATGATAATGAGAAGGGCGCAAACATTGCTTCCTATGGCGTTGACACCAACTGGTACCCGGACTCAGGCGCCACACACCACCTCACCTCCGAGCTGAACAAGCTCACGATGCATGATAAGTACAATGGCAACGACCGCGTCCACACTGCCAACGGCAACGGTATGCAAATAAGTCATATTGGTCAATCTATATTATGCACCCCACATGATTCTTTACAGCTCAATGATGTTCTTCATGTTCCCACTGCTTCAAAAAATCTTTTATCAGTTCATAAGCTAACTCTTGATAATAATGCTTTCATGGAGTTTCACCCTTGGTTTTTCTTAATTAAGGACCGGGACACAAGGAGAGTTCTGGGTGAAGGGCCTTGCTCCGGTGGTCTCTATCCTCTTGCTTCTACGCCCACTGAGTCATCGAAGCAAGCTTTTGTCACAATAAAGCCGTCTTCCTCTACATGGCATCGTCGTTTAGGCCATCCTTCATCTTTTGTGGTTCAACAAGTTCTTAGAAAAAACAATATTTCCTATTCTCCTGAAATAAATCCCTACATCTGTGATTCATGCCAACTAGCTAAGAGCCACCAATTACCATATCCTGTCTCTACTAGTGTCTCTACTGTTCCTTTGGAACAAGTTTTCTCTGATGTATGGGGACCAGCACCTGAGTCTGCTGGAAAACATTCATATTATGTAAGCTTTATTGATGATTTCAGCAAATTTACTTGGATCTATTTGCTTAAGAAACGCTCTGACGTTTATCAAGTGTTTCTTAACTTTCAGCAGCTTGTTGAGAGAAAATTTGATAGAAAGATTATTACCATGCAAACTGATTGGGGAGGTGAATATGAAAAACTCAACAGTTTCTTTCAAAAAGTTGGCATTACTCATCATGTTTCCTGTCCTCATGCTCATCAACAAAATGGCTCTGCTGAGAGAAAACATCGTCATATTGTTGAAGTGGGTCTTTCCTTACTTGCTAATGCATCTATGCCACTTAAGTTCTGGGATGAAGCTTTTCTCACTGCCACCTTCCTCATAAATCTTCTTCCTAGTAAAGTAATAAATCATGACACGCCAGTAGAACGTCTTCTTCACACTAAACCAAATTATGATTCTCTTCGTGTGTTTGGCTGTGCTTGTTGGCCAAACCTTCGGCCCTATAATCAGCGCAAACTCTCCTTTCGCTCTACCTGGTGCGTTTTCTTAGGGTACAGTCCACGTCACAAAGGTGTCAAGTGTTTAGATGTTTCTACTGGGCGTGTCTATATTTCTCGAGATGTAGTGTTTGATGAGAACATTTTTCCTTTTGCTGACCTTCATCCTAATGCTGGTCGTCGTCTCAAGCAAGACATTCTCCTTTTACCTCAACAAACACCAAATAGTGGGGATGCTAATATTGATGACTATATGCCTTTGCCCGTTGTGCCTATTGTTACTAATATTGATGGTGCAGATATAGCTGATACTGATCAAGAATCAGCAAGAAAAACTGGGTCTTCTGCTGCAGAAACGGAGAAAAACTGTCCTACACGTTGCACCAGCCAAGCCAATCCCGAAGCAGATCTTGAAATCGATCCCGAGGTGGATCCTGGCGCTGCTTTCCTCGATCCCGAGGCGGATCCTGGCGCTGGCGCTGATTTTTCCGATACCGAGGCAGATACAGCGCACACCGAGCCGCATACCGCGTCTGGCTCGCCCTCCCATGCTCGTGGTCCACGCGCGGATGAGCTCCACGTCTCCACGTCGTCGACACTGTCGACCCCGCCTGCCTCGCCTGTCTCCCGGTCGGCCTCGCCTCAGTCGACCTCACCTCGGTCTCCACGCCATACTCCAGAGCGACGCTCACGCTCGCCTTCTCCGGCTCGCAATCCAGATGCAGCTGATGCTAGCTCATCACGTGATAACGTTTCAACATCTCCAGCATCACCACCTCCACCGCCTCCTGCGCCTCGTACACGACTTCAAAAAGGTATCCGACAACCCAAAAAGTATACTGATGGCACAATTCGCTATGGTCTGTTTACATCTACAGGTGAACCTAGTAAACTTTCGGAGGCCCTTGGTGATGATCGTTGGCGCAAAGCTATGGAAGAAGAGTATACTGCCCTTATGAATAACAAGACTTGGCATCTTGTTCCTCCACATTCTACAAGAAACCTTATAGACTGCAAATGGGTATATCGTATCAAGAAAAATTCCGATGGTACAGTAGACAGATACAAGGCACGTTTGGTTGCAAAAGGTTTTAAGCAAAGGTATGGTATTGACTATGAAGATACCTTCAGTCCAGTTGTTAAAGCAGCCACTATCAGACTTGTTCTGTCAGTTGCTATTTCCAGGGGCTGGAGCTTACGGCAGCTGGATGTTAAGAACGCGTTCTTACATGGCGTTCTGGAAGAGGAGGTTTATATGAGACAACCACCAGGTTTTGAGTCTTCCGCTACTCCAAATTATATTTGCAAGCTTGATAAAGCACTTTATGGTCTAAAACAAGCCCCAAGAGCATGGTATTCTCGGCTAAGCACCAAGTTGCAACAGCTTGGTTTTGTTCCATCAAAAGGGGACACTTCGCTTTTTCTCTATAACAAAGCTAATATCATGATATTTGTTCTGATCTATGTTGATGATATCATAGTCACCAGCTCTTCAGACAAAGCAATTACTGCTCTTCTTCATGATCTCAATGATGACTTTGCACTTAAGGACTTGGGAGATCTGCATTATTTTTTGGGTATTGAGGTAACAAAAACTCAGAATGGCTTGCTTCTTACTCAAGAAAAATATGCTTCTGATTTGTTGACCAAAGTTGGTATGAAACATTGCACAATAGCTCCCACGCCATTATCATCTACAGAAAAATTGTCCCTCACCGAAGGGTCTCCTCTTGGTCCTGATGATAGTTCTCAGTATAGAAGTATTGTTGGTGCCTTACAATACTTAACTTTGACACGTCCAGACATTTCTTTCTCAGTAAACAAAGTTTGTCAATATCTGCATGCACCTACCACTGCTCATTGGACAGCTGTTAAGAGAATCTTGAGATATGTTCAGGGTACTATACGAGTTGGGTTAACGTTTCAGAAATCTTCCTCTAGCTTGATCAGTGCCTTTTCAGATGCAGATTGGGCAGGTTGTTTGGATGACAGGCGATCCACTGGAGGTTTTGCTATATTCTTTGGTCCTAATTTAGTTTCTTGGAGTGCTAGAAAACAAGCTACGGTTTCAAGATCTAGTACTGAAGCTGAATATAAGGCCTTGGCAAATGCTACAGCTGAATTGATATGGGTTGAAGCAATCCTTAAAGAACTTGGCGTTATACTCAAGGTAAAACCATGTCTATGGTGTGATAATTTGGGTGCTACATATCTGTCTGCAAATCCTGTGTTTCATGCCAGAACAAAACACATTGAGATTGATTATCATTTTGTTCGAGAAAGAGTTCCAAACAAAATGCTTGATATCAAATTCATCTCTAGCAAAGATCAAGTTGCAGACGGTTTCACCAAAGCATTAGCAGTCAAAAATCTCCATGAATTCAAGCGTAATCTCAACCTTTCTACAGGTTGTGATTAAGGGGGGCTGTTAGACATCTAGGTTGTTATCACATGTAACAAACTTGTAACGTGTTTCTCTTCTCTTTCTTGGTGTACACGTTCTTTCCTTGTATTGCCACGATGGAGGCTTTTTCCATCCTATATCAACACGTACCCGAGACCCTAGCGGGTCATCGTTTCTGCCTACGACAATAGTTGAAACAGTGGGTGTGTGAGAAGAGGTGGAGTCACGGTTAGCAAAGGGGAAAATGTTTTCAGCAAACGTGACATGTCGAGACACATGAACATGACCAGTAAGTAAATCCAAGCAACGATATCCTTTGTGTTCGAACGAAAAACCAAGAAGAACGCAGGGAATTGAGCGAGGAGAGAGTTTGTTGGGGGAGGTAGCATAGATATCTACTATATACTAAAAGCACAATACGCGGTTATGAAATAGAGACACCACGTTAACCCACATCATCTTAATTATTTCGATAGTTGGATTAAAAAGTTACGGCTAGGATTTAAAAGAAGGTTAATTGTTACGTACCTAACTATGCCTCAGTTGACACGTTTTATTCCTAAAAGAAAAAAAGAGTTGTCACGTTTTGTATTGGAAACATTACGTACCTAACTATGTCTCAGTTGACACGTTTTATTCCTAAAAGAAAAAAAGAGTTGACACGTTCCGTATTGGAAACATGCGTACCATGAAAGATAAAACGTGAAAAAAAAGAATTGATGGACAACGTGAAGACGTATCTTTGCACAGGCTAGGATCGGACCTGGACTACCTTAATTAAATATATCTGCATGTCAAAGTAATAGCTGCCCTTTACCACTGCATCTGTACGTTTAAAACAAAACCATGATTGTGATTAGATTTATTGGAACATAATAGCTACATATAAAAAGAAATAGGCTAAAAACCATGAACGTGACTAGATTTATTGGAACATAATAGATACAGATAAAAAGAAATAAGCTAGACCGTGATAGCTAGAAGAAAATAAAATCCTGACTCAAATAGTATGGCCAACCCTAGGAGACGCTAAATATGGGTACGGGAAATTTACAAAAAAAATATTTACAACATACAAATTGATTAGTATGTATGATTATTTTATAATTAAGTACACATAAACAAAATACTATTTATTCGACTGCTATCCGACCAACACACTTATAATATGCTTGCAAAAGTTTGGAATTATGAAATTTTAAGATTAATTAAGTTGCAGCATTAGTCACAAAATAAATAGAACATCTCTCCCACTAAAAATAATTATTGGCTTAATGATATACAAAAGGTTGAGCCAACACAGATTCTCGCAAGGATAAAAAATGTTTATACACTGAAGGAATACGCAGGAGAAATGTCCCTCACACCTTAAACGATTTTATCGCAAGGATAAACTATTTTTATCGTAAGGATGCACTGAGCTAAGTCATCATAGATTCGCGCATGATATGTTTCATATTCAGCATGAGAAAAGATACACGGGATAAAATGTGATATCTGCAAGCAACAACAAAAATCATGCTGGAACGTGGTGGCAAAGGCTAGGAGCTTCTACATATGAACAGTTTAGAGAAAAATTATAAGGTGCAACTAATCAGTACGTGCGTTGTTTCTATGATTGTGTACATAAATATAAAATTTATTTTAATGCTATAAACGGAATTCCGATTTGTGGATTTCAATAATAATGAAAGTCACAACATTAGGTACAGAAATGAAATATTGTTGGATTAAATATATACACATAAAGGCAGATATACTTAGACTATTCTATGTGTCTTCCTCTCACTAAAGAAACTCGACATAAGAGACATGTCATTTTAATTGCACAGTACAATTGACGACTAACTAAGAGTATTTACCGATGCTATCCAAGCCGCATAGTTATTTTCATAACATAGAAAATAAATGTGACTGGATGTGTATAACCATTTAATTAAGATAAGATAAGTTTGACTGCTGATGCATAAACATGTTAAAGAATATGCCCGAAAACATATATATCTTTAACAGTATATTCATTACAAAATAATGGCCAAAGTTTCAACACTTTCATATTTCTAACATATTATACATTGTCACATGGAGTGATTAAGAGAGGAACATACAACGAAACAATATAATTATCACTGTTTAATATGACCTAAATATTTACAACGTACAAATTGATCAGTATGTATGATTATTTTATAATTGAGTACACATAAACAAAATACTATTTATTCGACTGCTATCTGACCAACACACTTATAATATGCTTGCAAAAGTTTGGAATTATTAAATTTTAAGATTAATTAAGTTGCAGCATTAGTCACAAAATAAATAGAACATCTCTCCCACCAAAAATAATTATTGGCTTAATGATATACAAAAGGCTGAGCCAACACAGATTCTCGCAAGGATAAAAATGTTTATACACTGAAGGAATACGCAGGAGAAATGTCCCTCACACCTTAACCGATTTTATCGCAAGGATAAACTATTTTTATCGTAAGGATGCACTGAGCTAAGTCATCATAGATTCGCGCTTGATATGTTTCCTATTCAGCATGAGAAAAGATACACGGGATAAAATGTGATATCTGCAAGCAACTACAAAAATCATGCAACGTGGTGGCAAAGGCTAGGAGCTTCTACATATGAACAGTTTAGAGAAAAATTATAAGGTGCAACTAATCAGTATGTACGTGCGTTGTTTCTATGATTGTGTACATAAATATAAAATTAATTTTAATGCCATAAACGGAATTCCGATTTGTGGATTTCAATAATAATGAAAGTCACAACATTAGGTACGGAAATGAAATATTATTGGCTTAATTATATACACATAAAGGCAGATATACTTAGACTATTCTATGTGTCTTCCTCTCACTAAAGAAACTCAACATAAGAGACATGTCATTTTAATTGCACAGTACAATTGACGACTAACTAAGAGTATTTACCGATGCTATCCAAGCCGCATAGTTATTTTCATAACATAGAAAATAAATGTGACTGGATGTGTATAACCATTTAATTAAGATAAGATATGTTTGACTGCCGATGCATAAACATGTTAAAGAATATGCCCAAAAACATATATATCTTTAACAGTATATTCATTACAAAATAATGGCCAAAGTTTCAACACTTTCATATTTCTAACATATTATACATTGTCACATGGAGTGATTAAGAGAGGAACATACAACGAAACAATATAATTATCACTGTTTAATATGACCTATATATTAAGGGGATAAAAAATCTTTGATTCAACAACTTTTAGTGAAAGAAACTATTGGCCCAACATCATGTAAGAACTAAATTTCTATTTACATTTATAATATCACTTACATGGGTATTCCAACATATGACATCATAATCATTCATGGGTATTTCAACATATGACATCATAATCATTTTCCCACAGAATTAGATTGTCAAAGACGTTACTTGCATACATGATATTTTGTTTACCAAAACATTTGCAGTAGTTGTAGAGCATTTATATTTCATCGTATAATAGAAACTAATGTGGTATCATTGAAACGATAATTTTATGCTTGAACACCTTCAACTCACTACAGACGACACCCTCGCATTTGCGAGGGCCGCTGTGCTAGTTTGGAAAACAAAGACAGCCAAAAACTCGTAAATCAGCATAGTTTGGGTGAGAAAGAAAAAGAGAAAAATAGGGAGTGTTGTTTTGATTGGCTTTGGAAGGACGAATATTAAGTAAAAAGGTGGCTGTGTGCAGTGCTTCGGCCCAAAAATGTGAGGGCATAGATGATTGAATTAAAAGTGTGCGGACAATGTCATTTAAAGTGCGAAGAGAGCGTTCTGCTTTGCCGTTTTGAGGAGAAGTGTAGGGACAAGAAAACCGAAGAAGAATCCCATGTTGAAGAAAGAAGGTGCGATTTTTAATGTTGTCAAATTCACGACCATTATCACATTGGATAAAACGTATAGGGAGGAAGAAGTGGACAGAAACATAACGTTGAAAATTGAGAAAAATAGCATGAACATCAGATTTGTTGCGTAAAGGAAAGGTCCAAACAAAGTGCGTAAAATCGTCGAGAATAACAAGATAGTATTTAAATCCAGAAACACTGGAAATTGGGGACGTCCATAAATCACAATGTAATAATTCAAACGGATAAGTACTATAAGAATTTGATGAACTGAACGGAAGACGAACATGTTTGCCTAATTGACAGGACTCGCAAAGCGAGGAAATATGAGAATCTTTATTACAAGGTATGGAAAATTCACTAAGAAGAGACGATAAAACAGCATTGTTTGGATGGCCGAGTCGACGATGCCACAAATCCACCGAAGCCACCATGGAAGTGGGAGGCGCGGCAGCAGGGACACCATGAAGAGAGTATAAATCACCGGAGCTATTGAAGCGTGCGATCTCGGCCTTGGTCAGGTAATCCTTCACAGACAAACCAAAAAGGTCAAATTCAACAGAAACGAGATTATCACGAGTAAACTGGCGCACAGAAATCAAATTTTTAATAAGAGCTGGGGCAACTAGAACATCGCGAAGAAGAAGAGGTTTTGTGGAGGATGGGATATGAGTCTGACCAATACAAAAAATTGGGATAGTGGAACCATCACCGAGAGTTATAGAAGGAAAAGGAGAATTGGTACAAGAAGATAGCGAATTACTAGATGCAGACATATGACTAGAAGCACCAGAGTCGAAGATCCAATCCGTACCTGAGTTTCCTTGAGAAGCAAAGTTGTTCATGGCCTGCAAAAAAGCAGCTTGATCCCAGCTCGGTGTTGAGGATGAGGTAGGTGCGGCGGGCGGTGCAGGCTGGTACGGAGGCGTCGGCAGCAAGGCAGGCGACGGCATGTAGTAGTTAGCATCGGCGTAGCTCGGTGATGGTGTATACGTCGGTGGCGCGTATGTTGGTGGTGTGTACGTCGGTGGCACGTATGTTGGTGGCGCATATGTCGGGGCGGCGAGGTAGGCGTGCGTCGGCTGTCGAGGCGCTAGAAATCCTGGAGCACCGGTCGGTGGATGAACACCGGGCTGCCAGGTGCTCGTGTAGGCGGGAGGAGCGCCGTAGGGAGACGGTGCAGCCCAGGGCATGGCCCAGGCCTGAACCATCCCCGTCCAGGGGTCTTGAGCAGGGCGCCAGCTCGGAGCCACGTGTGGAGGAGCGACAGGAGGGGGCGCTGGTGGCGGGGCCGGACGTGGCGCGGGGGCCGGTGATGACGACGGAGTAGAGCGCGGTGGCCAGTACATCGGGTTCTTCCCCCGGTAGTTGGGACTGGGGCGCCAGCCTGGAGGGGGCTGTCCTGCCGCGGCAGGAGAGGGCGCCTGGTGGCCTGCCGCGGCGGAGGTCGGGCCGTGGTTTGCTGCCACGGCAGGAGGTGGCGGAGGAGGCCGAGCGGATGCAGTGAAGACTTGGGGGCGCGCCTCCTTGCGTGCGAGAGCATCGTCGGCGGACTGGAGCAAGGAGCGCACCTCGGCGAAGGAAGGACGTGACCGCATCATGGGGATGAAGGAGGCTTGTTTCTCGAACCGATCGCTGAGTCCCTGTAGCAGGATGTTGATGAGCTGACGATCTGCGACAGGATCGCCAAGTTCGCGGAGCTCGTCGGCCATCGTCTGGATACGTTGACAGTAGACGCTGAGGGAGTTAGGCCCCTGGACGGTGTTGCGAATCTCGGTGTTGAGAGTGTTGACCCGAGCATCGACGTTGTCCTGGAAGAGTTGGCGCAGGGCCGCCCACAGAGCGGCGGCGGTGGAGGACTCCCGGAAGACGAGGTTGAAGATCTCCGTGGACACCCGCGTGTAGATCCATTGGATGATGGTGAGATCATCCTTTACCCAGCGAGGATCATCAGGGCGCGGGACGGAGTCGGTGGCGATGTGAGCGCGCAGATTGCAGCGACCGAGGTGGACGTCGAAGAGATGACGCCAATGGTAGTAGTTGTGGGCTGCTAGATCTAAAACTATGGGTATGAACGAAGTAACATCAGAAATTGTATCGGCAAAGGAGATTGGAGTAGCTATTGGATTGGTGGAGGTGGAGGCTAGGGTTATGGAAGAAGGGGGAGGAGGTTGGGCGGCGGCTTTGGCGGCGGCCAGGGCGGCGCGTCGCTCGAAGTAGCCGGGGGGCGGCGGCGGCGGTGGTGTGGGCGGTGGAGCCATGCCCTAGAATCGATAGTCTGATACCATGTAGAATTGCGGAATATTATCTGATATTGATTGTGGCCTCGATGGGCTGTTTATATAGGAGTACAAACTTGGAGTCCAAGTAGTCTAGAAGAGATAGACTTGGACTACAATTTAAACTAGCAAAACCTAAACCGGCTAATACTCTAACAAAATCTGGTTAGTTTTTTTTTTCTTTTGTGTGTGATCCGTAATATATTGTATTTCAGATAAAGATGTTGCACACTTAAAGTATACATCATTACCTATATGTATGTATTTTTTTCAAAATATTCTACTTCAAAATATCATTTTTGAATTTTTAAAATAAAGGGGTTCAGTGAGCTTGGGCTCCAAAAGCATTTTTCGAAGACAACATCAAAGCTCACACGGCACGGGAAGTCTGCATGTTCCTCTCGCTTGCTCTATGATCGATTAGTGCAATATCTTGGATTTGTACATGCATTCCTTTCAAGATGGAGTCATCGCAAATACCCCAGGTTGACAAGTGACGGTCCCAATAAAGAAGGGCTTTCTCGAAAATTATTTGAACATGGTTGGTGGCCTTCTATATCTCTATGTTCAGGAGTCAGGCTGGAGTTTTAACCGCGCTGCACCGTCTCCTGGCATATTGGGAGTTTTAACATTAGCACTAGGCTCCAACCTTATTCACGTGGATTAATTAGGTGTGCCATCAGCTCCGATGGGGTTTAGACGGAAAGTGTTGCTGTAGCTAGAAAGACCAAGTCATGAAATTCATTCAGGGTAGTAACGAATAATTTATCCCTTGCAACCCACGATTGCTGATGATACACAAATCTAAGTGCTGGTAATTTAGCAATTTTACACTCCAGGCAAAAATGATAGGTTGGAGAGGTGAAGGAGAAAGTGTATTGTCGCAATGAGAAGCTGCGCTGGGGCGTCCCCGCCCCCGTCCTCTCGCCCTCCTTCTCTCTGCGAAGTCCTCTTCCGCTGCCGCCGGAGCGCTGCCCGACAAAGCTCCGTGGCATGGCGGCTGTTTTCCTTGACAATGGCCTGATCCAACGAGGGGGCACCCGCTAGGACTGGTCGACGGCCTGGTGGCCGTGTAGCGGCGGCCGGGGGGCTTGGCTGGCGGTGGTAGGCGGCGAGGCGGTGGACGGGCCTAAGCTTGGCCTAGATGGGCTCGGATGGTCCTCAGCTTGCACAACTTCCTCCCCGCCCCGATGTCGTCTTGGTGCTTCCGGTGCTCCACCATGCAGTTTGAGGAAGTCGAGGGATTTAATGCCGACATGGCGGTGGTGGCTTCCTCCTATGCTAGAGGGGGTTGTCCGGATGGTCCCCACGACGAGTTGGAGGCGCGGATGTCGGTGAAAATTGTGTCCCGGCTCCAGTCACAGCTAGCGATGGCGGCATCTATGTAGGCTGCAGGAATTGCATCACCACTGTAGGCTGCAACGTCTACTCTCTCGTGCTGCATGCTCCCGGGGAGAAACCCTAGATCTAGGTATCTGAATCAGACGATGGCGGTGCTTACAGCGTTGTTCTACCTTTTGAGGACATCATTTTTGGACCAGCTGTTTGATGGTGGTAGAAAGTGGTGGAGTGGTGTTCATTATACTGTATCGATGATGCCAGACCGGGCGGTGTGGTGGACCGAGTCTCAGTGAAGGACGCGCCATGATGGACTTGCGCGGGATGGGTGCACCATCTGGCGCCATGGTGGCATCGATGGCAGGCCTGGTGATGAGATTCATTTTGGTCTAACACCTTGGAGATGGGTAGGCCAAAAAAGGTGGAGGTGACCTCTGGAGCATGCGCACAACACGCTTTTTGTGAAAATTATTAGGGAGTCGGCGATGGTGGTGGCCAGAACACAAGGCCTTGTCTAATCCTCTATGTATAACTTCAGTACATATATTCTCAAGACATGATTTATGTGAGATACTCTCTCTGTTCTAAAATATAAGATGTTTTAGCTTTTTTCTAACACACATGTATCTAGATGCTTTTTAGTGTGCACATTTATTCATTTTGCTTCCAACCTACATACTAAAAGATGTCTAGATACACAGTGTCAGGAAATAAATAAAATATCTTATATTTTGGAACGAAGGGAGTAGATCCGAAGATCTTTTCTTTTCGAGTTTAATGGCTTTCTTAGTAATATAGTATTGCGTTGTAGACTAAAGCAGGTCCAGTTTTTATGGTCCCGGTCAAAAAATTAAAAAAAATAAGCACCTCATAAGTCATGAATCTAGTCGATCTAGGGCTTGTATTCTTTAGCCATTGTAATTATGGAAACATTGTAGAAAAGGCTTACAAGGAAGTACCTAATTAATTACATTTTACAGGGATTTAAACACTACCTTACAAAAAATATATTTTATGTTGAATTTGATATTTTACTTTTGACTGAATTCGGTGAGTAGCTTTGCTATTACTAGTACTAGATCGTTACATTTTGTAATGCCTATGAATGTCCGTCTATCCAAACGATAACGCAATCACTTGCTAATTAATTTGGTGCCATTTATCCTGTCACCTATTATAATTCTACTACTCTAGAATTGAAATAATGAGCATTCATGGCACGTCCACTATAAAAGTACTAGAATAGTTCTCATCCTTCACAAAATCAATAACAATTTCCATCAAGATAACATCAGAGTCCGAGATGAGGACCCTCCAAAAGTGTCTCATGTTCACTCTCGCTCTCATGGTGGTACTATCGTCAGGTATATATGCTTCTCAGTTCTCAGCCTATACCTGCTGAATCCATGTAAATTTGTATGCCTATCATGTTGATTGTATCACGATCATCTTAACAATTTCAATGCTGTGAACGACATTGCAGATGAGACAGCGAAGGCTATGGCAGGAGGAGAAGGCAGCATCGACGGAGGCGTGGTGGTGCCGATGGCGGATTGCTCGGTGACGGTGATTGGGCCGGGCGAGGTGTGCGTCCCCCGGGACTGCGAGACAGAGTGCCGCAAGCATCACGGCGGGATGGGCGCGTGCGGCGCCAATGGGTGCAGCTGCGCCGTCTGTAAGACGTATCCTCCATCATCGACTGGTTATCGTCAAAGCAGGAAATCTAAAATACTTTGACTATTTTCCTCAAAAGAGTGTACTTCTTAAATATGGCCAAGTTATATGGGATATTATCTTAAGTGCTACAACTGATATTTTTACCGGTGCGCTGAGCAAGTGCAACCTCTTAATGTGTTCCAAATATTATATTTTTTTGTATGAAACAATTACAATGAGCTATTATCACCAAAGTTTGAACCAACTACAAAGAAATAAGGAGAAACAGTAAAACAAAAAGCACTAGTGGACTTAGATTACAGAAGACAGGAAACATTAGAAAACTGCAACATGATTTTATGCATAAAAAATTATTAAAAGCATCTTCACCAAGGCCCCTGCTTTTTTTAGGGTGAACGGTAAAAAATCACTGCAATAGAACAACTAGTCAAGCACTCAAGCTTGTACTTTGGGGTACCCTAGATACCTTGTGAGAGTCCTTACATGTAGAGGGTCCCTACAAGAGCAACTACATTAAGTTGCTGATGTGGCTAACATGCGCAACCGCCATCACACGTGTTTCTACGATGAATGAGTTTTGTACATCATTGAGTACGTATGCAAAAAATAATATGGACAATTGTTGGATTTTGAGATGATTTTTAGGTGCTGAAAACATAGGGACGGACCCTATTCGTATTTTTTTATTAGAAATGGGGAGAACCCGGCTTCTGCATCATGTAATGCACACGACCATTTATTATAGAAAATTTTAGGTCTCAAGTGCGAATATAAACAAATAAAATATACATCTCAGACACTGCAGATGGTCGATACAAGAATCAACCATCCAAAACATGATAAAAAACAAACGGCTACTCATAAAGTCAATCTCCTAGTAAGCCGCCAATCAGCCTGGGTGAAGAAATCCCGAGCGACCGTCAGGACCCTATTCGTATGGGAACACAAAATTAGGAGCTATTGCTAAAGATGCTCTAATAGGTTGCTACTAGGAATGATGTCACATCTTACATATAAATACACTTTCCCAATCTCCTCACTATCTGTCAATCCTTTTTTTAGATGAACGGGGGCAAATCCCCCGGCTCCATTTTATAAAATGAAACCGGATTAACAGGGCCAACACAAAAAAACAAAAGTGCATGAAGGAAACGACTACAGAAAGTAAGAGCTCCCAGAAAACTTTGGGATTTTTAGGCTAAGCGATTACAAGCTCACACTAGGAGCGGGATGTAAAGAAGCAATTGTGCATTCCTGAGATCTGGAGGAACTGAAATCTTATTTTTATTATTTTGTCGCATCGATGAGTTCAAGCATCCATAGTCGGATCCCTAGTCTTCACGACAGCTACGTCCATCCTGCAGTGCTTCAATGGAGAGGGCCCTGGAGAAGACTGTAAATCCAGCGGGGTGACATGGCCGAGGGTGGTCATCTTTTTTTCACCGAGTGAGCGAGGTTGTCGGGCTCGGGTTCTCCTCCCCAAGTGCATCAGCAAGAGATGTCAAGCTCATGGTGTAGGTTGCCCTTTCCACCAATGGCTCTCCGCTGTTCAGCCCACACCTAGCTGGAGCGGAGACGACAATAGTGGGGAGATTGCCTGGCAAAACCTGGCTATCCTCTCTAGGACTACCAATGTGAAGAGGATCACTTAGTTCTTGACTGTCTTGAGAACCAACCACCAATATGTTTTATATTGGTCCAAGGGTGATTATCAAAAATCATATCGTTTCTAGTTTTCCATAAGCACGACATATTGCAAACACAAGTAGAGTTTAAAGCAAAGTTCTTATTCTGAGAAATCTAGAATTTACTCAAATAAACGAAATTACTTCCTAACGGGGCGCCAAATAAATTGGAGGCAAATCTCCAGATTTCTTTGGCAACAATACACTCATGAAAAAAGTGTGTAATAGTTTCATCCTTAGAACAGAAGGTACAATCCTCAAGGTTTAGTCCGCTTCCTTTTTTCAAATTATCTCTTATCATCAGTTTATTATGTAACATCAAACATAGGAAAAATTGGACTTTTGGAGGAATTTTCGAAGACCGAACTACATGGATGAAAATAGGTGTTACCCCTCTAAAGTTAATGATATTATACAAAGAACTAGTAAGTAAAATCGTTTGTTTTCATACTGCCAAATCAAGGAATCATCTACATAAGGATGAGTTATGGCACTAAGAAGTATTCGTTTTAGTTCCAGCCTGGGGAAAAAGTTCTTCTAAAGGTGAGTTTAATGGTACCTCCCTCTATTACTTCTGCAATGACTATACCTTGCTGGTAGCAAATAGAGTACAGTGTCAAAAATTGAACAACTAAAGGGGAGGTTCCAAACCAGATATCCTCCAACACTATTTTTCCTATCATTACCTAGAACCCATCTATATCCAAAACTGATTGCCCTAGCAGCCCACATAACACCCTTATAGAACTAGGAAGTGTGGGTGGGTTGCTTGTAAATAGGTTTGGAGATTCTCTAATATATATACAATCTATTATACTTTTCCAGATTTTACCTTCATCATTGTGATACATTTTTATCCAAGATCCTAGGAGGCACAGGTTCACATTTGTAAAATTTGGGATGCCAAGACACCCAAATTCTTTTTCATGCAAACTAAGTGCCAATTTGCTAGATGAAGTTTTCTGATTCCTTCAAAGTTATTCCATATGCAGTGAGCCATATGGGAGTTAGTTAAATCTACATCCCATTTTTTGGGAATCTGACAAAAGAGATCAGGGATACTTGCTAAACAAGACTTGAGAAGGATGGCCCTAGCTGCATAGGAAATAAATTTACCTCTCCTGCAAGATTTGATAAGGCAAGGCTATAAATGCTCTCTTCTCAACTTGTCATAGTAGAGGGGAATTCCTAAGTATTTGATAGGGAAAGAACCTTTCAAACATCCAAAGACATCTATGAAAATAGTAATTATATCTTCATCTAGTTCTAGAGGAACCAACTCACTCTCAGAATAGTTAATTTTCATACCATAAACCTTTTCAAAGCATGTTAGAGACTTCAGATTAGTGACCTTCTCCACATTATTCTCAACAACGAGAATGGTGTCATCTGCATATTGCAGGAAGATGACACCTCCAGGATACAGGTTAGTGTAGAAGCCACTAATCAAATTGTTACAGGCTGCTTTATAAAGCATCCTAGTTAAAACAACAACTACTAGGTTGAAATGTAAGGGCGAGAGGATCACCCTATCTCAGACCCTTGTTTGTCAGAAATAATTTACCTTCTACATTATTAAGCTTGACAAAGGTGGAAACCCCTCTTGATAAGGAGTTCTTCCAGAAAATCTTAATCAACCTTATCAAAATCTTTTTCGTCATCTAATTATAGGAACAAGCCTAGATTTTTATTAGGGTGGACAGAGTATAACATGTCATGAGCTGTTACCGCACTTTCCAAGATGTACCTACCTTTGATGAAATATGTTTGGTTGCTATAAGTAAGGATGTTCATCAAAGCAGCAATCCAGTTAGTCAGGACTTCAGTAGAAATTTTAGAACTACAGTTTAGTAGGCTAATAGGTCTATGTTTTCATAGAGGTTGCGTCTGGTTCCTTTGGGATGAGAGACAACACACCAAATTAATTTAAGCATGTAAATGTATAATTACCCCTTTTTGAATTCATTAGAAGGGACATTAAGTCACTTTTGATGAGTTCCCAAAATTTCTGGTAAAAGAAGGAGGAAATGCCATCAGAACCAGGGGTTCCATAAGAGTATGATCCAAAAATAGCTTCTTTCACCTCAGACTTACATTTTGGCATTATCTAATTCAGAAACTTTCTCATTAATTGAAAAGAAATATTTAGCTAAATAGAAACCATGTCTACCCTCTTTTTAAAAATCTTGGCATAGAAATTGGAGGCAATGTCCAACATTTCCCCCATATCAGACACAGGGCCATTTTTCCATTAGGATAATGAATGCAAGTTTTCCTCCTCCTTTGATTAGTTATTGCATGAAAGTAAGTTGTATGCCTATCTCCTTCTAGAATGTATCTATCTATAGATCTCTGTCTAGCCTTAGTTTCTTCTTTAAGCCAAATCTTTTTCATTTCTAGTGAAATTCCATTCATTCTGGATTACTCCACTACAGTTAAAGTATATGATTCAGATTGATGTTTAAATCATCATATTCAAACATCATGCTAGATTTCAGTCTTCTAAGCTCAACTTCAATGTTGCAGCTCTAGCCTTTAGAATGTTTACTAAAACGTCCAATTTTTCTTGCCGGACATCTAGGAGGGTTTTGCTACTAACATGTGCATTCCATGATTTTTGCACTAATGGCCTGAAATCTTTCTCTGAATAGCCACCACTTTTCGAATTTATAACTAGAGGATCTTGGGGTGAGTCCCACACCTGAGTCCGAAAGCAGTGGGATGTGGCTTGTACCAAGCCTAGGTAAAGCTATAGAAGGAGTTAATAGCATAAAGCCACCACTTTTGGTGCCAAATTTGCCAAAGACCACCACTTTATGTTTGTGAAACAAAAAACAACCACATTTTCAAAGTTTTTTTGTGGAAAACACTAAACGTGAATTGACGAAGAATTGACATGATTTCTGAATAACTGGGCCCACCAATCAGGCTGACGTGGCATTTCAGGGAAAAGAAAAAACAAAATATCTAAAAAAAAGATAAAGTCTAGGAATCCAAATTAAGAAACACCCCCTTATTTTCCACCTCTCTCCATCTGGCCCAGGTCGCCGGTGGGACGCCCTGCTGCCGTCACTGGGACACCCCGCCCCGCTGCCGCTACACCTCTCCCGGAGTACCGGTGGCCGTCGCCGCTAGGACACCCCGCCCCGCCGCCACTGGACCTCTTCTGGTGATCGCCGTCGGAGATACTCTGGCCCCTGCTCCACTTGTGAACCATCGGTATCCTCTGTTGTGCGTCAATAGCGACCCATATCGGAGCACTTCCTAGCCGAGGCCTACCCCGACCGGGTGCAGGAGACGGCAGTGGGAGATCGGCCAACCGCAAAATGGCTGAGCGCCCGCGGGCGATCGAGGCGGCTCCTCCCGTGCATCTCTGTGTCCGTGGCCTCCTTCATCGCGATGTGGGAGTGCGGTCCTGTCCGTGTCCTCGATGAGTAGCGCAGCGCAACGGAGCACCGACTTCGCCCACGACCAGAACCTCCCATGCGCGGCGGAGCGGCGGCTTCGTCCTCGACTGTAGCCATGTGCGAGGAGGAGAGGTGGGTGGCCGGCCGCGGCGCGAGCGAATGGGCAAGTGTAGGCGGTAGCAACCTTGCCCGAGAGGTTGTGGCCACCGGGTCAACCGGGAAGGAGATAGGAGATAAAGGAAATTTTTTAATTTTTTTTAATTAGGTCGATTAGTGAGTCCCAGACTGACGAGGGTTAACTCGACAAATGTCCAATATGAAGGACTTAGGATCGGGGGAATAGGGCGTCGGATGAACTCGAAGGTAAAATCAGTCAAACAAGGCGTGTATCGAAAGTAAGCGTAGGGTGAACTCTGGCTTACTCTCAATCTGTCCCTCACCGTCCTCTCCTGACCCCTATATATAGGTGGCCAGGTCTCAAGGTACGGGAGGGGTCCGACACAGATTACAATATCGATATACGACATGAACTCGTATCTTGACTAGAATTACACTTGGGCCTAGCTTAACGGGCCTCAGGGGTACTCAACTAACGGGCTCTATTATCTATACCCTTGTCAGTAGCCCCCGGGATTCTACCAGAATTGTAGATTTGGGTTGAATCTCAAGTCTTCAAATCTTCGACTTGATCAATCTTTCGACTTCTTATTCTTCCTGTACTAGAAAATGAACAACCCTCATTATATTATCTCGCAAGGGGTTTTGATGAACAAGCCTGACAACTCTGACGGATCAAGAGGTCAGTTAACTGCCAGAACAGATACTTGTCACCTACTTCAAATTCAATCCCCATGGACTTGAATTCGGGAAACTGGTCAAACTCATTCTTTTGCCGCATTTAGGACTTACAAAGAACGAGTCCTAGTGGTTCTCAGGGTACCCAGTGCGTCCACCAGGATTTTCTTCGTGTCGTAGACACGGATAACTACTAGCAGAGCGCATCCATGTGCGTATACCAGGCCACACAGGACGGATCCTAGGATCTTACCTTCATAATATGTTTCAATCATGGCATTCGAATTTTGTCGCGATGACGCAACTTGAGAATCATACGTTGCATCCTTGTTTGACTGTTTCAGTTCTGAAAATCTTCGGGTTGTTCAACCTTGATTTAATATATATATATATATATATATATATATTCCCTCCCGATGGGAGTAATTGCACTTTCCAAGTCTTCTTTCGCCTTCTCTGCTTCCTTTATGTACGTAAGAATTTCGTCGGGTGCGCGGCCAGCGCTCCCGATGGGAGTAGGCCCCGAGGCTATAGTCGAAAAGCATGTTTTCGAGTATAGGCTCAAATAAATTGTCGCTCCTTTAATCATCAGATAATAGCTTCTTCTTTTTTTTATAATATCGTCGGGTGCGGCCCAGCGCTCCCGATGGTAGTAGCCCCCAAGGCTATAGTCGAATATTTTCGGGTATAGACTCAAAAAATGAGTTTTCTTCACTGACTCCTTTACATCTCCCGTAGCAGATTTTGTCGTGTTCCTTGATCAGCACCAATACACATATCGTAATGCTAAATGTCTCGCTGAATCTTCGCCGAATATCCGTAACTGTCATATTGTACAACAATGTTGTTGTTTCCTGTTACTCAATCGCTCGTGACGTCATTGACAGAATCCCTCTATATGTAATTTTGATTTAACGCTGACCGTTACTCATGGGCAGCGCAGTAATTTCACAATTTTTTCTGCCCATTAGTGGGCTACCGCTTCCACTTCTTGCGCCACGTCGCAGCCCACGTTCCTTCACCAGGACACTTTATAAGGGGAATAGTGGGGATGTTACTATTTACCAGTTCATTGCTCCTCCGCCGCCACCATTGCTGCATCCTCTTTGCGCCTCTGAGCTCCTTCACAACCCCCTGGCCGCCGCCGCTGTAGATGCGCGTAACGACCCTTGCACACAAGAGCAAGATGGGGAAGAGCAAGACCGCCATGCGTCGACCAGCTGGGTGCCCTCCGAGTTTGGGCAAACCGATCTCACCAAGGCCCAGAAGGAGGGCCTCATCACTGAAGGGGATCAGGTCGTCTTCCCCAGCACCGAGCGCATCCCCAAGCCCCCGAGCGGCTATCAGGTGATGTTTCTCGCCTTTCTCCTGCGCGGCTTATCCTTTCATGCCCATGAATTTCTCCGCGGACTTCTCTTTGTCTACGGCGTGCAGCTTCACCAGCTCACGCCAAACTCGATTTTACACATTGCTTGCTTTATCACTCTTTGTGAGTCTTTTCTGGGGATCGAACCCCATTGGATTCTCTGGTAATTTCTCTTCTGCCTCCGCCCTAGTGTTGCCTTGTCGAAGAAACCTGAGCTGGGCGGGGCTGTTATTTCTGTCCGCGCTGAGGTTCATTATTTGGAATTTACCATGGCTGCCTCAGTGCAAGGTTGGAAGAAGAAGTGGTTTTACATCAAAGACCAGAAAATCTCTTCCTCTGACCAATACGGCATTGCCCCTTTTGATGTCAACAAAGATCTGAAGAAGTTGTCATCGTGGGATTCGCCTCCCACGGAAGCTGAGATGGAAGATATCAAGCCGCTGCTAACCCGCATCCAGGCTCTGAGGAGTGGTAGCGGAGGTGCGCTGTCAGGGACTCAGCTTATGTCATTCTTTCTGCAACGGCGAGTTCAGCCTCTGCAGCACCGTATTTCCAAACTTTGGTCATACTCTGGCTTGGATGATTCTTCTCGAGTGTCTAAAGAAGACATAGATAAGAAGGATCTCGACAAGCAAGTGAGAGCTCTGACTACTCTTACGAAGGATCAAGAAATCCCCGCCTTAGCCACTGATTTCTTCGACTTCGAGCGTCCCTTGCCTGCGGTATGTGCTTTTTCATGCATCACCTTCTCATTTATTCGCCTTCTTGTATTTTATCACTATTTTGCTTACAGCTTTTCGACTTATTTTTCTACAGGATCATCAATCCATTGTTTCTAGTCCTCCTCTTCCAGAGGGAGGGCCTATTCAGGACGGAGATGATGCCAAAGGTTCATTGGAGGAAACTAGCTCGACTACGGAGATGATGCCGAAGGTTCATTGGATGAAACTAGCTCGACTATGTTGCCTCCTCCTGCGCATTCAGAAGATCTTGGTCTCGATAAGAAAAGGAAGCGTGTCGAGGAGCTCCTTTCTTCGAGTACCTTTGCTCCCAAGAATGTGGCCGGGGAGGCCTCTGCTCTAGAAGATGAAGAAGAGCTTTTCGACTTCTTTGACTCGTGAGTCTTTGCTGACTTGTGGACTTATATACTTTTCTTTCTTTCGACTTATGCAAAGTGTTTTACTCTTGTGTTCCTTTTGCAGTGATAACAAAAACTCGAAAAAGGATGCTACCACTGCTCCCATTGTCGATGCTCATGCTATCGACGAGCCGCCCTCTCAGGAGGCAGATGTGGTACCTAAATCGCCAGAGGCCATTGTCAAAAAGGCCGCTTCTCGTGCTTCCAAACGCCTGAAGAAAGCGTCAGCGGCAAGTACTTCCCTCGACGCCCGTCGACCAATGAGCTCCGATGATGATGTAAGTACTACTTTTCTTCTTGCAGCTTACTCTTTTTGAACTGTCCTTCTTATGTCTTACTTTTGACAAACTTTAATGAAAAAGTTCGTTTCTTTGGGCAGTGAGTGTGTCGAGTTTTTGAGAGCTGCCCGGGCTTCTCAGGGTAAGCTTTTTGCTATTCTGTGCCTTTTATTTGTCTAATTTGCATCTCTATGGCTCTTTATCTAGCTTTCTTTCCCCTTCTTGTGCTGCAGATGCTTTGTCGGCGGCCAATGCTCGCATATCGTCCCTGGAAGCTAAACTTGAAGCTTCCAGAAAGCTTGGGATGTTGCCGCCGCTGCCAAGACCGCTGCTGAGAAGTCTACTAAATCAGCATTGGCTAAGGCAAAGAAAGCGGAGAAGGCGCTTGCCGATGCTGATCAGGAGCGTGTTCAAAGGGAGCAGGCCATAACTAAATGCCTTAATCAAATTTTGGCTCTTGCTGGAGGTAAGTACCATGCTTTTCCCTTCTTAGTCGATTTGCCCATTCTTATACTTACTGATGTATGCTTACTTATCTTCTGTCTTTGTCTTTTCATTTCTGTAGAACATACTGGGGTGTCTTTGGCGCCTTTGCAGCCGGACGATGATCCTCTGATGGCCATGGTGAACTTGCTGGAGTCGAATTGGATATCTATCCGGGAAATCTTTGAGCTGGCTACTCGCGTGTTAACGCGGATTTTCGTTGGGTTGTGGCCCAAGAAGAAGGCGGATGTGCCAACTGCCGATTTGAAGAAACTTGCCACGACTTTCAACACCCCCGAAGATCCTATCCTTCAGATGAAGAGCCATTCGGTGAAGCGAGGCGCTAAAGGGGCCATTGCGCTTACTTATGCACATGGCAAGGAAGTTGACTGGGAGAAGGTTAGCTCTTCCCGTGGTCAACCTCTTTTAGAGCTGCGAGGTTTCTCTGAGAAGGTGAAGAAGTATGCACCAGGCATCATGTCGATTATCACTCCTTCGGCGGCTTCTTCGACTTCCACTCCGGCTTCTTCGACTCCTGCAACAAGTGCGTCGATGCCCCCGCCAAGTGTTGGTGCTACTTCGCCCGCACCTTCTTTCGCCGCGGAGCCTACTGCTAAGGTGTCGTAGAATTAGCCTCTCCTTGTAATTTTTCCTCTTTTGGATAGATCTAGCAAACTTTGCCCATAATTTGACTGAGATTTTATCAGGAAGTAATGTACGGTTTGTTAATATATCGCCTTTGTGAAATATTGAACTGAATTGGGTTTCTGAATTGTTTTCTTTTCCCTTCTTTTGGTTTCCAGCCTTCATGTGCTGGTGGGTCGCCAAATCGTGATCGCGGCTCGCCACCTGCCAATGTGTTCGACTCCGGTGCTCCTTCGCCTCCTCACTCTTCTTGCCGATGCAGTGAATATATGTCGAGGATTTCAGACCTCAAAGGGCGTTTAAATTTGATGAAGCTTCAGGCAAAAACTGCTTTGGACAAGGCCAGCAAGTCTTGCGGCTTGATAAAACAGATATCCGTTCTTGAGGATAAAGTGTCAGGTCTGGTGGCCAGAATCGTACATCTTGAGGAATGCGACTTCTTTCTTGTTGGTATCGTTGAGTCCGTTTGTGAGATGTTGCGATGTAAGGTTTCTTGAAACCCCCTTGTATCTTTTGATGTGTTTTTGCAAACTAATTTTCTTTCGTGCCTCAGGTACTTGCCTGGACTTTGTTGGTGAAGCTCGTCGAGTTTCTGAACGAATCGTGGCTCTCGAGAAGGCATCACAAGGGACTGATAGTTTGTGGTCGAATCCCCGGCGCCGTCGTGCCATTGTACTTCTTCAAGATCGTGCTCAACATATTGGAGAAGCGGTTAACGGTTGTCAGGCATCTTTGACGACCATGTATTCTATTATGCTTCCTCGCAATCCTCCACCGGGAAGTTTCAGGCAATTGCTCGAGACCTTCAGGATGAGCCAGCGGGTTCATCTTTTGATAAAACTCAACTTGATTGCTGGTGCTAACTTTGCTCTTGGATGGATGCGAAAGTGGCATCTGAGGCTCAATTATGACTCGATGTCGCAGGACTTGCCTCCAGAGCATGCGACGCTTGGTGTTCATATGGATGCCACGCTGCAGCCGGCGAGGAGGATTATTTTGAGATTGCTGCAGGAGGACGCGAGGTTTTTTCATGAGCACCATTACTTGAACCCGTTCAATGTGGACGATTCAGATCAACCAATGTCGTAGCTTGTTGTTATATATATATTTTGTATGTAAAACGCGAGAGTTTCCACTTCTGGGTCTCTTGTCAGAAGTTTTTTTTTGTGTTCTCAGAGCGTTTTGTGTTTGGTGCGTTTACCACAATTTTGTTTGAAGACACGTAAACTCGAATAGGAGGAACTTTGTCTTTATTTAAGCTTGTAATGTAAGATACATGGGGTGTCACAATTGTGGCTTTTAATAACCTTATTTTTCTACTCTACTTTTGAGCGCTTGTCGCCTATGTCGCCGAAGTTTTTCCCTTGTCCTCTGCTACTTCTCCTGGATCTGACGGCTGCACCCGTGGTTTCTTCACTTCTGGCTCTGCTGGGTGCCCTTCGAGTTGTTGTGCGACTCCTGTAGTCGCACTTTTTGCCTTGTCTTTGGGTTCTCCGTAGGTTGCCATCATGCCGAAGTTTTGAGCCATTTTGTAAAATTCCTTGTCGCATAGATCTGAGAGTTCAAAACTTCCCTTTACTGTGATAATTCCGTTGGGTCCTGGCATTTTGAGTACCAGGTAAGTATAATGAGGTACTGCCATGAATCGCGAAAACGCGGGTCGCCCGAGGATCGCGTGATATTGTGATGGCCAGTCCTTGACTTCGTAGTCGAGCTTCTCTCTTCTGTAGTTTTGTCGATTCCCGAAGCAAACATTGAGTGCTATTCGACCTAATGGATAGTTAGCGCTTCCTGGGACAATTCCGTGGAAGGAACAGTCTGTTGGTTTTAGGAACTCTAGTGATATGTGCATTGCTCGGAGAGTTTTTGCATATATGAGATTTATTCCACTTCCTGCGTCCATAAATACTCTGTCGACGTCATATGTCCCAATTTGGGCTTTGAGTACCAGAGGCGCATTTCCTGGCCGAGGTACTGTTATGGGGTGATCTTCCCTATTGAATTCTATGGGTTGTTCTGACCAGTGCAGATACTCCGTTGTTGCTGGGGGTGATGTTACTGCTAGGTTGACTTGTCGAGTTATGATCTTTTCTTCTTTATTCGACTTTGGCACTGGCTGTATCATTGTTGTGATGTGCCCTTTGGATGGAATATATCCTCCTTCGTTATCACGTCCCTGGCTTGGCTGTTCTTGATCCTGAGGGACTCCACTATTTCCTTGTTGACTTGTAGGCGCGTTGCTTGTGTTCCCTTCGTATCCTTGTCTCTTTGCTTTGGCTTGTTTACTCATTGCTGTCTCTTCGAGTTTCAAGAACGTCGTGCAATCTTTTATCGCGTGTCTGGACACTCGTTTTCCATCAACGAACGTGGAATGAATGTGGCATGGTCCATTGAGCATATCCTCTGGTGATGGGTTGTATTCTCTGGGTTCTCTTGTGTGGAATTTTTTGCTGCTCCCGTAGTCTTCCTTTCCATAACTGTGGTATCCCAAGCTTCTGTGTTCGTTTCCTTGATAACCATTATCTTTGTACCCCGCGGCTACTTGGCTATGGGAGCCGTAGTTATCGTAATTGCGGGATCTCCTCCTGACAAGGGTATAGATAATAGAGCCCGTTAGTTAGCTACCCCTGAGGCCCGTTAAGCTAGGCCCAATTGTAATACTAGTAGAAATCCGAGTTCATGTCGTATGTCGATAGTGTAATCTATCTCGGATCCCTCCCGATCCCTGAGACCTGGCCACCTATATATAGGGGCCAGGAGGGGACGGTGAGGGACAGATTGAAAGCAAACCAGGTTTACACCCACGTTTACTTTCGATAGCCACCTTCTTTGACTGATTTTACCTTCGAGTTCATCTGACGCCCTATCTCCCCGATCCTAAGTCCTTCATCTAGGACATTTGTTGAGTTAACCCACGTCAATTGGCGCCGACCGTGCGGACTCTGGGCGTTGGAATCATGAATTCGACGGCTTTTCCACTCATAGCCAACAACAATCCAGAAGTCGACAAAATTCAGATACCCTTCGGAACCGTCGATTTTCGACCTCACCATTCAAGTTTCACGCAAGTATTCGAGAGCATGGATCAAGATATGGATTTGACGATCGGAAGCCTAAACTTTCGCGTCGGATCACTAGGTTCGATTCGCCTTTCAGATCCGGCGAATCCGGGTCCGTCCGCAACCAAGTCCAAAACAGAAACAATGTCAGAATCATCAGAAGGCTCTTCCAGCGAAGTAAATTCGCCGGTCAGCTCCATGGAAATAGAAGCAGAAAAAAGAGAATTCGCAGAAGGCGACAAAACCATGGGAAACTTCAACTTAGAAGTACAACTCGAAGATCTTATGATTAGCCGTGACGACACTTCAGATAAATCAACGGACACCTGGAAGACAGGTTTAGAGCTTCATGAGGATGAAAACTCAATCTTCTCAAGCTTCGATAGCAAGTTCGACAATCGGTACCAAGTACTCGCTATTACAGAGGACAACTCAGAAGAGTTCGACGAAAACAACATTCCAGTACTCAACCCAGCAAACATATACAGGGGGGCAAATGTGACGACCCCGAATTTATCACAAATTCGAAGTGCCCGTTATGCATTCCACCACAATCCCAGAATCATTGTTGTGATACACATAACGTAGTTGGTCACCAGTTCCATAGACATTACAATATGAAGGTTCAAATACAATGGTCATAGAGACCAAGTTCAAATTACAACACAATATAGCAGCGGAAATAACATCTTCGGGTCCATGCCTTCACCCTACAGGCAATGGCGACTCAGTAGAAGATCTTAGTTCTGATACTCTTCTTCATATCCTTCCTCCGGATACTCCTCCCCAAAGTCTGGCCAAGTTGATAGCCAGGGACACAGCCATGAGTACATTGGATGCACTCGCAAACCATCTTATAATTGAAAGGATGAAGTAGATATGCAAGGTTGATAGGGTGGACTAAGCACTAAGTTTAGTTGCAAAAGCTAGTTTTATTTCCCAAGAATGTTCATTTGTAGAAAAGAGGTTTAGTTCTCTAAGTTCAATCTAAAAGGAACTTCAAGTGTGTCAAGATCAATGTCAAGTCAAGTCATGTTATTTGATACGTCTCAAACGTATCTATAATTTTTGATGCTCCATGCTTGTTTTTACACCATTTGCCTATTGTTTCGTTACACTTAGTGGCATTTTTATACATTTTCTGGAACTAACCTATTAACGAAGTGCCACAGTGCCAGTTTCCTGTTTTCTGCTGTTTTTGTGTTTCAGAAGTGATACACAGGAAATATTCTCGGAATTGGACGAAACAAGTTCCTGAAGTCATATTTTACCCGGAAGCTTCCAGTGATCCGAAGAAGTGTCGGAGGGGGGCCACCAGGGCCCCACACAAGGGGGCGGCGCGGCCTGGCCCCTGGCCGCGCCACCCCTGTGTGAGAGCCCCTGGCTCCACCTCTGACATCGCCCCTTCGCCTATAAGTACCCCCCGACGGGAAAAACCTAAGGGCCCGATCAGTTTTCCAGAATACATCGCGATCCGCCGCCGCCGTCGACCCGAAGATCGGGAGGGTCCAGAAGCTCTTCCCGGCACCCTGCCGGAGAGGGGAATTGCCACCGGAGGTCTTCTTCATCGCCATGCTTGCCTCCGAAGCGATGAGTGAGTAGTCTACCTTGGACTATGGGTCCATAGCAGTAGCTAGATGGTTGTCTTCTCCACCATGTGCTTCCTGTTTAGATCTCATGAGCTGCCCTACATGATTGAGATCACCGTTATGTAATTCTATGATGTTGGTTTGTTGGGATCCGATGAATATTGGTGTTTATGATTAAGTTGCTGTACTGAATTATATCTTTTGTTATCTCTATGTTGTTTATGATCTTGCATGCTCTCCGTTGTTAGTAGCTATCTTGGCCGAGTAGTTGCTAGTGACTCCAAGAGGGGGTATTTATGCTCGATAGTGGGTTCATGTCTCTATTTCACCTGGGGGAGAGACAGAAACCTCTAAGGTGGTAGATGTGCTGTTGCTACTAGGGAGAAAACAACATTCATATGCTCAAGGGCATATGCTTGGTTTACATTACACACTTTGCTTAATGCAATTATCTGTTGTTCGCAACTTAATACTTCTAGGGTGTTCGGATGATATCCCCGGGGGTGGATTATTAGTCATAGATGCAGTTGGATGGCGGTCTATGTATTTTGTTGTAATGCCCAGAGTAAATCTCATAGTGATCTTCTTGACATATCACGTTATCTTTATTCTATCAATTGCCCAACTGTAATTTGTTTACCCAGCATGTTATTTTATCTATGGAGAGACACCACTAGTGAACTGTGGACCCCGGTCCTATTTTAATCATATTGCAATCACCTGTTTACTTTTCCCGCATTGTTTACTTTACTCGCATATACTCTACTGTTTTCCACTCGATACACTCATAACCTTTGTTTCAAGCAAACCGGTGAGATTGACAACCTCATCGCAAGTTGGGAACAAAGTATTTGTTTGTGTGTGTGCAGGTTCCACAACACCTTCAGTCGTCATCGTCTCCCTTCTCCTGTTCGATAAACCTTGGTTTCTTAACTGAGGGAAAACTTGCCGCTACACTCATCATACCTTCCTCTTGGGGTTCCCAACGGGCTGGTCATCACCACGCACAAGGACTTACTGCTCCCACGTCAACTACACGCCACCAGCTCTTTTCTGGCGTCATCATCACACGAGTAGCATTATTCACCAAGTTCACCATAAGTTATTATCATTCTTGACAAAAGTCAAGTACAGTTTGCCAACTGTCCATAACCGAGGACGCGGCTATTCGAATAGTTTGAAACCTCTGCAAAGGGGTACACTTTACCCACAAGATTCGATACATCTGCCGGGAGAAATCCACGGTTCGTCATACACAAAGTATGCGAGGTTCAGATAATCAAACAAACTCTTTCACTTGCTCACTCTAGTACAGGATCCTTCCCTAGAGCCCGAGACACGGACATCCTCCGTTCCGGCGTCTCTAGTTTTGCCCGCTCCGGAGTGCCGGATGAATGGAATTTTCACTCGGTTCAGAAGTACCCGCGCACGGTGCACTTCTATAAAGGATGATACAAGACCTCCCATACTAGGGTGAACAAGCTACGGACTAAGCCCCTTCCCATTTAGGGGTAATGTGGTCGTACGGTAATGGTTGGCTCACATGGTACATCACTTATTATCATTTAGCAAATACATTCCATAGTTCTTAGTCATTATTATTTTCCTTCATAAAACCATCATGTAGGAGAATCTCCATCTCAAGTTTTCAAGTTCAGGTCACCAAGTTCAACTGGGGTTCCTCTTAGAGATGGCCTCAATTTTATTAGCGACTAAGCAACTATATTGAGTGATGATACCTCTAAACTATGGTTGGATAAACTCAGCTTGATGCTCTTGCTAAGCAAGATATCACTACACTTCTATCATTCTACTCTAGCAATTCAATCATGCAATTTACTTAAAACAAGTAGAATGCAATAGTAAGGCTAGGCATTTGGAGTATGCTTCAAAAGATGGCTTGCCTTGGTTGGCAAAGTGTCTGGGGTATTCTTCTTCTTCTTCTTGATAAAAGTCCCCTTCAATATCCTCCTCAGCAACACTAGCGTCTAATAACGAATAAATACAAAACACACAATCACTACACAGGGCTAACAACACACCAAGCATACATACTTGTTTTCAACAAGGGCATTCATGTTGGGTTTTATTTCAATTGGATTGCAAGTTTTCTTCCAAGTTTTCATTAAGTGTGCAAGTTATATTTTCTACTATGTGTCACGTCTTGTTTACCTTTTTGAGTATGGGTAAGTAACTAGGGTTATTAGGGATAGCTTAAGTGAGGATTGACTAATTATGTGAATTGGTAATGAGGGCAAAATTAATTCTAAGTGTATGATAGAGATCTATCATTTTATGTTACCCATTAAGATTGGATTAAGGTCTAATTGATATCACTAAATAGGTTTGAGTTGACTAAGGTGGACTAAACAGTAGGGGAGGTCATTAGTGAGTTCACAAATCCAGTTTCATAATTTTAGGAGGCTTAAACAATTTTCTAGAAATTTTCTATGATTAATAAAGCTATGGTCACATTATTCTTATTTATTTAAATCCCTAACTCAAATTGAACTCTAACCAGTTCTACCGTGTAGAGCAAATCCTAAGCTTTCCAACGCATATTCATTTGCTAGAAATGGATTTGTAAATCTCTTTGAATTAAAGTTTGAAAATTAGATCTGAATCAAATTTGAATTAATTCAAACGGCGGGAAAATAATTAAAAACGAAACGGACCGAATTCGAAACCAGCTGGGCCGAATCCAAACGAAACCCGAACGGGCCGGCCCAGAAAACGATTCGCACGGGCGGGAGAGGTTTTAAAACAAACTGACATGTGGGTCCCGCTCGTCAGATCACTTAATTTCACCGAACCGGTACGCTACCGCCAGATCAAGATCTAACGGTGCTGGTGCATCGTGCTCGTCGGCGAGGGTGAAGCTCACCTGCGCACAGTGAAGAAGACGACGGCGACGGCGGCGTGCGTAGAGGAAGCAGAGCTCGACGGCGAGGGGTGGAAAAGACTCCGGCAACACTCCTCCTCCGGTCCCCAGCCTCCGTTTGTCCAGCGGCGGTCCAACGCGGCGGCGCGGCTTGCTTCCAGTACCGCGCCGGCGGTGCAGGCGTCGTCGAACGAGAGCGAGAGGGAAGAAGAGAAGATGTCTGGGGGCGAGCTGGGAGTGGGGTGCGTTCATCCGTTTGATCGGCGGGGGCTTTTATAGGCCGGAGAGGCGAGGGCAAGGGCGTCCAGAAGCTCGCCGGCGCAGGGCATGATGGCGACGTGCACGGGCGACACCGGGCTCGACGGCCTTGCTCGCGTGCTGGAGGGGTTTGGTCTCGGCCGCGGAGTGCTGTGGGTCGGCTCTGGCGCAGTCACAACGGTCGGCGTCGTGCAGGAAGAGGAGAGACAGAGAGGGGGGTCCTGGGCGCGTTCCTCTTCTTCCCTCCACTTCTCACGGCTCGGGTCGGGGCAGAGGGAGCTGGGGTCGACCGCGGGGATGTCCACCAGCATGGCGACAGGGTTTGAGTGAGGAAGAACAGTGCAGCTCACAGTGAAACCGATTTCTCCCGATTTTCGTCTGCCAGGTGTTCGACGAAATGCCCGCATGAAACTTAATTTCGAATTTTTGAAATTTTTCACTTTGGGTGCTCAGCATACTAGCCAAGGTTTCCAAAGATATTTTTGTTACCAAGAGAGGTGAAGTTTTGCAGAAATCATATTTCAAATTTTGGTATTGTCACTGTTTCAGATTCAAAGTTTGGCTGATGTTTGAGTGATGTTCTGATTTGAAATTTTGTTAGAAACTTCTTGGTTGAGTTAGTATGTAACCTGGTCAAGCTCAACTAACTGGCCAAACAGTGAGTTGAGTTACAGATTTCTTATTCTAAAGGCTCAAAGTAGGGTAGTCAATAATATTTTCTAGATCATCTTATTCTTCTCTTATTCTTTCTTATTTTTATTTCTGGTTTCTTTGGCTTGTATAATCCTTCTCTAATGTCTCTGTTGGTTAAGTTATAACTAACTAACTATTGCACAACAAATAACAACACACATGAAATCATAGAGGTCATATAATGGAAAATACATGCATACATGCAATAATAGATAAAAAGTTTTATCTTGGTCCAAAATTTGGCAATTTAATTTATAGGAAGTGGATTACAATTTCTGAGTTGTTACAATCTTCCCCCCTTAAAAAGAATCTCGTCCCCGAGATTCACTAATTAAGAACTGAAAAGATTGGGAAACTCTTTCTGAAGGTAATCTTCTCGTTCCCAAGTGGCTTCATCTTCGGTGTGATTACTCCACTGAACTTTTAGAAACTTGATGCTTCGGGTTCGAGTGGTTCTATATGCTTCCTCGAGGATACGGGTAGGCACTTCACGGTAGGTCAAATCCTTGTTGATGTCCACAGAACGGTGATCAATATTCTTGAAGACTTCTGGCTTCTCCGGAACTTCAAGACATTTCCGAAGTAAAGACACGTGAAAGACATCGTGTACTTCAGACAATTCAGGGGGCATTTCCAACTGATATGACACTTCTCCTCTGCGGCCTAGTACCTTGAAAGGTCCAATATATCTTGGTGCAAGCTTTCCTTTGACTTGGAATCTCTGCATTCCCTTGAGAGGTGATACTCTGAGATAAACAAAATCTCCAATCTGAAAGGTCAGTTCTCTACGTCTCTTGTCAGCATAGCTCTTCTATCTAGACTGGGCTGCCTTGAGGTAGTCACGAATCATGCGAACCTTCTCTTCAGCCTCTTGCAGAATGTCCGGTCCAAATATCTGACTGTCTCCTGTTTCCGACCAATTCAAAGGGGTACGACACTTTCTTCCATATAAAGCTTCAAATGGGGCCATTTGCAAACTGGCTTGATAACTGTTGTTGTAGGAAAACTCCGCGAAAGGCAGACAATCTTCCCACTTAGTCCCATAGGCTAGAACACAGGCTCTCAACATATCTTCAAGTATTTGATTTACTCTCTCAGTCTGTCCATCAGTCTGAGGGTGGTAAGATGTATGCTGACTGGTGAAAGCAGGCGTCCTTGTGCGTGGTAAATGACCAGCCCGTTGGGAACCCCAAGAGGAAAGTATGATGAGTGCAGCGACAAGTTTTCCCTCAGTTATGAAACCAAGGTTTATCGATCAGGAGAAGGGAGACGGTGACGACTGAAGGTGTTTGTGGAACCTGCACACACACAGACAAATACTTTGTTCCCAACTTGCGATGAGGTTGTCAATCTCACCGGTTTGCTTGAAACAAAGGTTATGAGTGTATCGAGTGGAAAACAGTAGTAATATGCTAGTAAAGTAAACAGTGCGGGAATAGTAAACAGGTGATTGCAATATGATTAAAATAGGACCGGGGTCCACAGTTCACTAGTGGTGTCTCTCCATAGATAAATAACATGCTGGGTAAACGAATTACAGTTGGGCAATTGATAGAATAAAGATAACGTGATATGTCAAGAAGATCACTATGAGATTCACTCTGGGCATTACAACAAAATACATAGACCGCCATCCAACTGCATCTATGACTAATAATCCACCCCCGGGGATATCATCCGAACACCCTAGAAGTATTAAGTTGCGAACAACAGATAATTGCATTAAGCAAAGTGTGTAATGTAAACAAAGCATATGCCCTCGAGCATATGAATGTTGTTTTCTCCCTAGTAGCAACAGCACATCTACCACCTTAGAGGTTTCTGTCACTCCCCCAGGTGAAATAGAGGCATGAACCCACTATCGAGCATAAATACCCCCTCTTGGAGTCACTAGCAACTACTCGGCCAAGATAGCCACTAACAACGGAGAGCATGCAAGATCATAAACATCATAGAGATAATATAAGATAAAATTCAGTGCAGCAACTCAATCATAAACACCAATATTCATCGGATCCCGACAAACCAACATCATAGTATTACATAACAGTGATCTCAATCATGTAGGGCAGCTCATGAGATCTAAACATGAAGCACATGGTGGAGAAGACAACCATCTAGCTACTGCTATGGACCCATAGTCCAAGGTAGACTACTCACTCATCGCTCCGGAGGCAATCATGGCGATGAAGGAGACCTCCGGTGGCGATTCCCCTCTCCGGCAGGGTGCCGGGAAGAGCTTCTGGACCCTCCCGATCTTCGGGTCGACGGCGGCGGCGGATCGCGATGTATTCTGGAAAACTCGTCTCTCCCTTAGGTTTTTCTCGTCAGGGGGTATATGTAGGCGAAAGGGGGCTGTCAGAGGTGGAGCCACGGGCCCTCACACGGGGGTGGCGCGGCCAGGGGCTAGGCCGCGCCGCCCCTGTGTGTGGGGGCCTCGTGGCCTCCCCTCCGTCAGGTCTTCGGATGTTTGGGAGCTCCCCGATGAAATATGACTTCAGGAACTGTATTCGTCCAATTCGGAGAATATTTCCTGTGTATCACTTCTGAAACCAAAAACAGCAGAAAACAGGGAACTGGCACTGTGGCACTTCGTTAATAGGTTAGTTCCGGAAAGCGTATAAAAATGCCACTAAGTGTAACGAAACAATAGGCAAATGGTGTCGGTGTAATGGATACCGGGGTATCCCGGTCCACCTGCTCCTGGGCCCCATCATCGGCCCATCTTCAGCCCAGGAGATAATCAGCAATCTTTGCTTCGGAGAAGACCCTCATGAGGAGGCGCCTCGTGAGGAGAACGACGACGGAAGCCGCTAAGGACCAGAAGACCTCCTCACGAGCCCTGCTGGTGAGGAGAGAAGGGACGCCCACGTCAGCTCAGCACGGTTTCGTGCAGAGCAAGAAGATAACGGGCAGAAGGCCGCGTACCTCCCACGCTACCCCCGACAGGGAGGAGACCAACTTTCGCTGTGCCTGCCTAAAGCGGCACAGTGGCAGTTGGCCACCCCCCCAAATATAGCGTGGACGGTGCAGGGCGCCAGGGGAGGACGTCAGCTTCCTCCACCCACTCCTGTGGACCGGCGCCCCGACCCTGCAAAGACCAAGTCTACGGAAGAGCCTAGTCTACAGCTGTCCTCCCTCCTTGGCCGTGTGTGGCAACCCCTTCCCCAAGAAGATAAGGGGAAGGAGGCCCTTGGCGATATAAGAGGAGGGGAGGCCACCCCTTAGAGGGGATCCGGTCTGATCTAATCTTCATCTTCTTCAAGCGGCTAGTTGGGCACGCAGGTTCTTCAACCTCTGGCCAGCTAGAGCTTTGTAACCAAGGCCTTGTACTCCTCGCGAGGTGTCGCGTCGTAATACAAGAAGGCAGGAAGTAGGGGTTTTACCTCACCACGAGGGCCCTGAACCTGGGTAAAGCTCGGTCTCCCTCTCTGCAGTGCGTTGCGCGTCTGACAATCGAGGCTTCCGCCACCGTGTTTCGTTGCGATCCAAGATCTCACACGTTCAGCCCCCTGCGTTCGAATCTTCGGGTCCGTCGCGTGGTACCCCGTTTCTTGCAACACGAAATCCATCGACATTTGGCGCGCCAGGTAGGGGGCTGTGGTGTTTTTTCTTCTAGATCTGCTTCGACATGGCCAACGCCAACGCGAGGCTCGAGCGTCTTCGCCGTCGCAACGCTGCTCGGGGGCAAACCGAGCCCATCTTCCGTCGTCACGAAGCTTCGGCCGGGGAGGAAGAGGAGGAAGATCTGGAGTCCTCCTACCTCCCGTCTGAGCGGACAGAGCCTTCGCTCTCCTTCACCGCCACCGCCACTTCTCGTGCTCGTTCTGGAAGTCAACTGTCTCCTGCGCAGGCGCTCGCCATGGCGCAGGAGCTGTTGCGCTATCAACCCACCGACGACGGGCGTGAGGGGTGGCGCGCTCGAATCGCCGAGCTCGTCGCCATTGCCAACGAAGACCCGGCCTTGGGAGGAGCCCAGGGCGCGGGGCATCCAGATCCGGCGGCGGGGCATCATGCCCCGGGCGCCGGAGATGGGATGGCCAACAAGGCCAAAAAGGTGGTTTCCCGCGCCGCATCTTCGCCGCGCGGGGAGCCCAGCTGCCAAATCGTCCAGCGCGCTCCAGAAGACGCACACGTCTCCCTCGAGCGCCGCCGCGAAAATCATGATCGTGCCATCGATGACATCGGCGAGGCTGGCAAGAACGTCAGGACCCCTGGCGTTCCGATCTACAACCCCGGGTGTCTTGCCCTCATTCGCCAGCAGCGCTACATTGTCTGGCCTGACAAGTTCAAGTCGGACATCGCCACGCGCTACGACGGGACCACAAACCCTGTCGAATTCCTCCAACTCTACGTCGTCGCCATCCAGGCTGCGCGTGGAGATCAGCGCGCCATGGCCAACTGGTTCCCCATGGCCCTCAAGGACGCTCCGCGGACTTGGCTCATGAATCTTCCTCACGAATCCGTGACTTCGTGGAAGGATTTATGTCGTCAGTTCGTTGCCAACTTCATGCCCACGTACGAGCGCCCCGCCACCAAGAACGATCTTAAGGCGGTGCGACAGTACAAGGGCGAGACGCTTCGTCAGTACATCCAGCGCTTCAGTCAGATGAGGAACAAGATTCCCAGGATCTCCAACGAGGAGGTCATCTCCGCGTTCTCCACGGGCGTCTCCGACGTCAAGATGCGGGAGAAGCTGTCCGTGAATGATGAGTTGACTTCCGTTGTCAGGCTCTTCGAGATCGCCGACCGCTGCGCCAAGGCTGAAGAGGGGAGGCTCTTCGTGCACAATATGCCGGAGGCGCCTCCCCCAAAGCAGAAGTCCAAGGACCCCAAGCGAAAGGAGGCTGCTGCCCTCGCGGCGGAGCCAGATCATAAGCAACGCCGCGGGGACCGCTCCGACCGCGATAAAGGTCGCCGTCGCCGCTACTGCCTCATCCACAAGAAGGACACCCACAATACCGAGGATTGTTGGATTGTCCGGAAGTTTCACGAGGAGAACGGTGTCTCCAAGCGTCGTGGGGGTGGCCGCAGCAACGGCAAGAGTGGATCCCGGGGCGATCGCCGCGATGACGACCGCGAGGAAGGTCACCGCCGCGGGGGTCTGTCTCGAGACGATCCCGAGCCGCTGCCGCTTCCCCCACCAGCAAACGATCGTCAGGAAGAGAGCCAGGGGGGCTATCAAGAGCCGCGAGACTTCGTCGCTTGCCTCCTGGGTGGGGCTCAGGCTCCTCTGTCAAATCGGCACTTTAAGCAGCTGTCGCGAGAAATCGCGGCGGCACAGCCCAACTCCGGCAATCGCCTGATGAAGTGGTCGACGTGCAAGATTGGCTTCGACGAGGAGGATCATCCGGCTTCCACAAGGGGCGTAGGCACAATCCCCCTCTTGTGCACGCCAACCATCAACAACGTCGCCATCAATCGCACCCTCATCGACGGAGGTGCGGGACTCAACATCATCTCCGTCGAGATCTTCGAAAAAATGCAGGTGCCGTACCACCGGCTCATGCCAACTCGGCCGTTCTTCGGGGTAACCGAGGGATCTACAACGCCAATTGGGTAGGTAAGCCTGCCCGTCACCTTCGGCACCCGGGACAACTACAGGACAGAAAGCCTTGACTTCGACGTTGCCTACATCGCCCTGCCATACAACACCATCCTCGGCTACCCAGCCTTGGCTAGGTTCATGGCAGCAACGCACCATGGCTTCAACGTCCTCAAGATTCCGGGCGCCAATGGCACGATCACCGTGCGCTGCAATGAGAAGGATGCTCTCCGATCGGTTGAGCATGTCTACCGTGAGGCCGCCTCCATATTCCCCGCCGACGAAGATCTACTGGAACACTCCGGCGACCTCACGAGGAAAAAGCAGCTCGTATCCCAAGAGCGGGCTGCTGCAAAGAAGGCCTCTCTCGAGCCCAACCCTCTGGGTTCGACAGGGAAGAAGTTCGCCGCCTCAGCATCGCCTACTCCAAGCGAGGACCTGGTCCATCCAATGCTGGACATGAGCATTGGGGAAGCTGCGGTACCCTCAGGCAGGAGGCCCCAGTTTACCCAAGAGCGCTCGGCAACCAAGAAGGTCCCGCTGCAGGCTGGGGGCTGCGAGAACTTCGTCACCATCGGGGCAGGGCTTTCCCCTAAATAGGAAAGCGCGCTCGTCACCTTCCTGCGGGAAAATTCTGACATGTTCGCTTGGACTCCGTCGGATATGCCCGGTGTTCCCAGGGAGGTGATCGAGCACCACTTAGCCGTGTGCCCTCAAGCACACCCCGTGAAGCAGAAGACTAGAAAGCAAGCGCAAGAGAAGCAAGACTTCATCGTCAAGGAGATAGAGAAGCTGAAGAAGGCCAAGTTGATACGCGAGGTAGCCCACCCCACCTGGATTGCTAATCCGGTGGTCGTCCCAAAGGCTAACGGCAGTGGGCGCCTCTGCGTGGACTTCACAAGTCTCAACAAGGCCTGCCCCAAGGACCCTTACCCTCTCCCGAGGATATATCAAATCGTCGACTCCACCGCCGGCTGCGACCTCCTTTGCTTCTTGGATGCTTTCTCCGGCTATCATCAGATCAAGATGGCAAAGGAGGACGAGGAGAAAACCGCCTTCATCACGCCCTGTGGGGTGTACTGCTACGTCTGCATGCCCTTCGGCTTGAAGAACGCAGGAGCCACCTTCCAAAGGCTCATGCGTAAGGCCCTGGGGGACCAGATGGGAAGGAACGCGGAAGCCTACGTCGACGACATCGTCGTCAAGACCCGCGAGGGTCGCACCTTCATCGAGGATCTGGAGGAAACATTCGTCAACCTGAGGAAGGTAAGCATCAAGCTCAACCCCGCCAAGTGCGCCTTTGGCGTACCGTCGGGAAAGCTGTTGGGGTTCCTCGTGTCCAATCGCGGGATAGAGGCGAACCCCGACAAGGTCAAGGCCATCGAAGAGATGCGTCCTCCGCGCAATCTTAAGGAAATGCAACGCCTCGCGGGGTGCATGGCAGCCCTGGGGCGCTTCATCGCGAGGAGTGGGGAAAAAGCTTTGCCCTTCTTCAAGCTCATGAAGCGCACCGGCAAGTTCGAGTGGACTCCGGAAGCCGACAAGGCCTTCGCCGAGTTAAAAAGGTACCTCACGAGCCCACCGATCATGGTTGCCCCAATGACTCGCGAGCCCTTGCTACTCTACATCACGGCAACTCCAAGGACTGCAAGCGCCGTTCTCGTCGCGGAGCGGGACGTCAAGGTAATCGCCAAGGAGGTCACTCCTCCAGGCTCGGGGGCTCCTCACGAGGGAGAGGCCGCTTCACCTCCCGCCCCTCGGGAGGAGCCGCCCGAGGGATCTTCGCCGACCGAGCCGCTCTCTCAGAGCAATGCTCAAAAGCCTCCTGAGGTGGAGCCTTCCGAGGGGGTCGTCAAGGTGCAAAAGCCTGTGTACTTCATCAGCACGGTACTGCGCGACGCGCGGGAACGCTACACAATGCAGCAAAAGCTGCTCTACACCTTGCTCATCGCCTCGCGGAAGCTACGCCACTACTTCCAGGGTCACCCGATTAAGGTGGTAACCGATCGGCCCCTGGAAACCGTCCTGCGCAATCCCAATGTCACCGGGCGGGTGGCCGAGTGGGCTGTGGAGCTTCAGCCTTTCGAGATCTCCTTCGAAACTACAAAGGTAATCAAGAGCAAGGCTTTGGCCGAGTTCACTGCAGAATGGACTGATCCATTCGTAGGCGAGCCTCCAGAGGTGGAGTCGACTCTCCCTGGAGAGGAGGCCCCGGGCCTCTGGGTCATGCACTTCGACGGCACCTTCAACCTTCCGGGCGCGGGAGCAGGCGCTGTCTTAACCTCTCCCTCTGGAGACAAGCTTTTCTACGCTGTGCAGCTCTGCTTTGGGCCGGAACACAAGGTCTCCAACAACATCGCGGAGTACGAAGGACTACTTGCAGGCTTAAGGGCTGCGAATGCCTTGGGCATCAAACGCCTCATCGTCAAAGGAGATTCACAGCTGGTTGTGAACTTCTCCAACAAGAGCTACACTCCAAAGGATGAGCACATGGCAGCTTATCTCGAGAAGCATCGAAAGATGGAAAAGCGCTTCCAAGGCTTGGAGCTGAAGCACATCCCGAGAGGGGAAAACGTGGAAGCCGACGAGATCGCCAAGCGCGCTTCTCATCGCCTGGCACAGCCTGCCGGCGTCTTCGAGGAGCGTCTCTTCAAACCGTCCGCTTCTCCATCGACATCCGAACCACCTCCTCCTTCCGCTTTGCCGCCACCGCCGGAGCAGGGGGCTCCGGATTGCGGGCCTCCTTCGGGTGACCGCGTCCTCCTGGCATTGGCCCGGCAGGAGGGAGTGGATTGGATCATCGAGCTCAAGGCTTACCTCACCAGCAGCAGGCTTCCTGAGGATGAAGAGGAGGCCGAGAGGATTGTGCGGCAAGCTTCGGGCTACTGCGTCAAGTATGGTGACTTGTACCGGCGTCGCCCAAATGGCGTCGCTCTGAAGTGCATATCTACTCACCAAGGCCAAGAGCTTCTAAGGGACATCCATGCCGGCGAATGTGGGCACCACGCTTCAGCCGCGACTCTAGCTGCGAAGGCATATCGAAGCGGCTTCTACTGGCCTTCGGCGCTCGGAGATGCGTCGGAGATGGTCAAGAGGTGCGAGGCATGCCAATTCCACGCCAAGCAGATACATCAGCCGGCGCAAGAGCTGCGCACCATCCCACTCACTTGGCCATTTGCAGTTTGGGGGCTGGACATCCTCGGTCCATTTCCCAGAGCGCAAGGGGGCTATCGCTACCTCTACGTCGCCATCGACAAGTTCACCAAGTGGGTGGAGGTGGAACCGGTGTGCACAATCCCGGCCAGGTCCGCCGTCAAGTTCATCCGTGGACTGGTCTGTCGCTTTGGTGTGCCTAACCGCATAATCACCGACAACGGCAGCCAGTTCACCAGCGGCTTGTTCCGGGAATACTGCGCATCGACCGGCATCAAAATCTGCTTCGCCTCCGTCGCTTACCCCAGGAGCAATGGTCAAGCCGAGCGCGCCAACGCTGAAGTGCTCAAAGGGCTCAAGACAAAAAGCTTCAACGCCAAGCTCGAAGCCTGCGGCAAAAAATGGTTAGACAACCTCCAATCCATCTTGTGGTCCATCAGGACTACTGTCACCAAGCCTACCGGAGAAACCCCTTTCTTCCTGGTCTACGGGGCGGAGGCTGTTCTTCCCACCGACGTCAAGTTCGGGTCGCCAAGAGTGCTCGCCTTCGACGAAATTCGCCAAGAGGACCTCATCAAGGACCGCCTCCTTCTGCTCGAAGAAGCTCGGTTCCAAGCCGCGCTCCGCGCCGCGAGGTACCAGCAAGGACTACGCCGCTACCATAGCCGCCATGTTCGAGCGAGAACTCTGGAGGTCGGCGACCTGGTGCTGAGGAGAATACTCTCTCGCGAGGGCCTGCACAAGCTGTCTCCGATGTGGGAAGGACCCTTCAAGGTGACGCACATCGCCAGGCCGGGCTCGGTGCGGCTGGAAACCGCAGAAGGCGTGCCGGTGGGGAACCCGTGGAACATAGCTCATCTGCGAAAGTTCTACCCTTAGGTTCCTCACGAGGAGAAAAAGACCGTTTTTACGGCACTTGTATCAGCTCAATATGCTCTTAAGCACTGATATTAAGTTAATGCGCAGTACAGCGCCTCTGCTTCGGCATGACATCAAAATGGCATGAAGTCCATTTATTTTCTGATTGTACTCCTCGCGGAAGGGGGCTAGGCACGGTGTCTATGCTGGGGCCTTCGCCCGGAAAACAGCAAGCCCGAAAAACCCGAAGGGAGCGAGCTCTGGTCGGGGGCGACGGCCCCATTAACGATCACCTCTGGATGCCCATGGTGCTTAGTTCCTCGCGAAGTACGCCAGAAAATAAAAAATCTTCGAGGAAAAGTCCAAGGTGTGCCCATGGCACCCGCTAAGGACCTACCCCTCGTGAGCAACCCTCACGAGGGTGCAAAGACGCGTCGATGCACTAGCATCCGCAGGAGGATTCCCTCTCTCGAGGAAGGCCTAACGTGGCAGGATTATTGAAGACCAAGGCCGCTCCGATAAATCTTGCGAAGGAGACGCGGATTCGGAGGTCCGCGCCAGGCCCTTCACCTCATGAGCAATCCTTGTGAGGTGTCGACGGTCTCTGGGCTCTCTTAAGCGTCGACGTTTTCACGTCCGTGAGGGTCCAGCTTCCCTCAACGACGAGGAAGGCCCCGTGAATCGCCACGCGCGGCAATTTGCTCTTAGCTGCTGGCACAGATAGTGCTGCGCTCCTCCACGACGGAGAAGGTCCCTGTGCCGGTCACAGGGGCATCTTATTTGCCTTCTTTTTTCGTTTGTTTTACCGACTTATTTTTCCGTTTTCGGGGATTTGGGGTTTTTTCTTTTCCAACTCTTTCTTCAACTTCTTGTCTCAGGAATCGTCCATTGTGTCATTGGCGCCGAACCCGTCCCGAGCTCTGAGGTGGAGGGAGGCTTCCCGTCGATACCTGCAGCTCGCCAGGGCTCTCGGGCAAGCAAATGGCCGGGACAGTGAAGGACAGCAAAATTAAGCAACTGGATTTCATTAAAGCACCCCCAGAGGGGGAAGGAGCAAAGCACGGTGGGGCATTCCCCGCCGGCAAGGACTACACAATGAAAAGGGGAGGAGACTAGCTCCCCTCCCCAGAAGACTACCGCCCAGGACCTCCTCTTCACTGCGCCGGGAGCTGGGGGTAGGTGCGGCGGACGCCGTCGGCGGTGAAGATCCGCACCATCGCCTCCAGGGTCCCCAGCTTGAAGCGGAAGACGAGGCGGTCGCCGATGCGGAGGCGGCAGCCGAGGGCGAAGGGCCTCCAGCGGCCGGAGAGGACGACGTTGCCGGTCGGCCCGAAGAGGATGTCCACAGGCCAGAAAAGATCTGGCCTGCTCTGCTCCCCCAGGGCGATCTCCCCGGCGGCTGGGCCGTGGGCGTGAAGCACCCTCCGGATGGCGTCGGGCAACCGGAGGGAGTTGAACCCCGGGGCGTCGACGACGACGAGGAGCTCAAGGAAGCGGGACCCCGGGGCGACGAGGGGTCCCAGCATCACCGCCGCCAGGTGGCGCGGAGTGGCGATCACTCCGTTCACCGGCGGGGCCGGAAGATCTGCGACCGGGGGAGGGGGGCCCAGGGCGGCCTCCACCTCCCGGAGGGCCCGATCGATGCTCCCCGAGGCGCGGGGAGCAGGCGCCGCCGCCAGCGGCGACGGCGAGTTCAGGGCGCCTCCACACGCAGGACCCCTGAGGGTCAGGGCGCCGGAGGTCCCCGCGGCGGCGCGGCTCGCCTTGCCCTGCCGCGGCGCGCCAATGCGGAGGGGGCCGCCGGCGCCGGGCGTCCACTGGGCCGGGACCTTCGCCTTTTTCCCGCTGCCCAGGGGGCGCCCACGACGCTTCGTTCCGGAGCTTGGACCGGCGGCGGCGGCGGAGTTGGAAGGGTCCATGCTCTCAGGGAAGAAGAAGCAGAAGTGGCACTGGTGGAAGGAGGTGAAGTGCCGACGGTCTCGAGGAGGACCTATTTAAGGGGATCATCCAGCGTCGATGCGTCAAATCCCAGCGCGGGAACCGAAGCGTTGGCGCAGCGCTCTGCAGTCAAGCGACGCATCATTATGCTGGAGGACGCCTCGGAGACTGTAGCGTCGCCGCCGTTTCGTCTCACCAGCTGCGGCCACGACACGTGCCCGCAGCCTCTGCATCTTCACATGGTCCTCTGACCGCGCGGTTGACGCGTGCCGTTGGAGGGCCCAGCAGCTTCGGGGGCCCCCGACCCTTCGCTTCCTCAAGAGGGCGCGTTGTGGGCCGGGCTCCCGGGGGCTACTGTCGGTGTAATGGATACCGGGGTATCCCGGTCCACCTGCTCCTGGGCCCCGTCATCGGCCCATCTTCAGCCCAGGAGATAATCAGCAATCTTCGCTTCGGAGAAGACCCTCACGAGGAGGCGCCTCGTGAGGAGAACGACGACGGAAGCCGCTAAGGACCAGAAGACCTCCTCACGAGCCCTGCTGGTGAGGAGAGAAGGGACGCCCACGTCAGCTCAGCACGGTTTCGTGCGGAGCAAGAAGATAACGGGCAGAAGGCCGCGTACCTCCCACGCTACCCCCGACAGGGAGGAGACCAACTTTCGCTATGCCTGCCTAAAGCGGCACAGTGGCAGTTGGCCACCCCCCCCAAATATAGCGTGGACGGTGCAGGGCGCCAGGGGAGGACGTCAGCTTCCTCCACCCACTCCTGTGGACCGGCGCCCCGACCCTACAAAGACCAAGTCTACGGAAGAGCCTAGTCTACAGCTGTCCTCCCTCCTTGGCCGTGTGTGGCAACCCCTTTCCCAAGAAGATAAGGGGAAGGAGGCCCTTGGCGATATAAGAGGAGGGGAGGCCACCCCTTAGAGGGGATCCGGTCTGATCTAATCTTCATCTTCTTCAAGCGGCTAGTTGGGCACGCAGGTTCTTCAACCTCTGGCCAGCTAGAGCTTTGTAACCAAGGCCTTGTACTCCTCGCGAGGTGTCGCGTCGTAATACAAGAAGGCAGGAAGTAGGGGTTTTACCTCACCACGAGGGCCCTGAACCTGGGTAAAGCTCGGTCTCCCTCTCTGCAGTGCGTTGCGCGTCCGACAATCGAGGCTTCCGCCACCGTGTTTCGTTGCGATCCAAGATCTCACACGTTCAGCCCCCTGCGTTCGAATCTTCGGGTCCGTCGCGTGGTACCCCGTGTTCTTGCGACACGAAATCCATCGACAAATGGTGTAAAACAAAGCATGGAGCATCAAAAATTATAGATACGTTTGAGACATATCAAGCATCCCCAAGCTTAACTCCTGCTCGTCCTCGAGTAGGTAAGTGATAACAAAAGAATAATTTTTGAGGTGACATGCACCTACACAATCTTGATCATATATGTAAGCATTGATGAGCTGGGATCAATAGAACTTAAAACATGGGCATGAAGATATAATCATGACAATAAGAACTTAGCAACCATGTTGTAAACATGCAAATGAACACAAACAAAAGATCATGATAATGAAACAATGAAAGTCAAACGTGTGTTCAAATCATAAGGAAAAACATACAAGTGGTTTTCAGCTTGTCCTTCAAAGAGAGCAAAACATAAATGCATAGGACACCTCAAAGTTTAAGAGGGCGACTAGATACAAATAATTTAAGAACAAGTGAAACCAACAATATGAGTCAATCAATGAACCTTGGGACAATGCATATCACACTAAGAATGACAACTATGCTCTCTTAATGGTGCATAAAGAAAGAAGGTGGTGACTCAACATAAAAGTAAAAGAAAGGCCCTTCGCAGAGGGAAGCAGTGATTGCAAGTTTTATAACCTTCAAAAATTATGGTACTTACCGGCTTTGAGCTCTCATTGCCCCCATCATAAGCATCTTGAATGGTTAAAGTTAATGCGAGAACAATTATGATGCATATGCTTGACAAATCATAAGTTGAAAACCTCGTGTCCCGTGAATACGAGTACCCAAACTATGCTAGTTTACTTAGAGTCCCAAGCAAGGCTCTTGTCATTGTAAGTATATGCATATCATTGAGAAACGCCAATGGGGTACCTCCGTGCCCGATGACATGGAACAAGCCCACACCAAAATGACAGGACAAGCAGACAATGAACACCTCGACATCTCTTTTATTTGCTATATTGTTTAGCTTTTTATTGTGAGATGCGTCGTCAAATGTTCACCATGGGTATGCTGCAAATTTCCACCATGAATTATGCATGGCTTAGATTGGCGGCCCGGCGTTTCCCTAACACATATAAAAACTCCATGATCCTCACAAGATTCCCAATTCATTTCACACAGCGGGCATCCATAAACAAAAGATCACAATATCAACTCAAATAGGAAGTGCAATGTTGAAAGCTTGCCCCATGACGGCATGGTTGGGCTAGAATCCAACTTACAACTTGCAAGCATAACAACTCAGCATAAAAGACCACAATGTCAAATTTTTAGAACAGGAAAAAGTAAAGTGTGCCTTCCGGTTCGTGAGAGCTTTACTGACCGAATTTCGCATAACACTGGTAAGAGTTTAATTTGAAGAGAATATAAAAGCAAGTCAAATTTACTTGGAATAGCAAATTGCTAGTAGGTATGTATGGTGGACACAATGGAAAACTTTGGCTTTTAGGAGTTGGATGCACGAGTAGAGCTCATACTCAGTACAAGGCGAGGGCTAGCAAAAGACTGGGAGCGACCAACTAAGAGAGCAATAATGGCCATAATCATGCAAAGCGACAAAGCGACATTAAAAGAAGCATACGATGGCATCAAAAGTCAAAAACTAAATGATCATCAAGGCTAATGGCGACTTTGGAAGAGTCTAACATGTGTGAGCATGCGCCAAGTCAACCCAAATAAAGCATCAAGGAGAAAACCAAAATAATGCTTCCATATAATAAAAACAACGCATGAGTTTTTCAAAGGCTCATTAAGCAATCTCAGTTATTTGAGACAAGTCATGCTACAGCAAAACCACTAAGCATACTATCAAAAAGACATCAAGCATGACATGAAAAAGCCTAAGCCGCAGTCTACACAAGCTCCTTCTTGTACCACTATTTTGCACAAAGCTTTTTCTCTTTTCCAACACCATTTGAAAATTTTAAAACAACCTCTTTTGATGAAAACCAATGAAGTTCAGAGGCAAAAATGCACCTTGATGAAGAGATATGACAAGATCTGAACGCATATCAAGGCGAAAACGAAAACCAAAAGCAGTAGCAGAAAAACTAGAATGCTCGATTTATAAGAGTGAAAACTAGAGCATTCTTTGCAAACGAAACCGAGTACATCTCCTCCAAAGGAAATTTGTTGGGGTCCAACCATTTATTGCAGCAAACAAACAAACTAAGCAAACTAAGAAAACTAAAACAACTGACGCTCCAAGAAAAACACATAGTGCATGAAGCAATAAAAATATAGTGTTTTGAAAGGTGACCTGATTTTTGCCGATGAAGAAGGGGTGCCTCGGGGGCATCCCCAAGCTTTGACGCTTGTACTTCTTGGATATTTCTTGGGGTGCTGGGCATCCCCAAGCTTGAGCTTTTGTCCTTTCTTCAAGTCATCTCATCATTCTCCAATCCCTACACTTGAAAACTTCCTTCATACAAAACTAAACACAATTCTATTAGCAACATTAGTGTAAGCATAAAATATATTCATCCTCTTTAAGCTTCAGGTTTCAACCCAAAACCACCACATATAAAGTATATACTACTGTAGCAACTTCCACAAGAGTTCCATGATCAAAAAGAACTCAAAAGAAAGCTATAAAGTGGCGAAAACAAATATTGGCAGAAATCTGTCAAAACTGGACAGCTGACAATGGACGAATTTTTGAGGGATTTTCCGTTGCTCAAATCAAAAAGTGTTCAACTAAGAAAAGTTTGGATATAACCTGGGGCATATGCACAAGAAATCGCAGGTCCAAAAGATAAACAGAGAATTTTCACGAATTTTTACGGTGCAGCACCGAAAACAGTTTCAGGACAGCAATAACCCCAAATCTTTACCTCACTCAAATTAGAGGCTTCTCTTGGCACAAAAATGAAATAAACAAGATAAAGAGCGGTCATTACAGTAGTAATGACTTCTAAGACTCAAATAAAAGAAAAAGTACTGAAAGTAAACATTGGGTTATCTCCCAAGAGTGCTTTTCTTTAACGCCTTTGAGCTAGGCGCAGAAAATTGCGAATCAAGTAATATCAATAGATGCAGCACTAGGATCAGAGCGTGCCTTACCTCTCCCTTTCTTACCTTTGCTCTTGACTCTAGGAAAAACATGGTTATTGCAAGGTGGAGTAGTAAATGTTATATTGCCTTTTCCCACATCGATAACGGCGCCAAGGAGCTTCAGAATGGATCTTCCAAGTGTGATTTGTCCTTTTCCTACACATTCAATAACAAGATAATCAGTAGATATCATTCTTCCTAGGATTTTTGTAAAGACTCCTTCAGCTATTCCAAGGGGAGATATGGTGGCATTGTTAGTAAGAAAAATTTCTTCTCCTCCCTCAGAAAGCTTCCAAAGGCTCAAAGATTCATAAACATCCTTTGGCATGAGACAAAATTCAGACATAATATCACAACGAGCATGAAAAGTTTCACCACTAATGGTGATTTTTATTGTAGGATACCAGCTCGAAGGTTCAGTATTTGTTGGCACATAATCAAAATGCTGGCGCAAAGTATTGTAGCAAGAATTTAAACTAGCAGTTTGAGTCTCAAGAGTATTAAGTCTATTTAAAATGCTCACAAGAGAGGAATCAAAATAGGTTGGCATGCTATAAATTGTAATCAACTTTCTTATAATATTGAAGGCGTGATCTCCATCACAATGAAGGAAATCTCCTTCTGCAGTAGCATCCAAAGCATATCTATAACGAAGAGAAAGTCCAAAGTAAAAGCTACTAAGAAGCAAACTCAAAGTCATTTTAGGTTCAGTTTTTCCATGCCAATCATAAATTCTAGACCAAGCTTCTTTAAAGCTTTCCTCATCTTTCTGCTTAAAGGTAAAGATCATGTCCGCGGGGGACATAGTAGTAGCAACTAAACTAGACATGATAAACTAAGAGCAAAGAAATAACAACTACCAAGGATTCTAATTTTTTTGGGTTTTTGATATAAAAAGCAATGCAGGTAAATAAATAAAGTAAAGCAAAACAATAACAAAGTAAAGAATGTGTGTGCGAAGAACTCCCCTCGCAGAAGTCTTCTCTTCCTTCCCCGGCAACGGCGCCAGAAAAAGTGCTGCTGACTGGTGAAAGTAGGCGTCCTTGTGCGTGGTAAATGACCAGCCCGTTGGGAACCCCAAGAGGAAATTATGATGAGTGCAGCGGCAAGTTTTCCCTCAGTTATGAAACCAAGGTTTATCGATCAGGAGAAGGGAGACGGTGACGACTGAAGGTGTTTGTGGAACCTGCACACACACAGACAAATACTTTGTTCCCAACTTGCGATGAGGTTGTCAATCTCACCGGTTTGCTTGAAACAAAGGTTATGAGTGTATCGAGTGGAAAACAGTAGTAATATGCTAGTAAAGTAAACAGTGCGGGAATAGTAAACAGGTGATTGCAATATGATTAAAATAGGACCGGGGTCCACAGTTCACTAGTGGTGTCTCTCCATAGATAAATAACATGCTGGGTAAACGAATTACAGTTGGGCAATTGATAGAATAAAGATAACGTGATATGTCAAGAAGATCACTATGAGATTCACTCTGGGCATTACAACAAAATACATAGACCGCCATCCAACTGCATCTATGACTAATAATCCACCCCCGGGGATATCATCCGAACACCCTAGAAGTATTAAGTTGCGAACAACAGATAATTGCATTAAGCAAAGTGTGTAATGTAAACAAAGCATATGCCCTCGAGCATATGAATGTTGTTTTCTCCCTAGTAGCAACAGCACATCTACCACCTTAGAGGTTTCTGTCACTCCCCCAGGTGAAATAGAGGCATGAACCCACTATCGAGCATAAATACCCCCTCTTGGAGTCACTAGCAACTACTCGGCCAAGATAGCCACTAACAACGGAGAGCATGCAAGATCATAAACATCATAGAGATAATATAAGATAAAATTCAGTGCAGCAACTCAATCATAAACACCAATATTCATCGGATCCCAACAAACCAACATCATAGTATTACATAACGGTGATCTCAATCATGTAGGGCAGCTCATGAGATCTAAACATGAAGCACATGGTGGAGAAGACAACCATCTAGCTACTGCTATGGACCCATAGTCCAAGGTAGACTACTCACTCATCGCTCCGGAGGCAATCATGGCGATGAAGGAGACCTCCGGTGGCGATTCCCCTCTCCGGCAGGGTGCCGGGAAGAGCTTCTGGACCCTCCCGATCTTCGGGTCGACGGCGGCGGCGGATCGCGATGTATTCTGGAAAACTCGTCTCTCCCTTAGGTTTTTCTCGTCAGGGGGTATATGTAGGCGAAAGGGGGCTGTCAGAGGTGGAGCCACGGGCCCTCACACGGGGGTGGCGCGGCCAGGGGCTAGGCCGCGCCGCCCCTGTGTGTGGGGGCCTCGTGGCCCCCCCCTCCGTCAGGTCTTCGGATGTTTGGGAGCTCCCCGATGAAATATGACTTCAGGAACTTGTTTCGTCCAATTCGGAGAATATTTCCTGTGTATCACTTCTGAAACCAAAAACAGCAGAAAACAGGGAACTGGCACTGTGGCACTTCGTTAATAGGTTAGTTCCGGAAAGCGTATAAAAATGCCACTAAGTGTAACGAAACAATAGGCAAATGGTGTAAAACAAAGCATGGAGCATCAAAAATTATAGATACGTTTGAGACGTATCAATGTACTAAAGGCTAATTTGGTTCCCAAGGCTTGATGCAAACTTTTCCAAAATCTTGGGGTGAATTGAGTTCCTCGATCGGAAACTATGGTTTTTGGGACTCCATGCAAACTCACAATTCTAGATAGATAAAGATCTGCCAGCTGTCCTGAGGTATAAGTGGTCTTGACAGGAATAAAGTGGGCAACTTTGGTCAGTCTATCCACAATGACCCAGATAGAGTCATTTCCACGGCTAGACCTTGGAAATCCAGTGATGAAATCCATTCCAACAGATTCCCACTTCCATTCCGGAACTTGCAAAGGTTGCAGCAATCCAGCAGGACGTAGATGTTCAGCCTTGACTCTTTGACAAATATCACACTTAGATATGAACGATGCAATCTCACGCTTCATTCCATGCCACCAAAATTGTTCCTTTAAATCTTGGTACATCTTAGTTCCACCGGGATGAATGGAGTAAGGTGTCTCATGGGCTTCTCTCATAATAACTTCCTTCAATTCTGAGTCCGCAGGCACACAAATACGTCCTTTATACCAAAGAACTCCTTGATCATCTTCTTCAAATCCTGGCACCTTGCCGGAACTAATTCTGCGCTTAATTCCATCAATACTCTCATTTCCCTTCTGGGCTTCTTTGATTTGGCTCATCAAGGTGGGTTTAAACTCAAGGTTGGCTAAGAATCCTCGACTGACTAGTTCCAATCCAAACCTTTCAAACTCTTGGTGCAACATAGGTTGCTCCTCTTTGATCATCATATTCAACGAGCAGGGCTTGCTACTCAATGCATCGGCCACTACATTGGCCTTACCGGGGTGATAATGGATTTCCAGATCATAATCCTTGATCAACTCTATCCATCTTCTTTGCCTCATGTTTAACTCCTTTTGAGTGAAAATATACTTCAAACTCTTGTGATCAGTGTAGATCTCACAACGGTTGCCCATAAGATAGTGCCTCCAGGTCTTCAAAGCGAGAACTACGGCTGCTAACTCCAGATCATGGGTTGGATAATTTTCTTCATGAGGTCGAAGCTGCCGAGAGAGGTACGCTATGACCTTGCCTTCTTGCATTAACACACAACCAAGTCCAAGTTTGGAGATGTCGCAATAGACATCAAAGTTTTTGGTGATATCTGGCATGGTTAGGACGGGGGCGGTCACCAATCGCTTCTTGAGCTCTTGAAAACTTGCTTCACACTTAGGGGTCCATTCAAACCTCTTGTCCTTCTTCAACAATTGGGTCATGGGTCTGGCAATGCTTGAGAACCCTTCAACAAATTTGCGGTAATATCCCGCTAATCCGAGAAAACCTCTAACTTCAGTTGGAGTGGTAGGGGCTTCCCATTCCATGACTGATTTGATTTTCTTTGGGTCTACCGATATTCCCCCGGCTGATAACACATGGCCTAGGAATCCAACTTCCTTCAACCAGAACTCACATTTACTGAACTTGGCATACAGCTGATGCTCTCTCAGGGTCTCTAAGATTAATCTCAGATGGGTTGCATGCTCTTCTTCGGACTTGGAATAGATAAGAATGTCATCAATGAAGACAACAACAAACTTATCCAAAAACTCCATGAAAACCTTATTCATGAGGTTCATGAAATAAGCAGGGGCATTTGTTAATCCAAAGGACATTACGGTGTACTCATACAATCCGTATCGGGTAGTGAAGGCTGTTTTGGGTATATCAGTTGCACGGATCTTCAGTTGATGGTATCCAGTTCTAAGGTCTATCTTTGAGAAGACTCGAGCTCCGGTCAATTGGTCAAACAGATCATCTATCTTGGGAAGAGGGTACTTATTCTTGATGGTAACATCATTTAGCTTGCGGTAATCAGTGCACAGTCTGCTGGAACCGTCACTTTTATCCACAAACAAGACGGGTGATCTCCAAGCAGAAGAACTTGGCTGAATCAATCCTTTACTCAAAAGGTCATCCAATTGCTTCTTCAACTCTACTAGTTCAGCTGGGTTCATACGATAGGTTCGTTGGGCTATGGATCCAGTCCCGGGAATAAGCTCAATGATAAACTCAATATCCCGATCCGGTGGCATTCCGGGTAGCTCATCGGGAAAAACATCCGGGTATTCACAGACGATGGGAACTTCCTCTATAGTGGGTCCTGAGATACTCTTATGACATCTGGTGGTCTGGGGTGGTTTTACGGACACATGCTTTACTACAATTCCAGTGCTACTCTTCATGGTGATGGTCTTCTTGGCACAATCTATCACTCCTTGATGGGAAGACATCCAATTCATACCGAGAACTACTTCCAAACCTTTGGTTCCCAATACTATCAAATTGGCTAAGAAAGATATTCCATGAATTTCTATGGGAACTGCCAAACAGTTCCACTCAGCCCTTGTTGTTGACCCAGGTATTTGTACTAGCATGGCATGTTTCAGGGGTGTTGGTTGAAGTCCACTTTTATCAACAAATAACTTAGTAACAAACGAGTGTGACGCTCCAGAATCAAACAGAACTCTTGCAGGAACGGAATTAACAGGGAACATACCAAGCACAACGTCGGTTGCTTCCTGAGCTTCTTCAACATTCATGTGGTTCAGACGGCCTCGAGGGTGAGGCTGGCTCCTTGGGGGATAATTCTTGCCATTCCCAACACGGCGCTGTTGCTGAGCAGGAGCAGTGGTCTTGGATGCAAAATTTAGCTTCTTGGGGCACTCATTGGAGTAGTGCCCTTTGAGTCCGCACTCATAACAGGTAACACCCGACTTGTCACCCGACTTGGGTGTCACAGGTGCTCCATTGGGCCTGGGAGCATTGGGGTTGAAGTTGTTGCCATTAGGTCTTGGAGGTGCATGGTTGAAGTTGTTGCCGGGTGGACGGCTAGGAAAGTTGGGATGTGGAGCCGGTGCAGATGGCCTCATAGGTCTAGGGGCGAAACCCATGGGTGGATTTCCCCTCGGCTTCTGCGAGTTGCTCGAGTTGCCTTGATACATCATACGGCGCTTGCGGTTCTCTGCAGCTTGCTTGAGCTTGCCTTCCATCTGAATGGCAGAGTCAACCAGTGACTCCAGGTCCGCAAAGTGAATGCTGACCAGGACACATTGCATCTCATCATGAAGTCCATCCAGAAACCTTTCTTGCTTCTTCTCAGTGGTGTTAGTGTCATCTAGGGCATACCTAGACAAGGTAAGGAACTTGTCACGGTAATCCACCACAGATAGGGAACCTTGCTTCAGATTTCTGAACTCATCTCTCATCCTTTTAACCAATCCTAAAGGAACATGGGCTTTGCTGAACTTGCTCTTGAACTCCTCCCAAGGCATCACATACCCTTGGGCTTGCATTGCACGAGTGCTATCCCACCAAGCTCTTGTGGCTCCCGCAAGATAGTGGGTGGTGTACAAGACCTTCTCATTTTCACCAACTTCGGCTACTGCCAAATTGTTCTCCATAGTGCGAAGCCAGTCGTCGGCATCTAAGGGTTCTTCAGACTTAGTGAACATAGGTGGGTTGGTGTTTTGGAAACTCCTTAACTTGGATCGGTGATCACCATGGCCATTGTTCTCTCCTTCACCATGGCCGTTCCCATTGCCATTGTTGTGGTTCATTGCCATCTGGGTTAGTTGCTGAAGGGTGGCCAAGTTAGCTTGGCGCTCAGCTCGGGCTGCTTCTCGGTCTTCCATGATCAACCTTAGTAGTTCGGCCATTTCCGGATTCGGGGGTGGGGGTGCTCTCGGCATCTGAAGATAAGGTGTGTAAGACAAGAGGGAAAAACTAATTTGCTAAGATTTAATGTAACATAGATGATGCAAGTTTTGTCTTACTAAGGCCTTAAGGGCCAAATTCATATTTCATTCAACAAGCATCAAACATATCATACATACGAGTTCACACATTACAAATGGTTTACATCAAACCATTGCGACTCATCTACTAGAGAGGGGGATACAACTCACACCTACACGAAGTGACTTGAAGTAAACTCATACTAGATAACACGGGCTCTCCAACTCTAAACTCCGGGCTCCTCGGGGTCTTCCTCCTCATCATCCACAATGAATCCAGCATCCTCATCATGCTCCGAATCATCAAGGTCCTCCATGAAGTCCTCGTCACTAATGAGGGCATTATCCTCCTTGCGGAGATCAATGCCTTCCTCCTCATCAAGGTGGCTCTCAAGACTCTCAATGTACTCAGTCAGCTCAGCCACATTGGCCTTCAACTCATCAATGGTGTGATCCCTCTCATCGCGCTGGCGGCGAAGACTCTTGCGATCCCTAGCAAGAATCCTGATAGTGCTAGTTGCCTCTACCAGTGCCAAGTGCTCAAGGTTGGCCTTGGTACGGGCATGATCTGCCTCCTGCTGAGTGGAGTACAGCAAGAAGTCCATGTGATCAATGTAGGTACTCGGCTCATTTTGCCCTGGCATGTTTGCGGGACGCCCGTCCGCATCACGCCGAGCAAAGTTCCTAAAGCGCTCCCCCTGGACCTCCTCAACATGCAGTCCGCACAAGCGGGCGTGCATCTCCTGCATACCTCGGACCAAACCATCGGCCCAAGTGTTCTCCACAAGCTCAAACTTGATCCTTGGAGAACTCAAATCTCCCTTCTTGCCACGGCAACTGGCCCTGACAAGCCACCGTAGCTCTCCATCCGGGTGCTCATTGAGCATGGCTCCCTTGAACTCCGGATACAGGCGATCCAGGAACAAGGTCAGGGTGGTGAGGTCGCGCTCGAAACAAAGGCTGCCACCATGGCCCAACTGGTACTGCTCAGTTAATACCGGTGCCATCTACAAAATTTTAGATTAGATTAAGTTAGTGCTCAACTCAAGTGTGCAAAATTTTAAGTAGGCAAAAACTGAAGCATATAAAACTTTGCAAATAGAGAGGAAAAGACTAAGTAATTTTAAACCATTACTTATCTCTTTGTTTTTGTAAAAAGTTTCTTTTAACGCCCATCCTAACTAAGGTCTCCTATGGTCAGCCTAGGCTTTGATACCAACTTGTGACGACCCCGAATTTATCACAAATTCGAAGTGCCCATTATGCATTCCACCACAATCCCAGAATCATTGTTGTGATACACATAACGTAGTTGGTCACCAGTTCCATAGACATTACAATACGAAGGTTCAAATACAATGGTCATAGAGACCAAGTTCAAATTACAACACAATATAGCAGCGGAAATAACGTCTTCGGGTCCATGCCTTCACCCTACAGGCAATGGCGGCTCAGTAGAAGATCTTAGTTCTGATACTCTTCTTCATATCCTTCCTCCGGATACTCCTCCCCAAAGTCTGGCCAAGTTGATAGCTAGGGACACAGCCATTAGTACCTTGGATGCACTCGCAAACCATCTTATAATTGAAAGGATGAAGTAGATATGCAAGGTTGATAGGGTGGACTAAGCACTAAGTTTAGTTGCAAAAGCTAGTTTTATTTCCCAAGAATGTTCATTTGTAGAAAAGAGGTTTAGTTCTCTAAGTTCAATCTAAAAGGAACTTCAAGTGTGTCAAGATCAATGTCAAGTCAAGTCATGTTATTCACCAAGTTCACCATAAGTTATTATCATTCTTGACAAAAGTCAAGTACAGTTTGCCAACTGTCCATAACCGAGGACGCGACTATTCGAATAGTTTGAAACCTCTGCAGAGGGGTACACTTTACCCACAAGATTCGATACATCTGCCGGGAGAAATCCATGGTTCGTCATACACAAAGTATGCGAGGTTCAGATAATCAAACAAACTCTTTCACTTGCTCACTCTAGTACAGGATCCTTCCCTAGAGCCCGAGACACGGACATCCTCCGTTCCGGCGTCTCTAGTTTTGCCCGCTCCGGAGTGCCGGATGAATGGAATTTCCACTCGGTTCAGAAGTACCCGCGCACGGTGCACTTCTATAAAGGATGATACAAGACCTCCCATACTAGGGTGAACAAGCTACGGACTAAGCCCCTTCCCATTTAGGGGTAATGTGGTCATACGGTAATGGTTGGCTCACATGGTACATCACTTATTATCATTTAGCAAATACATTCCATAGTTCTTAGTCATTATTATTTTCCTTCATAAAACCATCATGTAGGAGAATCTCCATCTCAAGTTTTCAAGTTCAGGTCACCAAGTTCAACTGGGGTTCCTCTTAGAGATGGCCTCAATTTTATTAGCGACTAAGCAACTATATTGAGTGATGATACCTCTAAACTATGGTTGGATAAACTCAGCTTGATGCTCTTGCTAAGCAAGATATCACTACACTTCTATCATTCTACTCTAGCAATTCAATCATGCAATTTACTTAAAACAAGTAGAATGCAATAGTAAGGCTAGGCATTTGGAGTATGCTTCAAAAGATGGCTTGCCTTGGTTGGCAAAGTGTCCGGGGTATTCTTCTTCTTCTTGATAAAATTCCCCTTTAATATCCTCCTCAGCAACACTAGCGTCTAATAACGAATAAATACAAAACACACAATCACTACACAGGGCTAACAACACACCAATCATACATACTTGTTTTCAACAAGGGCATTCATGTTGGGTTTTATTTGAATTGGATTGCAAGTTTTCTTTCAAGTTTTCATTAAGTGTGCAAGTTATATTTTCTACTATGTGTCACGTGTTGTTTACCTTTTTGAGTATGGGTAAGTAACTAGGGTTATTAGGGCTAGCTTAAGTGAGGATTGACTAATTATGTGAATTGGTAATGAGGGCAAAATTAATTCTAAGTGTATGATAGAGATCTATCATTTTATGTTACCCATTAAGATTGGATTAAGGTCTAATTGATATCACTAAATAGGTTTGAGTTGATTAAGGTGGACTAAACAGTAGGGGAGGTCATTAGTGAGTTCACAAATCCAGTTTCATAATTTTAGGAGGCTTAAACAATTTTCTAGAAATTTTCTATGATTAATAAAGCTATGGTCACATTATTCTTATTTATTTAAATCCCTAACTCAAATTGAACTCTAACCAGTTCTACAGTGTAGAGCAAATCCTAAGCTTTCCAACGCATATTCATTTGCTAGAAATGGATTTTTAAATCTCTTTGAATTAAAGTTTGAAAATTAGATCTGAATCAAATTTGAATTAATTCAAACGGCGGGAAAATAATTAAAAACGAAACGGACCGAATTCGAAACCAGCTGGGCCGAATCCAAACGAAACCCGAACGGGCCGGCCCAGAAAACGATTCGCACGGGCGGGAGAGGTTTTAAAACAAACTGACATGTGGGTCCCGCTCATCAGATCACTTAATTTCACCGAACCGGTACGCTACCGCCGGATCAAGATCTAACGGTGCTGGTGCATCGTGCTTGTCGGCGAGGGTGAAGCTCACCTGCGCGCAGTGAAGAAGACGACGGCGACGGCGGCGTGCGTAGAGGAAGCAGAGCTCGACGGCGAGGGGTGGAAAAGACTCCGGCAGCACTCCTCCTCCGGTCCCCAGCCTCCGTTTGTCCAGCGGCGGTCCAACGCGGCGGCGCGGCTTGCGTCCAGTACCGCGCCGGCGGTGCAGGCGTCGTCGAACGAGAGCGAGAGGGAAGAAGAGAAGATGTCTGGGGGCGAGCTGGGAGTGGGGTGCGTTCATCCGTTTGATCGGCGGGGGCTTTTATAGGCCGGAGAGGCGAGGGCAAGGGCGTCCAGAAGCTCGCCGGCGCAGGGCATGCTGGCGATGTGCACGGGCGACACCGGGCTCGATGGCCTTGCTCGCGTGCTGGAGGGGTTTGGTCTCGGCCGCGGAGTGCTGTGGGTCGGCTCTGGCGCAGTCACAACGGTCGGCGTCGTGCAGGAAGAGGAGAGACAGAGAGGGGGGGTCCTGGGCGCGTTCCTCTTCTTCCCTCCACTTCTCACGGCTCGGGTCGGGGCAGAGGGAGCTGGGGTCGACCGCGGGGATGTCCACCAGCATGGCGACAGGGTTTGAGCGAGGAAGAACAGTGCAGCTCACAGTGAAACCGATTTCTCCCGATTTTCGTCTGCCAGGTGTTCGACGAAATGCCCGCATGAAACTTAATTTCGAATTTTTGAAATTTTTCACTTTGGGTGCTCAGCATACTAGCCAAGGTTTCCAAAGATATTTTTGTTACCAAGAGAGGTGAAGTTTTGCAGAAATCATATTTCAAATTTTGGTATTGTCACTGTTTCAGATTCAAAGTTTGGCTGATGTTTGAGTGATGTTCTGATTTGAAATTTTGTTAGAAACTTCTTGGTTGAGTTAGTATGTAACCTGGTCAAGCTCAACTAACTGGCCAAACACTGAGTTGAGTTACAGATTTCTTATTCTAAAGGCTCAAAGTAGGGTAGTCAATAATATTTTCTAGATCATCTTATTCTTCTCTTTTTCTTTCTTATTTTTATTTCTGGTTTCTTTGGCTTGTATAATCCTTCTCTAATGTCTCTGTTGGTTAAGTTATAACTAACTAACTATTGCACAACAAATAACAACACACATGAAATCATAGAGGTCATATAATGGAAAATACATGCATACATGCAATAATAGATAAAAAGTTTTATCTTGGTCCAAAATTTGGCAATTTAATTTATAGGAAGTGGATTACAATTTCTGAGTTGTTACAGCAAACCACCTGGCAGAAGGAGAAACTGCGGATTCCCTAGTAAACCGGAAAAAATTCGACTATCAGTCGATGAATGGAAGATAATCAAAACAGCTGTGGAGCACTGCACGCCAATACCAAACAATGCTAGCAAGAATATGCTTTTTGGGTATCACTACGCCCTAAGACAGCAGTCAAAGCTACTAGCGAAAGAGAGAATTGAACTACAAAAGAGAAAAGACTCAGCCATTGCAGCAAGCGACGCTGCTCGCAGAGCACGTAGCGATGCATCATATACGAATGGCAAAAGACATCGTCGACACGGTTCAAGGTACAAAAACCTCGAATACTCAGATAGGCAAAGTCTTTCCAAAAACCTCGACTTGTCTTTCTTATCAGTCGACGAGCAAGGGAAGATTATACCAAAGACACCCGAAGCAGCACTGGTTGCAGCTCAAGCATACCTGCATACAACGCGACCAAGTCCAGGAGACCCAAGGGAACACATGCATCGGGCAGCACTGCAGGGACTAAAGATGGTAGGCAACAAGTTATCAGCAAAAGAGGAGGAGGCATACCACAACAAAGGAACTCACAAACCAAGATCACCACACCGTCACAACAGTCCTCGGCACAGAAGTGGAAGTCGACGATCTAGAATGCCATCACCAGGGCGATACAATAGTCCAAAGAACAAAGGAACCCGACGATCCAGAACTCCCAATAGAGCATATGACTACGAAGACGATGAAAAAGAGATGGGGGCACCATGCTTTACCCATAGGGTTCGCATCACGTCAGTACCCAAAGGTTTCAAATTACCCCATGACCAACAAAAGTACGACGGATCTCAGGAGCCACAGTCATGGCTTTCAGACTACCTACAAGCAGTAAAACTATTAGGAGGAACCAGGGAAACTGCAATGCAAAGTTTGCAACTACACCTCACCGGTGCAGCAAGGTCATGGTTAAGCAAACTAGGAAAGGAAACAATTGGAAGCTGGGATGAGCTCACAAAACAATTTACAAGTAACTTCAAGTTGACATATAAGCGGCCAGCATCCATAGAAGAAGTCAAAGCCTATGTGCAGCAACGTGGGGAGACACTAAGAGCATATATCCAAAGGTGGAGCATAATCAAAAATATGGCAGTCGAAGTCTCAGATGAAAGAGCAATAGATGCATTCATAGTCGGGCTATGGCGAGGAGACCTAGTCGAAGAGATGGGCAGAATTAAGCCGAAAACAGTATCAGATCTAATGGATATAGCAAATCGATTTGCAGATGGAGAAGATGCGTGCAACAACAAACGGACACGATCGCCAGAAGATGACAAAGGGAACAGATATGGAGGCCAAAGAAGGAGATCCCGCAATTACGATAACTATGGCTCTCATAGTCAAGTAGCCGCAGGGTATAAGGATAATAGCTACCAAGGTAATGACCGTAAAAGTTCAGGATACCGTAGCTACAGAAAAGAAGACTACAAAAAATTTCAGACAAGGGAATCCAGAGAGTAGAACCCATCACCAGAGGATATGCTCAATGGACCATGTCATATACACTCCGCGTTTGTCGATGGGAAACGAGTATCCAGACACGCAATGAAAGATTGCACTACGTTCTTAAAACTACAGGAAGCGGCACTCAACAAGCAAGCCGAAGCAAAATGGCAGAGATATGAAGGAAACACAAGCAACGCACCTGCAACTCAACAAGGAAACAATGGAGTTCCCAAGGGTCAAGATCAGTCAAACCAGGGACGCGACGACGACAAAGGATATGTTCCATCTAAAGGGCACATTACAGCAATGATACAACCAGTGCCCAAGTCGAACAAAGAGGAGAAAAGTATAACTCGACAAGTTAACCTCGCAATAACTTTACCTCCAGCAACAACGGAATATCTACACTGGTCAGAGCAACCCATAGAATTCAGCAGAGACGACCACCCAATAACAGTACCTCGGCCAGGAAACGCGCCTTTGGTACTCAAAGCTCAAATAGGGACGTACGATGTCGACAGAGTATTCATGGATGCAGGAAGTGGAATAAATCTAATCTACGCAAAGACTCTACGGGCAATGCACATTTCATTAGAGTTCCTGAAGCCAACTGGCTGCTCCTTCCACGGAATAGTCCCAGGAAGTGCAAACTATCCGCTAGGTCAAATAGCACTCAACGTTTGCTTCGGAAATCGGCAAAACTACAGAAGGGAGAAACTCAACTTCAAAGTCATGGACTGGCCATCACAATATCATGCGATCCTCAGGCAACCTGCATTTTCGCGATTCATGGCAGTACCTCACTACACTTACCTGGTACTAAAAATGCCAGGACCCAAAGGAATTATTACAGTCAAAGGAAGCTTCGAGTTATCAGATCTATGCAACAAGGAATTTCACAAAATGGCCCAAAACTTCGGCATGATGGCAAGTTACGGGGAACCTAACTACAAAGCAAAAAGCACGACTACAGGAGTCACATAGCAATTCGAAGGAAACCCCAAGGAACCAGAAGTAAAGAAACCACGGGTACAGCCATCAGAACAAGAGAAGCCTACAGGAGAAGAAGAGAAGACTCAAGCGACATAGGCGACGAGACGAACAAAAAAAGTAGAGTAGGAAAATAAGGTTGTAAAAGCCACGAGTTATTCCAGGGCAATGCCCTCTAGATCTAGAACACAGGTCATTGGCCGGATCTCTTGGGTCACCCCATGTATCTTACATTATATGCATAAATAAAAGACAAAAGTTCCTCTTGTTTGAGTTTATGTGTCTTCAAAAATTGCGGCAAACGCACCAATATACACAAAAAGTAAGATGCTCTGAGGATAAAATTTCTGACAGAAAAAGTTAGAAAATAAAAACTCTCGCATTATACACACAAAAATACATACAAATATCACAGCAGTGGCCGATCAGAATCATCTACGCCCAAAGGATCTAAACAGTGATGCTCGCGGAAAAACGCGGCATCCTCCTGAAGAAACCTAGCTATGAGCCTCCTTGCTGGTTGAAGGGTAGCATCCATATGAACTCACAGCAGAGCTCCCCCTGGAGGCAAACCCAGTGACATGGAAATAAAAATAAGCCTTGGATGCCACTTACGTGTCCAACCAAGTGCAAAATTGGCACCAGCCACTAAATTAAGTTCTATCAGTCGATGAATTCGCTGAGTAGATCTAAAAGCAGCGAGTAGCTGCGGAAAGGTTCCAGGAAGAGGGTTAAGAGGAAGCATGACGGAGTGCATGGTAGTCAAAGATCTTTGACAACCATCAATGGCTTCCCCAATGTGCTGAGCACGGTCCTGAAGAAGCACAATAGCACGACGGCGCCGGGGATCAGACCAAAAACCCTCGACCTCCTCTGATGATCTCTCAAGAGCCGCGATCTGTTTAGAAATCTGGCGAGTTTCACCAACGAAGTCTAAGCAAGTGCCTGCAGCAATAAGAAGTTATTGGCCAGTAGTAGCGGAGTAAAAAGGGAAAAAGAGGAAGGTTACAAGGAACCTTACATCGCAACAGTTCATAAGCAGATTCAACTATACCAACAAGGAAGGAGTCGCACTCTTCTAGATGTACAACCCTAGCCGTCAGACCCGACACCTTATCCTCGAGTATGGATATCTGTTTCATAAAACCGCAAGATTTGCTGGCTTTATCCATAGCCATCTGTGCTTGGCGCTTCGCCAAAGACAAGTGGCTCTCAAGGTCCGAAATCCTTGAGGAATACTCAGTACATTGACAAGAAGGACGAGGAGGCGACGAAGCTCCGGAGTAAAAAACGTTGACAGGAGATGCAGCCCGATCGCGACCCGATGACCCACCAGCATGAATAGGCTGAAAGCCAAAAGAAAGGAAAAAAGAAACATCTCAGAAACTAAATCAAATAGGACATTTCACAAAAGGAGAATATTTACAAAAGCATAAGCCCTCTGACCAGTTCTCAGGCTATATGCAACTAAAAGTTCACTACATCAAGAATAAACTACGATTACAAAGGGAGTCTAATTCTATGCCACCTCAGCCTCAGGGTCCGCAGCGGAAGTAGGTGTGGCAGAGGTAGCACCAGCATTGGGAGGAGGCGCGGATCCACTTGTCGCCGGAGTCGAAGAAACCAGCGTAGCAGAGGTCGCAGAAGCCGCCGAAGGAGAAATCATCGATACGATGCCTGGCGCATACCTCTTCGCCTTCTCGAAGAAAATCTTCAGTTCTGAAAGGGGTCGGCCGCGGGAAGAGCTCACCTTCTCCCAGTTGACCTCTTCGCCATGCGCGTATGTAAGCGCAATGGCCCCCTCGACACCTCGCTTCACGGAGCGGCCCTTCATAAGAAGGATGGGATCGTCGGGGGTGTCGAAGGCCTTGGCAAGTTTCTTCAAATCTGGCACCTCCGCTCTTTGCTTGGGCCACAACCCGACGAAAATCCGCGTAAGCACGCGGTTAACCAACTCGAAGATCTCCTGGACAGATATCCAGTTCGCTTCCAGCAAGTTAACTGCGGCCATGAGAGAATCATCGTCTGGTTGCAAAGATGACAAAGACACCCCAGTATGTTCTGCACAACAAAGGAAGCAAAAACAGTAGAAAATGAACACATCAGCAAGCACTAAAAGTGGGCAACTCAACAAAAGAAAAGAAAGGCATAGTATGTACCTCCAGCAACAGCAGACATTTTATTCAGCCGCTCAGTCACGGCCTGTTCCCGCTGGAGGTGCTCCTTGTTAGCATCAGAAAGGGCCTTCTCCACTTTCTTTACCTTAGCCAATGCTGATTTAGTAGCCTTCTCAGCAGTGGCTTTGGTAGCAGTGGCGACATCCCAAGCTTTTCTGGAAGCTTCGAGTTCAGCTTCCAGAGACGAAATGCGAGCATTAGCTGTCGCCAACATCTGCAGTTTAACAAAGAGGAAAGAAAAGTCAAGTAAAGAAGTAAAGAAAGGCATTCAAGACAAGCAAAATATAGGAAAGAAAATTACCCTCGGAGGCCCTAGTAGCCTTCAGGTACTCGACACATTCATTGCCCAAGGCGACAAACTTCTTCATCAAGTTCTGTCCAGAAAAAGTACGTGAGTATGAAGATCACACAAAAAATAGAAACAAATATGCCAGTATCACCACGAACATCGTCGGAGGAGCTCGTGGACCAATGGGCCTCAAGGGAAGCATCGGCGTCTGTCGATTTCTTGACGCGCTTAGAACCACGAGTAACGATGATCTTCTTAACAGGAGCCCTCGGAGCTTTTGGAGATTTCACTGCTGGGTCAACCTCTTGTGAAGGTGGCTCGTCGATAGCAGGAGTATCAGTGGCAGGGGCGGCAACAGCAAATCTCTTGGGGTTCTCCTCATCACTGAAAAGGAAGCAAAAGGTAAAGCCTTTTGTCCAAGTCGATAGAAAAAAGATAGTATATGAAAACAAGCAGCAGAACACTCACGAGTCCATGAGGTCGAAAAGCTCTACGTCTTCCTCTAGCGCGGAGGTCTCCCCGATCACAGTCGTGTGCACCAAAGTACTCGAAGAAAGAAGTTCCGTCACACGCTTCCTCTTCTTGTCAATGCCACGATCTTCAGGAAGCGCAGAGGGAGGCAACGTCGTCGAGCTGGTATCTTCCAGTGAATCTTTGCCTTCATCTCCATCCTAGCTATCCTCAACCTCGGGGGCTTCAGAGGCAGTAGAGAAATGAACATTTTGAATGTCCCCTCCCTCTGGGAGAGGAGAGCGAGAAACAAGAAATCGATGATCCTGAAAGGAAAACAAGCTGAGAGTTACAAGACAAACAACGATAAGAGAAAGCTAAGGCAAATAAAGATAGTAAAACATACCGTAGGCAAGGGATGCTCGGAGTCGAAGTAATTAGCAGCTAACTCCATGACTTCATGATCTTTGGTGAGGGTGGTAAGAGCTCTCACTCGCTTGTCGAGATCCTTCTTCTCCATAAGATCTTCAGATACTCGAGAAGAATCTCCCAAGCCGGAAAATGTCCACAGTTTGGAAAGGCGATGCTGCAGAGGTTGAACTTGACGTTGCAGAAAGAACGCCATAAGTTGTGTACCCGACAGTGCACCTCCTTTACCGCTCTTCAGCTCTTGGATGCGGGCTAGAAGTGGCTTGATTTCCTCCATCTCAGCTTCCGTGGGAGGCGAATCCCACGCGGTCAATTTCTTCACTTCCTTGGAGGCATCGAAAGGGGCAATGCCGTACTGATCAGAGGAAGAAACTTTCTAGTCTTTGATATAAAACCATTTCTTCCTCCAACCTTGTACTGAGGCTGCCATGGAAAACTCCAAATAATGCGATTCAGCACGAATAGAGATAACAGCTCCGCCCAGTTCAGGTTTCTTTGATAAAGCAACACTAGGACAGAGCCAAAAGAGGAATTTCCATAGGAGAAAGTGGGGTTCGATCCCCAGAAATGATTCATAGAGGGTGATAAAGCAGGCAATGTGGAGAATAGAGTTTGGTGTGAGCTAATGAAGCTACACACCGTAGACGAAAAGAAGCCCGCGAAGGAACTCGTGGGCAGGGAGAGATAGACCGCGCAAGAGAAAATCAAAAAACATCACCCGAAAGCCGCTCGGGGGCTTGGGGACACGCTCAGTGCTAGGAAACGTGACCTAATCGTCGGTAGAGATGAGGCCATTGGCTTGGGCTTTCTCCAGATCCTTCTGCTTGAAAACGGATGGTACCCAGCTGGCCGCGGAGTTCGCAGTGACGTTCTTGCCCATCTTGTTCTTCAGCGCACAAGTCTTGACGCGCATCTATGGGCTGCGCACGGGGGCTATGCAGAAGCTCAGAAGGGCACAAAGTCAGCAACAATGGCGGCGGCGAAAGCGAGGTAGCTGGTAAACAGTACCTTCCCCACTCTCCCCCTTATATAGCTTCCTACGGAAGGAACGTGGGCTGAGACGTGGCGCAAGGAGCGGAAACGGTAGCCCACTAATGGGCAGGGATATTGCGAAATTACCGCGTTGCCCATGGGTAACGGTCAGCATCAAGAAATAATTACAAACAGATTAACTGTACTAATGATGTCACAAATGTGCGAGTAACGAGAAGTAAGGACTATGACAGCAGTGGACACTAGTAAGGTGAACATTCTGAAGAAGGTTCGGTATGACGTATCTGTATAAGAGATGATCAAGGAAGTCGACAGAAAATTGAGTCCAGTAGAGGAGGAATCATTCTTTGAGTCTATACCCGAAAATATTTGACTATAGCCTCGGGGGCTACTACCATCAGGAGCGCTGAGCACGCACCCGACGATATTATTGAGTCAAGTTATGATCTCATGACATGACAGAAGGCACAATGTCTTTGAGCCTATACACGAAATAAGTTTTTTTGACTATAGCCTCGGGGGCTACTCCCATCGGGAGCGCTGGTCGCGCACCCGACGATGCTTTATAATGAATAATGGAGGAAAAGACGCAAAGGATACTTTGAAAATATTACTACTACCATCGGGAGGGAGTTTTATCAATTAAGGTGGAATAACCCGAATATTTGACACGTTAGAATAGTCAAACAAGGCTGCGACATATGATTCTTGAGTTGCGTCATCGCGACGGAACTTGAATGCCGTGGTTGAAATATATCATGAAGGTAAGACCCCGGGATCCATCCTGTGTGGCCCGGTATACGCACATGGATACGCTCTGCTGGTACTTATCCGTGCCTACGACGCAAAGAAAATCCTGGTGGACGCACTATGTACCCTGAGAATCACTGGGATTCATTTTTTGTAAGTCCTAAATACGGCAAAAGAATGGGTTTGATCAGTTTCCCGAATTCGAGTCCAGGGGGATTGAATTTGAAGTAGGTGACAAGTATCTGTTCCGGCAGTTAACTGGCCTCTTGATCCGTCAGAGTTGTCAGGCTTGTTCATCAAAACCCCTTGCGAGATATCATAGCAAAAAGATAAGTCGAAAGACCAAGTCGAAGATTTGAAAGATAAGAAGAAGTCAAAGAAGTTGATCAAGTCGAAGATTTGGAGATCTGAGATTCAACCCGAATCTGTAACTCTGGTAGAATCTCGGGGGCTACTGACAAGGGTATAGATAATAGAGCCCGTTAGTTAGCTACCCCTGAGGCCCGTTAAGCTAGGCCCAATTGTAATACTAGTCAAAATACGAGTTCATGTCGTATGTCGATAGTGTAATCTGTGTCGGATCCCTCCCGATCCCTGAGACCTGGCCACCTATATATAGGGGCCAGGAGGGGATGGTGAGGGACAGATTGAAAGCAAGCCAGGTTTACATAGCCACCTTGTTTGACTGATTTTACCTTTGAGTTCATCCGACGCCCTATCTCCCCGATCCTAAGTCCTTCATCTAGGACATTTGTCGAGTTAACCCTCGTCTTTGGCCACCGTATTTTTTTCCTCTATCATCTTCTGGTGATCGTGTTCATTTGTTGTTGCACGCATCTTCGCCATCTGCAAATCTATTTGTTATATCCATTAGATCGGATACTGTCTTTGGCTTGATTCTGTCCATTTCTTTGACTAGGTATCTTTGTCGTAACCCAAGTGTGAAAGCGTCTATCGCTCTTTCGTCCGAAACTTCGACTGCGGAATTTTTGATAATACTCCATCTTTGGATATACGATCTTAGTGTCTCGTTACGCTGTTGTACGCAGGCCTTGACTTCCTCTATCGATGCTGGCCGCTTGTATGTCGACTTGAAGTTGCTCGTGAACTGTTTTGTGAGTTCCTCCCAGCTTCCAATTGTTCCTTGCTCTAACTTGCTCAACCATGACCTTGCTACGCCGGTGAGATGTAGTTGCAAGCTTTGCATTGTTGTTTCCTTTGTTCCTCCTAATATTTTCACTGCTTGTAAGTAATCTGAGAGGCATGATTGGGGTTCCTGAGATCCATCGTACTTTTGTTGATCATGAGGTAACTTGAAACCCTTGGGTACTGGCATGGTGCGAACCCTGTGAGTAAAGCACGACGCCCCCATCTCTTTTTCGTCGTCTTCGTAGTCATATGCTTTGGTGGGGGTCCTAGATCTTTGGGTTCCTCCATGCTTCGGGCTTTTGCATTGCCTGGGTGATGGTGTCCAAGATCGTCGGTTGCCGCTTCTATGCCAAGGACTGCTATGACGGCGTGGTGATCTTGATTTATGCGCTCCTTTGTTGCGATGTGCTTCCTCTTCTTTTGCTGTCAGTTTATTGCCTACCATCCTTAGGCCTTGCAGTGCGGCTCGATGCATATGCTCTCTTGGGTCTACTGGACTTGGTCGCGTTGTGTATAGATATGTTTGTGCTGCTATGAGCGCTGCTTCTGGTGTCTTTGGTATGATGTTACCTTGCTTGTCGACCGATAGGAAAGACGAGTCGAGATTTTTGGAGAGGCTTTGCCTTTCGGAGTGTTCGAGATTTTCGAACCTTGATCCATGTCGACGATGCTTTTTGCTATTTGTATATGATGCATCGCTGCGCGCTTTATGGTAAGCTATGCTTGCTGCGATGGCTAACTCTTTCCTCTTCTGTATCTCAATTTTTTCCTTTGCTAATTGCTTTGAATGTTGTCTTAAGGCATAATGATACCCTAACAGCATGTTTTTGCTTGCATCTCCTAGTATTGGCGTGCCATGTTCCAAGGCTGTTTTGATTATCCCCCACTCTTGGACTGATAGTCAATTTTTTCTCTGCTTGCCAGGGAGTCTATAGTTTCTCCTTCTGCTAAGTGATTTGCTCCTCTATTTATATTTGCTGGGTTGAGCACTAGGTTGCTATTTTTGTCGAGTTCTTCTGAGTTATCTCCTACAATGGCGAGTACTTGATATCGCTTATCGAATTTGCTATTGAAGCTTGAGAAGATTGAATCGTCATCCTCATGAAGCTCTAGTCCTATTTCCCAGGTGTCTATTGACTTGACTGAAGTATCATCATGGCAGATCATGAGGTCTTCGAGTTGATCTCCTAAGTCGAAATTTTCCATGTTTTCGTCGACTTCTGTGATTTTCCCTTCTGCGACTTCTGTTGCTACGAAGCTGACCGGTGAATTTGCTTCGCTGGAAGAGCCCACTGATAATTCTGATATTGCAATTGTCTTGACTTCGCTTGCTGACGGACCCGATGAGACCGGATCTGAAAGGCGAATCGAGCCTAGAGATCCGACGCGAAAGTTTAGGCTTCCGATTGTAAAGTCCATGTCTTGATCCATACTCTCGAATATTGGAGTAAAATTTGGCAGGTGAGGTTGAAAATCGACGGTTCCGAACGATATATGGTTTTTGTCGACTTCTGAATTGCTGTTGGCTAAAAGCGAAAAAGCCGTCTAATTCATGATTCCAACGCCCAGAGTTCCCACGGTCGGCGCCAATTGACGATGGTTAACTCGACAAATGTCCAATATGAAGGCCTTAGGATCGGGGGAATAGGGCGTCGGATGAACTCGAAGGTAAAATCAGTCAAACAAGGCGTGTATCGAAAGTAAACGTAGGGTGAACTCTGGCTTACTCTCAATCTGTCCCTCACCGTCCTCTCCTGACCCCTATATATAGGTGGCCAGGTCTCAAGGTACGGTAGGGGTCCGACACAGATTACAATATCGATATACGACATGAACTCGTATCTCGACTAGGATTACACTTGGGCCTAGCTTAACGGGCCTCAGGGGTACTCAACTAACGGGCTCTATTATCTATACCCTTGTCACAGACCAAGTCAACAAATTAGCCTGCTAAATGGGCCCCACTGGTCAGAAATAGCATCAATTCTTTGTCAATTCATGTTTAGTGTTTTTTGCAAAAAAAACTTTGAAAATGTGGTGGTTTTTTGTTCCGCGAACATAAAGTGGTGGTCTTTGAGAAATTTGGCACCAAAAGTGGTGGTTTTATGCTATTAACTCCTGTAGAAAAGATAAGAGGAATAATATGGTCAAAATCAGTGGTGCGGGAGATTCTACCAATAGTAGACATAACTGCATTTTCTTGGTTGATAGACTAAGTAAAATGCCTACTAGCCATTTTGATTTCTAACATGCCCCAGATTTCCACCCAGGCATTGAACTTGTCACACCATCTCTGATCTATATTGCCATTACTTTTATCATGTTGATATCTTACTAAGTTGAAATCTCCACAATGAGGGTGGGGATCTCATTGTCAATGAATAAACTATGCAACTCTAAAATGAAGGCCTCTTTCCCTTCATCATAGGGTGAACCATAAACAGTAATTAGTCTAAATTTTACATTGGTAGGTTTAAAACTAGGGTGCAGGAGACACATAAATATTTATTGTCCCAGCTGATAATATCAAGAACATCAGTGTCTACACCTACATGTATTCCACATGAGCCATCAGCTGGCAGGTGGTGCCAGCTATAGTTCCTGTTGCAGCTAATAGAATTTAAGTAGGAGTTAGAGAAATCTTCTTTCTTTGTCTCCTCAAATCCTACTACTGTGGCATGAGTTTTAGCTAAGTGTCAAGAATAAAAAACTTCTACCAGGGGCATTTATACCCCTAATGTTCAGAAATAGGCAATTCATGATCTACCATTTTTCCTGGGGTGCTTGCCCCACCCATATTTTCAAAATTTTGTCCAGGGGACACTTTGGTCTTCCGGAGTTGTAAAAAAAACCACACAACCCATTGGAGTAACAGGTGAACTAGAGCTACCCGATTTACTAGGGTTTTTCTGTTCTAAGACAGGAAAATCTCTGTCAAAGTTGGTGGAAATAGGACTCTATCAATCCTTCTCTCTTATTACTGACGCGCTTGCTCCCACTGTCTTCTGCCCTACCGCCCTCTGTCCTCCTCATCCATCGCTGCCTACCACTACCTTGTGCGACCTCGCTGCTCCTCCCTACTCATGTCTTTTCACTTCTCCCCATCGATCCCAACTCACCTTTGTCCCACCTCCCAGCCGAATAAACTGAACAAAGCTTTTTTTGCTGTTGTTGCGAATGAGCTGAAGCTCTTCTTCTTTGCATGAAAAAACCCCAAGTTTATAATGCAGAGTCACATTATGAAACATTTTTCACATTACTAAGTTAAATGTTCCAAAGACATGGTAATCAAAGTAGTGAGGTACTGAAAGCTCGACTCCAACTCTCCAAGTAGGAAAAACCTAACTTTATAATGCAGAGTCACATATGAAACATTTTTCACATGACTAAGTTAAACTTTCCAAAGACATGGTAATCAAAGTAGTGAGGTACTCAAAGCTCCAAGTAGATATAGAACGTCAGCTTTTTGATGACTTCTACCATCAGGAAAGAACTGACACATGAAATATTCTGCAAAGCCACATGGACACGTATACTTACAACTTCGAAACCTCCTCACTGCAATGTGCACGTCTCGACCGTATCCAGTATAAATACGAGCAGAAAAACAAACATGTATTCAGCATTTCCTTCTCTCCTCTCCCTGTACATACTACAGCCTAAAGAACAAAAAAAAAAGGCTTTGCAGCCGCTATCTTTCCAGTATGCTCTCCGGCAGCAAGAGCCTGTCGGAGCCGTCCTGCTTGCTCTGCACAGACGGCACCGGCGTGGTCCGGCGGGACTGCCTCTTGGTCGCCACGATCACCTCCTCCGCCCCCGGGTCCTCCGCGACGTAGAACTTGTCGATGTCGTCGCTTTTGAACACCGGGTGAAGGTACGCGTCGGCCAGGTAGGATTTCAGGTCAAAGTTCGGCTCCCTCGCGCGTTCCAAGATGTCCTTCTTCATCGCCTCCTGCAGAAGCCAAAACAACCATCAGGCTACAGAAAGGAAACGAAAACCATCTAACAGGGAGAACATAAAAAAAATCGTGATGCTAAAACGTTACCTGTAAAGGGTTCCTCACGAACGCAGGTTCAAACCGGTTCTTGCAGTACTTGTGGAACCAGATGGTCAATACGGGAAGAACGAGAAGACACGGCGTCGCCTCCTCCAGACCTTTTGTACTTAGAAGCCCAAGGAGAAGCAGCTGCGATACGATCAAAGCTACGATTATGCGTAGATGCACTTGAGGCCAGAACTGTGCACCACTCTCGTACCGTTGATTGTACACGTTTATGATCTGAAACAATATAGGGTCATGTAAGTACTGAGACAATAGATTTCATTAGAGATGCAAGTGGGCCATTATTAGAGTACCCCCTTTACCCTCTTTAGTTCAAAAAAATGAACTTTTTTTCAAAATGATGCTCATTGAAAAGTTAGTTCACTTTGTTGAACTAAAGAGGGTAGAGGGTACCCTAATATGTTAACCCATTTGCATCTCTAAGATCTCATTTAGAGGTTTGTACAATACCTGGTGGCGGTAGACAACATATGCCAACACAAAGAACACCAATATGAATGGCAGCAGGAGCGGTGTCACCGTGGAATAGACAAGACCAAGCAAGAAGTATAGCTGTATTCGAGGCTCAGACCAGTAAAAACAGATGCTGCCGGGATCCATTGCTTCTTCTCTGTCCTTCTCTGTCTTGACCAAGAACCAGTTTTTCAAATGGTATATTACAAATGCCCTGATTCTCGTTATTTCAAGAGCAACACCACTCCAACCATCAACCATTACATATGTTATGAAGAATGTTGCCTTCATTGGTACGGCCATACCGAAGGTCTTTGGTATGCTGCAAAAAAAAAAAAAACAGATTAGACCAACTTGAAATAGCAATCACCATTTGATATAAGAATGTGAAGAACAAATTTTCTTATGCATGATAAACAAGAGTAGGATGCATGGTAGATAACAGTAGGATGCATGGTAAATAACAGCAAGACATACTCGATGCGCAATATAACACAAATTTATATTTTTTCTACTCTAGTGTATAATTGGTAGATGTGTCTGTGCGGGACCATTTGATATAAGAATGTGAAGAACAAATTTACTGATGCATGGTAAATAAAAGTAGGATGCATGGTAAATAACAGTAGGACATAGTCGATGCGCAATAACACAGAAATTTATAATGTTTCTACTAGTGTATAATTGGTAGATGTGTCTATGCGGGACATACTCATTAGCCGACTGATGAAGGTAGGTCTTAAGCTGCTCCATAGCAGATCCTGTAATGACGCTTCCCAAAAATACGTTGAAGAACAAGAATATAAAATACTTGGATGCAGTTCTTCGCTCTAGTGATGACTGTGAGATCAATCCTTCAAACTGTGACATGTACATCAGTATAGTCGGAAGCACTATGAGGAAGATCTTCAAAGCAATTCCAGGAAGGAACCCTTGGATGAATGATTTAATGGAAGGTCTGGATAATAGTTGACAAACAGAAATCAGTAGATACAAAAAATAAAAAATAAAAAACTTTCAGAATAATTGTACAGGTATGATGTAGAAGGCTGTGAGAACGCCATGAAAACTGTAGGCTCTTTTTTTTTGTGAAAGTAGACTTACGTTTCAATTAAAGGTTTTAGAAATGGTAGTGCCTTCTCTATGCCTTCAAGACTTGCAAGAGCCTGCACGAATGCTATTGGAATGACATAAAAGAAGTTGAGGAAGAAGAAGGCCACCGTAATTATCAACCTCCTAACTGAGAGGGATACAAATGGAATAGACAGATTATTCCAGTACACGTCACGAGGTTCTGGAGCCCATTCAGTCAGCCAAGTAGTTGGGTTGCTGGTTTGTTGTGTCTGAGCACAAACAGCTGCACCCCACCGTGAACGAAACGAAACAAAGGCTGCTGGCATAATGGACTTGGGATCCTTCATAACCTTTTTCCGCTCTTCAGCTTCCTGTGTATAGTCGCACATTAGTCTATAGTATTTTCACAGCTAACTATAAACAAAATTTAATGCACAATAGACAATCTAACACTTAACAGACAAAGAAGGGACAACAATACAGTTAAGACTGACAATATGCAAACATGAACATTACAAAGGTTATATGAGTATGTATGTTCTAACTTACTTCCTTTCCTATCTTCTCAATCTCTGATTTGCAGTAATCAATAGCATCCACATCAGAACCAAAACATCCAAGCCAGCCAGTCTGTAAATAGGTCCACAAGAAGGCAAGGAATTAAAAGAGAAGGATCATCAAATAGTGTTCTGGTTTAAATCGAAATAGAAACAATAGGATTCACATGAAAACAGCAATGGGTAGCTAACTATTTTTGTAGACTCACCTTGGTTGTCGGCCTTTCACCTCTTCGCTCAAACTTGAGTTGGTAGTAATCAAGCCAATTCCGCATTTTCTTCTTCTTTTCAACCAGATCAGCAAGTTTATTTGCATTGTAAACTACCTACAGAGCAACAAGACATACATATTATTCCCCCAAATAAGGCATCTAAACAGGGATTCAGCAAGAGAACAAGAATTGCAAAACGTAAGGCTTAAAGTATAAATTGACCCATCGAATACGGTACTAGTTAAACAACAAAATTATCCATCGAATATAATCTTATGATTCAAGTCATGCAATAGCAATTAGAATACGGTACTACTAGCTTCCCCTTGACATTTGGATTTATTAAATTCAAAGCAGCCAAGATAATAGATATAGCTCTTCTTGCTACTTGACAACGCAAGCAATTAACATACAACCATTTGTGCAAATTCTTATAGATTCGACTGATAACAAATTATTGTTGTTTATCCTAATTATCGACATGTAAAAAAAAAGTTGCTCTAGTTTCCAAACAAACCATCCATAGTAAGCAGAGAAATACGGAAATATGCAGTTAACAAGTAGAACACCTATGCTTACATCAGTCAACTTGAGAAATTGGATACTAAAGAATTTATATAAATAGACTGATAACCTCTTGGAAGTAAAAAAATAGTAAAGATTACCTGGTGTCTCAAATAATGATCGGGATGATTGACAAGAAAGAAATGTTCCACGAGCTCACTAACTGATTCATCAGGGTCTGGTGGTATATTCCGCACAAGAACCTAAAATAAAAATACAATGTTAACTCAATTTAAAAAATAAATCAAAGGACCATTAATCTAGCAAGATCATTGTACTCGGATCATTCCCATATGTAACATCATGCTCCACAGAATGGTCTAAACCAAGATCATATAGAAACTGCAGTCATAAAGGTGACATATCTAGAAAGTGCAGAAAGTCTCTGGCAGAATTTGTAAGTCGATTGTGAAATAATAGAAAGATCTAAAAAATTTATATTTATATGATAGAAAGTTTCCGGTGTGTGATCATTTTATTCTCATTATTTTGCAATTCTGGCAATCCTGTCAGACTTATCAGCTGATATATACACCACATTTTGAACATTTCAAACTACTAATGGGAAGAGAATAGGCAAAGTTGAACATGATCATACAGTGAACTGATCTGGTCGGCGTTTCTCTGAAGCAAGAAAGCGTAGCCTCATGGTGGCAACTATTTCATACTCCTTCAAAAGTACATAGCAGGTCCAAAATGTAAAAACATATGCCATAACCACATGAGCTGCGAACCTGTAGAAAACATGCGAACTGTGAGCACCATGGAGAAACAAAAATATATTAACCTCAAAAAATATTATGGGTGTAATATTTGTGTTGCAGGACTGCCTATGACTGAATTTAAACAGCACCTGCTAAATGCCAAGGGTGTTGCACTGCTGATATCACCTAAATTAACACAAATGATCCTACGGCTGTACAAGTCCATGTATCTACTGCATGCAGAATGCAGACTAGAGAAGTACTTGAACTTCAAGTTGGCATCCATAGTTTAAACATTATGTTGTACTGAAATGAAAACAGCGACCATACTGGATGCATGATGCATATACAGATGTTATTTGTGGTGAGCCTATGCTGCTATTGAATATGTACAACTTCTATGAAACTGGTATTGAAAACACATTGTTTAAGAAATAAACTGATGCAGGTATATAGCCTGTTGCTCACCTCTTAGAGCCATAAGGTATGTTGGAAATTGATAGTTTGTCAATATCACTGGAGACTACCTGCAGACTTTCTAGCGTGTCATTTGTCCAGTTCACAGGGACCAGAACAGCAAAAGCAAGAACTGTAATCGGAACAAATATCTTGAGCCTGCAAAAATTAGATAAACGTTTATCAACATACAAGCATCTGAAGGCTGCCAGATGATCTTAAGGATGTTAAGCACAAATGGACAAAGGAACTGCACACAAATGGCCATCTGATGTTCCACATATAATTGTTATACTCAGAAGAACGAAAAAATGTGCATATATAAATCGGCCTGCTTCATACAATCAAAAGAAATAAATTAATACTCAAATGATAATGAGCGGACCCATTCGTAGACATGAGCAGCTTGCAAACATTAAATGAAGATAGCGGGGATCAACTTTATAGATATTATAGATAAGTTAATACTCAAATGATAATGAGCGGAGCATTCTTAGACATGAAGCACAAGGAACAACATGCATGTACGAAGAACTAATTTTCACGGTTATCATGCTCCAGGTTTACTCACTTCGAAACTAAGAATGGTCAATAGGACCAAAGATCGGCAAAAGCAAACAATTAATCATCAAAATACAAATGAATTGCTACAGGAGAATAGTTTGTGGTGCCATACAGAGGAACAACATTGCTAAGATAACAAAATGATCAAGATACAGTAGCAATGGTCTGATTGAACAGTTCACATTGTTGCAGAAAGAATGATTGGTAACCAAACAACAAACAGCAAATACAAACAGTTGCAAAGAGGCGAGAACATAAAGCTGCCAAAAACGTACCCTGTGCGGTATATCCGTAGATAGATAACAGAATCCAGGCCTGCATGCTCAATCAACTCGTCCTCAGGCATCTTGAGAGCCGCAGGTATCCAACTTAAGAACTTCAAGTACGACCTCAAATTTATGTTGACATACTTGGTCACAGCCGCGCCGGCAGAAGACGGGCTGTCTCGCATGCCTTTTAGGTACCATTTCGGGAAGTAGACCCTGTCGTTGATGGGCTGTAACCGTAGAAAAGCAAACACCAGCAGGAAGGCGACGGCAGTCACTATGTTGAAACCCGCCGCGAGGCATATGTCGTAGACTGTAGCCATGGCTGTCCTTCAGATAGCTTGACAAGAGAACAGAGCCTGCACACGACAGTCATACATCATGTAAGAACTAGTGGAACATACATGGCGCAAGAACATCTTACTCTATGATATAACTGTGACACAGCAGCATGAATTTGTATACATAATAACATGAAGGCACATTCCTATGATAGGCCTGTACCACAAAGTTGAGTTTAGGTTGCTCCCAAATTCAGTTGGCATATGTACTGATGATGCACTCAATTGTTGCACAGCTGGGTGGCCAACTGAATTGAGTGCATCATCAGAGCAACCATTCGGTACCAAAATGTTAGACATCGCGTCATCGCCAGCAGGGCGGCTGATACTATTGATATGAACAGAAAGGTGTTTATGGAACGCCACACTCTTAAGCAGTAAGCAAAGCACAAGTGGCAGCTATTTCCTGATATTAACGGGGTAGCTAGAAAGGAACTGGTAACCGTATCGAAAGCTGTATGAAACTAAACTAATACAGTATGATATTAGTATCCTGTGGCTGGCTGGGTCTGAACTAAAGCATGTCGACGTCCACAGAGATGTGCCGATTGTCTCCTCCACAGAAAGAGCTTTCGCGTATATCGTGCGTATATCTTCCCGAAGCATCGAAGAGCACGTTTTGACTTAAAAGCGAGGTTTTTTGCCGGTTGCCGACGTGCATGACAGGGAACGCTAGAATACGAATAATTAGTAAATAATTGTGGGGTATATCATCAGCAGACACCTTCCTCCGATGCATCGATGGACGAATTGAAATACTTTACGTGGTACGGTGGTAGTGGAGTAGACCCGCAGACACGAAAACAGAGTATTTTTTTTTCTCGCAGTTCCAATAACAATTCGGAAAAAGATGGGGCCGCATACGCACGAAAAAGAGAAGGAAATCTTGGGGATGGCAACATTGCTTAGCAGCTAAGAATAGCGGAACCCCTTTTTGCTCCCCTGCTTCTTCGGGTAATGCGGAATCGAATCGAGCTGTGATTCGGGGAAGCTGTGGCGGAATCAAGCCGTCCGCATCCGGTTTAGGTGGTGAGGGAGCACGGTGAAAGTATATGCGGCGGATAATTAGTGACCGGTAATTACGAACTCTCGCGGACAATCCAACAAACAGCTTGGCGGCACGAGGACTGTAGGAGCCCTGTGCTATCCCACCCAAGCGTCGGACCAAAAAGGGGAGGGAAAAACCAAAGCGGCGGGGCGGCGTACTACAGCACAGCATGGCGATACGATCGAAGACGAAAACGAATCCAGCTTAGATCGGAGAATCAAAATAGTAAAAGCTGGAATTTTATGAGTAGCTTGGAAGAGCAGGGAGATGGATCGGGGAGGAGGCGGGCAATCAATCTGGGAAGGAGTCGTCACCTGGGCGGAGCAGAAGACGGCGGTGGTGGCGGCGGCAGGCGGCGGCGCCCTGTTCCTTTCCCTTGCGGTGAAAGGCGTGGCGGCCTAGCGGAGGTAGCTTGGCTTCTGCCGTAGGCCTAGGGATAATCCTACTCCTCTGCTGCTTCCTTCCTCGCTGGCTTTCCCCGATGCTTGTCTAGGAGGGGAGGGCAGGCTAGGTTGCTTGCCCGGAATTGATGCTCTCCGGTGGCGATGCTGCTGCTGCACCGTATCGGAAAGCAATAAAAAGGGGAGGAGGGGAGGAGGAGGGTGGGGCGGCGGATGATGGATGGAATCGGGATGGCAACGGTCACCTTGATCGGTCCCCTGCAATGGTAGTACTAGTACTAGTGCAATGGCAGCTAGCGGCGCCGGAACAAACGGGAGCGCGACACGGTTTGGCCGCGGGACGTCGGCAGACACGTGGAGGAGGCGTGTACCACAGATACATGCACAATCCCAACCTTGTACTAGTAGGAGTACAAAGAAAAGATACTGTAGAAAATATATTTTTTATTCCCTCCGACCCATAATACTCTTCGCTAATACGGATGTATCTACCACTAAAATGTGTCTAGATACATTCGTATTAGCGAAGAGCAATATAGGTCGGAGGGAGTATATACTTAGTCTATCTGAATTCTTTTCAATAATATACTTAGCCTAATGACAAGAGATATTTCAAATGTCTGCAAATTCTAAACAAAGTACCACATGTACATACACATATCCCCCGCTAACTCGTAAAATTTCCACACAAAAAATTCTTCTGACCAGTGTAAAAAATGACAAACTTGTTGCTCAAAAGTCGCGTCTCTCCATTTTTGGTATTTTCGCAAAGGACACAGCACATGTCTTTTCTTCAAGAAAGTTGGCGTACATGTAAAAGACACAAACATCTGCGATGTAAAACATATATATTTTTCTTGCATATTTCAAATATGTTTCACAAATTGATGTTCATCGGGAAGCGTATGCTCCGGAGAGCCAAAACATCATATCTGTTACTTACAAAATTTAAATTTCATTGAACTCAAAACATATTTTAACGGTAAACATAGCGAATAGTGCATAATTTTCTTAAATACTAGCTAGTCGCATGATTTCACATAGGCATGGCTCGAAACACATTAATGAAAAAGGCCTACACTGTGCAAGTGGGCTCAACTAACCCTAAATGGCTCGAAACACATACACCCTCTTATCGGAAATAAGTATCGGTGATTTACTACAAACTTTATACTAAGTGAGTATAAAATTACCGATATTTATTTCTAATCGGAGAAAGTATTTTTACTATTGGTTTGCAGTTGGTGAAGGCACTTTGCCTCTACATCATTTGGTTTCCCAAAATACCCCTGAGAAAAAAAACAACAGTAAAAAAAATCACAAACTCACACAATCACGGAATCACGCAATCAGACTATATTTAGGCTATAATCAAAAGCTATCATCACCATCAAACGCACAAATCACGCTCCTTCATTGCCATCAGGTCAAACAAGGTAACAAATTGAATTTGGACGGTGCTACAATTTGGGCAGGCGTCATGTTCTTCCTTGTGTGCATCTTCATCCTCTCCTCGCCCTGCTCCTGCTTATACGCCATGTCGATCTCCTCCCCTTCTCCTCTCAGATCCACTGTCTTCGGTAATGGTATCCAGTCGGCGGCCGGGGGAGTGGCGGCACAGGAAGGGCGAGTTCAAGGACGGCGCTGGCACCTACACCGGCGGTCCGGCGCCACCGGCGCCACGTACAAGGGCTTCTGGTCCATGAACCTCAAGCACGGCGACGGCAGGAAGAGCTACGCCAACGACGACCACTACGACGACGAGTGGAGCTCCGGGCTGCAGGACGGCGCGGGCCGCTACATCTGGCGCAACGGGACCAAGTACGAGCGGGGTGGTGCACGGGGCTCATCCACGGCCGCGGCGCCCTCGCCTGGCCCAACGGCAACCGCTACGACGGCGGGTGGGAGGACGTCTGCCCTAGCGGGCAGGGCACCTTCCGGTGGGCCGACGGCAGCGTTTACGTCGGCTTCTGGACGTGCGACAACCCCACCGGCATTGTCCAGCAGAAGGGCATCTACTACCCGTCGGCGGCGGCGTCGTCCTCGAGGGAGCGCGACCCCCGCGATGTCTTCGCCAAGGAGCTGCCGGGGTTCATGGGCGGCGGGGTGCGTGTCGGATCTCGCTGCCGCCACTGGCTGTTGATCTCACGTCGCTGGTCTGAAGTCTGAACCCTCCTCCCCTCCCTCTTTCTTACCTTCTCTGACTCCTGCTGACTGCTGCGCTCTTGGCCACGACGGCGCTCACCCTGTAAGACCAGCCTCTGAATAGGGGAGTTTTCTTGTTGAGATGAGAATAATCTGAACGGGGAAGTTTTCGCACGATCCCAGCTTTGTGCCATTTATGTACAGATGTGCCTCAGGGAAGTCACAAGGAGAACACAAGGAAGAACGTGACGCCTGCACACAAGGCGGTGGGTGGCTGGTCTCGCCTCCATCTCGCCCCCAACCAAAGTTCGCCGTCTCCTCCTCCGAGGTGCACATCACCGGCTGCCGTCCTCGTTGTCCTACGGCAAAAGGAAGGATGGGTTCTCAGCCATGAGGGACCTTGTAGATAGAGGACCTTGGGCTAGGGGGCTCGGTGGAGGTGGAGGCTAGCGAGGAGCTCGGCTGCTCGGTGGAGGGCTGGAGGCAGAGACGCACAGAGCCCTGCTGGTGCTGGATCGAGGCGGCACGACCGTCTTCTGCATGTGTAGTTCGCTTTTTTTTGTGGGTTGCACGTGTAGTTTCGCAATGCAGAGTGCAATGTTGTTTGCCTTTCGGGATTTTGATTATGTGTGTGTTCTTTATTTTCAGGTCTGGTCTCTACTACTAGGCTGGCCGGGAGAAGATTCACATGCTCCATATGATTTATTTAATTAGGAGGTTCAGTTCCACCAAATATATGTACTTTCAGTTTTTGTTTACTGATATGTACTTCCAGTTTTACTCTCACATAATGATTCAATAGTATATGACTATCTACAAACTATGTTCTGGTCTGATGGATAAACTTATGACCGTACTATTTGCAGAGATAGAAAAGTATGGATTCAAGAGATCAAGAAGGTGGCCTCTTGATAAGTATTATTTGTAGAAACCAGGAGATACGACACTGATGCTGAGGTTATCCTCTTAAAGGTTTTCCCCGATCTCTACTTGGTTAGCTTTGATATATTTTCTTTTGTTTTGACTGATGTCCTAAATAACAAAGACCATTTTTTATTTGATTGCTTTAAATTTTATGTATTCTACTGTATGGAGCTGGAGCTTGCTGACTAACGATTGCAAAATATCCAAAGATTCGAGATGATACTATATGTTGTAGTAATCCATATTTGTGTTGTACATGCATGAGAAGACTATGGTATAGATCAAATATCAGGTGACCATGCGTGAATGCATCTCCTTCTCATTAATGGGATATATGTATACTAAACCAAGAATGACGTTAGTGACTGACATAATCTTTACATTATTTCCTCATGTCTAAACCTAGCATAAGCAATTGTTTTTGTCATGGATGGAGTGGTTATGCAGATATCATGTGTTTCTTTATATAATATTAACAGAACCTACGCAGTCAACTGCATGTTTGATCATTTTTTAAGAAGCATTTTTCTATTTCATGCTATATCATATAGTCAATAGTTGTAGAAATTTTCCATTTGTCTATATACACAGCGAACTTGGCCGGCTGGCCAGAAGCATGTAGGCTGGTGTGGAGCAAGGGTTTAGTAGGTGAGGCGGTCCACTCACCAGATGTGGGATTAGAGGGGTGTAGTAGGGGCGATGATGTGGAGAAGGTGCTAGGTGGGAAAGGCGAAACCATGGAAGTCTTGGTCGGTTGGGGGAGAGTGGGGGGAAATTGAGAGAGAGAGGGGGAGAGAGAGAGAGAGAGAGAGAGAGGGGTACAAGAGATATTGCGAGTGAAAGTGAACTTTGTTTTCGACAGAGCATCAATTCTCGATCAATCTAAAGATCGGAATACTAAAGTGTTATGAACGATCAATGGTTAAGATGCTAGGTAGGTACTAAGCACGCGCTTCAGTTTAGAGTGCGACCAAGGTTTGAATAATTTCAACAAAGCTGTTGTGTTAGCTCTCGTTCCTATCAGTTCCGACTGATATGTCTAACATGAAGGTATTTCTATATAAATTGGCCATACTCATATCTGATTCAGCTTCATTAGTAATATGTGTGCAGCAGATACATATATACTGCGCCACCATAATTAAACCCATTGAGAAACTAGATATCTTGATCCAGGTTAGGCATGCATGGGTAAGATATATTTCTCAGAATGAGTCTGCTTGCTGACCGAGATGTTCATTGATTTGATTAATAACAACCGAAGTGAATCGGGTTAAATACTACTACACAAGGGAGAAGTCCATTGAATGCTGCCTATCAAGACTTAAACGACTCTCTCAGTTTCATAGTATTACTAATTCCCGAACGGGTGAGTATACACACTTCTACCAGAGGGATGTCTTGGATGCACACTTGTGACGGCAAACTCCATTTCAGCGTGTACATCTTGTCTTTTAGATAGGAAAAATGTTTTTTTGCTTTAGTGTATCATGACGATATATTATGCAAAATAAAATTTTGATTTTCTAAATACCAGTTAGATAATTTATGTGTATTTTTCATATTTGTGCAATATCAAAATGAACCGTGGGTCCGTGGCAACGCACGGGCATTCAACTAGTTATTTTTCTTTCTGAGTTGTTGGTCAGATTTGATTTTGATTGTTTACACTACACAGTTATTAGTAGATGGGTGTCGTCTATGTGCCCTCTTACGTGAGATTTTTTTAACGAGAGTCGGCACACCAACAACTGTCAAAAGTCACGTATCGACAATGTGACTTGGTAATAATTTACAATGGTGCACACGGGGATTGAACGATTGAAGAAAATGATCGAGCCACTTGTTTGTCGTATCTCCCGTCATCTTCGAAGCAGTATAAAGTATAAACACGTTGGCTGGATATATATGAGGAGATTAAACGGCACTCCACGTTTGATCGTAATTTGTTTTCTTTCTTGGTTGAATGCAGCCAGCCAGTAGGACAGACGTGATCACATGAGTGCAGACGCACGCCAACGGCAGGGCACGTCCCTGTACAGAATCATCGCCAACACATGTGACCCGTATTTTACAATTTTGTGGACGCCGAAGTGACGCTGCTACAGTTCTGAACAAACATTCGCTGGTATTTTATAGAGATCAGTATAATACGCGATGATAAGACTGGCAGGGGGGCAATCAGACAAACGCTGTTTTCAGTTTCCAGATATCATTAGTCAACTTAGGGTGCACATCAGTTCGGACTGAAATTTGCACCATCGATTCGTAAATGCAGTTCTATCGTATGGGAGTATATATTGACTGAGCTGGGTATCGACTATCGAGTGGGTTAGAGTTGGGACCCCAATTCAAGAAGATTTCCAGTGATTTGATGAAATTAAAAATAGAAAAAGAAAGAAGTTCAAAAAATGGTCTAGGACTATGCAGGCCGTAGACGACACAAGCTTAGGGTAGGGCCTAGTAGGCTCCCGAGTCCCGACCAAAGGCCCAAAGTTAGACTAATTAGCAATGAAGAAATAAAATAGTGCTGGACCATGGAGGCGACTCCGGTCCGGTGGTGCCACTTCTCTGACGAGAAGCTTGGTCCGACGGGTTCGCTACCTCAGGGCAGAGGAACGCACCTGAAGAACGATCACTGCCTCCTGCACCTGTACTGAATCGAATGTACTGTAACTCGGATGGAGAAAGTATTTCAGGACAGGCAAGACGAATTTAGACCATTTCTGAAGAAAAAAAACCTAAGGTTAGACTCAAGCTAGGTGTCGCCAATGGGTGAACTCTATCAGATCAACGTGTTCGCTAATTAATTCTCAGTTGCCTGAAAGCTCTGCGGATCTCAATTTTCAAAACTGGTCGTAAGTACTCCTGCCTCCACCATACCGCTAGTATATTTACTGAGCAATCAAAGGAGCTAACGTTACAATTTTGTCTCACCCAAATCACTGATTACATTCTCCATTAAATGAAACCAAAACAAGGCTCCACCAAATTTTACTAGCTCTAGAAATCACAAGCCCTCCGATGGGATATAGTCTATACAAGGGAGCTTGATGAACCATTCAAAGAAGTTGATGAACCTGAGGACAAGATGGCACACCGGAATCATGGATCATGAGCGAAAAGCATTATTGGCTTTGCCTTCAAATTTATCAATTAGCGACTGGATGAGGATCTTCCTTGGCTTTGTAAGCGCAAGCAGGAAGCGCAGATATGTATGTACACCTGAAGGCACAAAAACATGTAGTGGATTGAAGAATCTCCATGCTTTGCTGGATGCGTCACCATCATGGTCGAGATGGCCTGCAGGGCGGTGCCAATGTTTTCTCTGTGCAGCCGGAAATAGATCCATTGGCTCGATCACGACTGAGGAAACTGCAAGGAACACCTGAAGATGACGATTATTGCCATATGGCACAGAAAGTCAGTGCCAAACAAGAAAAACATAGTACTGTATTTACAAAACTTATGATCACACCAAAACCATATATGCGTACCTGCATATTGGAGTTCCCACAGGGATATACATGTATCGTATACTGCACGCTTGAGGTTGAGGGTGAATGCTGCAACCTGTATTGAATTGTTCCGATTATGCCTCGCAGCCCTGTCAGGATCCAGAAGCAACGAGAAAGTAGGTTTAAAGGGCATAAAGAAGCAGCCACATCATTTTCCAAATATAAAGCTCGTAACAGGGAAATGGTCAGCAAGCTACTAACCTTTCTGAAACTGAGAGTTTGTTCTATGTGCTATCGTTGCATACTGGCCTGTCCCATTGTTCACAAATCACAAAGTCCGCACCCAGTTCTGAAAGAAGAATTTCCACTCGCAAAATGTACACTTGATGTGATTATTTTAAAAATAAATAGATTAGATATTCACCTCTAGGTCCATCTGGTGTCACGTTCGCCTTGGAATTTAACTTGCAAATTATAATACGCCATCTGAATGTAAGGGTGTTGTAATCCCATATAGGAAAAAAGCTAACAAGCCTGTCCAAGAAATTGATAGTTCCTGTTAGAAAATGGAAGCTGCATAAGAACTATACTCCCTCCAATCCAAATTACTTGTCGCAGCTTTGATCAAATTTGGTACAGATACGCATGTATCTAGACACGTTTCAGTGTGTTTTTTACATTTTGAAAATGCGGAGACAATTAATTTGGATTAGAGGGAGTATAATGAAACACAGTAATCGAGAATGGACTGTGAATGAAATCATATAAACTAAGTAGTACTGAGTACTGACCAGCTAATTTGTGTGCAAATGCAGATTTACGGTGCTTGTATGCATTCCAGATTTGACAGCTTCTGTACACATCACAACAATGGTGGAGGAGAACATACTAGCCTGTGAGATTTGAGACGTTAAGATAAAGCAGGAAGAGAGTGAAGAAGCAAATCTCATTTCAGAAATGCAAAAGAATAAGAGGGAAGTGTTACCTTGGGCTACTCATACATTACAAATAAATCTGGGTTTGTTCTCATGAGTTTCTCAATTTTCTCTTTCACGTCAGCACTGCAAGGCCTCACACGTAGGTTTCGCAGCGAAACAGGGAAGCCCTCCTTGGGTATCGAACGGATTTCAGGACACCAGAGGACATGCAAGTCCCGGAGAGAAGGAAGACGATGCAACCCCCGCGGGAGGGACTGTAGAGCCCCACAACCATCAAATCTGAGGTGTCGGAGGGAGGTGAGGAGCTGAAGCGCCTTCTCTTGCTCTTCCGTGAAGCTTTTGGCTCGCTGATCATGGCAGAATATAAGAGTGTGGAGGGTAGAGGCAACGAGGTTGCAGATTGGGGCGACGAGCACTGCCGAGATGCTATCCACCTTGAGCTGTTCCAATTGGAAGGAGCCTGCGGGCATTACTCTGCTACTTGCCACCTCTGAGAGCAGCCCCGCTGCTATAGATTCGGGATAACTTCTGTCCCATCTGCAGTTAAATACCACCAATACCTTCAGGTTGACTGTGATGAGAGGATTGAACCCATCCACTGTTAACTTAACACAATCTTGTAGTGTCAGATGTGTGAGAGACGTGAGGTTTGAGAGCAGAGCCATTGACCCTATGCTTGACTCAGATGAAATGCCAAGCTTCTTGAGGGAAACAGGGAAAGGCTTCATGATCTCAGTTCCTCCACCTGCTTCTTCCATGGAACACCCAGAGAACATGTTGCCACATCTACATATCATTAAGGACTCCAATGACGCCATGTCCTGGATTTCCAACTGATGCACTCCAGAAATCCTCATCAAAATGAGTCTGGTGAGGTGTGGTAGCTGCCCAAAAGGTGGAAGAGTGTCCCAAGACACCCCTTCGAGGTGGAGAGCCTCTAATTTTTTCAGCAAAATATCAACACAAAACCAACGAGGGCCAACAGCACCACCATGATTTGCAATGCGAAGCTCTCGGAGATTAGGATGTGGTTGAAGAGCATCAATAATATTAGCATCTACAGTCGGTTGTTTTCTGCCCCAAACTAATGTCAACTTTTTCAGATTCTTTTTCGACATCAGTTTGGCTTCACTAGCTTCTTCCTTGGTTGCCACGTTTTCGAGATTACATAAGCTGAGTTCTCCCCCAAGCTCTCCCAGTTCCCCCAGCTCTCTTAATTCAAATCCAAGTCTCTCTTTCTTAACATGAAATTCTTTTAACTCCCGTAAATATTTCATCCTTCCAACCTCAGCAACACTAGAGTGGAGTTCTTTTTTAGCAAGGAAATCTTGCAAATTCACAAGGCGGCTAATGTTTCTAGGCAGATTAGACCTACCATGCCAATCTTCTAGGTCTAAGAATTTCATGTGATAAAATCTGGTCAGTGTGCTAGGTAAAGTTATGTTTATGCCATAAGGTGATCCAAGTTTGAGGTACTGGAGGTGGATAAGTTTTGAAAAGTTTTGTGGCAAATCATCTAGGGATTTCACTACAATAAACAGGACATGCAGATTATGTACTTCCTCGAACGTATCTTTTAAAATCTCAGAAATTCTTTCTTCATACTCACAGAAAATCATCAAAGTCCGTAAATTTGGAATGTCTATCCTTCTTTTCAGTTTACTCATTTTTTCATGAAAATTTTCATCGTCTATATTTTCAAGGGTAATAGATAAGTGCCGAATAGATTGTGGGACATGGTCAAATGGAAAATGTAAATCACTTATATTGAGGCATTCTTGTGCTGAAACATGTCGAGATAGGCGGTGCAATAAATCATGCATTATATAGTAATCACCAGCCAAATCATGCATCTTGTTGAGAAAACCAGAGTTCACTAGTTGTTCCAAATAATTGTTATCGCCTTGGTTATTAGAGTCTATGATGCCTACCGCAATCCAAAAGCGATTAATTTCTGAACTGCTAAACCTATAATCTTCAGGAAAAAGGGAACAATAGAAAAAACATTTTTGTAAGTGGAAAGGAAGGTAATCGTAGCTAAGGGACAAAGCTGGCATGATATCGTTAGTGCTAGTCGGTTTTTGCCATTCAGTGCTTTCAAGAACTGTCATCCAGTGCTGCCGAGACATGTCTTCTCTTAACAGTCGACCGACTGTTTTGGCTGCTAATGGCGAACCATTTAACTTTTTCATAATATTTATTGCAATATCAGCTAACTCATCTTCATAATTATCAGGCATATGGTTACCAAATATACATGCTTGAAAGAATAGTAGGAAATCATCAGGGTCCAAACCATGCAGTTCGATTGGGTCAACTGTTCTCACCATGTTTGCTATGCGCGGGAACCGAGTTGTGACAAGTACCACATTACCTTTGGTTTCTCCCTTTGCAAATGGAGCTAGTAGGGTATTCCACTCATCATCTCTATTGCATTGCCACACATCATCCAACACAAGTAAAAACCTTTTGGACTCTAGTCTCTTTGCAATGGAAGTATGAAGCTGGTCTAGATTGGTTATTTCATTTGCACCCCTGCTACTTCCTTCTTCTTCAGTTGCAGGTATGTATCTAAGGATCTGCTGGGTGAGCTTGAGCACATCAAAATCAGTGGATACACATACCCAGATCCTGATGGTGAAGTGCTCTTCAGTCCTTGCATCATGATAAAGGTGTTGGATGAAAGCTGTTTTTCCAATGCCACCTGCCCCAACTACCGGAAGAACAGAGAGGGTTTCACTGCAGCTGGTGATAAGGCGTATAGTTTGCTCAAAACTGACTCTCCTACCATACAGTTTATCGTGTGCAACTGCAGATCCTAGAAGAGGCCGTTTTGGGATAACAGGTGTGGCTGTCGTAGTGCTGCTGCTATGGTTGGCATTTTTTAGGAAGTCGGAGATATGAATACATATGGCGTGTATCTCCTGTATCGGAGCGCCTCGTACTCCTTCCTCAGGTTCTGCGCCTTGGAGACGCGCACCCGGTCGGCCCCGACGCGGATCGTGGCGATTGCATCCCAGGCCTCCTTCGCCGTCTTCTTGACAGCGAGCGAGGGAATCATCTCCGGTGGCACCGACCGGAGGATCCCCTCCATAGCAGCACGATCATCGCCGTACTCCCCTTCACCGCTCTCGATCACATCCCACAGATGCCGAGCCTGCAGGATCACACGCATGAGGAGAGACCAGGAATTGTAGTTGGATCGGGTCAGCATCGGCCAGGCCGTGCTCGACACACCACCCGCCTCGCGCCCGGAGCGCGGGATGGTGAGCGCCCTCTCCTTGGACGCCGGCGACGACGCCCCAAGCCCAGTGTCCGCATCCGACGCCTCGACGGCCGGCTTCTTGGACGGGTCTTGGTTCTTCGGCATCCCACCTTTCGGCATCCACACTCACGAGGCTCTGATACCACGTGTTGCCCCTAAAACCCTGGATCAAACTCACACACGCGAATTGGAGAGAGGAAGAAGATTAACTCAGAGATGAACACACGAGAGATTTTGTGCGGTGTACTGCATACCGCTTTTCTGTTTGTCTATTCCCTTTTATTTGCGAATACAAAGCATGCCGTGGAGATCGGCCACGCCCCGACTGAATCGTGCCATCCCACAACTCGAGCGTGCCCACGGTGATCCTACAGAATCGGACCGGATCGTGCTAGCCAACGACTCCGTCCTGGAAGCTAACTATCATGACAGAACTGACAGACCAGTTCGACACTTTCCTAAATTCAGAAAACCTAAGCAGCTAGTTTATTTTCCAACAGTGCGGGAACGGCGATATATGTTGATCCCCCTTTCTTTTCCTCACATTAGATCGAGCCGAGATGGCAGCCGTGGTGTTTTCCCGTGTCCGGGACTGGAAACCTCCACCGTGCGCCATGGCTCCGCCCATGACCTCAGCCTAGAATCGCACCCGATGGCGCCTGGAGCTCGACCTGAACCACAGCTCCAAGAGTTGACTGCGCCATGGCTCTGCCTAGGAGGCCAGGACCTCATCCGCACCATACCTCCGCCGCAGGTCTCGCCGGTCGCGGTGCCCCGCCTCCACCCAACAACTGTCCACATGATGAGCCACAGATCCCTGCAGTCCTGCTCGCCGTGGTCGAAGACGACGATGCAAGTGTGGTACTAATTGTGGGATTCGGGGGTCGCTGAGAGAATTGATGAGGTGGGCCACAGATACTAGTGGTCCCTGGACAGGTGAAAGGCATTGACGTTGGGGGTTGGGGCACCCGGGAGCCCCATTGCAATTCTCCAGTTCACGGCCCCTTCTTCTCTTCGTCAGTAATCGCGTTGGTTTAATTAGCTGTTTCTTCCATAGATGAGCTAGCGCTCAATAAGTAATCTCTTGGTCGCTCTGAAAGGGACGCAAAAGAGAGGGCCGGCTCTTTGCGAAGCCAAGGAGGGGATACCAAGAAGAAGCTAGAAGCAGGTTGGTCTGCTTTGCTCGACTGCCTGTTTCATTTGGATTTTATGAGAAAGCCATGAAATCTGAATTCGTTTTTCTCACTCTATTTCGCCATCTGCTTACTTATTTCACTCAATAGATCTCCAGACTGTAGTACTCCCCGGCCATGGATCTGGTCAACAGCGTGGCGAAGGTTGTTGAAATTGCGAACCAGATCAAGGAGCTGGTGGAGAAGGTCCACCAGAATAAGGAGGACTGCAAGAAGATCGCGACGCGCGTGGAGAGGCTTCGCGCAATCGTGGCATGTCTCGACAACACGGATGTCTCCAGCGAGCAAACCATGATCGACGCGCTCAACGAGCTCGAAGAGACGTTCCTCCGGGCCCTCAAGCTCGTCAAGGCCTGCCAGACCAAGAACGTCGTCTGGCTTTTCCTCACGGCCGGAAATGTATCCAAACAGCTACGTGAGGTCAAGGATGAGATCATGGAGCATATGCATATTGCGAACTTCAGCAACGGCGTCCAGCTAACCGTCATGCTCACCGAAGGATATATGAAAGATCCAGCAGCAAGCCAAAAGGTATCACTAATTATTTCCCAAAACTACTACACAATGCTCCCTCCTTGTTAAAATGTAGTGCCTATAAGAATTTTGGAAAGTCAAACGATGTCAAGTTTGACCAAGTATGTAGCAAAAAATACAAAGATCTAGAATACCAAAACAATTCCATTAGAATCATTATAATATTTTTTTTCGTATGGTATATTTTTGGTATTGTAGATATAGATATTTTCTCGATAAACTTGGACAAAGTTGATAATGCTTTTTAAAAATCTAATATGCACTATATTATGGCATGGAGGGAGTACATATTATATGTAGTTGTCTATTTATCGATGTATTACATTATTAAAACAACTAGCCAGTGGCCTCATCATCTTTAGTGGTTGACACTCAGTTCCGACTTTCGAGAAATAAAGTTATCATTATTTAGCACATCTCTGATTGTTTTATTTGTTGGACGCAGAAACTTTTAAAAGTGCAATCGATGCAAGGGGAGCAAGAAATCCAAGTGGTTGGCAGCCGTTTGGTGTGGCAGGACACAGATATTAGTGTTGGTATTGCTAATATTAATTAATATTATACATGGTAAAAGCTTCATTTTTACATCATGAAGTCACTTTTGTATTTCAGGATGCTCTAGGAGAGGGGAAGGACGCACATTCCAGGTACGCAACCGATGGTACTAGGTCAGATGGATTCTACTGAGTAAGAGCAAGAGCCACATACATCAATTGGACAAAAAGATGGGCCATTTTGATTTAATATCCATCTAGGAGGATCAATTGGTATAGTAAAGATAGAATTTTATTTAAAATTTATTACAATGCATTCCTATCTTAATGAATATATGTCTCACTGACAACTCCTTAAAACCGATCACAAGTACCACTTACATTTTTTTGGGACAAATGATGTTATTCACTTTGTTTAGTCATCCATATTATCTGGAAGGAACGAAATGCCATTGTCTTGTTTCATTTTGTTGTCAATTTAAATGCATTCACATTACGATGGCAGATCTGAAGTTCATGGTGAGAAAGAAAGTTTTCCAGCAGGAAGCTTGGAGGATACCATATCACGTATGATCGTACCTCTTCTATCTATGTTTTAGAAAGATACAATAACACTCTACTCTAAATACGCAATAAGTTAAAAAAGAAAACCGTATGCATCATTTTGATGCAGAGGCTGGATCTTCTCTATTTCAAAAAAACAATAACACACTCTATTATATATGTACTCATGTGTTGTTTAACTGCAGGCTTTACAAATTTTACTTCATCCGAACTGAAGGCGCTTACAAATAACTTTTCAAATCAACACGTGATTGGAAAAGGTGGTTCTGCTATAGTCTATAAGGTACCCTCGATCCATGTACTTGGTTTGTCATGATTTTATTTTCCTGCCACATACTCACACTATGTACTAATATAGCTAGTATGCCTGCTTCTCAGGGTGTACTTCGTAATGGAGCAGAGGTAGCCATCAAGAGTTTCTGTGTGGATGATTCCCAAGATGAAAATGTAGCGCGTTACGCTGAAGTTTTCTCGGTGCTCCGTGAGCACGAGAACATAATCAGATTTCTGGGATATTGCCATGAAGTAAAGATTCAAATGGTTCCAGTTGAAGGAAAATGCGTGGCTGCTGAAAGGCGTCATATGTTGGTGGTGGAAGAGTACATGCCAAACGGAACCTTGTCTGACATTGTTGATGGTATGTCAATTTCCGAAATACAAGTATGTTAGCGTTTTTATTTTCAGAACAAGCAAAATACTTGTGTGTCATATTGGATAGAGAAGTATTTACAGGAGAAAAGAAAGAACCATGTCAATAGTCATGAAACTGCCTAACAAAGCCTAGGAAAAAATCTAAGTAATTCCTCTCTCTGTCCCGCCCCATCGAGCTTGCTTGAGCAGAAGAAGCTCTTCTCTTATTTTTCGCACAACTGCCTGAGGAAGATGATCATCATTGTCAAAAGTCATGTTGTTTAATTCGCCCAAGCCAAATACGCCAGAGTCCAGGTGTTACCATAGTGTTAAAGTTCATCTTGTCAGTAAGAAGCATCGAAGCAGCAGCTGTTGTCCACAATTCCTAAATAGTGTAGTTCTCCCTGAAGGTGTTGAACCAAACTTTCTCGCGCATATTGGCAGGACGTCATTAGATGGTGATTGTTCCAAGTAATTTGGGAGCTCAAATGT